>JAUPFV010000002.1:130494859-131699859 GCA_036936605.1 Limnanthes douglasii subsp. nivea
ACCACTCGAATATATTTATGAAGTGTTACCTTTTAACAAATGGGGCATAGACTTAGTCAGACTGTTATCTATGGTATCCGGTGGATGCCAAACCATCATAGTACTGTTGATTATTTCTCTAAGTGGGTGGAAGTTGAGCTTTTTGTCAGAAACCAAAGCGAAGGATGTTATCAAATTTATTCTAACTAACCTACGCTGTAGATCCGCAGTCCTAAGAACAATTACACAGATAATGGCCCCCAGTTTGAGAACAAAGAAATGAAAGCTTTTTATTCTTCTCGAGGTATTCGAAACTGCTTTTTAGCATTTTTTATCCACATTGATGAGTTCAGAATCTTCTGACACAGCCCACTGCATAATCCGGACAGGGGTAATTCGGACAATGAAACACCACTAAAAAATACAGACAGGACAAAAGTAAAAACACCTTTTTACTAAGCTATTTGCTAATCTACTTAAACAACTAATATGTCCTTAAACTCGATCTGGTTCCATAACTTGACCCGTAAGCCCATGGATCATGGATTAAGAGTATAAATACCCCAACCCCTCTCATTAATGAAGGTGATCAACAATGAATACAAGCAGGCTGCTTAATTATCTCTCTACTCTCCACACCAAACACTTAATACTTAAAACTTCACAAAACATATTACAAAACTACCCCCATCCCAAAATAAACCAGACCAAATTGGCGACCACAATGCGAGGCGATGATGTCTGAATTTTACATTCAAAACCATTAGAAAGAACCAGTTCAGATTGATCCAAACGAGCAGGGAACTCCACCACCTGTGGTGGAGACGGTTGGGGAAAACAAGGAATACACTATTGAAGAGCGAGACAAGTTGAGATCAGAAATAAAGGTGTTAAGGGTCATAAAACAAGCAGAAAATGGTCCATCAACAAAGACTTATATGAGTTCAAAAAAGACCCATCTTAGTTCTAAGAAGACTCATCGGTCTAAGTCGGTTGAAAGTTCAGATTCTGAATCCTCCAACAGCTCTTTGAATGAGGCTGAGTTTGAGGAGTCTTTGTCATCAAGCAGTGATAAAGGGAGGTCCAAAAAGAAAATGAAACCAATTAAAAAATATTCAAGAAATAGAGATAAGTATGGGAGGCTTAAAAGGCATATGGGCAAAGGGTCATCTCACAGCCACAACGACATGCGTGTTGATCAGTTGCTGATCGATCCATTTGCGTTTTAGACCGAACCAAGTATTATCACAACGCCTAATGAAGACACAGTCTTCAGTCGTAACACGAATCAAAGATAGTCACCTTTTTCTTCCAAAATACTGTCCGGAAACCTACCCAAAAGGTTTGACAGCTCCAAAATGGAGAAGTATGATGGAAGTAAGGATCCAGACAACCATCTGGAGCAGTTCAAGAACTGCATGATGAATTTTGATGATGATGGAAAACTTTTGTGCAGAGCTTTCTCCCAATATTTTACGGAAAGTTCTCTTAAGTGGTATAATAGCTTACCCTAGGGGTGTATCAGAAACTTTGATACTTTCTGGGTTGCATTCCAAAGATAATTTATTGAGAGTAAGGAGGTGAAGGGAAATAAAGATACCATTATCCATTGTGCCCAAGAACCAAATGAGTCCTTAAAATACTACATAAGTCGGTTCATGAATACCAAAAACGGGTTAGCAGATTGCTTCGAACAGGTGGCAATTGCTTCCTTGAGATAAGGGTTGAACCCTGCGAATCTGGCTGATTCGGTGACCAGGAAGAAAGCCATAACTTGGGTTGGCTTATTGAATCAGGTGGGAAAGCAAATTAATGTGGATGAAACCAAGAAAACCAGGGTGCACCGTTAACTGAGGTCCACAACAACAACTCAAAACCAGTCCGGATATAAGGCTAAGGAGACCAGACAAGGGTCCAACAAGGCTAAACAAACTTAGTCCAACCATAATCAATCTCAGAGCCAGCAGTCAAGAAGTAAAAGAGGTCCTTGGGTTCAACCAGAGTGGTTTGCAGAATTGAAATAGAATGTAGCCACAATATATGACAAGAACAAAGAGGAAGTTTATTTCCCGGAAACCAGCAGCACTGCATTCCCATAGAGAAAGTCGAAATACTTGCTTTTACCAATATCATAATGATATAGGCCATAATACTCAAGACTGTATAGCCTTGAAACAAGAAGGGAAGAATCTTATTAAAAGAGGCAAGATGGGAGCTTATGTCAAAAGAAGAAGTGGAAACAGGCCTGGCAATGCTCCCTAGACAGGCCCTACAAACAATGTGGGAACATCTGCTCAAGAAGGGGCAATGGTGATCCTTGAAAGATTTGATGTTGATTTCGAGTATCTGGATCCTGATCCAACTCGGAATAAAGTGGGGGTTATAACAGAGCAGACCAAGACGGTGTACGGAGTGATCAGTTTCTTTGAGTCACTCACCATCTTTGGAGGATATACCATGATATCGCCCACTTCTTCATCAAGAAAGAGGCATGCACATAGTTTGGTTACTCATTTGGAAGGGGGCATGTCTTCTAATAAGTGCCAAACACCTTTTCCATTTATAGTTTTTGATGATGATGATTTGAGAAATATTGTTGGGCCTCATGAGGATGTTGTGATGATAAGAGCATCTATTAGGGGCAATGATATCTGACGAATTCTGATAGACACAGACAGTTCGGAAAACATCCTCTTCTTGATCTCCTACAAGCAGATGAAGAATCTGGCCGTTATTCAATGGTCAAACAGAACCATTGTGGGCTTCAGAGAGAGCTCTGCAGATGTAATCGGGGAGTTTGAGGAAGAGGTACTGTTGGACAAGGGGCCTTTTAAAAACTAGTCAGGGTGTTATTTGTTGTGGTAGATTGCCCTACATGATATAATGGAATCTTTGGGAGGTCCTGACTTTCTAGACAGCATGCTGTAGCCTCAATAGTCCACCAGTGTTTCAAGTATGCAGTTCAAGGGCAAGTAAGTGTTGTCCGAAGTAGTCAGAAGATAGCAAGGGAGTGCTATGCAACTGCACTTGCTCCTAAAACTTTGGGAGCAGTTCGGATTAATGAAGATTAGAAGTTATTGGGGCCTTCTGAGGGAGATTGTGAGATTGATGACCCCAGAGAGGCTTATAGTGTTATAATATCGGTTGAAGAAATTGAAACGCACTCCCTAGCAAAGGGTAGATGTAACCGAAGTACGCGCATATCTTTATTGAACAATCAGCATATCATTTCTTGGTGCAATGGTGATGTAACCGAAGTACCCGCAAGCATTATCTCACACAAGCTATCAATCTCGAATGATGTTGCACCTGTTACGCAGAAAATGAGAGATTTTTCTAAGAAGAAAGCTGATGTAATAGTCCAAGAAGTTGACCGGCTTACCAATCCGGTGTTGGTCAAGAAAAAGAACAGGAAATAGCGTATGTGTATTGATTTTACTGACGTCAACAGGGCTTGCCCAAAAGATCTTTATCCAGTCCCCCGGATAGATCAGTTCGTAGACTCAACGTCTGGGAACAAGTTGTTGTCGTTCATGGATGCTTTCTTTGGGTACAACCAGATACAGGTGGATCCGAAGGACCAAGATCATACTACCTTTATAACAGATAGAAGTCTCCATTGTTACAAGGTTATGCCTTTTGGGTTGAACAATGTTGGGGTTACTTGTCAGAGGTTGGTGAACAAAACATTCGCTAGTCAGATTGGCAAAAATATGGAGTTGTACATAGATGACATGATGGTTAAAAGATTGGAGGAGGATTTGCACATAATTGACCTTCAAGAGACATTTGCTAATTTGGCAACTGTGAATTTGAAACTGAATACAGAAAAATGTGTCTTTAGGGTTCGATCTGGAATTTTTTTGGGGTATTTGATAAGTAAGAAAGGGATACAACCCGATCCGGATCAGCTTAATGCTCTACTAGAGATGAATCCTCTTCGAAATATTAAAGAAGTCCATAGACTCACTGGAAGGTTGGTTGCTTTGAATCATTTTATTTCAAGGTCTTCGAACAAGTGTGCTCCATTTTTTCAAACCTTGAAGCATGCTAAAGATTTTAGTTGGTCTCCGCAGTGCAGCCAAGCCTTTGTTGAAATAAAGAAACACTTATCCTCCCGAAGACTCTTTTTAATCCCATTCAAGGAGAAACACTCTATGTATACTGGATTGTTCCAAAATGTGTCATAAGCTCAGTATTGGTGAGGGAAGTGGACAACTACCCTCGTCCGGTGTACTACATAAGCAAAAGTTTGATAGATGCAGATAAAAGGTACTTGAAGCTTGAAAAGTTGGCACTAGCCTTAGTAATTGCAGCAAGAAAGATAAGGCCGTATTTTCAGTCTCATTCCATCATTGTTCGGAAATCTTTCCCATTGAAAAACGTTCTTCAAAAGGTAGACATATCAAGCAGAATGACCAAGTGGTCAGTGAAGTTGGGTGATTATGAAATTGATTTCGCTCCACGAACGACTATCAAGGCTCAATCAGTAGCTGATTTCTTGGTAGAATTCCATTCAGATAGGAACTCTAAACAAACTTCAGAAGAAAAAACTAAGAAATAAGGGGTAGTCCGAACTGATGGTGGGTCAAGAACAATGGGGTATGGAGCTGGAATTTGCTTAACCTCTGCATATGGTGATAATATATACCAGGCTATATGCTTTGGGTTCAGGGATTCCAACAATGAGTCTGAATATGAAGCAACTATAGCTGGTCTAAAATTAGCTTTCCTATGTGGGGCTAAGAGAGTTCGGTTGATGAGTGACTCTCAGCTTCTTATCCATCAAGCTCAAGGTCAGTCTGAGGAAAAAAAGGAGCAACTGGTCAAATACTTACTCATCCCGAAAGAGGTGGCAGCCAATTTCAAAAGTGTTTGCTATGAGCATATTCCTAGGCCAGAGGAAGATTCTTTGGAAACCATAGCATATTCTGAGTCTTACCCTTGAATTCACATACAAGAATGCCCTAATCTAGTCAGAATAGGAAAAAGGAAGAAAGGTTGAGTATACATGTGATTCAACTTAAAGATTGGAGGTTTTCTCTTCTTCAATATAATTCTGATGAGGTTTTGCCTCCGGATAAAGCTATAACAATAAACATTAAACACAAGTCTCGTGGTTTTTTAAATCATAAGGGAAGTTCTCTATAAAAAATCCTTCAGTAGACCTCTCATGGGTTGTTTGGGGGTTGAAGAATCTCAAGTCATTTTATCCGAACTAGACGATGGAGAAAGATCAGCACATTGTGGGCACAGGGCACTGAACCAGAGAGTATTGTTGGCTGGGTACTATTGGGTATCCATAATGACATATGCTAAAGAAATAGTAAAGAAATGTGATCCATGTCAAAGGTATGACAATTAAATTCATGTACCAGCAGTGCCTATGGAGTTTATTTCTAAGCTAGTACCTTTCGCTCGTTGGGGATTAGATTTAGTTGGGCCTCTGCCAATGAAGTCTCGAGGGTACAGAACTATTATAGTTTTTATTGATTACTTCTCAAAATGGATAGAGGCAGCTCCTTTGGCAGGAACCACTTCGAAGGTTGTCATTAAATTTATCATATTCAATATATGTTGCAGATTTGGGATTCCTAAAATATTACCACAGATAATGAGCCACAATTTGATTACAAGGATATGAAGAGTTTTTGTGCTTCTAGAGGCATTCAACACTATTTTTCTTCTCCTTTCCATCCAAAAGCAAACAGTCAGATTGAAGTTGCCAACATGACTATTTTGTCCAAATTAAAAAAGAATCTAGAAGGAGATGCAAGGAAGTGGCCAAGCTATCTGCAAGAAGTGTTGTGGGCATACCAAACTACTCCTCGGGCTGCTACACAAGAGTCTCCTTTTGCTTTGGTGTATGGTATGGATGCCATTACCCCCCATATAAGATACCCTACCATCATACATGGTCCATAACTATTCCGAACAAGCTAATGAGATAACAATTAAGAATTAGTTGGACTTAACAGAAGAAAGAAAGGTTAAAGATCACTTGAGAACAACTCACTACCAAGGCTTGATGAGGAGCAGATTTGCTTCCAAGGTCAAGAGAATAAATTTTCAACTCGGTAAGAAAGGTTTTCTTACACACCAAGGAGAAGCCGTTCGGTAAGCTGGCTCGGAACTAGAAAGGCCCTTATGAGGTCTCTGAAAAACTTAAACCTGAGACGTATAGGCTTCAGGACAAAGAAGGAAGAGTTTTGAAGCACCCATGGAATATTGAACATCTTAGGTTATATTTAAAATAAATGTTGTGTGTGAATATTTACTTGTTAGATATCAATTTAAATATTATGGGGCATACTCTTTCCAACCATGGTGGCGCGGGGAGGTTTTAATGAGGTGTCCGGTTTTTTATTCAATAATATGTGATGCCTTCTTAAAACATTCGAAGTGGTTTTACTACAATTCAATTCAAGTACAAATCATTGGTTCAACACTTTGGATCTTTAGTAGATCGGATAAACCTTGTTAAGTGATGACCATTAAATACATGTCATCAAAGATATTAAACACTCTCACTATAATACTTCTGAAATATTAAGGGCTATTTAAACATTAGCTATTAAAATTTAAAAGAATTAAATTATTAAATAAAAAAGATTTGATAAATTAAACCCATTCAAACTTTAACCGAACAGGAAAAATAAAACATTCCTTGACCATCTAAGGACTTTAACTGTTCAAAAAAGAAAAAAATATGATTAAACTTTAGGGCTTGTTCCTTTCAGATGTTCCTTCACCACCACCACCTTTCTTGGGACTTTTGAGTTCGGCACTCGAACTCTCACCAGTTCCTTCTTCATCATCAGTAGTGAAATCTATTCCACTGGTATAGTTGTACTTGTCGCCATCGACCATAGTGTGAAATGGGATGTCTTCATATTCCACATATGTCCATAAGGGACCAAGGGTCCTCTTCGGAAAATTTTCATGGAAGAGCAGCACCATGTCAAAATTGACTGGATAATCTCTTTTCTCCAAAGAGCCTATCACTTCATTGGTGTACTTGTCAATGCCCGCCTGGATAGGTTTCTCTTGCTACTCCTTCAAATCCTCTTTCTCTTTGGCCATCTCTGACACAATACCTTCTAACTTAGTTTTCTCATCGGATAGGGTTTGAATGACACCATCTTTGGTCTTTGGTTCCTCTTTTAACGTTGTGAGGTCATTTTCCAAGCTAGAATACTTAGTCTGGAGCTCAGTTCTGACAGCTTCCGAAGTGACCAATTTGGTTGATAAATTTTCCTTGTCCTTATTCAATGCCTCTATCTCCTTCTTCAATTCCTATATACTCTGATTGGCATTAAGGAGGTTGGTTGATAGATATTCCTTGTCAGAGGTGAGGGAATTGATAAGAGTGGTCTGACTTTTCACGTGTCTCTCCAAGTCAAGTACTGGCTGGATATGACCAATGAGGGAATGGCTCAGAACATCTTGCTCTCCGGAGACGCAGAAAGACTTACCATTAAAGGTCACTATATTAGCAGAGTTGTAGGGATGGTAGGGACCTGTGAAATCATCCTTCTCAGAATAATTGAAGTATAAATTAATGTCCTGAAGGGAATTGATGTCCACTTCTTCATTCCCTCCCCCAGCAACCTCTCAGGACTGTAGACTTGTGGGGATTTTCTCTTGTAAGGTGAGATCAACAGGGGTTGGTGGAGGGTGAGTCTCCGAAGGGCGAAAGAATTATTTATTCTCCCAAGATGACTTTCTTCTTCTTAGCAGCCTTCTCATCACTGCTAGCCCTTCTTTTCCTGTACTTCTTGGGAGATTTTGGTAGGTTCTGCGACTCTCCCGCCTTACTTACTATTTCAGCCTTTACTACTTTGAGTAGAGGAGCGTCGATTCCCCCTTGGTTCTCCGAACCAGTCCCCTCAGTGGCTGTTTAAACCAGCTATGTTGCAGCTTTCTTCTTCTTGTTCTTCATCTTGCTGGGAGCCATTGCTTTGGAAGGTAAGAACAATTTTCCATCCTTGGTCTCTGTTCGTTTAAGAATTACACTAGGAGGAGGCAGTGTGGTTAGCTCTTCCGATGAGAGGTCCCTCCGGCCTGTGGTGTTCCACAGATGGGACCTCACAAGATTTCCCGAGGTAAAGATGTTGTGGAAGGCATTCCCCTAATGATCCGCAGCCCATACATTAATCTTAGCACAAGTTTTTTTCCCCTCCTCTACGTGTCTGGTGAACTCCTTCGGCAGCACTAAAAAATGAGTAACAAATTAATCAGAATGGGAACACTTGTGATTTAAAAAGATAAAAACATGAGAAACAAAGATAGGGAAGAAACTCACTAGTACTTTTCCACCTGCTAGTCAACATGCTAGGATTGATGTTGGCCTTGATCTTCCTGCCGTTCTCCCATATCCCACTGACAAACAGAAATTGTGTCCTCGAGTTTTTTTTTGGACTCTAGCAAGTCATCTACCACTTTGAAGTTGTTCCCCATATTGTCATGGTAGAATAGAATCTGATGATTCTTGCATAAGCTTGCCACAACAGGAAACTGCTCCATTGAGAGTGAGATTTTCGACAACTTTGATGCCATTATGCAAGCAAGGAGAGGATACCAAGTGTTGGGGCTTAGCTGGCTAGGGCAGAGTTTAACAAGGTGGAAGTACCTGACGATTACTAGGTCCAATGGAAATTGAAGTTCCCAGTTTAGCATTTCGGTGAAAATCACCACCTCGTTAAGCTTGCAGTCGATGGGAGTCTCAGGAGTGATAGGTACCCTTACTTTCACCGACTCCGAAATCCTCCATTTTGTCCAGATCCGGCCCAACTCAGCAGATTGGGTGTAGATGTAGTTTATATTTTGTAGAGCCAACAGGTACTTGACACTAACGTGTTTGAAGCAAGGGCCTACCTTGCCCTCTAGGAACTCCTGAAGCTCCGGATGAGTCATACAGACCTTAACCTTGCTTTTGGGCTCCTTGTCAGAAGCTGCATCCCGCGTTTGACCTGACGCCTCGATTTCGAAGGGAGCTTCCTCAATACTATTTTCAATTATTTCTTCCATCAATGTGGAAGGTTTATCAGTTTCCTTGGATGGAGGGGGGGGGGGGGTCAGTTTCTAGTACCGAAGGCTGTTTGGATGGTTGAGTACTTGATGCCTCTAAAGGCCTGGTGTTCTATTGAGGTTGGGATCTGGAGGGCTTGGCCCTTGGGGCTGCTTTAGATTCCTCTGATTTGGAGGGCTTTGGCAGTGAATGTGTGGATTGAGTTTTAGTTTGACGGGTCATCCGACGAGGGGTTATCTTCTCCAGAGACTTCTCAGCATCAGAACCCATGGCAATGAAGGGGAAGTTTTTTTGATACTTGAAACAACTTTTTATTTAACAACAAAAGGTTGAGACTCTTGAACAGAAGAGCCTGAGGGAAGGGGTGAAAGACTTGGTTTGAATAGTTGTTTGGGCCTAGGGTTTTTAGATGAAGATGAACCTTGATCGGCTTCCTGATTCGGTTCACTGGATTTCTCACTTGGAGAAACTAAGAGGTCAGTAGCAATACGATTCTCTCTTTCTACCTTTTTCGCTCTTTCTAACTCTGATAAGTTTAATCAGCCGCCTTTAACTACTGCGTTCTGGCTGTGAACATAAAACCTCTCAAGAACAAGTTGAAGGTAAAAATGGAAATCTCTCTAGAAAAGCTTTGAATGTGGAAGATAATGAAATAGTGAAAGAGAATTTATATAATAGTAAATAAAATAACTGTTACCTAGGAGAAGTTGAAGAGGGTTTTGCAATGATTAAAAGCTGTGCAAACGTGTGAAGAATCAAAGGCCTAGGTAACTTTATAAACTTAGTGGGCGCGCCAGTCTAGGAAAAATAACGGTTGGTAGGTCGAACCAAATATCGACACGTGTCCCACGATCCAAGAAGAAAACTCTTAGAATACTGGAAAAGAGAACCAGTTTTGACAAACTCCGAATTGAGTTGATGTTAAAGGCAAACTTCATGATACGAACCACATGGGCAAGTCAGATAAAGTTGAGACTGGCTTGGTGAGTTTTTTAGCCCTTCCAAAAATATTTGGCAAGGCCTAAAAAAGGGGCTACTAATGAGTTTGGAATCTTCTGACACAACCCACCACATAATCCGGACAGGGGTAATTCAGACAATGACACACCACTAAAAAATCCGGACAAGACAAAAGTAAAAACACCTTATGACTAAGCTATTTGCTAATATACTTAAACAACTAATGAGTCCTTAAACTCGACCTGGTTCCATAACTTGACCCGTAAGCCCGTAGATAATTTATTAATAGTATAAATACCTCAATCACTCTCATCAATGACGCTAATCAACATTTAATATAAGCAGGCTGCTTAATTATCTTTCTACTCTCCACACCAAACACTTAATACTTAAAACTTCACAAAACACTTTACAAAACTACCCCCAACCTAAAATAAACGAGTACACACATGCTAATCGGAATTTAGAGGTTATGAACAGAACTAACCTAAATGGCTTGAGAAACAAATTGGAGAGACTCTTTGGAAAGTAGCCAAATTATTTATAATAAGTATTGTGGGTTGACCTAAATACACCCCAATCGTCAACACAAGAATTTATTTTACGTTGGTTTATGGGATGGATGTAGTAATCCCAACTAAAGCAACGCCCTTATTTTCAGAATTGCAAACTACTCTGAAGTTGGTAACGGTGAAGGCCGAGAAGCCAAGCTTGACTTAATTAAGGAAAAAAACGAGTGAGAATTTTAGATCCCTTAATTATTAGACTCTAATAAGAAGCAGTTATGCATCCCAAGTTTGACAAAGAGAATTCACAGTGGGGGATAAAGTTATAAAAATATTTTCTTGCATACGAAAGATAAATGGCTGGACAAGTAAGAACCAAATTGGTAAGGGCCTTATTCGATTACCGAACGAGTTAAACCTGGAACTTACCGACTGAAATTAAAAAAGGCAAGCCACTTTGGAACTTTTGGAACATCGAATATTTGATGTGGTATATGAATGAATGTAAAACAAATGTTAATAACTATTTTTAATTAGTGATTTAATGTTCGGTAACATGCTCTTTCAAGCCATAGTGGTGCGAGAAGGTTTAAATTAGGTTTCGACATAGCCGACTACTATAATGTTTTCCCTTATATGGTATTGTAGCATTGTAGATCGGTCTAAATATTTCTTACCCAACACTAGCTGGTCAACCCAGATAAAGTTGAGACTGGCTTGGTGAGTTTTTTAGCCCTTCCAAAAATATTTGGCAAGGCCTAAAAAAGGGGTTACTGATGAGTTTGGAATCTTCTGACACAATCCACCACATAATCCGGACAGGGGTAATTCAGACAATGACACACCACTAAAAAATCCGGACAAGACAAAAGTAAAAACACCTTTTGACTAAGCTATTTGCTAATATACTTAAACAACTAATGAGTCCTTAAACTCGACCTGGTTCCATAACTTGACCCGTAAACCCATAGATAATTTATTAATAGTATAAATACCTCAATCACTCTCATCAATGACGTTGATCAACATTTAATATAAGCAGGCTGCTTAATTATCTTTCTACTCTCCACACCAAACACTTAATACTTAAAACTTCATAAAACACTTTACAAAACTACCCCAACCTAAAATAAATGAGACCACACATGTTAATCGGAAATTAGAGGTTATGAACAGAACTAACCTAAATGGCTTGAGAAACAAATTGGAGAGACTCTTTGGAAAGTAGCCAAATTATTTATAATAAGTATTGTGGGTTGACCTAAATACACCCCAATCGTCAACACAAGAATTTATTTTGCGTTGGTTTATGGGATGGATGTAGTAATCCCAACTAAAGCAACGCCTTATTTTCAGAATTGCAAACTACTCTGAAGTTGGTAATGGTGAAGGCCGAGAAGCCAAGATTGACTTAATTAAGGAAAAAAACGAGTGAGAATTTAAGATCCCTTAATTATTAGACTCTAATAAGAAGCAGTTATGCATCCCAAGTTTGACAAAGAGAATTCACACGGGGGGATAAAGTTATAAAAATATTTTCTTGCATACTAAAGATAAATGGCTGGACAAGTAAGAACCAAATTGGTAAGGGCCTTATTCGATTACCGAACGAGTTAAACCTGGAACTTACCGACTGAAATTAAAAAAGGCAAGCCACTTTGAAACTTTTGGAACATCGAACATTTGATGTTGTATATGAATGAATGTAAAACAAATGTTAATAACTATTTTTAATTAGTGATTTAATGTTCGGTAACATGCTCTTTCAAGCCATAGTGGTGCAGGAAGGTTTAAATTAGGTTTCAACATAGCCGACTACTATAATGTTTTCCCTTATATGGTATTGTAGCATTGTAGATCGGTCTAAATATTTCTGACCCAACACTAGCTGGTCAACCCAGATAAAGTTGAGACTGACTTGGTGAGTTTTTTAGCCCTTCCAAAAATATTTGGCAAGGCCTAAAAAAGGGGCTACTGATGAGTTTGGAATCTTCTGACACAACCCACCCCATAATCCGGACAGGGGTAATTCAGACAATGACACACCACTAAAAAATCCGGACAAGACAAAAGTAAAAACACCTTTTGACTAAGCTATTTGCTAATATACTTAAACAACTAATGAGTCCTTAAACTCGAGTGGTTCCATAACTTGACCCGTAAGCCCATAGATAATTTATTAATAGTATAAATACCTCAATCACTCTCATCAATGACGCTGATCAACATTTAATATAAGCAGGATGCTTAATTATCTTTCTACTCTCCACACCAAACACTTAATACTTAAAACTTCACAAAACACTTTAAAAACTACCCCCAACCTAAAATAAATGAGACCACACATGCTAATAGGAAATTAGAGGTTATGAACAGAACTAACCTAAATGGCTTGAGAAACAAATTGGAGAGACTCTTTGGAAAGTAGCCAAATTATTTATAATAAGTATTGTGGGTTGACCTAAATACACCCCAATCGTCAACACAAGAATTTATTTTGCGTTGGTTTATGGGATGGATGTAGTAATCCCAACTAAAGCAACGCCCTTATTTTCGGAATTGCAAACTACTCTGAAGTTGGTAACGGTGAAGGCCGAGAAGCCAAGCTTGACTTAATTAAGGAAAAAAACGAGTGAGAAATTAAGATCCCTTAATTATTAGACTCTAATAAGAAGCAGTTATGCATCCCAAGTTTGACAAAGAGAATTCACAGTGGGGGATAAAGTTATAAAAATATTTTCTTGCATACTAAAGATAAATGGCTGGATAAGTAAGAACCAAATTGGTAAGGGCCTTATTCGATTACCGAACGAGTTAAACCTGGAACTTACCGACTGAAATTAAAAAAGGCAAGCCACTTTGGAACTTTTGGAACATCGAACATTTGATGTTGTATATGAATGAATGTAAAACAAATGTTAATAACTATTTTTAATTAGTGATTTAATGTTCGGTAACATGCTCTTTCAAGCCATAGTGGTGCGGGAAGGTTTAAATTAGGTTTCGACATAGCCGACTACTATAATGTTTTCCCTTATATGGTATTGTAGCATTGTAGATCGGTCTAAATATTTCTGACCCAACACTAGCTGGTCAAGTTTAAAATGTTCAAAGATTAGTTGGTCAAGTGTAAAAGGTTCCAACACTAGTTGCTCAAGTCTAAAAGGTTCCAACACTAGTCGGTCAAGTGTAAAAGGTTACAATACTAGTTGGTCACATTTAAATGTTCCAAAATTATTTGGTCATATTTAAAAGGTTCCAACGTCGAGAGGTCACATTTAAAATCTTCCAACACTAGTTGTTCATATTTAAAATCTTCCAACACTAGTTGGTCACATTTAAAAGGTTCCAATATTAGTTGGTCATGTTCGAAAAGTGTTTCGGTTATCGGTTGGAGATTAATCACCCTCGACTAGGATGATTCCAAAGACATAATTTCAAATAACAAACTTATATGATGGCAGGAAATAAATCGAATAAGAAGAACTCATATTTATAAATTCTGAATGAAAGCACTTAAAAATATAAAAAATTACAACAGTGGAAACAAGGGGAAATTTAAGCACCCTCGGATCTATCTTCATTGGCTTGGTCGTTAGTTATTTTTCCCTATTCATTTTAGAGCCATCCTCAGGTTTCTATGGAAATTGATCTTCCTCAGAAATTTTATTACTTCCCATATTCAAACTCATCCTCGACCTCAACATCTATATTTCTTAAATTTGATGTTGTTTCTGTTTCATCTTCGAATGAAAGGTGAGCAGGACGTTCCTGATGAGTACAGATACTTTAAACACAGCTCACTGCTTAATCCGGACATGGATAATTCAGACTATAACACTCTCCTAAAAATTCCGAACAAGACAAATGTAAAACACCTTTTGACTAAGCTATTTGGTAATTTACTTAAAAGACTAATGGGTCCTTAAACTTGACCCGGTTTCAAGACTTGACTCGGTAAGCCCATAGGTCATTGAATTAAGAGTATAAATACCCCAACTACTCTCATTAATTAGGGTGATCAACATTTTATACAAGCAGACTGCTTAATTATCTCACTACTCCTTACACTAAAGATAAAATACTTCAAATTTATCAAAATACTTTACCAAACTACCGCTAGCCCAAAATAAACCAAACCAAATTGGCGACCACAGTGGGAGCACAAGGGTGCCTGAATCTTGCATTAAAAACCAGTAGAAAAAACCAGTTCGGATGTATCCGAATGAGCAAGGAACTCCATCACCTGTGGTAGAAACAGTTGGAGAGAACAAAGAGTACACCATTGAAGAGCGAGACAAGTTGAGAGCATAAATAGAGGCCCTAAGGGCCATAAAACAAGTAGACAAGGGTATAAGAGAGAAATCAGGGATGTCAGCTATTCATCATACTGAGAACCCTAGGGAGAATGATCCATCAATAAAGACTCATCTGAGTTAAAAAAAAGACTCATGTCAGCTCTAAGAAGACACATCGGTCCAAACCTGTTGAAAGTTTAGATTCAGAGTCCTCCAGCAGCTCTTCGAATGAGGATGAGCTTGAGAAATCCTTATCCTCAAGTAGTGATTAAGGAAGATCCATAAAAAAAGATGAAGCTAATAAAAAAATATTCAAGAAAGAGAGATAAGCATGGTAGGCTTAAGAGACATCTGGGAAAAGGTTCATCACACAAGCATGTTGATTAGTTGCTGATTGATCCTTTTGCTTTTCTGACCAAACCATGTATTTTTACAACACCTAACAAAGACACAGTTTTTAGTCGCAATAAGAACTGGAGACAGTCACCTTTGTCTGGAAAAATACTGTCCGGAAACCTACCCAAAAGATTTGACAGCTCCAAAATGGAGAAGTATGATGGAAGTAAAGACCGGGACAACCATCTGGAGCAATTCAAGAACTTCATGATGAATTTTGACGATGATGACAAACTTTTGTATAGAGACTTCTTTCAACCTTTTGTGGGAAGTGCTCTTAAGTGGTATAACAGCTTACACCAGGGGTGTATTAGAAACTTTGATACATTCTGGGTTGCCTTCCGAAGGAAATTTATTAGGAGTAAAGAGGTGGAGGGCAATGGAGATACCATAATCCATTGTGCCCAAGAACCAAATGAGTCCTTAAAGGATTACGACAAAGGTGAAGGGCAATGGAGATACCATAATCCATTGGTCAGTTTAATTGGGAAATTACGATATTGATTTTTCCCCCAGAACACTATCAAAGCTCAATCAGTGGCTGATTTCTTAATAGAATTCCATTCGGACAGGAGGTCCAAACAAAATTCAGAATATAGAACCAAGAAAGAATGGGTAGTAAAAAGTGATGATGGTTCAAGCACAATGGGTTGTGGGGATGAAATTTTCCTAACTTCTCCATATGGTAATAAAATGTACCAAGCTATATGCTTTGGTTTCAGGGCCTCCAATAATGAGTCTGAATATGAAGCAGCTATAGCTGGTCTTAAATTGGATTTCTTGTGTGGGGCTAAGAGAGTTCGGTTGATGAGCGACTCACATCTAATCATCCATCATGCTCAAGGTCAGTTTGAGGCAAAGAAGGAGCAACTGATCAAGTACTTACTTATCCTGAAAGAAGTGGCAGCCAACTTCAAAAGTGTTTGTTATGAGCATATTCCCAGATCGGAGAACACCCTTGCAGATTCTTTGGAGACTATAACATATTCTGAATCCTACCCTTGGATTCACATACAAGAATGCCAGTCTATACAGCCAAGTAAGAACAATGAAGATGGGGAAATCATGAGCATACATGTGATTCAACCTAAAGAATGAAGGTTTTCCCTCCTTCAATATATTTCTGATGGGGTTTTACCTTCAGATAAAGCTATGACAAGAAGGATTAAACACAAGGCACGTGGTTTTTTTATCATAAGGGGAGTTCTCTATAAAAAAATATTTCAGTAGACCTCTCTTGCGTTGTTTGGGGTTTGAATAATCTCAAGTCGTTTTATCCGAACTACACGATGGAGAAGGCTCAGCACATTGTGGGTACATGACACTAACCCGAAGAGTGTAGTGGTTGGGTAGTATTGTCCATCTATGATGGCAGATGCTAAAGAAATGGTGAATAAGTGTGGATTGAAAATGGTCGGGTTGAAGTTGCCAACATGACTATTTTGTCTGGATTGAAAAATAATCTAGAAGGAGCTGCGGGGAAGTGGCTAAGCTATTTGCAAGAAGTGTTATGGGCATACCGAACTATTCCTCGGGCTGCTATACAAGAATCCCCTTTTGCTTTGGTGTATGGGATGGATGAAATTACCCCCATAAAGACTACCATACCACCATACAGAGTCCACAAATATTCCAAACAAGCTAATAAGATAGCAATTAGGAATCAGTTGGACTTAATAGAAGAAAGAAGGGTTAAAGCTCACTTAATAACAACTCACTACCAAGGTTTGATGAGGAGCAGATTTACTTCAAAGGTCAAAAGAAGATATTTTCAACCAGGAGATAAAATGTTAAGGAAAGTTTTCTTACACACCAAGGAGAAGCAGTTCGATAAGTTGGCTCCAAACTAGGAAGGCCCATATGAGGTCTGTGAAAAACTAAAACCTGGGACATATAGACTTCAGGACAAAGAAGGGAAAGTTTTGAAGCACCCATGGAATATTGAACATCTCAGGTTATATTTAGAGTAAAATATTTTGTGTAAATATTTACTTGTTAAATATCAATATAAATATTAGGGGGCATACTATTTCCTACCCTGGTGGCGTGGAGAGGTTTTAAGGAGGTGTCCGGGCTTTTATTCAATAATATACGATGCCTTTTTAAAATATTCTGAGTGGGTTTTCTATAATTCAATTCAAGTATAAATCACTTGTTCAACACTTTGGGTCTTTAGTAGACCGAATAAACCTGGTGAAGTGATGACCATTAAATATATGTCATCAAAGATATTAAACACTCTCACTTTAATACTTCTGAAATGTTATGGCTACTTAAACATTAGCCATGCAAAAATTAAAGAAAATATTAAACAAAGGGAAGTTTGATAAATTAAACCTACTCAGACTTGAACCGAATAGGAGAACAAAACATGCTTTGACCATCCACGGACTTTAGGTTTTCAAAGGACCTAGTTGGATTTTTACCTAATAATAGTACAAAATATGCCTTGGCCATCCAAGGGATTTAACTGTTTGAAAAGACAAAAAATAATATAAGACCTTAGGACTTTTGAGTTTGGCGCTCGAACTCTCACCAGTTTTCTCTTCATCATCAATAGTGGAATCTATTCCACTGGAGTAGTTGTGCTTATTGACATCTGCCATAGTATGAAATGAGAGGTCTTCGTATTCCACATATTTACATAAGGGACCAAGGGTCCTCTTCGTAAAAGTCTCATGAAAGAGCAGCACCATGTCAGACTTGACTCCATCTCTTTTCTCGAAGGAGTCTATCACTTCACTGTTATACTTATCAATACCCTTCTGCATAGCTTGCTCCTGCTGGCTCTTTAAATCTTCCTTCTCCTTGTTCATCTTGAAACAAAGTTCTCCAGTTTAGCCTTCACGTCAGTTAAGGTTTGAATGGCACCATCCTTGGTCTGCACCTCCTCTTTCAGCGTTGTGAGGTCTTTCTCTAAGATAGAATACTTAGTCTGGAGCTCAGTTCTGGCTGCTTCCGATGAGGCTAACTTGGTTGCCAAATCCTCCTTGTCCTTCTTCAGTACCTCTATCTCCTTCTTTAGTTCCTCTATACTCTGCTGAGCGTTTAGGAGATTGTTTAACAAAGATTATTTGTCAGAGGTGAGGGAGTTGATAAGGGTGGTCTGAATTTTTACCTATCTTTGCAGACCTTCTTAAGAGGCTTTGGTAGATTTTACGACTCTCCAGCCTCTCTCCCTGTTTTAGCCTCCACTGCTTTGAGTTGGGGTGCATCAATTCCCCCTTGGTTCCCCGAACCAGTCCCTTCTGTGGCTGCTTAAGCCAACTCTATTGCAGCTTTCTTCTTCTTGTTCTTCATCTTGTTGGGAGCATTTGCTCTGAAGGTAAGAACAATTTTCCATCCTTGGTCTCTGTCTTTTTTAGAATCATGCCAAGAGGAGGAAGGGTGGTTAGCTCTTCCCATGTGAGGTCTCCCCGGCCTGTGGTGTTCCACAGATTGGACCTCACTAAATTACCTGATAAATTTCGAACTAGGTCAATGTTAGAAACGAACTTCTTAGTCTGAACGACACGAGCAAGCTGTTTAATTATCCAAACACGACAAATGTAAAACACCTTTTGATTAAGCTATTTGGTAATCTACTTAAAAGACTAATGGGTCCTTAAACTTGACCCGGTTTCATAACTTGACCCGGTTAGTACATGGGTAATTGAATTAAGAGTATAAATACCCCAACCACTCTCATTAATGAGGGTGATCAAAATTTAATACAAGCATTATGTTTAATTATCTCAGTACTCTTCACACTAAACACAAAATACTTCAAATTTACCAAAACACTTTACTAAACTACCCCCAACCCAAAATAAACCAAACCAGTTCCCACTCGAGAACAATGTCCCAAAAGGAGCCAAGGTTTAGATCCAGAAAAGATTTATAAAAACTGAGAACTAGTGCTTATTTTACTTTAGCATCCCACTGATTTAAATAGCTTATGCATTCCTCAACATAACATCAACCGCGACCTCCTTCTCCCTTGCAGCTTGGTCTTTGAATGAAGTCAGATACTCGAGGTTTTTTTTCTTTGTCTTCTTCGAATTTCTGAATAACCACCTTATGATCGTCTATTATCTTCTCGTAGGCATCTACGTGAAGTTCGTGTTCCTTAGCGACCTCCCGATATTTTCGACCCTGATCTTCCAAGAAGGATTCTAACGCGATAATTTTAGTCTTAAAAGATGATTTTTGTTGAATGAGCTTTTTTCAACAGATTCAACCAGAAATTCTTGGTGATAAGCACACAATATTTACTCCAAGGTAGCATTCCGATGACACTCCCATATTTCTTAAAAGAACTCTATGGTCTTTTTATGCTATGCCGCTTCTTTTTCTAATATGGAAATGAGCTTGATAAGCTAGCGTAAAGAAATGACATATAAGTCTGGTTTCACAAGCTGAAATGATTCAGAACTAGCAGAGTCATATGGATTTGGAGAATATTCTCTTTAGGTTTGAATTCCAA
Source organism: Limnanthes douglasii subsp. nivea (assembly GCA_036936605.1). Taxonomy (NCBI): domain Eukaryota; kingdom Viridiplantae; phylum Streptophyta; class Magnoliopsida; order Brassicales; family Limnanthaceae; genus Limnanthes; species Limnanthes douglasii. Next base: position 130,514,495 of record JAUPFV010000002.1, read on the forward strand.
GCTTTTGTGGACTCCCTTTCGGACTTTAAGCCTCAATCACTCATTGGTCCTCCTCTGGAGGAGGTGGGGAATAGTTTTCCGATGCTTGAGCATTGTAGCGCTCAAACATAGGATAAATAATAGATTAATCCGCGGTTGGGATAAGTTTCTGGCCAATTTCGGACTTATTTTCTCTTCATTTTCCTTTTCCATTTTCATCCTATGATGCGTGTGATGATTTATTTCTTTTCAAAGATGGGGCCTTTTCTGGTGGCTAAGTCTCTATTAGATCAACAACTACACATGTTACTCTTTGATGTGTTTTTTTTTAGTAATGTTTGTTACATCTTTCTTTGAGACCGAGCCATCCAAAGAATATTTTTTAACCTGTGACTTGGAGCCTTTTCCCTGGTCAAAATAAAAACTTAGGCTTCAGACGCTTATAATTTCTCGAGAAACTTCACCGCACCAGGAAAAATTATCAACCGTCAGGATAGAGAGAGCTCTGATTTTGTGTGCGATATATGAATCCAAATTAGGTTGCCCAACGTGAACCATTTTTTCCTTAGTCCATTTATTCTGACCCTAAAAGTCTTTTCGGCAGCCTTCAAGTAATATTTTTGAGATCTGTAGATAAGTGTAAAATGAATGGGAGTATAAGTTTCTAAGCGTTAGAAGTTAATAATAAATATAGTGTAAATCGATAGAAATATGAACTTACCAATGATTTTCCACTCTTTCGGCATTCAATTCGGATTAGTCCTCCTTAAAATCTCCTTGTTATTCTCCCAACAAGCACTAACAAAGAAGAATTGCTGCTTCCAAGTCTTCTCAGCTTAAAAAGATCGAAAACTAATTTATACTCGTTCCTAAAGTGATAAAATAAAAAAAGATATGAGGGTTTCTTGACAATAAGGTGATCGCCATAAACTGATTTATCGACATATTAATCTTAGATAATCTTGACGCGATGAAGCACAACATCAGTATGAACTAGTTGTTCAGACTTGTTTCACTCGGCCACGTGATCACCAACTCAAATAACGAATTATCGAAAGGTCTAGTGGGAACTGAAGTCCCAAGTTCAACATATCAAGGTACACCACTAATTCTATATTTTTGATAGAGAGTGGCATCTCTCCTGCCATTTGGGAAGCGTATGCCTGTTGAGCTCGAAATTCCCCAGTGCGCTCAGAGATCTGTTTCTTCATCTCCAGAATAATAATTGTACTTGATTTCGTGAAGAGAAATAAAGTATTTATTTTCAAATTCATGAAGGGTGCGCCCTAACACCTCGATTATTACAGAAGGAAGATCATCTTATATTCCTTTCTTTTTAGAATTTTGGGCTTCAGAGTCTTCTCTTGGATCTCTTTTGAGATTTATGCCTCATTCGTAGTATTATCACCTGTTTAACTCGAGATACCAACCTCTGATCTCAAGATGGGCCGCTCATCTGCCTCCTTCTCTAGTTTATTGATCAATCGTATCGAATTACCTCTAGAAGGTGGTAGTCTACTTTGAGATCCCTCAAGGAGTCTAACTTAGGTACATAATTTTTTTGGGTTACAATGGAATCATCATCACCGCACCCAACGATTTATTCGGGATGTGCCTCTGGGTGCAGGGACCGTCATAGGCCGTTTATTTTTATTCTCTTGATGGCTGGGAGAGTGTTATTTTTTATCTTCAGGAATCAAGGATTTATTCAAGGAAGAAGCTTCTTCAGTATTCGAGTAACCCATAGGAATGAAATGCGATCGATGTTCACTATACTCGTTTCCTTGAGAATTGAGATTTGCAATTGATGAAAAACATGAGATTCTCTTTTGATATCTAGAATCAGTATAGAATAAAAAATGGTGAGAGACGGAGAAAGTATTCATAAAGGACAATGTGGAAGCCCAATAAAGACGCGCAGGCCCAACAAATACTGTTTTGGGGAGTGGAAAGGTCCCACAATTGTCTTCTCACACCCCCAATGGATACTTTTATGGAGAAGTGGAACGATTTTTTGTAACCTTCGTCACGCTTCACCATTAAAGGGTCTAATGTGTGGATCACATACTTGTGTAACACATGCATAAGATTAAATCCACGCATGATATACATGAGGCTAACAATCTATGAAGTGATGAGTTTTAGAGGTAAAATATATGCAGTCAGAATTGATTCTGGTCAATTTTGTGATGGTTATAATCCGGAGTGAGCATAAGAGTGAAATCTGAAGTGGTGCTTATATTAGTCATTTCAAAGAACCTTCTCAAGGACTAAGGTGCTACTGACAATGACGAATTATATGACCCGCAAGTCGAACCGATAAACTACTAGACAGAAACTTACTTTGTATCACCAATCTAATAAGTATGTTATATTGAGGATATCTTATGTAATAAAAAAATATGTTTAATGTTAGTAAGCTAATAGAATAAAATAATATAAAACGGGTTAACCATAAAAGTTTAAGGTGCCATTATCATTTAGGAGTTTTTTATAATGTTTTCAACTAGTAATTATTTTTAAATAAACTACTCAAAATATGAGATAAGGAATATGAAGTATTTGCGATTCAAAACTAAAATCACACATTCATTCAAAATTACATATTTAAGTTTTTAGTTTTTCTTTCTTATTTGGTTTCACCGTAGCAAAGACATACCAAAACAGAAAAAATCCCAAATTATTTATGATATAATAACATAATTTGATTGAAAAAAATAGTTATTTAATAATAACGTAAGTTAAAATCCTATCTAAATGGTTTGAATAGACAACTATTTGTTTCTAATTTAAAAAAAATAAAAAAATTGAAAAAAAGAAAGGAGAAATCGGGCGGGAAATTAAGTTAGGCCTCTCCGGAGACATGGTCCAGCCCTGGAGACTTCCATTTATTTACAGCCATACAGCTTCTAAACGTTACTTTACTATTTCAGAGACTTTTAATATAAAAAATTCAATTCAAATAGTTTTACAATCTTTTAACTATTCATCCGAGTCGCCCTATTTCTCACTCTCTCTCAATCTTTATATTATAAATCTATGTTTACTAACTTTATTAATAGATAATTCAACATATTTTAAAACAAAATCATATATTAAAAACATATAAAAAAAGCTCATTTTAATCGATTAAAATTTGTATCTTAGAAATTTAAATTTAAATTTAAATTAAATCTGAAAATGCCAAATGAATTTAGTTTAGATAATCAATTGTTAATAAATATTAATTTAGTACTAATTTTAAATAACAAAACTTTACCAATATATTTGTTTTAAAATAATTTTTATAAATAAAATTTTGAAAAATTTATCCAGGACTAGAATGACATTTAAAATTTACAAATTGAATATTATATTTTCAAATTAAAAAAATTAATACAATATAAAAGGTAACAAAAACAGGTATTTGGTATACAAATGGTAACTAAACTGAACGGTATCGTTTTGGGTCTTTCTCTCTCCTGCCAATATATTAGTTACGGTTTAAAATCCTTAAACATTATAAAATATTTATTATTAAATATAGAATTTAAAAATATATATTATATAAATCATTATTATATATTAAACTCAGTTGGAGCTATTTGTACCAATAATATAAATGGTTTTGTTCAAAAAGCTGGTTTTAAAATCTAACTAGATAGGAATGTTTAAATCTATCTATCTTTATCAATTAAATATTTTAACTAAATTAAAGACCGTTTCTCTCTCTCTTCAAGAACAGTCTTCTATTGTTACTTTATCGTTACTTCATGTGAGTAGAGTCTATATAAAGAAGTAAAAGGACTTTGTTTTAAAACTAACATAGGGTTTAGCTTAACATAGGCTATTTTCGTGAAACTAGGGTTTAAGCTCCTGAGCTTATTCAGTTGATCGAAGCTTGGAAAAGATAAAGATGGTGAAAATGTTTCACGCTAGTCCTAAACGAGCCACAAGTAGTAGGTGTATACCTCTCCTTAAGAGGTTGGTCAAAGTTAAGGATGTTCAACCCATTCGGAAGCCAGTAGTAACCAAAAAATACCCAAAGATGACTTCGATTTCCAAAGATACGTCCGTATCTTTACGTCTATCGCTATCGCTAGCAACAAAAGGAAATCATTGTACCAGCTCGTGTGAGAAGTCCCAGTCTGATAAAAAGAAGGTGCTAGTCGCTCCATCCAAATCAGCTTCAGATATTCCTGCACATTGTGACGTAAAGACACAATCTGATAAAAAGAAGGCATCCAAATCAGCTTCAGATATTCCTGCACATTGTGACATAAAGAGAGCAGCGCGGCCTATGGCCCAACTGATTCTAAAGGCGCAGAAGAAAAGAATTGAAATCGAAAGGGAACGGGCAAGAATCGCAATCAATAAGATCGTCAAAACCGTTTCATTTGATGGTGATATGGAAGCCGAAAGAGAGTTCAATAGGATGTGCCACGATCTAATGCTAGCTCGGAACAATCCAAAACCAGAGGAAAGAGAAGAAGGAGAGATCTTCTACTTCTAGTCGTATTTGGTTAGATACTTAGATATATTGTATAATCAATACTAACAGTAACAGTATATAATAAATACTTGGACAAATAAATATAATATACTACTTCTTTTGTTTCTTTCATTTTCATTTTCATTATAATATACTTGTAGAAATATAATATACTTATACTTGGAGAAATATAATATAGACACGCTATATACCACAAGGTGCTCTCTCCTGCTTTCCTGCTATTTCCTTTTTTTATAGTGATCTAATATAGTATGTTTTTCAGTATTTAGACTTTAATAAGCTTCTCATACTTGACCATAATCTTGTTTGTTTGTTTGAGTTGCTCTACTTATTATATAAATTTAGCAATATATTTAAGACAAATGTTTCCTTTTGTAGAGCATCTAAGCAACTTTCTTAAAGCATTTATGTTTCTTAAAGAAATGAATGAATCTCAAACACTCAGAGAGAGATAGGAGATTTTACTAAATTATACCTGCTTTAGCTCCACTTTTAATTCAATATTGCACTTTCCTCATTTGTCTACTTGTGCCAGCGAATTGCTTGTTTCAATTAATTCCAATCCAATCACCCTGGATGGCAATGGTCTTCTTCCGGATTCTTTAGGTGATACCCAGCTGAAAATGCGTGATTACATATCTCCTGCCACGAGAATGATGAGAATTGAAGTGCAGAGCGCTGATACATCCATCCAAGACGCCAAGATTGCTCGAAGCATCCATGAAACTCCATTCTTGTATCAGATGATGATACAGGCATACATAGTTGATAAATTCTCGAAGGCGAGGTTAGTTGTCTATTGGTAGCTTCAGTTGCAGCTGATAATAAGCTCCGATATGATGTGTCACTTTATATAATTTTTCTCTTTCCCGATAAGTATTTTCCATATTCTACATAACATGGTCCTTCAGTGTACATCCCTTAATTAGCGACTGCTTCCGAAATTCTGCATGTGTAAGTGTTACCTCTTTTTGCATTTTGCTATTTACTCTGGCCTTTTTAGTGGCATATTCAGACTTGTTCTTCCCTTTAATATGGACTACTTTTCATTCTTGACTCGCAAAAGCCTGAACCTGTTACCTGCTAAAATATCTTTATGTGCTTGCTTATCTGTAGACTGTAGAGGCTAAGGATATATCAGCAGGGATGTGAAACTTTTGATAGTATTCTCCATCCTTACACTTCTAACACTTGACGCATGGGAGGAACCCGGCTATCCAAATTGACTTCTGGTTGAGGTATAGCAATGGCGTCTCTTTTGTTTAGAATGGCGTGCTGTGCTTGCTGCTTACTTATATACTGTTGAAAATCTTAGGTGCCAGGAGAGGGTGTCATTGGATCTTATGTTCTTGGTGATTTAAAAGAATATACAATGGGACCATGCACGATAGAGTACGTCTCCCTGGGATAAGTAAAGAACTTCCCCTCAGGCTGTATTCTTGGGAACAAGCTATTGGTACATCAGTGCTTGTTGATGCTGATCGTGGCTCAAAGTTAAAAAGCGTGGCGGTTGTCATGTGAAAAGCACTCAAACAAGATAGTCAATTTGTTATCAGAATGAGAAAACTCGTATTGGTTGTTAGCTGCTTGAGTTCACTGGACGACGGGATGCCTTCAAGGTGTAAGTATTGACCCTGAATGGGTCATAGGAACTGAGATTACTTTAGAGAGTATAATTCACTTTGACGTTGATGATGAAGTTATATGAATTGTTTAAGCAGTTTGGGTGGTATGTCGTCCCAACAGCCAAGCAAAAAAAGAAGTGCACAAAAATGGAGCTTACCTTTGACTCCTCTCCCATTTCTTCAAACCAACTTAGACTTGGCTTCCAAGGAGGAAGCATACGGCCTTTTGCAGGTTTTGTTGTTTACGATTGAGACAGGGAAAAGACAGGGCTGAGGGCTGGTGAAGTCGCATAAAGTAGATATCTCTTTAGCAGTTGATGCTTGTACATAATATGCCCAATGCAGAGAGTGTTAGGTCATAAATGTCAAGAGGCAGAAAGTGTTAGGTCATAAATGTCGAGAGAAGATAGTTGGATCATAAACAATTTTGTTTCTATACATATATGCATATAAAAAAAAGGACACAAATCTCGCAAAATATGCACCAATCTTTTAATCGTTCCAGTGAAATGAGTATGATTATTTGAACCGCTTTAGTAAATGAGAGAAGTAAAGTTTTAGAGAGAAATAGATTCTAGAGAGTATCAGAGTGCTTAAATGTTCTAACTCAAAAATCCAACCCCTTTATTAGATCGGTCTCGGCTTTTATATAGAGGCACAATGAATTAGATCGGCCTTGGCTTTTATAGAGGCACAATGACTTAGTTTACAACTGAAAACGGTTACATAAAAAGACTTATTGCACGTTAGTTCCTGACTAAAATACTTAGTCCTAAATTCCTCCTTCAACTTTACAATCTGCTATATAAAGTTTTATTATTTACATTTTAATCCTCAAAGTTTCACTTCCTTATCAAGTACCACATTAAGGATTTATGCTGTACACTTAAGAGCTCCCTTCCAGAATGAATATGGTAGTGATTTATACGTAATCATGCTCATAACAATCTCCATTAATGTACGATTTTTCGCTCAGTTACGCTCATTTACAATGAGCGATGCCAATATGGTGTACTAAGGGACAATACTACACTTCTAAAGGTAAAGAGCAAATGAGTCATGACGTTGTTCTCTAGATTCATCATACCATCAATAATTATTCACCACCACAATTTAATTTATTGATTTTAATTCGTTTTCCAAATTTTAAATTAGTCTCAGCCTTAAAAGATTTGAATATGTTAATGACTTCTAATTTCTCATGAAGCAAATATAAATAGTCGCATCGTGAATTTTGTATATAAAGTATATTTGACCATTCCATGATGTTGAATAGGATGAGCCACATATGTTTGTATGGATCAACTTCAAGATATCGTTAACACGGGAGGATTCAAACATTTTCTACTCGACATGTTTCCTTTTGATATACCATACAATACCTTTTAAATCTATGTAATAAAATGGACCTAATACACCTTCAACAATAATATTAACTTTTCTCTTTCTTGATATGTGACCTAAACACATGTGTCATATAGAGATTGATTTCTCAAAGAAATTATATATATGTTACATTCAATACAATTGAATAGTTAATGCTTTAGAAATTATTATTATAATCAAGAACATATGAGCCAATTAAATTTATTGTCATAAAAAATAGTTGTAACTTTTAATTTCCAAAAGAACATGTATAACCAAATTTATCCAATAATAAAAACATAGTAAATTTCTCATACAGAATGGAACAAACAAAACATATCTTAAATAAAAAATGTATATTGCATTTAAAAATAGTTTAAATTGACAAATAACTTCAATCGGGTAAGCCACACCGTATATAGTGAAAGTTTGTATCTTCTTTAATAAGAGGCTTGATTTGGCTTGAGCCTTGTAAGGAAATACACATGTGAGTTATGACTCATGTAACAACTCACCAAGTGTCTTTTGACACTATAATCAAATCAGCTTCCTAAGTTACTATAAAAGGGAGCTTACCTTTATTTTCCTTTCATACCTTAAACTTGGGGCAATCCATCTTCCAATAATACGTACCTTTGCAATAAAACATGCTACAACAACAATATTTATGGAGTAAAGAATATTTTATTTCACGTATTAAATTTCACCATAATAGAATGGGGAAATGAAGTAATGGGGAAATGAAGTGAGTCTCTTTGTTAAAAGTCATTATAACAATCAAATAAGTTCATAATTAATGAAATAATTTTTGAATAATAATACCAAACATATATAAACACACATATTGAATTTTTGAGAGTGGTTAACATTTTTTGAACTTTAATTTAGCCAAAACCTTAATTAATTTATAAAACAATTAAAAACTAAAATGGTAAGAGACGTTCATATTAGATTTGGACCGATTTATTTGATTATTCTCTTTTCTATATTTAAATCCAAATTTGGGTTTGAACCGATTTATTCGGATTTTTCTTATAATCAAATTTACATCTAGTTCGATTCCCTCCGAATATAATATATATTCAAATTTAAATTTGATATATTCTTATTAGAGTCCGGTTTGACCGTAACATCAATATATATATATATATATATATATATATATATATATATATATATATATATATATATTATTTTTGGAGTGGAATGTAAAAACTTGGATTTGATCTATTTTATTTATGGATATAATTTTAATATTCATATACATGTTATTTATTTGGGTAAACAAAAGTTGATTCAGACCAACTTTACCATTTTTATTAAAAACTCGTAATTATCATTGTTTTTGTTTCATTTATTTCAATAATTCAAGTTATACCGTTTTTTTTCACTTTTATGTTATTTTTACTTACAAAAGGATTTTTTACCATCTTTATCAAAAACTTATCATTTTTCATGTTTCATTTGTTCCAATCATTCAAGTCATACCGATCTTTTCACTTTTATGTTATTTTTTATTAAAAAAGGGTTTTTTTATTATTTTTATATACAAAAAGATTTTTGAGATGATTGCATAAAAAAATTCAATTAGACAAATAATGTTGATTTTTTACATAATTAAGAGGTATCTTGTTATGATTCGAATTCACGACTAAACATTCTTTTATGGTCTAGTACAAACTTTGTGTACTTAAGATTAATAACAACCATATAAGTCGAACAACCAAGTTAATCCCCATAATTTTGAAATACATTAGGAAACTAATGTATAGATAGAGAAGCTAATTTATAAATCTTAAATCACAAAGTTTCAAAATTTTGATCATATTAGGAAACTAATTACTTATATAGATAGAGATACATAAAATGAAAAAACGGTACTTAACACTTTATATTTTTTTGTCATTTAGTGGAAGCTTTAAACTAATAATCTGAGACGGGAAATTTGATGGCGGTGGATCTTCCTACGGCTAGGTTAGGTGCTCATGACTTTACTCCTAAAGGATCATAAAAAATAAGGAGTAAATTCCTTGATGAAGTAGCAAATACAGAACATGCAGAGATTGTCAGTGAAGAAAGCAAAGAGAATTGAAAACCAAAAACAACATACACGTATGTTCGTGATACTGAATTAGGTTAGGGTTATTAGGATCTATTTAGTGAATATAACTCACTAAATTATCAAAGGGTCCACCAATTATCCCTCTTTATTTATTCTATCTTAATATATTTTCTTTTCACTTAATTAACCTCTAGATTTAGTATTTGCTATAAGCCGATGTATTAGCCGTTGCAAGGGATCATAATCTTTATTAGACTATTAGAGCCCAATACTAAAGTGTTGGACTAATTTTCCTCCTTCAAAATACACATTAGCCCAGCTAGTATCCATACTTCAAGTACTTCTATGCGACTTAATAATATATATATATATATCATTATTATATGCAAGTCTAGTATACAAAATATTTATTACTTTGATTAATTGGGCTTGTAACAAAATATTTGAATACTTTTTATTTACTCATGACGAGACATTCAAGATCAATAATTTCCTTACAATCTCCCATTTGGATCATTCATGCGTATTGAAGTGTATCCATTCGAATTGTTCACTATAAAATGATGTTGTTCACTGTAAATTTATGTTATCCATATATAATGTATGAATGCCCATTAATGTCATATGATAGTCAATAATGAACCAAATAGGTTCCACTTTTAACTACTACATCAATGAAACTTGCCTTCTCAAGGGGTGAAACATGGAAGTATGGCACGACCATGTAATCAAGTAATAACTGGCCTTCTTTTACTGAACTGAGATCGCTTAAGTTAAGGAATAAGAGAAAAACTAAAAAACAGAATCATTGTATTATTAATCTGAAATAACTTGTATGTATGCATATAATAACAATATAATATAGAAAAACTGAAATCTATACAACACTCTTATTGAACTTATATATCCTCCAAGCTTAGGACCCCAAGCAAAGTATGCTCGAGAAATACTGATGGTGGTAATGCCTTGGTGAAATAATCTGCAATCATGGAATTTGTGGCATACACTCAATCCTAATCTGACCATTATGGAATCATTCTTTCACACATAACAACTTAATGTCTATATGCTTGGAGTTTTTAGAGCTACTGTTTCCGTTTGAGAACATGTCAACCGAACTATGTTTCTTGACAAAATTTACGCAATCATATGGCAAAGTTTCTTGATTAAAGTGTGTGGTTTGATGTAGAAAACCATGTTGTATTCTCGCTTTCATAGTTCAAGTCGTGATAAGAGTATATTTTGTACTCTTCCACCTCCTCCCGGAATGAATACATAACCGGTGGTAGAATTATTAGTGCCTACACCATATGCATAACTTGAATCAGAATAACATATTATATCCAAGTTATACTATCTGTTGTATGTCATTATAACATATTTATCATTCTTAAGTACCAAAGCACCATCTTTACTACGATTTAATAGGTGACTCACGGTTTTCTCAAGTATCTTCGGAAAATTTCAACTATGAGTGATATATGTGGTATGTTACACACCTGAGCAGACATGAGACTACCAACTACCGAAACATATGGTATTGTCTTCCTGAATTGAATTTCGAATCTGTCTTAAGGCATTGATGGAAGAAACATTGTCACATGTACCTATATAGGTACTCATAGGGTTATTGTTTTCAATATCATAACGATGTAGTAATATTTCAACATATTACTCTTGTGAGATATCCAAGATTTCCATAGGAAGGTTCCTTACTATATGGATCCCTAACACATACGAGGCTTCACCAATGTCATTCATATCAAATTTATTTGACGTTAAATTCTTGGTAACATGTAATAAGCCTATACTGAATGTGATTCAATGTAACCAACCACATGTAAAGCATACAACAACAAGTAGAAAAAGATCAACCATTTTAAAGGTTCATCGTGATCACCAACGTGAATGATTGCGACGAAGGCCATGTGACCTATTCGCCGCAACAAAGAAGAAGTTTTCATAGTCAATCTTACCCCGACCGCTGACGAACCTTAGCAATTTTGAAAAATTAAAAAAAAACCCAAATTGATCTGAATTAAGGTTTATTCTTAAATATTCTGAAATCGATCATACAATTAAAACATACATCACATATAATAAATTACATGCCCTTGATCATACCATCTAATCCTAACATGAGATCTTATCTTCTCTATCACCTAATGATTTAGATATCAAATCAGAAAATAAAAATTGGGGGTTTTCCTTACTAAACGAATTCAATTATTATGTCAGAGTATCGACAGACTCAATCAAATATATAAATATATATATATATATATATATATATATATATATATATATATATATATATATATATATATATATATATCCAAACACACAGTAATCATATAGCTATATTACCTATTTTTGACTGTGAATCATAAATCACAAGGGTTTTAAACTCTTAACCATCCTCCAAAACTAATTACTCTTATGAATAGAGATGTATAAGAAGAAAAAAATTATACTAATAACTTTACATCTTAATAACCTAAGCTTCAAGAATATGTAGTAATATATTTCAAATAATGAGTTGAGGTAGACAGTTTGAAAGTGATGGATCTTCCCGCAACTAGGTTAGGTACTCACGGGTCTACTCTTGAAGATAAGGGAGTATAAGCCTGGATTAATTATCAATGAAGAGAGCATATATAATTGAAAACCAAAAACATAAAAAAGAGATACGTATCTTTGTTATACTGAATTAGGCTTACTTAGACCCATTTATATTTAATAAATATAATTCACTAAATTCTCAATAAGTATATCAATTCCCTATTTATGTATTTTGCCTCATTTTTTTAACTTAATCAACCTCTATGTTTTACTCTTTATTGTAATCTGATGTAATAGGTAATGCAGAGGACCGTAACCTTTGTTAGGCTATTAAAGCATAATATTAAAGTGTTTGACTAATGTTTCCTCCCTCAACATACATATTAGCACAACTAGTATCTATAATTTAAGTACTTCAATAAGACTTGATAATATTATATTTACTATTATTATTATTAAGTTTAATATGCTAAATACCGATTACTTTAATTGATTGGACTCGTAATAACAAGCAGGAATACTCTACATTTGCACATGATAAGATATTCCAAATCCAAGATTTTCTTGCAGATTTACATGATCAAATAACACTAACAAGTTTAGAGGAATGAATTGCAATTGTTGCAAAGATATAGAAGTACACTTTGAAACGTGCAGAACTTCAAGATGGATTGCTAAATCAAATTTCAAAATAAACGAGTTACAACCCTGATAGGTGCTATATTATATTTACTAGGGCCTATAATCGTTGGTTGCAACTCATGGAACTATATTTTTTTGTTTTAACCCAATACATGTAAATATAATAATTGGTCAAATCATGGAAGCTTGTGTATTTTTGTTCATCCTTTATGGCTTCCAACAAATATATGGGTGGATTCTTATCCATGTCCTAAAGATTCTAATCCATGCCTTAAGTACGACGGATGCTCTAAATTATTTTGTTAGGGTCGGCCATGGACATATAATACTAAGATGTAAGGAGATTGAATCTCATTTGATTGGTCAAAAACTCATACCTATAGTATTGTTTTAGTAAAACTTTTAACTCTGAAATCATATCACTAAGACGGTCTCATATGCCGTTGAGGTACTCAGAAACTTTTTTTATATATAATAAATATAACAAAATTATTGAAATTAATCAAATTAAAAATAATAGAATTTGGTATTATATTGTATTAATATGTCAAGAGTTTTCCCCCATAACAACATAAATTGAGCAAATTATAAATAATTTAAGTGTTATTATAAAATTATATCTCAAAGGTATATCTTTTATATAGTATTATGCATAAGGTAATTAAATAACCTAATATTATTAGTACGATCTTTATAGTTTAATTAGTTTAAACAAACACTTATAGATTTTTGTAAATTCAATTATTTTCTTGGCATCGAGGTAGCACGATCTCATAATAAGATCCTTATTTGTTATTGATATGAATTTAGAATATGGGTTCTTTGGATGCAAAGCTGATGACTCATCGATGGTCCATGAGATCAATCTCATGTATAAACGATATGTATGAGATCCTTTAGGGTATCTAAGGATCCAAATAAGTGCATTCCAATGTGTAATTTGTAAGACTAACATGAATTAGCTCACTCAGCCTTCCGACCAATATTTGGTATCTCTTAAGATCATGCATGTGTACCTCGTCATCAAGTATGAGCTTGGTCTCATGGACCATTGGTGACTCAAAAATATGCATCCAAAAAACTCATATTCTAAAATCATATAAATAACATACCTATTTAACATAAGGATCTTACCATGAGATTGCGACACCTCAATGCCAAGAAAATAATTGAATTTAAAAAATATCTATAATTGTTCACTTTAACTAATTAGACTATAAAGATCTTACTAATTAAATTAGATTATTTACTTACCTTATGCATACAAGATTACATTTTTTTATACTGTTAAGATATACTTTTATAATAATATTTAAATTATCTACGGTCTTTGGTCAATTTGTGTTGTTATCGGGGTAAATTGGATAAGTACGATGAATCTGGAGATATGGAAGAAATGAGTAACATTAAATGATGATAATCTATGGTGTAAATCTGTTTTAATGAGCTTCAAGGGGGTGCTTTAACTTGGTTAAGTCAGTTTGCCCCGAGGTCTATATAAAGATTTGATATGTTAAAAAAAATTTAACATTATTTCGATGAAAGAAAAATGACAAGGGGTCACAAAGACCATGTAATCTTGTACAAGCAACATAGCAAGGAAATTTTGAAGGATTACATACAATGTTTCATGCGCACCAAAAATTACCTCAAGGAACACTGTGAAGAGGTGCTCATTTCTTTCTTCAGACAGGGATTCTTCCTGGGACCCTATCGTCAGAAAAAGTAATAAGGGAGAAATATTGGACTTTTTGCGCGTTATTAGAGTAGGTTGATGCACAAGTTTGCTTCAAGAAAACTATGCATCATCATTTATTTTTGGACAATATACTTGGACCGCGCTACCAGGGCATGACCTCGACCTTGAAAGTCATCTCAATTGCGAGTATAGTGTCCCACGAATTTTGACTACAACAACCAATAACAAAATACATCTCTTTGCCTACCACTCTGCCGGAATAGTCGCGATTAGCTAAAGATCAGACCCTAAGACAGTTGTTGTTCGGGGGAACGTCGGGTCACTATGACCGGTAGGGCTTAGGACAATTTACGGGTAATTTGGGTGAGGTGTGAGGGATACACCGATGTAATAGAAATTATGGCACACATTTACCAAGAGGTAAGATGTGAAATCCAATTTAGGCTCCTCCAATAAAAACTAAGACTTTAAGGGAATGTTATTGGTATGTTCTGTAAGTACCATAGTGACATCGGTCTTAACACAAAAAACTGCATGAAAATGAAACAACAAAAGCTTTTTTCGTATGCACCTCAAGGCTATAAGAGGCCTGCCCTTAGGTTATGAATAAAATGACACGTGGAAGGTTTTGGAAAATGTAGTTTTAGATACTATAAATGCTTAACTCTAATGATTGATAGTTTTTCTGAGGCTCGTGAGGATATTGAAGCTCCCCTAGTTTTGATGAGCTTTAATGATGTTCAAAGATTTTATACTGAATGACATAAACCGTATGTGCTGGCCTAGTTGTAAGGGAACATAATATCGTAGCTTCAAGGATTTTCAAATTCTCATTAGCAACAAACTTCAAATTGTCAACTCTAGGGCCAAGAACTTTGAAGCAAAACAGTTCAACTACCATGAGTGCTCCCAACACAAATAATTCGTGAGTAAGAACCTCGAAAGTCAAGAACAAGAAAACGTTAGATCCTCTAAAGTCTAAACTATTCAAGGAAGTCTGAGGACTCTCAGACTGGAACCTTCAAACTTTAGTAATGTGCTCTTAGTATTCTCGTGTCGACCAGTTTGATATAAATACGGAGGGTACTAATTAGGGGAAAATATGTTGGGCTAAGAACTTAGTTTTGGACCAACAATATGCCTTATAAATTATAGATTAAACACAAGCCCTATAAGGGACTCTTTGTATCTATGGGACCAATAGAGCTTAAATTCCCATGTTTAGTCACTATAAATATAACTTATCACCTTTTTGGGAAGAGGTGAATAATCATTATTCAATTTGAGCATTAACTATTATCTTTGAGCCAAATCCAGGCTCTCTCATGGTGAGCCAAATCCAGGCTCATCATGCATTGTTAATAGAGATGTTTATTTCTTTGAGTACATACTTGACTAATATGAGGCACATAAGGTGTTGGAGGCACAAAATTCTCGAAGATTGTTAAACAAACAATGTGCACCTCATGATATGTCAAAATAGTTATGACAAAAAGGTTAATTTCAAAAATATCCTACAAATATACAACGTAAATATTTGAGATCTAGTTTTGTATGACTTGGTCGATTATAACGCACATAACAAGCACAACCAAATATTTTAGGGGAAACAAAAAATAAAGACGCAAATGAAAATATGATATTATAAGATAGTGTACCATCAAGTACACAATCTAATTTATCGGCTACCATGAAATTTGAATTGTGTCATCCCAGAATCAGTGGGGTATGTGTTTATCGAGCATCACATTATACGCTACCTCAAGTATATCTCTATCGTTTTATTTAGTCATTCCAGTTAGTTGAGGTATATAAACATAAGAAGATTCATGGATCATACCATTATTAGTTATATATTGTAAAAATTTATTTGCATTATTTTTTCATATCGTTACTATAAAGACTTTTAACATTGGTGGTGAACTAATTTTTCACAAAATAATAACATTAAAAAATTAGAAAAAAATATTTTGTAGATTTAACTTGGCAAGAACCTCATACATCAAAATGAACTAAAAAAAATATATTTTTGGAGTGATGTGGATAGGAAGAACATGTATGCTTTCTTTGGATGTATGACCTACAAACTCATTTTTGAATATATTGAAATTAAGGATGTATATTCTTCAAAATTTTAAAAAAATGGATGTCCTAACTAATAATGGACCTCCTTAGCACTATTTGTACTCATGTATGCCACTCGTTTAGATAAGCTCTCAAAGTATTACAAATTATTGTGCTTATATGCAATGTCAATTAATTTATTCATCTATAGTTCATGATATGTACAATTAGTTGGGGTGAAGCTAAAATAATAATTTAATTATTATAAGACATATGATAAAGGTATGTTTCGGGAAATTTTGGTAGACCTGCTACCTTCTAGTTCGCAAGGAAAAATCATTGGTTATTTGAGCATGTGGTTGCGAGGTATTGTCTAGTCTAGTCCTAACATTATACTTTTGTTAGTAGTT
This sequence comes from Limnanthes douglasii subsp. nivea, assembly GCA_036936605.1. Classification (NCBI taxonomy): domain Eukaryota; kingdom Viridiplantae; phylum Streptophyta; class Magnoliopsida; order Brassicales; family Limnanthaceae; genus Limnanthes; species Limnanthes douglasii. Next base: position 130,531,395 of record JAUPFV010000002.1, read on the forward strand.
ATGCGGTGAGTAGCTCTTGAATCAACAATCCAAGATAATTTTGATGTTATAAAACAACTCGAATTTATACATGTGTGGGTGAATTGTGGTTGGCTGGTTTTGTCGGTACGAGATAAACCAAATTTCTTAAGTCGTTGAACAAGTATATCAATTTCATCATAATTTAAACTATAGGTTTTTAATAAATTTCTGGTTGATAGATAAAAAATGATCGTGGAACCATAATATCATACTGATTATTGATTAATAATTAAACTTCAGGGAGAATAAAAAAATCGAATTGAAATAAATATTTGATCTGGAAAAAACAAATACGCGAGTTGAATAAAAAATAATCAATATGAACTTTTGTTTTCGTGTATGTGATACCATGGACGGATCAAGATGGGATACACGGATGCTCGGGAGCATTCTAAATTATCAAAATAAAATTAGTATATTTCAGATTTTTATTTTTAATAAATGTATTTTGATAATTGTGTCACTAAAAAACATTTACCATTAATAAAACACATTAATGACGTATATTTATTATATTGTCGGATTTGTTCGATAATATTATACATATTTATTGATTTAAAAAATATTGTTGTTTAATTTATATTTATGTTAATTAAATTTTTTACAACGTTTTTTAAATCAATTTGATATTTTTACCTTTATCATTCACCTCTGTGTATATCCATTTCATAAGACATAAAAAAACCAAAATCTCTATTGTAATTCCTTAATGTATGAACTCTCCACAATGATTTTCTTAAGACTATTGAAATCAGTTGGCAAAAGAATCTTCATAGCCAGCCTATTAATGTTTTCTTGTCTAAACTTAAAAGACTAAAATAAAAGTTAAAAACTTGGAATAGAGACACATTTGGTAACATATTTGATTGTATAACTCAAATAGAAGATAAAGTAAAATTTTATTATACCCATTTTGAACAATAAAAAGGCATAGAGGATAAAATTAAATTATTTGAAATGAGAGCAACTCACTTAAACTTACTTGCAAGAGAAGACTCGTTTTGGGAACAAAAGAGTTCCATTAACTGATTTAAAAACAGAGATTGTAGTATTAATTACTTTTATAATTATGTAAAAAAAATAAAAAATCAAAATAGAATTCATGGAATAAGGATTAATGGCTTATGGATTGAAGAACAATCCTTATTAGAGACTTCTGTTGAAGATCATTGTAAAGCCCTTCTTTCCTCTCCATATAGTCCTCGTCAAATAAATCACCTTCTGGAAATTATTCATGAGCTAGTAACAACTCATGATAACTAAGTTCTACTAGTTATCCTTCTATTAAAGAAATTTCAACTCAATCAATTCACTTAATCCACATAATATGGCTGGAGTTGATGGTTTCAACTTCAGATTCTACCAATCACGATGGTTAATCATTCAAAAATATATGTGTAATGCTGCCATTGACTATTGCAATGGTCAAATTTCTCCCAAAAGCATATATGCTACTACAATATGCCTCTTACCTAAAATTGAATCTCCAGAAACTTGACAATATTTCAGGCCTATAAGATTTTGCACAGTTTTCAACAGAATATTGTCCAAATTATTAATCTAAGGTTGCCGAACCTTCTACCTAAGATAATATATGAGGTTTAAGGTGGTTTTTTCAAAAACATAAATATTCATGAAAATATACTAATCACTAATGAATTAACTCATGATATTGGTAAGAAAATTAGAGGCAGCAATATAATCCTTAAATTAAATATGGTTAAAGCTTTTGACACAATTTCTTTCAAATTCATATTCATTATCATCAAAGTCTTTGGCTTCAACAATCAATTTATAAAACTAATAAAAAAGGTATTAACTCATTTACATTTTCTATAATTATCAATGGTTATTTTCATGGTTACTTTAAATCTTTGAATGAAGTAAGGCATGGTGATCCGTTATCACCCAGTCTTTTTATAATTGTTGAAGGATACCTACTCAGAGGTATCAAAAATATATTTCATGATATATCACTTTAGAAGCCCTTTAAGTATCCCTTGTTTATCATTTGCAGATGATCTCATCATCTTTATGAATGATTCTTCCAATAATACTAAGAAATTATGTATGTTTCTTGACCACTATCAAACTATATCTAGTCAGCTAATAAACAATAAAAAAACTACTTTCATTTTCTCTAACAAAATGGAAAGACATAGGATTAAATTTATTGAAACCATTATTTTTTCAAGCATAACCATCTACCATTTAAATATCTTGGAATCAAAATTAATCAAAGTAACAAACCATGTTAATTTGATGAATTAATCACTAAAATAAGATCCAAAACTCTGGATTGTGACATCAAAAAATTATCATTTGGTTGAAGACTGGTCCTCATCTAATTAGTTATTTTATCCATTCCTATATACTATGTCCAAAGCTAAATTCTTCCAAGCTCATTTATAACTAGAATCAATTTCTTTTTCAACAAGTTTATTTGGGGAACTTCTGAAAATATTAAAACTCTAATATGGTCCAAATTCTCTAGTGTTGGTAAACTATTTGATGAAGAAGGTCTCAACTTAAGAAAGATTAAGGATATTCAAAACACATTTTCATGTAAACTATGGCTAAAGTTTAGAGAAAATAAGACTTTATGGTCCAACCCAATGTATTCAATTTACTGTCCTAGGAACGTCACTTCCATTGCTCTCATTCCCAAAAATAAAGACATTCTTGGAACGTCACTTCCATTTCTCTCATTCCCAAAAATGTTTCCCCTTATGTGACTGTTGATTTCAATCATATTGTTATGTGCAATATTTTCTACAACATCATCTCTAAAATTTTAAGAAAATATAATTATTGATTCATTCCTGTATTTGATTGAAAATTCCTAATCATCTTTCATCGCGGGTTATAATATTGTTGATAACATTCTTATTTTCCAAGAACTTATACGGGGCTACCATAGTAATTACAATGGTAAAAGGATCTCTCTTAAAATCGACCTGATGAAAGCCTTCGACAATGTCTGTTGGCATATCATTCTCAACATTCGTGTTGCAATGAATTTCCCTGAAAAAATGATCACTTAAATCATTAATTGTATTTCTTCGCCTACCTACTCCATTATTATTAATGGTGATCCCTCGTGTGGTTTATTTTAAATTGAGGGTAATTTTTTCAAGTATTTTAGAGAGTTTTAAAGGTATTAAATGTTTGGGTGTTTTGTAGTGAGATATTTAAGCTGCCTAGTTGTATTAAATGTTCCTTACCCTCATTAATGAAAGTAATTGGGTGTTTATACACTTAATTATGGACCCATGGGCTTTCCGGTCAAGTTGTGAAACCGGGTCGAGTTTAAAGACTCATTAGTTTTTAAGTAGATTAGCACCTAGCTTAGTCAAAATGTGTTTAATGTTTTAATACTTTTGTCCTATCCGGATAGTTCAGTGGGAAATTATTATATGAATTACCCCTGTCTGGTTTTCTCAGTGAGTAGTGGTGAATAAATCCGGACTCATCAATCTCCATGGTAACTTTTATGATTGAAAGAGTCTCCAATAAGGAGACCCAATCTCTCATTTCTTCTTTGTCTTTGTCATGCAAGTCCTCTCTAATATCTTGAAGGACAAAAGTAATAAATAAACTTTCGATTTCACTAGAAATGTCACAAACTCAAAATCATTAATCTTTACTTTACAAATGATCTTATGATTTTATGTCTTGGTGATGTCAATTTCCTCATTCTCATTAAAAAGGGTCTAGATGATTTTTATTCCCTTCCTAGCCTTAAAGTCAACGTGTCTAAAATTCATATTTTGTTTTTTGGAATCAATCATACTCTCTGTAGCGAGCTTCTCTCTATATTTGGCTTTGTGGAATGTACCATTGCGGTTAAGTACATGGGTGTTCCCCTTCTCATTGGATGTCCCTCCTATTTGGATTGTCGTCTTCTTATTCATAAAATTACTTTGAGGGATGATTCTTCGACTTCCAAACATCTCTCTTAAGCTTAAAGGCTCCAACTCATTAAGTCTGTCTTATTCGTTGGTCAAGTTTAATGGTTCTCGATTTTTATCCTTCCCTCTAGGATTCTCAAAGAATTCTCCCAGTATATGCGACACTTCTTTTAGTCGGGACCTACTATAAAAATTCACAAGGCTAAAGTGTCTTGTTCTAATGTCACCTCTCCCACGACGGAGGGCGGTCTTCGAATTGTAGATCTAAAATCCTAGAATCGGGTGGTAATCCTTAAACGTCTCTGCTCTATTATAAGTAACAACAAAAACTCCATATGGTGTGACTAGATTAAATCAGAAAAAATAAAAAATAATAACTTATGGGATCTTGATCTTGGTTTCTCCCCTTCTTGCATTTGGAGGAAGATTTTATCTCTCTGCCCTATTGCCAGTAATTTGTACAGGGTGGCCATTGACAATGGTTCAAATAACTATTTCTAGTTTGGCCCATGGCTTATCTTTACCTCTATAGATTCTCACTATGACACCAACATCATTAAATATTCTCTTCACATTCATTCACCCAGTTTCGTTTAATGATGCTTCCGTGATCCAATCATCAATACTAGCGGTTGCCAACGTGAACTTTGCATGTTTACTACATAGATCAAACATTTAGTAGTATATTCCATTAATAATTTGTTTCTTATTTTTTTAGTTTTTTAATATATACTTTTTAAAGTATTTGATTAAAAGTAAATTTTTAATATATAAACATAAAATAACAATTAATAAACTAATATAAAAATAATTTTAAAACATACGTACTCGCTATCTAAATTATTTAAAAATAATTGACATTCAATTAAAACTTTTATAAGACCTAAAAAGTTTCAATCAAATAAAATATTGAAAAAGGTTGATATTTAATTAAACCTTTATAAGACTACACAACTAAGCCTGAAATCCCAAGGGGTAGCCGAGTTGGTTGAGTAAGACATGCTAGTGACCAAAGGTTATGAGTTCGAGTCCGTCTGCATACACTTTTTTGGCTGAGCATGTCACCTTGCATGGTTTACCTTCTGATGTTGGTTTGCAGGCTATTGCTTCAGACTGAGGGTTTACCTTGTGCGCACTCATTACATTCTGAGTAGTAGTTGCGGGTTCCCTCCGAAAAAAAAAACTGAACCTGAAATATATATAAAACACATTTAGTATATATAACATATTTAGATTTGTGAGATTTTTGTGATTTTTTTAAATGTGTCATTTAGTTCTTAGAAGGAGTTGTTATTAAATACACATCCTATAAATTTATTATGGGATAAAATCTCAACAAATTTATAGATTTTGTATAAAAAAAATTCATTTAAACTTTTAAAAGTTTACATCTTTTAAATTGTAATTCATAAAAAAAATAAAAATACTATTAATTGTGTTTTTCTAAGACGAACAAAACTAGTACCATTCATGATATGTTTGATTTTTTTTAAAAAGTTATATTTTGCAATGGTTTCTGTTGATATAGTTTCGCACCTATCATATGTTTGGTTTCGCATCTATCATAGTTGGTCTGATTTAGCATTTATCATAATTCATTTGGTTTCACATCTATCATAGTTGTTTGGTTTCGCATCTAGCGAAAAAAAGGTTTCGTATCTTCTTCGTAACAATCATCTTTTTTGTTTACACTCTAAAATTAAAAATTAAAAAGTTCGTATCTTTTAAACGGTAACCGGGAATTTTTTTTGAAAACACCATTGGTTTTGTTATTTTAAGACGAACAAAACTAGTACTATTCATGATATGTTTTTATTTTTTTATTTAAAAAGTTATATTTTACACTGATTTCCTATTATATGGTTTCACATCTATCATATGGTTTCGTATCTATCATAGCTGGTATGGTTTAACATCTATCATAGTTGGATTTGTTGATGTTAAACCTTGTTTTAGGGTAAAACCGAAAGAAAACCTTTAATTGATTAATATCAAGTATTTTTTTAAGGAGTTGTGAGAGAAATATGGAGTATGCTTGTATTTAATGTTTTTGGAAAAATTTCAACCCTCTTAATGATGTTGGTTGGGATATTAATAGTATTTTTCGTTGATCAATGGGTCGTATCGGTCGAACCTTATAATCGAGCCATCCATATGAGCCCACACGCCCAAGAAACGAGCTACTAGGTAAGTAACTAAGTCATGGTTCCACTCAATGTACTATTTATCCATTTTTATTCGATCTGTTTGAAATGCCCTTCAGATTTATCAGAATTACTAGATATATGCTTCTAGCAATATCTGAACCGACCTTATAGCCCCCTTAGTTTTTTCAAAAACCTTTTGGAAGAGCTAACCGTGTCGAATAATATTAGATCTGTATTCGAAGTGAATTCAAATGGTCTATTGATCAATTCAAAGGTCGCTACTTTATTATCAGTCTTCGTTACACGTGTCGGCTTCCAGTTGGACCTACTACCCGTTTTCTCCTAGGGACTTACAGCTAAACTTCCAAAATTAAAGGGGCTATAGTTAATAGACTTTAATTATTACCTAGTCGATTCACCTCCCCTAGGTGAAACACTTAAGTAGACTCTTTAGTATATATGTATGATTTTTTTACTGTTTCCATTTGTAGAGTAAGAAAAAAATTTCAAATCTTAAATATAGAGAGAGAAACTTTGAAATCTCATAAACCTTCAACTCCTCTAATATTTCCCAATGTTTTATGTTCACAACAAAAACTGAATTAACCAAAAGAGGCTGGCTCAACTTGTCTGAGTTAGACAAAGAGAAAAGAAAGGCCAGAATCGCACCTGGACTACCTGCATTTCATAGTGGATTGATCATTGAAGAGGTATCATAACCGGACAGGAGTTCATATTCTTACAGACCAATAGTATTTCTCAAGAAAACTTTTCCTGCTCTATCTTTAATAAATCTTGAACAACCAGAACCCTCACCGTTCACCAACCAAAAAAACCACCAGTTCACCAACCAAAAAAACCACAACCACCGGTTCACCAACCAAAGCAACCAGAACCACCAATTCAACTAAAATAAAACCCTTTTTCTATAGCTATAGCTGTTACCAGCCGCAAAATTCCATCCTCTTTCATTTCAATGGGTTCGGATATAGGAGAAAGCCCACCTCAAAGGGTTACTAGGTTGTTTAAATCCAAAACCGAAACTCCACATGTCAAAGAGGCAAAAAAATCCCAAGGAAGGTCGTTCAAAGGTAAAATCTCCAATACTGCCAATTTTGGATTCAAGCCCATCGATTTATCCCATCAAAACTTCTCTTACTGAGAAAGAAGATACTGGGCACAAGTCGATTGATCAGGCGTTAACCATAATGGAGGAGACGATGGAAGATAGTAGGCCAGATACCCCATTAGAGACCTTCAGACATACTAAGGACACTAGTATAGTTTGGGAAAAGAAGAAAGTAGTGGCAAAGCCTGATGCCGAACTGCTTCTGGAATGCCTCATTTGGAGAGTGGGGCCCAATTTCTCCAAGATCAGTGCCAAGTATTTGCTAGCACTTTAAATAATTTCTTATGTGTATACCCATACTGCTGAGCTGGATAGGATAAGGAAGAATTGAGGCTTTTCAGAGTTTGTCAAGGTGAGAATTCCCATCCATAATGAGACTCCTATAGACAGTCGAATCGGGGAGCTAGTGGTATACACCGACGTGCTCAATTCGGGAATTCAGTTCCCTTTAGACCCATAAATAGTTAGATACTTTCATTTACTAAAGCTATGTCCAAGTCAGTTAATCCCCAATACTTGGTATACTTTATTAGCCAGCATCATTGCTTCAAGGCTTTCCAAGATCCCAATACCTATGGAACAGTTTGCAGCTCTGGCCGGATAAAGATGGTAAGCTTTTCTTACCAGCTAGGGATAAAGATTTTAGTCATCTCGATAAAATTAAAAAGAAAAAGAAGAATTGTGGAGACTCCTCTCAAGGACTTCCGGATGCATGTCGTTTAGGATTGTCAGAAGAGATTAACGATGCACTATTAGAGGCTGTGGTAGTAACAGTTGGTGAGGCTAAAAGGCCACAACCTTCCCCAAAAATCAAGAAGAAGAAAAAATGGCTCAAGAGACACAAGGAATATAATGATGACATGGTAGAAAAGAAGAATAAAGTGGTTATTGGTTCAGAGTTCATACTCCGATCCGAGATCATTTCTCTTATGCTTCCTAATATAACTCCTACTTAAGTCCCTACTGAAGGAGAAGTTTATGATGATCCTTCCTCTACAGTGTTCCCTACTGCTGACTAACCTCATGTTGAAGGTGAGGTTAACCTAGATGATATAAGGAACTTATACTTCAACGAGTTTTAGAAAGATGATTTTGACCGAACCTGCCCCCAATCAACCAACATAGCCAATGTAGTGATTCATAGCGGTGAATCGTTTGAAGTGTTCGATGAGCATGACACCTTGGGCTGCGTAGTCTTAGGCTACATCAGGCCCATAGTTGACTTAGAAAGACAATAAAGATCTCAAACAAAAAATATCATTTCCCTTCAAACTGACAATAAAAGCTTGAAGGTCTCCCTCGCATCCGAACAATAAAAGATAGAGACTTTAGTCAAAGAAAAAGAACAACTGAGTGTAGAGATGAAACATGCCAGTGATGATCGAGAAGTACACAAACCAGTTATACTGAACTACAAACTTCCACTTCTCAGGAAGTTAAAAACTTGAATGAAGCATTGGCCAAGGAAAAAGCTACAAATGAACAACTGTCTAAAAATAATAAGGAATTGTAAAATTTTCTCAAGAAAAAGGATGATGAAATCACCGCTTTAAAGGAAACAAGGTCCCAAGATATAGTTGCTGACAAGAATAAATATGTTGAGGGGGTGTTGAATTCCATGCAACGAAGGTAAGAATTTGTTAAAGCCGATATGGTCCTTTTATTCCACGAAATATTTCCCAAATGGGCTTTTGGGAAACTGTGGGAGTTCATGCCAGATGATGAAGTTCCCTTTCATACTTTAACGCAAAGTAATAAATACAACATGACTTCGGATGATTCTGAATCTGATGATGATGTTGATGAAGGCTCGAGTGATGATAGAGAGGAGAATGAAGAAGGTTATATTGCAAAGCAAACCGAAGGGACCAAGCCATAAGGTTAATTATTTTTAATTGTAATGGTATTCTGAACTTAATTATTTGTACCATGCAAGGCATTGTGTTATTTTGATATCCGATTTTTTGAAACTCTAATCGTATCAGTCCTTGTGGTTTAAAAGTCATTTTGTAATGTGGATCAGATTTTTTATGATCATACTTGTATTTCATGCTACTTCAACTTTCACGTAGTGTTTTTATTTTGTCTTCTTCTATACTCAATCCATCTTATATTTATCTGATCCATACATAGATCATTTTTTTTAAAACAACACATGTTCAATAATCCTTTAATTTATCAAGTGTTTAATAAGTTTTTAACATATCTGATACACTCAAAGGTAATCCATTTGAAGGCTACAAGTGTTTAATAAGCCTTTAATCCACCATGTGTTTAATGAGTCTTTAATATTTCTAATCCACTCAAAGGTGATCTATTCGAGGGCTACAAGTGTTTGATAAGCCTTTATCCACCAATTTTTTAATGAGTCTTTAATACTTCCAATACACTCAAAGGTGATCTACTCGAGCACTACAAGTGTTTAATAAGCCTTTAATCCATCAAGTGTTTAATGATTCTTTAATACTTCTGTTTCACTCAAAATAACAATTTTTTTTAAAAAGGCAAAAGATAGTATATTGATTGAAATTTGGACACCTCATTAAAACCTCCCCTCCCCACCAGGGTAAGTAAGATTATGCCCCAAATATTTACATTGAAGTAAAATAACGGAAATATTTACAAGATATTATTACTCTAAGCATAACCCAAGAGGCTCAACATTCCAAGGATACCTCAACAAATTGCCTTATTTATCTTAGAGTTTGTATGTTCCTTGTTTGACGCTTTCAAAAATACGATATATGGTCCTTCCCAATTCAAAGCTAACTTTAATGAGTCCGGATTTTCTCACCACTCACTGTAAAAACCGGACAGGGGCAATTCGGATAAAAACCACCCACTGAATCATCCGAACATGACCAATGTATTAAAAACTAAATCACTTCATGACTAAGCTAATTACCTACCTGCTTAAAAACTAATGGGTCATTGAACTCGACCTGAATTCATAAGTGTGACCCGAAAGCCCATGTGGCCCATAATTAAGGATATAAATACCCAACCACTTTTATTAATGAGAGTGAGAAACATTTAATACAACCAGGTAGCTCTAATCTCTCACTACAAACTACCAAAACATTAAATACATTTGAAACAATACAAAACTCTTGATAAAATTACCCTCAGACAAAAAATTATCCACATCAGATTGGCAACCACAGTAGGAGGAGAGTGTGCTTGAATCTAGCATTCAAAACCATTAACAAAAACCAGTTCGGATGAATTCGGACGTGCAAGAAGTACCACCAGCTTTGGCAAAAGTGGTGGGGGAAAATGATGAATACACGATTGAGGAGCAAGATAGGTTAAAGGTTGAAATAGAAGCTTTGAGGGCTGCTAAGAGGGCAGAAAGCACAAAAGAGAAGTCTAAGGCATCAGCAGCTCATCACACTGACAATCCAAGAGAGCATGAGCCATCAAAGAGTCATATGAGTGCAAAAAAGACTCATGCTAGTTCAAAAAAAATCTCACCGGTCTAAACCGGTGGAGAGCTCAGATTCAGACTCAGAGTCTTCTAGTAGCTCCTCAAATGAAGATGGGGTTGAAGAGACTTTGTCATCCAGCAGCGATGAAGCCCGTTCTAAAAAGAAACAAAAGTTGGTTAAAAAGTACTTAAGAAAGAGGGATATGAATGGAAATTTGAAGAGACAACTAAGTAAAATATCGTCTCACAGTCATAATCATGGCCGGAGACACGTAGACCGCTTGTTAATGGATTATTTTTCCTTCCATGATGAGCCAGGTATCTTTGCAACTCCCAATGAAGATACTGTTTTCAGTCGAGACCGTAATTGGAGATAATCTCCGTTGTCCTCTAAAGTACTGTCCGGAAACCTTCCTAAGAGGTTTGACAACACAAAGATGGAAAAATATGATGGTAGCAAAGATCCGGATAACCATCTGGAGCAATTCAAAAAAATTATGATGAACTTTGATGATGATGATAAACTACTCTACTGAGCATTCTCACAGTCTTTTACGGGGAGTGCTCTGAAGTGGTACAATAGTTTGCCACAAGGCTGCATCAGGAATTTTGACACTTTTTGGGTGGCTTTCCGATGGCAGTTCGTTGGAAGTAAAGAAGTAAAGGGCAATGGAGACACTATTATCCATTGTGCCCAAGAACCAAATGAATCTATGAAGGAGTACATAATTCGTTTCGTAAACACCAAAAATGGATTAGTTGATTGCTTTGAACAAGTAGCAATAGCTTTTTTTAGGCAGGGCTTAAACCCTGGAAACTTGGCTAATTCAGTAACCAGGAAAAAGGCTATGACATAGGGAGGTCTGCTGAATCATGTTGGTAAACAAATTAATGTTGATGAAACGAAGAAAACAAGGGTACACATGCAGGTGAGGTCTGCTCCAGCTGTGCCAAACCAAAACCAGTCCGAGAATAGGGTCAAGAAGGCCGGACAGGGTCATAACAGAGCCAAGGCTCAATCCCATCCAACTGCACCTGCCCAAAGCCGACAGTCTCGAAATAAGGGGGGCCTTGGGTTCAACTAGAGTGGTTTGCTGAGTTGAATGAAAACTTAGCCACCATTTATGACAAAACAAAAGATGAAGTACATTTCAGAAGGTCGGCTGCATTACAGTCTCCTAGGGAGAGCCGTAATAATTGTTTCTGTCAATATCACCATGATATTGGCCATAACACCGAAGATTGTATTGCGTTGAAGCAAGAAGTGAAAAAATTGATTGAAAGAGGAAAGTTGGGAGCTTATGTTAAAAGGAGAAGTGGAAACAGGCCTGATAGCGTTCATCGGACTGGTCCAAACAATGCAGGCACATCGGCTCTGGATGGGGCTATGGTAATTATCGAAAGGTTTGATGTAGAGTCGGAATATTTAGACCGTGATCCAACCCGGAATAGAGTGGGTGTTATCACAGAACATTGCAAGACGGTGTCCGGACTTATCAGTTTTTGTGAATCACTTACAATATTCGGGGGAGACACCATGACTGCACCAACTGCTTCCTCAAGAAAGAGACACATTCATACTTTAGCTACCCAATTGGAAGGAGGAATGACTTCTTATCAGTCACAATTTCCTTTTTCCTTTTATTTTTTTCGATGAGGACGACTTAAGGGATATTGTTGGTCCCTATGAGGATGTTGTTGTTGTTATAGGAGCATTTATTAGGGGCAATGACATAAGACGAATTTTAATAGACACCGGAAGTTCAACCAATATTCTCTTTTTGGCTTCCTATAAAAAATGAAAAATTCTGCGATGATTCAGCGTTCGAATAGATCAATAGTGGGTTTTACTGGAAGCTCAGCAGATGTGATCGGGGAATTCGAGGAGGAGGTTTTGTTGGGCAAGAGCCCTTTTAAAGAGATGGTTAGAATACTTTTTATTGTGGTGGATTGTCCCACTTGTTATAATGCCATTTTGGGTAGATCTTGGCTCTCTAGGATGTATGTTGTAGCTTCAACAGTCCACCAATGTTTAAAATATAATGTACAAGGACAAGTGGGAGTTGTTCGAATGAGTCAAAATGTGGCAAGAGAATGTTATGCAACATCACTGGCCCTTCAAACGTTGGGGGCAGTCTGGATCAATGAGGAATAGCAGTTTGAGTGAACCTCTAGGGAGAGGGTGAAATTGATGACCCAAGAGAGGCCCCTGGTGTTTTAATTCCAATTGAAGAAGTCGAAACTCACTCTCTGGCTGAGGGAAAAAGTGTCAAGATAGGATCCAAGATGGTATCAGAATTGAAGGGTAAAATGTTAGATTTCTTGAAAGACCATCAGCATGTATTTGTTTGGTGCAATGCTGATGTAACCGGAGTACCAGCAGATATTATATCACACCAATTATCCATCTGAAGGGACATAGCACCTGTTGTACAAAAGAGGAGAGCCTTTTCTAAGGAAAAGGCTGATGTCATAGTTCAAGAGGTTGACCGGCTTACTAAAATGGGGCACATAAAGGAATCTCAATACCCTTTATTAACAGTCAATCCGGTGTTGGTAAAAAAGAAATATGGTAAGTGGCGTATGTGCATCGATTTCACAGATCTCAACAGAGCTTGCCCAAAATATTTATATCCAGTTCCCCGAATTGATCAGTCGGTGGACTCCACATTTGGAAATAAGTTGCTGTCCTTTATGAATGCCTTCTCCGGGTATAATCAGATTCAAGTAGATCTGAAGGATCAAGAACATACTACATTTGTTACTCATAGGGGCCTCCATTGTTACAAGGTGATGCCATTTGGGTTAAAAAATGTTGGGGCTACATATCAGAGGTTGTTGAACAAAGCTTTTGCTGATCAGATTGGAAGAAACGTGGAAGTTTACATCGATGACACGATGGTGAAAAGTGTAGATGAAGAACTAAACTTGGCAGATCTCCAGGAAACTTTTTCCAACTTGGTAAAAGTAAATTTAAAATTGAACCCAGAAAAGTGTGTCTTTGGAGTAAAGTCCGGAAAATTCTTGGGGTATGTGATAAGTGAGAAAGGGATACAACCTGATCTAGACCAACTTAATGCTTTAATACAAATGGAGCCTCCTCGGAATATTAAAGAAGTACAACGATTGACCGGGAGGCTAGCTGTACTAAACCGTTTTATTTCAAGGTCTTCGGACAGGTGCGCCCCGTTTTTTCAAACTTTGAAAGGTGCAAAAGACTTTAACTGGTCTTCACAGTGTGATGAGGCCGTCGATGATATTAAGAAGCACTTGTCTTCTCCCAAGACTTTGTTTAAGCATGTTGATGGAGAGACCCTCTATGTATACTTAGCAGTTTCTGATTGTGCTATAAGTGCAGTGTTGGTAAGGGAGGTGGATAATTACCCTCGTCTGGTGTACTATATCATCAAAAGCTTGATAGATGCAGAAAAATGATATTTGAAGCTTGAAAAATTAGCGTTAGCCCTGGTGATTGCTGCAGGGAAAATGAGGCCCTATTTTCAGGCTCATTCTATTATTGTACGGACTTCTTTTCCCTTGAAAAATGTTCTTTAAAAGGCAGACATTTCATGTAGAAGGACCAAGTGGTCAGTAGAGCTGGGAGACTATGATATTGATTTTTCCCCTCGAACAGCAGTCAAAACCCAAACTGTGGCTGATTTCTTAGTTGAATTCCATTCAGACACGGGTACTAAGCAAGCAACCAATGTAAAAGATAAAAAAAATATGGGTTATCCGAACTGATGGTGGATCAAGTACCATGGGTTGTGGTTTTAGGATATGTTTAACCTCTCCGTACGGTGACAGGATGTACCAGGCTATATGTTTTGCCTTCAGAGCTTCCAATAATGAGTCCGAATATGAAGCTGCTATAGTTGGTTTGAAGTTAGCTCTCATCTGTGGAGCCAAAAGGGTCAGGTTAATGAGTGACTCTCAGCTTCTTATCCATCATGCACAAGGTCAATCTGAAGCAAAAAAAAGAGCAGCTGATTAAATATTGATTCATCCTCAAAGAAGTGGCACTTAATTTCAAAAGTATCACCTCTGAGCACATACCCCGGATGGAAAATATGCTAGCAGACTCCTTGGCAACCATAGCCTACTCTGAGTCCTACCCTTGGATACATGTGCAAGAATTTCCATCTATCCAAATCAATACGGATAAGGAAGAAGAAAGTTTGAATATACAGATAAAACAACCCCAAGATTGGAGATTTCCTCTCCTTCAATATCTCTCAGATGGCATCTTGCCTCCAAAAAAAAACAATAGCAAAGAAAATAAAATACAAGGCTCGTGGTTTTGTCATCCTAAGATATGTTCTTTATAAAAAAAATCCTCTAGTAAACCCTTCTTGCGATGTTTGGGGATCGAGGAGTCTCAAATGGTGCTCTCCGAATTACATGATGGTGAGGGATCAGTACACTGTGGATTCCGGGCTCTAACTAGAAGAGTTTTGTTAGCTGGGTACTACTGGCCCTCCATAATGCAAGATGCCAAGGAGTTGGTGATGAAGTGTGATCCATGCCAACGATAAAACAATGAAATTCATACCCCAGCTGTCCCTTTGGAGTCAATTTACGAGCCAATACCTTTTGCTCGGTGGGGGCTGAATTTGGTGGGACCTCTACCCATGGCGTCCGGAGGGTGCAGAACTATAATTGTTGCCATTGATTACTTTTCGAAGTGGATCGAAGCATCCTCATTGGCAGGAACTACCTCGAGAGATGTTATCAAATTCATCATGTCTAACATTTGTTGCAGATTTGGGGTTCCACAAAAGATAACCACAGACAATGGGCCACAATTCGACAACAAGGAAATGGAGAATTTATGCACCTCTAGAGGCATCTAACACTGCTTCTCTTCTCCTTTCCACCCACAGGCAAATGTTCAAGTTGAAGTGGCTAACAGGACCATCCTGTCTGGTCTTAAAAAGAATTTAAAGGGAGCTGTTAGGAAATGGCCGAGTTATCTATAAGAAGTACTATAGGCCTAGCGAACCACTCCTGGGCCTGCAACACAAGAGTCTCCCTTTACCTTAGTATATGGGATGGATGCCATAGCTCCCATAGAGGCTACTCTTCCTTCTTTTCGAGTTCATAATTTTTCCGAACACGGTAACGAAATGGCAGTCAGAGGCCAGCTTGACTTGATGGAAGAAAAAAGAGTTAAGGCTCATCTCAGGACCGTACACTATCAGGGTCTGATGAGGAGCAGGTTTGCTTCTAAAATTAAGAGAACGGATTTTCAACCAGGGGATAAAGTGTTGAGAAAAGTCTTCTTACACACCAAGTAGAAGCAGTTCGGCAAGTTAGCCCCAACTTGGGAAGGACCCTATGTGGTCAGTGAAAAACTTAAGCCTGGGACATACCGACTCCAAGATAAAGATGGGAGGATTTTGAATCACCCCTGGAATATCGAACACGTCCAGTTGTATTTTGAATAGACTATGTAAATATTTACTTGTTGAAAGTTCATGTAAATATTTGGGGGCATACTCTTTCCTACCCTGGTGGCGCGGGGAGGTTTTAATGAGGTGTTCGGGCTCTTTTATAAAATTTGATACCTTCTTAAAAGATTCAGAGTATTTGAGTTAATAGTTTTCTTTAAACTGGTAAAGTGATGACTACTTAAACATTTGTCATCTGAGAATTTAAACACTCTCACTTTAAAATACTTGTAAAATAACTAAGGGTTGTTTAAACATTAGCCACCAAAGTTTAAAAACTATGAAATAATGCAAGAGTTGTGTAAAATAAAACCACCCATTAAGATATACGAAATGCCTTGGCCATCCAAAAAATTTTCGAAACAGAAAGGTTTATCCGGACAAGGGTCGGACATGGTTACAAAAAATGCCTTGGCCATCCAAGGACTTTGGTTCAATCACAAAAAATTAAAAAGATAGTTAATACTTTAAGACTGAGCTTTCTTAGATGGCCCAGCCTCACTTGGCTTCTTTTTCTTTGGGTCATCATTTTCTTCATCCGGACTCTCCCTAGTTTTTTCCTCTTCATTGGTTGTGTCATCACAGCCACTGGAGTAGTTATGCCTATCACCATCAGCCATCATGTGGAATGCGAGGTCTTCATACTCTACAAACCTCCATAAATCTCCAAGTGTCCTCTTCGGAAATTTCTCATGAAAGAGCAGGACCATATCTGACGTGACTTCAGCATACCTTTCCTCCTGAGATTCTATCACCTTGTTAGTATAAGCATCAATCCTAGCTTGGATTGTTTTCTCTTGCTCCTTTAACAAGACAGCTTTTTCTTGTTTAGCCTTGGACACAGTGTTTTCAAGCGAAATCTTATCATTGGTTAGGGTCTGAATGATGCTGTCTTTGGCATTCACCTCCTCTTTTGAAGAAGAGAGGTTTCTCTCCAAATCACATTGCTTTAATTGGAGTTCTTTGACAACTCCCTCCGAAGTGGCCAGCCTGGTGGACAAGTCCTTCTGATTTTTCTTCAACTCCTCATTTTCTTTTTTCAATGCCTTAGCATTTTGGTTGGCACTAAGGAGGTCGCCATATAATTTCTTTTTATCGGAGTTGAGTGTGTTGATGATGGCCGTCTGATTTTGCACTTTCTTCTCCAAGGTAAGCACTGGCTGGATATTGCTCAGCAAGGTGTGGGTGACAATTCCTCTCTCACTTGAAACAAAAAAAGATCTACCATTGAATGTGATGATATTCGAAGAGCTTGGGGGGAGGTAAGGTCCATCAAAATCATCTTTGTCAAGGTCTTCAAAGTAAAGACCAATACTTTGGAGACCACTAATATCGACACCATCAATGTTGATGTCCCCTCCGGCACCCTCTCCGGTGTGAAAGTCACTGGGAATTTCTTCTACTTGAGTGGGGTCAGTTGGATCAGCTGGAGGCAGGGGCTCCGGAGGCCGGAGAGAAACTTCATCTTCCTTGGAGGTTTTCTTTTTCTTGGCCTCCCTCTCTCCGCCTTCTGCTCCCCGTTTTCTGTCTTTCTTGGGAGGTTTTGAAGATTCAACCACTTCCCTGGTGCTTTCATGCTCCACCACTTGTAACAAAGCAACATTAATTTGTCCTTGGTCTTGCCCCTCTGGGTTTGTTGGGACAGTTTCCTCTACCTCGGTAGGATTGGCCTCAACCATACCTTGCTTGTTTTTCCCTTCTTGCCTTTCATCTTGCTTGGGGATTTAGCTCTGCCCAGCAAGACCAATTTTCCATCTTTTCCCTTTGTCTTCCGGAGAATTACCCCCGGAGGGGTTGGAGTGGTTAATTCATCCCAAGACAAGTCCCTCCGGTCGGTTGTATTCCAGAGATGAGATCTTGTTAAATTGCCTCTGGTGAAACAGTTGTGGAAGCGGTTTCCCCATTTCTCAGCAGCCCAAGCATTTAGCTTGGCACAAGTAGCCTGCCCAGCCTCTAAGTAGTCGTTGAAATACCTAGGCAGCACTGCTAAAAAAAATAAAAATAAAAGAGAGAAATTAGACAAACAAATTTGTTATAAGTAAAAGTGGAAGTATGTGACGAAGTTTTTACCATCGATTTGCCATCTGCTGGTAAGCATGCTTGGGTTGGTACCGGCCTTAATCTTCTTCCCATTCTCCCAAGCACCACTCATGAACAAAAATTGAGTCTTCTAGTTCTTCTCTAACTCAATAAAGTCATCCACCAATTTGTAATCGTCACCCATGTTGAAGTGATAGAAGGAGATGACATGGTTTCTGCAGAGGCTGGCTACAGCAGCAAATTGCCCAATCGGAAGGGGAATTCTTGAGAGTCTGGAGGCCATAATACAAGCCATGGGCGTATACCAAGCGTTGGGGCTCAATTGGCTTGGGTAGAGCTTTATGAGGCGGAAATATATAACGATTTCCGGATCTAAGGGAAGCCTAAGCCCCCAGTTGAATAGCTCAGTGAAGAAGACTATCTCACTAAGTTTGCAGTCCATGGGAGTCTCTGGATCGACTGGTATCCTCACTTTAACATTCTTCGGAATCCTCCACTTCGCCCTCATCCGTCCAAGTTCAGTTGTATGAATAAAATTATAATTGAAGTTCTGCATGGCTAGCAGGTATTTTACACTTACTTTGTGGAAACAAGGCCCCATTTTTCCTTCAAGGCACTCCGGCAGATCCGGATGCTTTAAACACAACTTCTCTTTGCCTTTATTCTTCTTGATGATAGCAGTCTCGCTTGACTGCCCGGAGACATCGGTCTCAAAAGGGGCTTCTTCAATGTTGTCCTCTATTACATCTTCCATTACCATGGAAGGATTGTCAGCTATTTTTGGGAGAGAAGAGCTAGTGGTTGGCTTAGTAGGCCCTCCGGATAGTTGGGCATTGCTTTCCTCTTGTGGTCTGGAGTCCGGCTGGGGCTCAGATCCTGAGGTCTCTTTCTGAAGGCTTGAACTGGTTGCCTCCAGACCGGACAGCTTGTCTTGGGGATTTTAATGGGTGCTTCTGACCCCGGTAGTTTTACTTTTAGCCCCAGACTTAGAAGGCGTGGATTTCGGAGGTTTAGCTTGCCCTTTCACCAAACGACCCCTTCGTCGATCTACCAGCTTCTCTAGGGAGATATCAGCGTCTGATCCCATGGAAATAAATGAGGAAGGCCTCTTAAAGCTTGTAACTTCCTGCTCTGGTTCAACAACGGGCTCTGATTCTTGGACCGATGAGCCTGAAGAAATCGGAGAAAGGTTAGGTTGGACTAACCTTTTGGGTTTAGAACTTTTGACAGAAGACGAACCCCGATCAGGCTCTGAACTTGGTATATCATACTTGTCAATAGGAGAAACAGGGAGGCCTGCAACAATGCGCATTTCTCTTTCGACTTTTTGAGCTTTTTCTAACTCCGACAAGTTGAGCCACCCACCTTTTACTAGGGTGTTTTTTGATGTGAACATAAACTCACACCAACATAAGGGGTTTTTGAGAGGTAAAAGCTTTAAAGATTAACAGAGTAGAGATAATGAAGATGTTAAAACAGTGAAAAGTGAACTAATTTATACTAAAAGAACAAAAGATGCTTTGATACCTAGGAGAATACGAAAAGATATGTGCAATGATTAAAGACGGCGCTGATGTCATCAACATTAATTAAGAAGTTACTTTTTGAAGTAAGTGGGAGCGGCATTCTAGGAGAAAAACGGCCGGTGAGGCGAATCAGAAAAGGACACGTGTCCCACGATCTCTGGCAAAACTGTTCAGTTTCTGAGAGTTTCATCAGTCCGAAAAAAATCGTTACGCAATTTGAAATCTGTCTGGATGAGGTTACGGGTGCACATGAACTATTTTTTAGGTCTTTTCAAAGACCTTCGAACATAACCTAAAAAAGGGGCTACTGATGAGTCCGGATTTTCTCACCACTCACTGTAGAAACCGGACAGGGGCAATTCGGATAAATACCACCCACTGAACCATCCGAACAGGACTAATGTATTAAAAACTAAATCACTTCATGACTAAGCTAATTACCTACCTGCCTAAAAACTAATGGGTCATTGAACTCGACTCGAATTCATAAGTGTGACCCGAAAGCCCATGTGGCCCATAATTAAGGATATAAATACCCAACCACTTTTATTAATGAGAGTGAGAAATATTTAATACAGCCAGGTAGCTCTAATCTCTCACTACAAACTACTTAAACATTAAATACCTTTGAAACAATACAAAACTCTTGACAAAATTACCCTCAGAAAAAAAATTATCCACATCAAAAATTTTGAACTATTTTCTTTGGTGTGCAAGAATACGTTTCTCAATACTTTATCTCCAACCTAAAAATATCTTTTTTTTACCTTAGAGACAAACCTGCTCCTCATCAACCCTTGGTAGTGTGTAGTTCTTAAATGTGCGTTCACCTTCTTTTCTTCAGCCCTCATAGCTATCTTATTCTCACCTTCGGAATAATTTTGAACCCTGGATGAAGGGACAGTTGCTTTTATAGGCGTAATTTCATCCATCCCATACACTGAAGCAAATGCAGACTCTTGCGTAGCTGTATGTGGAGTAGTTTGGTATGCCCATAATACTTCTTGTAAGTAAATGGGCCATTTACCAACAGCTCATTCTAAATTTATTTTTTAAACCTTATAAAATTGTCTGATTCTCTACTTCAACTTGCCCATTGGATTGGAGATGAATATGAGAAGACAAATAGTGATGAATTCCTCTAGCTGCACAAAAATTATCAATGTATTTATTATCAAACTGAGGTCCATTATCCGTAGTGATGCGTTTTGGAATTCCAAATCGGCATCATATATTGGAGACAATAATGTTAATGACTTCCTTGGAAGTTGTCCCTGAAAAAGGTGTTGTCTCTATCCATTTATATAATTAGTCTATTGCCACAATTATAGTACGACATCTCCCTAAAGACGTGGGGAGTGGCCGAACCAGATCAAGTCCTCATTTATAAAATGGGATGGGTTCAGATATTGATTCAATGGGGATTGTTGGCACATGAATGACATGTCCATACCTCTGACAAGGATCACACCTCTTCACTAGATTTTTAGTATCTTCCATGATGGTACGCCAATAATATCCCGCTAGTAAAACTCTTCTAGTTAAAACTTTATAATCACAATGTGCTCACCCTTCACCATCATGCAATTCTGATAAAACAATCTGAGATTCATTTAATCTAAGGAATCTTAGTAAAGGTATGGTGAAAGACTTCTTATAAATTATCCCGCTTAAGACCAGGAAAACACAAACCTTATATTTTACTTTTTTATCCAAAGCCTTATCTGGAGGCAATACTCCGTTAGTAATAAACTCTTGGATTTCAATCCTCCATTCTATATAGGGTGCATCGGATAGGTGAAAATTTTCTCGAATTTCAATTTTACCTTCTGTAGTTGCATCTATAGAAGGACATTCTTGCATACGAATTCAGGGGTATGCATAGTAGGCTATAGTGGCTAGAGAATCCGCCATGGCATTTTCCGATCTAAGGACATGCTCATATATGACACTTTTAAAGTCAATGGTGACTTCCTTAAATACTTGTAAATATTTTAATAAGGGTTCTTTCATGGCTTCAGATTTCCCTTGAGCCTCATGAATAAGCAATCGGGAATCACTTATTAATTTGACTCTTTTAGCCCCACATATATGAGCTAACTTTAACCCAGCTATGGCCAGGTCATATTCCGACTCATTGTTGGATACTCTAAAGCCAAAACATATAGCTTGGTACAGGGTATCACCATAATGAGAAGTTAAGCAAATTCCAGTTCTGCAGCCCATCGTACTAGACCCATTATATGTTCGGACTACCCATTATTTTTTAAACTTAATAACTTTTGCTTCTTTATGAGGCTGTTTAGAGTGGAATTCTATTAAGAAATCAGCCATATCTTGAGCTTTGACTATTGTTCGAGTCATAATCTCCAAGCTCAACTGACCAGTTAGTCATTCTTCCCGATATGTCGACCCTTTTTAGTACATTCTTTACGGAAAAAAAAGTTAGAACTATGATTGAAAGTAGGACCTCATCTTTCTAGAAGCTATCACCAATGCCAAAGCCACCTTTTCCAATTCCAAATATTTATTCTTAGCTTCCAACAAACTTTTGCTTATATTGTAAATCAGACGTGGGTAATTGTCAACTTCCCATACTAGTATTATACTTAAAGCATACTCTGATTCTACCAAGTACATATAGAGTCTTTCCCCATCAATAGGTTTGGACAACGTCTTGGGTGAAGATAAATAAATTTTAATTTCAAGGAAGGCTTGATCACAATTAGGAGACTAATTGAAAGCTTTTGCATTTCTCAAGAGTTGGAAAAATTAAGCACATTTGTCTGATGATCTTAAAATGAATCGGTTCAAGGTTGCTAATCTCCCAGTCAACCTTTGGAATTCTTTAGTATTTTGAGGTGGATCCATATCCATAAATGCATTCAACAGGTCTGGATCAGCTTGAATCCCTTTTTCACTTATTATATAGCCCAAACATTTACCTGATCGGACACCAAAGGTGCATTTCTCCAGATTTAACTTCAAATTGATGGCTTCTAAGTTGGAGAAAGTTTCCTAAAGATCATAGATATGATCCTCTTCTCTAAGACTCTTGACCATCATATCACCAATAGAGACTTCCATATTTCTTCCGATCTGATTAGCAAAAACTTTATTCACCAAATGTTGGTAAGTGGCCCATACGTTCTTCAACCCAAAAAGAATTACCTTGTAACAATGTAATCCCCTATCAGTGATGAATGTGGTATGGTCTTGATCATCATGCTTCATTTTTATTTTATTATACCCAGAGAAAGCATCCATGAAATACAACAACTTGTTCCCTGATGCAGAGTCTACAATTAATCTATCTAAGGTACTGGGAAATGACCTTTAGGGAAATATTTGTTGAGGTCTGTGAAGTCAATATACATACGCCATTTTCCATTCTTTTTCTTCACCAAAGAAAGACTAGGTTTCCAAAGAGGATATTAAGATTCTTTGACATGCCCCATCTAGGTCAACCGATCTACTTCTTGGACAATCGCTTCAGATTTTTTACTTAAAAATGATCTTCTTCTTTGCACCACTGGCCCATCATCAGATCGGATAGATAATCTATGACTAATCATCATAGCTGGTACTCCAGTTACATCCTCATTACACCATGCAAACACGTGTAAATTATTATATAAAAAAGATAACAGTTTTTATTTTACCTATAAAGGCAGTTTAGATCCGATCCAGACATTTTTACCTTCTTCCAAGTAATGAATTTCTACTTCTTCATTACTGCACTAGGAGCCTCCCTCATATCATCTATATTGTTTTGATCGGTAGAAGGCTCCATTGACTGTTATTCTTTGATAATCTTCACTGCTTCTACTGGTTTTGAAGCAAGAGCAGAGACATAACATTCATGGGCAATTTTGTTTCTACTTCGGGCAATGCCTACTTGCCCTCCCACAACATATTTCAAACACTGATGGACGGTGTAAAATACTACATGCATCCTAGATATCCAAGACCTACCAAATATATCATTATAGGATGTCGGAAAATCAACTACCACAAACATAACTGTTGCCAACTTCTTGAACGGTCTTTTACTTAATAAAACCTTTTCTTCCAATTCCCCAATTACATCAGTCTTACTTCCAGTAAACCACATTATGGTCCATTTCAAACGCTGGATAACTGAGGGATTCGTCATCTACTTGTAAGCTGACAGGAATAATATGTTTACCAAACTACCAATATCAATTAAAATTCTTTGTATATAATTGCCTTCAATAAATACCAATATAACCACAACAACTTCATGTGGCCCATCAATGTCTCTTTAAGCATCTTCTTAAAAGATAATAAATGGAGCAGGGCTTTGATAAAGATGAGTAAACATTTTTCCCTCTATCTGAGTTACTAGGTTATTGACATGCATTTTCCTTGAACAACTTGATGGTGATGTCATAGTATCTCCCCTACAAAATAGTAAGAGATCCAAAAACGTTACGCAGTTCAGATACTGTACAAATATTTTATGTTATCACTCCAACTTGGTTCCGATCCGGATCAAGATCTAGATATTTGGAATCCATATTAAATATTTTTATAATTACTATTGCATCTTCTTGTCTATATACTTCTATACTCTGTCATTTTCCGGTTAGGGATGCAACTCTGATTGTGTATATATTAGATTGGGTGTTGATTGGCATATTCCTCCCTTGTTGTTTTTAACAAAAGCTGATAACTTTCATCTCTAAATTAAGTTATGTAATTCCTGTTTTAGTACTATGCAATCGTGGTATCATGACCCACATCATTGTGGTATTTACAAAAAAAAAGTATTTCGGGTCTCTCTAGAAGACTGCATTGGCGTTGGTATCCTAAAGTGCACAATATTCCTTGTTTTTATCATAAATGGTTGCCATACTCTCTCCTAGTTCGGTAAACCACTCAGGTAGAACCCATGGACATCTATTGGGTTTAAACTGTTGGGACTCGCTAGATTGATTTTGTTTTGGCCGATGTGACATTTATCATGAATCTTTAGGTCAGTAATTAGTTGTTGGAGCAGACTTATTTTAAAGTGGTGCTCTAGACTTCCTTTTCCACTATAATTTGTTTTCCGACCTGATTTAACAATCCATCCCAAGTCATCGTTTTTTTCCGAGTTACTAAATCGGATAATTGACCCAAATTTAAACCTTGACTTAGTGAAGCAATTTCCACTTGCTCAAAACAATCAGTTAACCCGTTCTTTGTATTCACAAAACAGTGATGTATTCTTTCAAATATTCACTTGATTCTTGGGAACTATAGATGATAGTTTCACCATTCCATTTAAGCTTTTTACTCCCCATAAACTGTCTCTGAAATTCCATCGAAAACATATCAAAATTCTTTATTGATCCATGTGGCAAACTATTATACTAATTTAGAGCACTTTCTTTGAAAGTTTGTGAGAATGCCCGGCATAAAAGATTGTCATCATCATCAAAATTCATCATAAAATTCTTGAATTTCTCGAGATGATTATCAAGATCTTTACTCCCATCATACTTCTCCATCTTGAAACTAGCAAACATCTTGGGAAGATATCAGGAGAGTATTTTTTAGGACATGGGTGATTGCCTAAAATTATGGTTGTGGCTGAAGACAGTATTTTTATCATTAGTGGAAAATAAACTTGTTTCGAATAAAGTAGCAAACTGATCACTCAATAGATAATCAATACAGTGATTTGTCGATCCTTTTATTTTTCCCTCATACTTATTCTTTTTCATTGTTCCCTTCCTATCATTTTTCCTTGAATATTTGTTAGTTAACCTTATTTTATTTTTCTGACGGCCCTGTTCACTACTAGATGAGGAACACCCATCTGAGTCAGAAGTAGTAGCGGAACTATCCCAAGATTCTGATGTACTCTTTACTTGTTTGGCCTAATGTGTCTCTTTAGGATTAGTTTGAGCTTTTGGGGATTCATCGTTTTCCCCTTGCTTGTTATTATCCGGAGGCTCATTTATAGATACTTCTCCCACATCGGATTTTTCTTTCAACGATACCTCAGCCTGACTATGGGCCCTTAAAGCTTCGATTTCAGCCCTTAACTAATCACACTCATCTTGCATGAACGACCTTTCCTCGGTATTGTGATTGACTTGAGACACCGGTATCATGCTCATTTTCCTCTCATATTGTTCATTTTCTTGAGGCAACCCCTCCTGTATATTGAGATCTACATTCCAAGGATTTCTAAACTTTGTATTATATGTAAGGTTTTGAATAGAGTTATTCACGTACATCTAGCTCCCACTGTGGCCGCCAATTTGTTGATGGTTAAACCTAGTTTTAGGGTAAAAATGGAAGAAAACCTTTAATTGATTAATATTAAATATTTTTGTAAAAACGTTGTGAGAGAAAGGTGGAGTATGTTTGTATTTAATATATTTATAAAAAGTCCAGCCCTCTTAATGATGTTGGATGGGGTGTTTATAGTATTTTCCCTTGATCCATGGGTCATATGGGTCAAACTTTATAATTGGGTTATCCATATGAGCCCTCAGGCCCAAGAAATGAGCTACTATGCACGTAGTTGAGTAATGGTTCCACTTAAGCTACTGTTTATCCATTGTTTTTTATTCGATCTGTATGAAATTCTCTTAGGATATTATCAGAAATACTAGAGATATGCTTCCAGCAATATCTGAACCGATCAGGCTTGGTTTTGCATCTATCATAGTTGTCTGGTTTTACATCTACCAGTACAAACTTAAAAAATGTTTCACATCTAGAAAAAAAAGGTTTGGCATCTTCTTCGTAATAATTATCTTTTTTTTTCTTACACTTTAAAATTAAAAATTTAAAAGTTTGTATCTTTAAAACCACAACTCAGAAAACAAATAAGAAAATACCATTGGCTTTGTCCTTTTAAGACGAACAAAACTAGTACAATTCATGATCTGTTTTGATTGTTCTTAAACTTATATTTTCTACTAGGTTCCATTTGTACAAAGAATACACACATTTCCCAGTTATCAGTACAAAGAATACAAATGTTTTGCATCTATTATTTCACAAGTTTTGCATATATCAGTACAAAGAATAAACATGTTTCGCATCTATGAGTACTTAAAGTAAAGAGGTTTCGCATCTTCCAAACTTCATCTTTTTCGTTTAAGCTTTAAACCCTTTCTCGAACCAAATTTTATAAAATCACATAAATACATTAAAAACAATTAAAATCTTATTGCAATACAATTCAACTACAAATTCAAAGTAATACCGGATGAATACCAAAAATCACGAGGAATTACCTTTTTCAAAATAAAAAATATAATAAAAAATCAAATTACCTAAACACAAAAATCGATTTATCTAAACAGTAACCAAAATCAAAGGTAGAAATCAAATAAAAACACAATCGAAATCATATGAAAACAAAAAAACAAGGGATACTGTAAATATTGTAAAATAGAGAGAAGGAAACATAAAAAAAATTAAAAATTAAAAAATATTTTATATAATTAACTAAAGATATTTAGAATATTATTGGATCATGATAAATATTTGAATGAAACCTATCTTTTTCAAAAATACATAAAATTAAAAATATGGATAGTAAATAGATAATGATTTTACTTTTGGATTTTGGCACCAAACACTAGTTTTAATTTCAAAATAACATAATTAAAAACCATAGTTATTATAATTATTTACTAAAACTAATATAATTGGATGCTATACCCTTTCGCATTTGTAATTGATATTTTCAACGTGAAATAATGTTTAAGAGATAATGTTTTAAATCAAGTTTTCTATAAATATGTAAACAAAATCGTTTTATAATTTTGACAAGAACTTAACTAGTTTAAAAATGATAAAAGTAAATTATAATTTTTCTAAAATCTTATTATATTTAATATAAACCGGAAAGTTAAAAAGTTTGAAAACAATTCAACATGTCATAAAATACGAAATAGTATTATTAAGCGAACTAAGTCTAAAACAAGATAAAATATATATATATATATATATATATATATATAAAAAGCTTTTTTTCTTAAACAGCACAATACTTTATTAAATTTGGATATCTTACTTACACAGAAGTTCATAATTTTATTGACCTTTACATGTGGCTCATACGAGAACCGCCAAATATTTGAGTCAAAATAGGGTAGGAACAAAATTTTGAGCCGAAAGTTTCAATTTTACTTCCTGCTTCCAACATCTTCTTTCCAAAGTAGGCTAATAATCCAAAAGCGTTGAATATTTTCCGTGAGCTTGTTTTGAGATTTTGAGCTGAAGAACCTTTGTTAATTAGGCTAGCAAAAGCTAGAAACAGGAGAGAATCCATCTTTAATTTGGGTTAATTTGGTTAGCATTGTAAATTTCTTCTTGAAATAAGCAAGGGTTACTAGAGAAATAGTTTGGGTGATTCCAGTAAAAAGAAAATACTTCTATGTTTATCGGCATAGGTTGTGTATCTCCTCTTACATATATCAACTATTTCTACTTGATTTCAACAAGAAGAGCAATTAGTATGAAACTTCTTTAGATTCTCTAGGATTTTCTTCTAATTTTCTTTTTATACATAATTTTTATTTTGTAAGATTTGTCGTTTCAACGATGCTCATGAATGAGAAAAGTGTTTACATAATTACATGAAAACTAAAGCACAAATTTTATGTATGGGACCTGCTTGTATTATTGTTAGTGGTGCGCGACTAATTTGAAATATGTGTTTCAGAGTTATGTTTATCTATTGGTTCAATAAAAAATGTTGTACCTCTTAAATAAGCGGAGAAGAGAGAGAAATTAGTGTATAATCTTTTTAAGGATGAATAAGACTATCATAAATCATGTTGAATGTATCTAATACCAAGGTTCTCAAGTAAAGTAATAGTCCTGAGGGGATTAGGGACATGATGGTTAAAGAAGTCTTGTTTCATTTCACATTTAGGTCATATTAGCTAGCCAATTGACAACTTGATTTTGTTCCCGAAAAATATGGATGATGGTCATAGTTGATGAAATGAGTTTCCTACAATAACTAGGTCTATGAGTTAAGAACCGTTGAGCTGTACATTTTGAAAGCATTTGAACTAAGATTGTTGAGTCACTTTTAATATCTAAATGGTATATTCCTCTTTGTTTATATATTAGCAAATCATCAAGGAGAGCTCGACATTCAGCAATAATGGATAAATGTTTACCATATAGTCTATCATATGCTGCGATGATCTCCCCATCACTATTTCTAATAATATCACCTCCACTAGCCTCCCCATTTAGAAGACATGATCCATTATGAAGTTTAGGTTAAATTTATTCCTCGCATTCTATTTGATAATCTTGACCTTGTTTGGTTGATTAAGGTGAAAGCAATAGCCAAGGTCGACAGCAATCTTTAGATCACCCCACCAATATGTCTTTTTAAGCAAGTCGATATTGTCAAATCTAGAGATAATATAATATATTTTATCTAGTATAGCTTTGATATTGATAATTTGTTCATCGTATTTAGATTTATTTCTAAAATGTCATATATCCCAACAATTTATAGAAAATAATTATGGTCCTAATGTGAATATCCATATTAGTTGACCAAAGCAAGCATCTTATGAGATGGTGAATGGTCATATATCTTTCTAGAGTAATACCAAAAAAACCAACTAAATAATCCCATAGGTTACACAGAAATGTACAAATAAGTGATTAACTGTTTTAATGCTATCACAATACTGAAATTTAGAGGCAAGACATAATTGCATTTTTTGAATGTTTGAGTCCACAAATATCCAACATTTAAGAATCCTCCAAAGAAGAAAGGACAATTTCTTTTGAGTGGTGTTGTTCCAAATCTTCTTAAAGGGATAGGAAGAAACACTGGTGTTTCTATTCTGATTTCATGTAGTTTTGGTGTTAAAGTCTCCATTAGAGGATAATGACCAAATTATTGTGTCTTCTTTATCTTCATGAATTTTTAGTTTCTGAATTCTCTCAATGTCAAACGGTAGGACAACTGATTTAAGCTTGTCTAGATTCTAGTTTTCATTAAGTGATTATCTTTCTCCTTAACATACCAAATATTGTTAGTATCATTTGATATGACAATCAATAGGTAAGTGCTTATTTATTTATCAAGACAAAATTTAATATCCCATTTTCCTTTATTCCAAAAGATAAATAGTTCAACAATATCTTTGATATTAGCTAATATTTTCCATGTTTTAGAGCATTTAGTGTTCATTTGTATCTGAAGATGGGGTATAGTAGGACAATACAATGAATGCGTGAATTTTGAACAAATAGTTTTGTGATCCCTAAACTTAAACCAAAGTTTATACGATAATGCATTTTACATGTCTTTAATCCTTCAAATATTAAGACCACCCTCCTCAAAAGGTTTGCATAAAGAAGACCATTTTGACCATATTTTGGCATGAGATGTATCCATTGATCCTCACATAAATTTCTAAACAGCTTTTCAATAATGTCAATGATTGATTTAGATAATAAGCAATATTTTGTACGATACGATGGGATGACCATTATCACTGATTGGATTAGGATTAATCTACCTCCAAATAATAATGCTTTGCAGTCTCATTCTTGTATTTTGTTTCTTATTGTGTTAACCAATTCATCAAATTAACAGGTTTTGTTTCATAAATGAATGGTTATACCTAGTATTTTAAAATGAGTGAGCTATTTTTAGAGCCTGTTACAAATTCAATTTTGTTAGCTCTATGTTTTGACAATCTTAAAGGGGCGATGGATATAGATTTTATTTGTTTATGACTTAACCTGATAATTCTTGGTATAATTGCAAAAATATGCTGATGCTATTAATGTTATTCATATAACCATTAACAAAGATGAAAAAATCATCTGCAAATGCTAAATAGGATATATTTATAACACTACTAGTCATATCTCTTTCTTGGTTGTTATTGAATAGAATTTTGATATCTTGAATAAGGTATTCTTCAGATATTATGAATAGGCTATGAGTGATAGGGTCTATTTGCTTAATAACATTAGAACCTTTAAAGTAGCCTTTAAGTTCTCCATTTATAATTATGGAGAACAAAATAGAACTAATTCCTTTTATGATAAGTTGAATGAAATTTTTATGGAATCCAAATGATTATATTACATGTATATTGCGTGATAACCTATCAAATGCCTTGGTCATATCTGTCTTTAATAATATAGTTCCACCTCTAGATTTCCTATTAATATCATAAATTAGCTCTTGAGATATGAGTATGTGTTCATGGATATTTCTACATGAACAAAGCCTATTTGTTCCTTCGATATTATTTTATGTAATATTTTAAAACCCTTGTATTTAGTATCCTAGGCAATATCTCATTAAATACTGAACATAGGCTTATAGGTATGAAGTTTTTCCATGTTTAAGGACTTTTAGTTTTAGGAATAAGACAAATTGCAGTTGCAAAGATGCATTATAGAACATTAATACCAGAGAAGTAGTCCATAATAGCAACACATAAATCTATATGTATAACTGGCCAACAAGTTTGAAAAAATGTTGCATTGTACTCATTTATACCAAGAACACTATTAGGAGTAAGTGTTTTAATAGAACTGTGAATTTCGTCCTGTGTAGGAGTAAGAAAACGAAATTGGTTGACTAGATCAGATATTAGTTTAGGGATAACATGATAGGGATCCTCATACTCATTAACAAAAGTATGAGATGATACAAGGTCTTTGAAATGATCAACTACCTCAATCCAGCAATCCTCATGCCAAATACCATTTATCCTATTCTTTTTACTTCTTTTCTTAACCAAATTATGAAAGTTAGGTAAGTTTATTTATGCTTCTTTTATGTTCCTAGTAGGACTCTTCTCTTGCCAAGAGAATGAGATAGGAAGCACAGGCTTTAGATATAATGATTTTATCCTATAAGATCTGAGATTCTTGGTATATATTTTCTGGAAACTTAACTTTCTTCGTCAACTTGTGCTATAGCATTCAATATGTTACCAAATACCTCTCAATTTCATGATTTTAGTTTACATTTATTCATTTAACCTGTTGCCATCAGACATGAATATGAGGTATATTTAAAGCTCACTAAATGATTTTTCAACTATGTATATAACATTTGGGTGCATTTTCCACATATTAAGGAACTTAAAAGATGATTCTAGCTTGTTTGGATTGTATGATATGGTTATACATAATGGAGAATTGTCAGAATCAGTTATAGCCAGATGTTTAACTTGTATGTTTTTAAAATAGTTTCTCCATGAAGCATACAATTATTATTTAGATAATGAGTTAAAAGCACTTCGAGCCAAGTGAGGATTCCAAAAATAAGTGTTTATAAGATTACCGAAGGGTAGAGAGACACCAATGAATTGTATATCAAAAGAATTGGTCTTCGATTTCTGTTGGACCCTAAGATAGTTAGGTCATTTGACCTAGTTTTCCTATGTCTGAGCCAATATAGCCCAAATTAATGGTTCACTTTGATGTCATGTAACATGATATCGAGGTTGTCCAAGATTGAAATGCCAATGAAGCAATATGTTACTATTGTTGGGTTGTCAAAGAATCCACGGATTCCCTTCTACTTTTTTACTCTAAAGGATGATTACAAAGTAGTTTGTGACTTATTAGAGGCTACCAAGATGTGGAAGATGTAGTTATTTTTTATTAATACAAATATAAGGAGAATTTTATGAAGATCTCCTTGAAGGACAATCTGAGTCGCATTCAAAGAGTGTGAAAAAATATATGGAACTCCTCGAATCTTGCTTTTAATTCTGACTGTGTTTATCCTTCGTGCAACC
The DNA here is from genome assembly GCA_036936605.1 of Limnanthes douglasii subsp. nivea. Classification (NCBI taxonomy): domain Eukaryota; kingdom Viridiplantae; phylum Streptophyta; class Magnoliopsida; order Brassicales; family Limnanthaceae; genus Limnanthes; species Limnanthes douglasii. Next base: position 130,563,828 of record JAUPFV010000002.1, read on the forward strand.
ATATTGAAGTCTCAGCAGAAGCACTTAGATTCCGCAACTGCTTCACTCTGAACAACCTAGTTTGGATTCACCTTCGGTAGACCAAGGAAAACTGAAACTTATTATACGAGGACTTCATTATCCTACCTCTCCCATCGGTCATTCTTGACCGAATAGAATCTTACGACGGTAAGTTCTACCTCCCGACAAGTAAAATGGCTCCCGGTCACATAGTAGAGAGAGGTGATGCTAGTGGACTAGGTTTGAAGAACAATATTGAGGGTGTTGTGGAAGTAAATCACCCTGAGGAGGTCTTACCGGTAACTTTTGAGGCTGATGTTTAAGTTTGCAAGACATTTGAAATACCCCCACTCCTAAAAATGAAGAAACAACCCAATATCTCAAAAACGTAGAAGGGAGACAAACATAAAAATGAGAATAAGAAAAAGAAGACGCATACTGACTTAGTGTTTTTCCCTTTCATAACTCAATCCACACTCCTTTTTACCGAACTTCATACTTTATTTATTTCATTCATAGAAGAACAAACTCATGAAAGTCATAACCTGATGGGTAGTACGGAGGGGATTGATTTTGACGGCATTGAACAATAATTTCCACATCTGAATAGTCATGTCGACGATGTACTTTTTCAATTAGAAAAAGAGGACACAATTTCTTACTCAATGTTGGCCTCTGTAAAGCCTACTATAGAGCTGGAATGGGAGGTAAGACCCCACAAAGAAACCATCACCTTTCGCAAAGAATATTGTGAGCGTCATACGAAGACTTTTGAATAGCAAAAACATAGCCGTGTTGGTTTGGCGAGTCAAGTCGAGCAGGCTAACAAAGAGTTTAACTCTTAAAAAACTACTTACAAAACCAAGATTTCTGGTCCGGAAGCATCCAGAGCAGAGGAAGTCCGAAGATGCAAAAATTAAGAAAAAAGTATAAAGATGTGAGGGGTCATTTGCATAAAGCTTTGGATGAGCATACGACGGCTACCAAAAAATCTGAGAAACAACTAACTGCACTTAAAAGTCAAGATGTAAAAGATCGGGAAGATGTTGTGGACGCGTATGCTAGTAAATACTTTAATTCCTTATTGAAGCGAGACACTTCGATCAGGTCCAATATGGTCTTGGACTTTCAGAGCAAATTCCCTGATATGAACCTCGAATCTATTTGGTAGTTGGTAACATAAAAGTTTTGTCCCAAGGATATAGTCTTTGCAAATAAACTAGGCATTATTTAGGACACAGATAATGACAGTTCCTTTGAGAGTGAAAGCGGAGGCTTCGAATGTAGGAGCTCCGAGGAGGATGATGCTGAAAGGAATGAGCCCAAAGGTAGTTGAGTTTTGTTTTATTTCACCAATGTCTTAAATTATCGTTCTTTTACAAGTCCTTGGTACGGCCAAGGCATTTTTTAGTAATATTTGAATTTTTTATATAAGTCATTGGCATGGCCAAGGCATTATGTATCTATATTCCAAATTTATAAATGGATTCCAAATTTATAAATGGATTGCTCCTTTTTTATTCATCATCTTTAAACAAAGTAAGTATTCATTTAATAGTGCACTCAGAGTCTTCATAGTTCAAAATAATCAACCCAAAATTGTATATATCAAACCAATTACTTCAATTTAAACCACGACTCCTTAAAATTTGAGCAGTTTGACCAATTATTGTTTGAGCCTTTTAATTGTGACCAACTAATGTTGGAACCTTTACATTTGGCCAACTATTGTTGGAACCTTTGACTTATGACCAACTAATGATGTAACCTTTACACTTGATCAACTATTGTTGGAACCTTTTAATTATGACCAATAAATGTTTGAAACTTTACACTTACCACCTATTATTGGAACTTTTAATTGTGACCAACAAATGTTGGAACCTTTACACTTGTGATACCCCAAATATATGAATCATAAAAAATAAAATCACACAAGAATCATAAAAGGAAAAATGAGTCATAAAATTCAAGTGGTTCGGACACCTCATTAAACTCTCCCCGAGCGACTAGGGTACGAAATAATATGTTCTCGAATCTTTACATTAGAAAATTAAAAGAAAGAACGACGATTATTATTCTAGATAGAGTCTTAAATTCTCAATATTTCATGGATATCGAATATGATTGTCTTCTTCATCTGTCAACCGATAAGTTATATGCTTAACTCTTTCAAAAACTGAATAAGGCATTTCCTAATTTGGTGCTAACTTTCCTAGCCTTTTATCTTTACTGTGTAGAAAGACGTTTTTGACATTTTATCCCTCATTTTAAATTCTCTCATTCCCCCCCAAGACGCATACTTAATTCTCATAAGGGTCTGATAAGGAAGAGATCTTAAATGCGTCATTGTTTTATTTTTTCCATCAAATCTAACTCAGTTTTTCTGGTTATATCATAATTTTCTCTTGAATAATTCACAATTTGCAAAAATGGGAGGTTCGACTCAGCTGGTGTTACTGCATCCATCTATTTAACCAATACAAAAAGAGATTCATGCATTGTTGTTTAAGGTGTAGTACGGTAATCACACAACACTTTTTGTAAATAACTTGGTCATATTCCAGGTGTCCTTTTTAAAACATTTATCAATCCATTGAGGATGGTTCTGTTGATAACTTTTACTTGTCTGTTGGCTTGGATGTGTAAGGGTTATGAGAAACAATGTTAAATTTCATGGGAATTACAGACGACTTCCATGTCCCTATTTTCAAATTGAGGGACATTATCTGTCATAATGGTTCTTGGGAGTCTAAACCTACAACATGTATTAGAAAGGATAAACTTAATAATTGCTTTGAACTTAGTTTTCCTTATACCAATTAAGAAAAATAATCAACAATCATAATAATTATTTGACGGTCTCCAAATGTCATGGGTAGGGGTCCAACTAGATCAAGTCCCCGTTTATCAAAAAGTAATTCCTCATATATCGATTCTAGTGGTATATTCGGCATGTGTATTATGCTCGTGAATAATTAACAGGTATCACATTATCGGACCAAATCTACCATAATAGAAGGCCAATGGTGCCTAGCCAACAAAACCTTTTTTGTTAAAGTTTTATACGCACAATGGACAGATCTTTCCCCATCATGCAATTCGGGTAGTATCATTTAGGATTCATTAGTTCTGAGGCATTGTATTATTGGTCAAATCAGATAATTCTTATACAGGAGATCACCAAGGACTATGAAACCATGTGCTTTGAACTTTAGCCTTTTTCCAATGCTTTATCAATCGGCAGAGTCCATTTATTAATAAATTTTTTGATCTTATACCTCTAATCTTTATCTATGGTGGTTGGGATTTGAAATTCTTCTTTAGTGCTTGATCTAAGCTCAGATCTTGTTCTTGTCGAGGGATGTTCTTGTATCAGTATCCATGGATATCATTTGGTATATGAAATAGTAGCTAAGGAATAAACCATAGAATTTTTGGCTTGGGGAACATGTTCGTACCTAATATGCTTTAAGAAAATCGTTGTATCTCTCAGTACTTTTAAGTATTTTTACCAAATGATATTGTCTTGCTTCCAACTGACCCGAGGCATTATTAATAAATAGTTTTGAATTAATTATTGGACAAACTTTTTTGCACCACAAATTTGTACAAGCCTTAGCCCTGCCAATAATGCCTCGTACTCTGCTTCATTATTTGAGGATTTAAACTGAAGCGTATTGCTTGGTACATTAAATCTCTGAAGATAGATACCCAGAAAACTCTTGTCCACGGCCTCAAATACTTGAGCCCCCGTATGTTTGAACTATCTATTAACTTATAGGTTTATCAATATATATCTCAGGCTCTAGTCGCTCGAAATGGAATTCAACTAAACAATTTGCCAAAGCTTTTGGTTTAATCGTTGTTAAATGAGTAAATTTAACATCATCATCTCTCAGCTCCACCAACTACTTAGTCATCTGACCTGAAACATCTGTTTTTTAGTATACATTTTAAGGGGGGGAAGTTTGAACAATAGTCGAATGGGCTTGGAAATAAGGCCTTATTTTTTGAGCTTCAACTACTATAGCCAAAGGTGCCTTTTCAAGTTTTAATTATCTTTTTCAGCATCTTGTAATCTTTTACTTATATTATAAATGGTGTGTGGATACCATTCAACTTATTTAACCAAGACCATATTTTATGCATAATTGGACACTGCCAAGTGGATATACAATATTTCTCTTGTAGTGAGTTTGGTTAATATCTTCAGAGAATATAGATGTTCCTTAATTTTTACAAAGGCTTCTTCATACATCGAAGTCCAATCAAACTCTTTTAAGTTTCTCAATACTTAAAAAAATGGTTCACATTTATCAAAGACCTTGATATAAATATGTTCGGAGCTGCTAATCTTCCAGTTAAAATTTGTATTTTATTATTGGATATATGAGGAGCCATGGAAATTAAATCATTTAATTGTACTGGATCGGCTTAAATTCTTGTTTCACTGACAATATACCTCAAGAATATTTCGGAATGCACCCCAAATGCACACTTTTCTGGGTTCAATTTTAGGTTAATGGCCTTTTTATTAGAGATTGTTTCTTCTAGAACAGATAAATGATCCTTTACTCTCATATTTTTTATCATCATATCATTAATATAAAACTCGATATTTCTGTCGATTTGGCTAGCAAAGGCCTTGCTCACCAAACGTTGATAAGTAGCCTCAACATTCTTAAAACCAAAGCGTATTACTTTATAATAGTGGAGACTCATACGTTATAAATGCAGTATTGTCTTGGTCTGTCAGATCTATTTGTATATGGCTATACCCTGTAAAAGCATCCATAAATAACAACTTATAGCTAAAAGTTGAATCTATCAGCTGATCAATTCTAGGAACAGGGAATGGATCATTCGGACAAGCCTAATTTAGATCTGTGAAGTCAACACACATACGTCACTTGCCATTTTTATTTTTAACAGGTTGTAGGTTTGTTGTCCATAAATGGTATTGAGATTCCTGGATATGCCCTAACTTTGTTAATCGATACACCTTTGTAACAATGGCTTCTAATTTTTTTAGCAGAAAAAACTCTTTATTTTTTTATAACGGGCCATATGATGGGTCGTATTGCTAACTTATGGAAATTAATGTTTATAAGGATGTTACATCATTCGTACATCTTGCAAACATGTGAAAATTTTCAGATAAAAAAGATAGTAATTATTCTCTTACAACTGGTAGCAACTAGCCTCCAATTCTTACATTTTTTCCATTTAAGAAATTATATAACTCAATATTCTCATCGGGTATTAGTGAATTGGGAGTCTTCCTCGAATTATCCATAGTGTCTGATTACAAAATGGACTCAGGTAATTGCTATTCTTTATTGGTTTCCGCATTTTGGAGTCTCTTAGGATTCATGTGGTAATATAACACTCTCTAGCCACTCTCTAGCTAGTGCACATAACCCCAATCTGACCCTCAACGGTATATTTCAAATATGGATGGACTCTCAAGACAAAAATTTGCATTTGAGATAACCAAGGTCTATCAAAAATAGCATTGTGCAAAGTCGGACCATCCACGCGTATGGAGAGTACTCTCACTGTCTTTTTTAAGTGTCTTTTTCCAAGTAGAGCATCATCTTTGAATTCCCCGATTATATTTGCAGTAATCTCTGTGAACCCCACTATCATTCTATTTGATCGTTATATCTACATGGGTTTTATTTGTTTGTAGGTAGACATGAACAAAATATTTATTGAACTACCTGTATCAATTAGGATCCTTAAAATTTTAGTCATCTTGACTGTCGCTCTGATCACCACATCATCCTCATGTGGCCCACCTATATTTCTCAAATCATTACTGTCGAATACAATAAACGACATTGAATTCTAGTAACTAAGGGCATGCATTTTTCTTTCTAACTAGGTTGCCAAACTCACAATATGACTTTTTCATGAGCAACTTGAAGGCGTTGATACCGTATCTCCACCAAAGATAGCTAATGATTTGTAAAATTCATACAAATCTTTAATATTTCCTATATTTTTAGGCTCATTTATCATCATAATGCTTCCTTGGTCAAAATCAGGGTCAAGATATTTTGAATCCACATCAAACTCATTATATGGTCCGTCTATAAACCATATTATTATCATGCTTGGGGGCAGACTATATTGCCTCCCTTCGGACAATAGCTTGACCAAGAACTAGAGCTTGCATCTAACCTTGTGACTGTGCTTAGACAAAAGTGATCAACTTCTGATTCTCAATTAGGGTTTGAATTTCTTATTTAGGAGTAATGCAGACATTCATATCACGGCCCACATTGTTATGTTACTTGCAAAAGTGAGTTTTTTTATTATCCCTCAGAGTTTGGATTAGGAGTTGTTTTCTAAACTAAACAAAATTCCTTACTTTGTGAAAATAATGGCAACATACTCTATCAATTCTGCAAAGTGGTTATTTTGAACCCATTGATTCACCCTGGATCTATGATGTTGAGCTTGTGAGTATTGGTTTACCTTAGGTCGAGGTAGATTTTGATTAATGTTCTTTAGACTGGGATTGTGATTGTTTGGGCTTGTTATTATTAAGATTCTACGATGATATTTTGTGGAACTTGCCTCTGTAGATGGTGCAACCTTAATCTATTTATTTCTTCCACCTTAATATGTTTCTCAACCTGTAACAACAAACCCCTGAAGGGAATTACTTTTTTCTTAGTGACATTATCGGTTAATCTTCCGTGAAGAAGCCCTTGCCTAAAGAAGTTATAGCCACTTGTTTGAAACAATCTTCCAAGTTATTCTTACTTTGTACAAAGAACTTAGTTTAATCTTTTAAAATTTCCTCAATCAACTGAAGATAATGAATTATTGTGTCTCAATTTCTTCATATTTCTTTGTGTTCCATAAAATACCTTCGGAAATCCATTCAGAACATATCGAAGTTCTCGATAGATCTCTATGGAAGATGATTATACCACTTTCAAGCGTTATCTTTAAAAGTTTGGGAAAAAGTCATACACAACTCTCGTAATTCATCATAAAGTTCTTGAACTGGTCAATATGGTTATCGAGATCTTTAATCCCATCAATCTTATCCATCTTAAAGATTTCAAACCGTCTGAGAAAATTTCCAAAGATAATATCTACAGAGAGAGGAGATTGCCTCCAATTATATTTTTGACTAAATTAGTGACCCTCAGTAATTGTCGCATAAATACCATGTTTGGATGGTAGGACAAACTAATCATTCACTTCATAATCAATATTATGGTTCATTAAACCTCATATTTTTCCCTCGATTTATGTTCTTTCTTTACCTTTTTTATGTCCTCATTTATTCAAGGAAGTGTCTTGTTTGCTCGACCTTTGATGTCGACTGGAATGTTTCTTTGAATAAACCTTATTACCATGATTTTTTCTCTTTTTACGATGGCTTTTGGTCTTACGCTCCATCTTCGATGAATGGTGGATTATACATGATCGACCTCTTTGATACTTTGTTGGATTGTGCTGAACAATATGAGTTCACAGGCTCTTCGTTGGGTCCTTCTTGTTCTTTGAGTTTTTAGACTTCCGATTGGATTATTCCAATTTGAGTTAATATTAATTCTTTTGAGATCTTAATGTAGCAGTCTCCTCTCGTAATTGGTCATATTCTTCTTGTATGAGCAAGCGTTATGTTTGTTATTGGTCATATGCGGTATCTTTCTCCAATCATGACTCCTTCGTCAGTGGGATATGATCTACCTGTATTTCATAGTCTATTTTTCGGTATATTCCAAAGATATTTAGAGATCCTAAGTCTCTTATGTTGTTATTTGGGTACCTTTGTAGGCTCCCGTTGTGGTCGACACTGATAGTATCAAAGAATTTTGGAGGGTATCAAGGTAATAATGAAGATATAATTAAAGTTTGGATAAAATATAGAGAGATAGACCTAATAGGCCTGATATGACTAATGGGTTTCATATGGTAAGACGTAAATTTTCTCAGTATTTCATTAAATGCTCTCAAGTCATATTTATAGCCAAATGGGCCCGATCGGCCTAATGAGTTTATATGGTCCATGAGTCCAATTTTGTAACTCAAGCCCATGTATACCCAAAATCCATTATGTTCAATATCTCTACTTATTACATCGGCATATATAAAATAAACTTGGGCCTAATACATCTGTTCTATTTATCCTTCGGATAATCCGGCCCTTATCAGAGAAGGAGGCTAGTGATTTTGGTATATGCAATATCATTTCTCCATTTCTAAAACCTTCTAAAAAGTAATGTAATGTTAGTTATGTTATTCATGTATTTTTTTTTCTCTTTGCTTAATTGGTTGCGCCTTTTAATATGTTCAATTTATCAAGCTTATAGGCTATTTGAATTGATTTTATACTTCTGGAATTTATCCTATTGCATTTTATCTTCATAGTAATATGATTTTTTTGATGCTAGTTTATGGCTCAGAAAGCAAAGTTTCTTCTGTTAAATCTTAATAATTTTTGGTTTTCTAAACTAAAAATGGTGTATGGATTTGTGTACACACGGATCTTGTACTCAACTTAGCTATGTGGTAGTTTTTTATATTTTATTCACCAAACCTGGATCGACTATGTATTTGTGTTATCATTAACATGTTGTGTTTTATTTGGTGAGAGTTGTAGAATCGATAAAAGGAAAGTTTTTAGTTTCATATGAGAGAAAGAAACAACTTAACAAACTTAAAGCTGAGGCGGTTACCATTGTTGAGGAGAAGCTTGGCTCCAACTAGCTATTTTTACTCCAATTATATATTGACTTCATCGGTTAATTTCTCTTGATTTTGATTAAGATTTATCTTTATATTATTAAATACATCCAAGTGTGTCTCTAAATTTAAATATACATATCCTTTGAGTTTTCTTATTCCGTTCGGCCCAATTTTTTACTCCGTAGCATGAAACATGAATTTTGAACTAATGTATAGAGCCTGAAAACCAGTTTTTACGACTCCATATATATCATACAAAAGTTTTTTTTTGTGCAAAATCAGGTTTCTATAACACTTCAGATTAAAACTAGTTTTAACTTAATTTCTATAAGTTTAGAGTTTAAGTCTTATTAATTTTTTATTGTTATCAACAAAATTGTGAAATTAATTTTAAAAAATTGTTGTAAGCTTACCAAGTTCAAAATTGATAAAACAAACACTGCATTTGGATATCTATGTTAAGGTATTTTTTGAAATCCATCAATGATTTATAGTTTTAGTAGAACATTAGATGTGAAATTTCTAAAAACAACTTGGCATGTGAAATTTTTATTTCACCTTCCTTCTATTATTTTTTTATTGTATATTTATTTTAGATTAAAACTTGGCATGAGGAATTTTTATTTCACCTTCCTTTATATTATTTTCTTATGGTAGATGAAATTATTTGTTTTTGGATTTTCGACTTGGCATGAGAAATTTTTATTTCGCTCTCATTCTATTACTTTCTTATGGTATGTGAAATTATTTGTTTAGAATTTATATTTGGTAGGAGAAATTTGTATTTCACCTTCCTTCTGTTATTTTCTCTTGATTTTGATTAGGATTTATGTTTCCTCGATTAATTTCTCCTGTCCTTAGGTCACGCGTTGTAATCGTGAACTCGGTTCATATGAAGATTTATAGGTTTGATTTATTTATTTTTTGTAATTTTTTTTGTTCATCTTCTATGTTTTTTTGTTTATTATTGGAATTTTTATTCATTTTTTGTTAAATTAAATATAAATTAGTATAAACTTTTACCTTTTTTAAAAAGGTTTATAAATTTTTCTTCGTGAGTAGTACTTTTTTATTTGGAATTCTTTGCAAAACTTTGTTTTTTTTGAAACATTAACTTTTTTTAAAAAGATTTTAAAACTTGGTTGTCAATTGGAATAAAAAAATGATTCGAAACGTTTAATTTTAATAAAATAATTTAGAAAATAAGTGGATGATGACGAAAGTACGATATAAATAATTGATGGAGATAAAAACCGGTTATATATAATTAGATATCCCAGTTTGAACATAGAAAAACAAAATATTTGTCTGAAAATTTGAAAAAATAAAAGCCGGCAGAGAGAAATTTTGTTACATCGGCACCTACACATTACTATTTAAAATGTCATTATACACATTAAACTTGGATAGAGATTGCACGATTATACTTGCACATTAATTTTAAAATTCTGGCTCAAGTTTGGGTTCCATGAAGCTTGGAGATCAATATATGTTGAGCACTTCTGATCAACCCTTTTTGCTGGATCAAATGCTAGCCGGTTATCGGGAGGTGTCGAGAAAGTTTACATTTGCTACAGAAGCGAAACATAGTTCGTTACTTGGGCTTTCTGGTCGTGTGTATACCTCGAGAGTTCACGAGTGGACTTCTAATGTACTCTACTACAAACATGATGAGTATCTGCGGAGAAAACAGGCCCTTTGATCATGAAGTGTGTAGTTCTATTGCGGACAAAACAGGCCCCAGAGATAGAAATCTTTTGCTGTGCACTTCAGGTTACTCTGTGGCTCTGATGTTTCTATCTAATCATTTTTTTTGTGATATAGTTGAAAAGAGGTTTTACTAGACAACAGTAACCACTCTGGAGACATTTATTATTCTAAGTAGCAGTCACCAGATTCATCTTGCTTTACCTCTTTAATAGGCTGTCAACTTGAGAGGACTACAATATTTTCTCGACTTCTTCCACAGGTATGAAAAGTAAGTTGGAAGATTCAGCTTCATCTTGAAGTAAGGGATTGTTTGGTACTTAGATTATAAGCCAAAATGCTAGCTATAGTAAGTAAACCAAAACAGTTGTTTCCTAGAAAACGTCATAGGATGTTAGCATTTAATGAAAAAGATGCCATCTTTCAAAAGCAACTGTATATAAACAGACGTGAAATCTTAAAAAAGTTAGCATTTTAAATTTGTATATTTATGAAACCAAACAATCATTATATAAGCCTAAAAGACAAATAAGTTAATGAAATCAAACGACCCTAAGTTGTTTATTTTGTAAATATGATTTGCACTCACCTTTACACCACCTTTGTTTCCCAGCAGCATTCAGGTAATCAAAAAGCTGCATTAGCTGAGATAACTGATGTTCTGAGAGCTGTATGTCATGCACATACATTACCATTGGCTCTAACGTGGTCTCCTGAAAGTTTTTTTGACCTAGAGCTGGATGAAATGATACAAAGTTTGTGACAGAGATATTAATAAAAATTGAAAAGATAAATGCTCCCTATGCATTGAAGACTCGGCCTGTTGCGTAAATGATATAGGGATGAAAGAATTTGTACGTGCATCTTCTGAACACTATCTCGAAAAAGGGCAAGGTATTGCTGGTAAAGCTCTTGTTCCAAACCATCCTTTCTCTTGTGATACGAAGACTTTCGACTTGAATGATTACCCGCATGTCCATTATGCACGTAAGTTTGGGAAAGCTGCGGTTGCAATCAGACTGAAGAGCACCTATGCAGGTGATAATCATTATATAAGGGAATTCTTTTTGCCTGTTGGTATGAAAGGATGCTCAAAACAAAAAAAATTGTTGAACAACCTTTCGGTCATAATGCAGAAAATTCTGTAAGAGTAAGAGTTTGAGAGCACATTCTGATACAGAGTTAGTCAGCAGATTAGACTAAGAAGTCAGGGTTCAGAATAATATAGCCTCTAATACACCAACAATGGCGACACCTGCAGACAATCAAACATCGGTTCCAGGTATTCTAATTCAAAGAAGTTTAAATTTTAATTTAGGAAGGGAATTTGTGGCAACAGGCTACACAGCAAGAAGTTGACGGTCAAGAAAAGACTGAGCCAATTGACGGAAGACTGTTTGTTAGTACGTCCACCGCTTACCTTTAGTGGTGATCAGTATATGTTTAAGCTGGAAGAGAGAGATATGTTCACTGGTAAAAATATTGACGGTGCCGAATATTTTGAGACGGCTATTGTTAGTATGCCACCATGGGTTTTCAAGGAAAATGCCTCCACCGGGTCGATGTTGGAAGATATAGATTACAATTGGGATCTGAATGATAATTTGGAATTAAAGATCTCAAACTGCCCTTTTGTTTCTCTGTTTCCATACCCATTGGTTGTATAACTCTTAAAAAAATCATAGAAGATCATGGAATGTAAGACTTTTTCTGTATTTGAAAATTTTAATCAATACAATACAGTAATTACAGGATCAGAATCGACCAAAAAAAAAGGGAAGACTTAATAAAGAACACTACAAAAAGATGGTGCTAATCAATTTCAAGACCAGGAACGTACTCTAAACTCACATCAAATACAACAGCACTATTTGGAGCCACCCTTGGTCTTCCTGGTGCCGAGTTCAAGCCTTTCGGGAATGCTAGCTGATGATAATAAAAACATACCAATATAACATCTTATAAGAGTTCATTTTGAACAAAAACCCGAAAATATAACCATTCGGTTAATTATGATTAGTTCATTCCTTTATCACGGTTTGTGTAACATATAACAACTTACTGGTCCTGGAATGTAGAGCCTGCGTTTTCCTCCGATTTTCATGGTCAAGAGTCCTTCATCAAGTCCTTTAATCACCTGAAAATTACAATTAATTATTAGTATGGCTGTGCCCGTCTCTATCAAAACTAAAGAAAGATAAATTTGAAGTTTTTTAAACTGAGATTGCTAGCAACTATTTATAAAAGATTTACCTGGCCAGAGCCGACTCGAAATAGATAAGGCAAACCTTTCTCTAATGAACTGTAAAAGAAAATGAACGTATTCCATTAGTCTTCGAATCCTAAACTTGATAAGAAAAAGTAGGTTTGTGACACCTGTCAAATATCTGTCCAGATGGAACCATTGCAACATAATTAGCGGCCACCTAAGGTAAACAAGAAGACGGATAAGTATATAAAGCAGAGTTTTATTCCAAGACTTGGGATTCTGTTTAGCAACAAAGCTAGAGTGAGAAGTGTATCACCTGATAACCAACTGGTGGACTAGGGCCTTCGCCAACTTTTATGTCTTTATACTGCAAGCCCGACTCAGTCGTTACCATTGGTACCTTCCCGAAAACATAGAAGAAAAACATCCCAACACAAAATCAGCAAATTATCTAGTGATCTTACCTATACAAGTTTTTACTTGCTCGCAAAACAGATAAAAAAGGTTTAACTTTAGCTCGACCAATGAACTATATAATATAACATTATTTTTTGGTTACTCTTGACACCCTTTTATATAATAGGGTTATGTTTCAGATTGGAGTCTGTAACATTATATTGGTTATGATCCTATTTCATATTGGCTTTCTACATTTGACAATTTACAAACTTCAATAACAACAAAACAATCATTTGAAGATAAGGGTTTTATGCAATCTCACCATACATTTTCAAGCTCTTTCTCGCACTCCACATTGCACAGTCTCGGCTTTTCCTCCGGAGGCAAACCAGCTCCCTGAGACTCAAATGAGCTCATAAACAAACCTGAAACACCAAGAACCAAACCAATCACATCCCTCCGACCAGTGAAACTCATCCCGTCTCCATTCTCTCTTGATTTTGTAGCTTTAATTCTAAAATCGTCATTCGAACTTTTAATGACCGGACTTTTGAATTTGTCTTGACGCTTGAGAGAGGGATTTATTGTAGAGGCTGAGCCTAACAAAGCATATAATCAGGTTAGCTTAGGTAGTGAACCATACTTCGCATATCTTTAAGCTTATCTATCACTAGACATAGAAAAAAGAGCACAGAAAACTTCTGGGTCACCCAAAATCATTAGTCAATCGAAATTGAAAAATAGTTGAGTGCTGATCAAGGAAAACCCAAAGAAAGAATCGAAATAATGTAAGAAAGTATAATAGAAAGTTATAAGAAAGTGAAGTAATTACCAAGTGGTAGAAGCAGTGAATAAAGAGAAACAGCCATTGTTTGTTTTTGCTCAAGAAATTGTAAACCTTGAGAAAGTGGATAGGGATATCGAGTTGCTCTAGTATGATGCAAAAGTGGCCAGAAAGGCTAATTATGTCTTTCATGTAAATTTAACAAAATTCAAACGTTGATTATTCAAAATTATTAATAATATTTTGATATGGTTATTAAAAAAAAAATCAAACAAACTAAAATATATATACTAATTCTAACAATAACTTACAAAAAAAGCCCACCCACTAATTCTTGTTTCTAATATTAAAAAGGGTCACGCTAGAAATCAGACACATTTTGATACATCTTAAACTACGGGATCTTATACCCATTTGATATATCACCTAATTTTGGACCAATTTACCATTTTCAGAAAACCTAGGTATAAAAGAGTTTGATAAATCTTTCACCATTTTTTTCCTCTCTTTCTCCCTCTCTCTATAAAGCTCTCAAACACTCAAATAGACCCATTTCAAAAGCTCGATTTTTCAAGAATCTAAAGGCAAGAAAACATAAAGGTAAGTAATACAAACCTCATGGTATATTTTTTTTTAGATTTCGTTGGTATAAACTGCTGAAATTAGGTTTTTAGGTTTCGATCAAAGTTTGATTTTTGCATGATTTTAGGTGTTGTTTTGTTAGATTAGTGCTGTATTCTTGTTAGTTTTGGTAGGATCTATGCTTATGTGTTTGATTTTGTGTGAAATGAGGTTGCTTTGGTAGGTTTCTAAAATTGGGGTTTCGTTGCTGTTGGTAGCACAATCGTGCTACCAGTTTGGATCTGGTCGCGCGATCGTGCGACCAAGACAGCATATCGTCGCATGAGACGGGATGTGCATTGTCGTCTCATGCGACAGACAGCTTAAGCTGTCTCGTGCGAATCAATGCCTTTTGTGAATGTTTATTTGGTGTTGTCTCACTAATACATATTTTTTATGTTGTCTTTACAGGATGGGGCGAATCAAGCAGACAGTAAAAAAATATGTTTAAGAAATTTAGGGAACGCGATCGTTTGGCACGTGAGGCAGAAAAGGCGACAGAGGCTAGAGTTTTGCCCGAGCCCGAGGATGTAGAGGCAGGTCCCAGTGAGGGACATGCTCCTGGTACGCGTACGAGACGACGTCTCTGTCGTCATCGAGATGGCGATTACATTTCTACTATTGTTGGTAGCACAGGGGCAGGTTCTTCTTCGCAGCCACCTCACTTTTGTTACGATGACGATGCAGATGCATCGGATGATATGGAGGGGGTGGAGCGGGAGGAGGCACATGAGGCCTCACATTCACAGTACGAGGATGATGCACCTCACGCACCAGAGGCGGCATCCCACGCACCCGAGGGTGAGGATCAGGATTTTTTGTCGGTGATGCCGCATGTCCCGGCTCTCTTTCCGGATTATACCCAGCACGAGGCTTTCAGCGTCTATCACAAAGATGTAAGTATTATGCCTTTATATTGTTTTATCACCTTCTTACGTGTTCGATACATATGTTTATAATTATTGTTTTATCACGAATTAACGTGTTTAATACATATTGCAGGATAGGGTCACCTTGCGATGCTTCGCTGTGTACGACAGTCTCCGGAGATGGGACCTGAGACAACAGAGCAGGGTACGGGCAAGGGTGATGGAGACTACTTTTAACCCGCTCGCCGATGCACTCTCCCGTTGGCATACCAACCTCCTTTTGGTGGAGGCATTCTTAGAGCGATGGCATAAGGAGACTTCTTCATTTCATATCTCGTTCGGGGAGATGACAATCACCATGGACGATTTCTTCGTCATCACTGGATTATCGGTTGTAGGTAGGTCATTTGATGCTTTACCTTTTGACTCGGAGGTTGAGAGGATTAGTACTTATGCTGACATGCTAGGTGTACGACCATCTGAGTTGAGTAAAAACCTTAGGAATCCTAGTAGTGTGAACCTTGGGTGGTTACGCACTACATTTAGTGGTGCTAGGTATAGCGATAGTAGGATCACAGATGAGAGGGTAGATCATGCCACTCGTGCCTACATACTGTATTTGTTAGGTACCACCATTTGTGCCAACAAAACCGGCAACAACATTCCTTTAGATTACCTCCAGTTCGTGAACCAATATCATGGTATGCATAGGTTCAACTGGGGTCCGTTGGTTTTAACACATTTGTACCACTCCCTTAGTCAGGGTTCTCTGCAAGGTACGGGAGGCATTTGCGGGTTTATAGGTGGTGAGGTTTAATTTTGTTTGAGGGTAATTTTGTTCAGAGTTTTGTGGTATTTTGAAGGTATTTAATGTTTGGGTAGAATGTAGAGGGAGAATTGAGCTGCCTGGTTGTATTTAATTTTCATTACCCTCATTTAATGTAGGTGGTTGGGTATTTATACCCTTATCTTTGGGCCACATGGGCTTTTGGGTTGTGTTTAATGGATTCGGGTCGAGTTTAAAGACCCAATAGTTTTTAAGTTAGCAAGTAATGAGCTTAGTCATGAAGTGATTAAGTTTTTAATACTTTAGTTCTGTTCGGACAGTTCAGTAAGTGGAGGTTGTCTGAATCGTCTCTGTCCGGTTAGGTAGATGATGTCTGAATTTCCCCTGTCCGGTTCTCATTAAGAGTGGTGACAAAATCCGGACTCATCAGTAGCCCCTTTTTAGGTGGTGTTCAAAGGCTTTTGGCAAGACCTAAAAAATATCCTGTAGCTGGTCATAGCCATGTCCGGACAGATTCTCGAACTGTGTAATAGCTTTATCCGAACTGAAAAAGTTCTAAAAAACTAAACGGTTTTTTTTGCCAGAAATTGTGGGACACGTGTCTCTCTCTGGTTCGCCACACCAGCCGCTTTTTAACCTGGAACGGCGCTCCCACTTACTTCAAAAAGCAACCTCTTCATTTAATGAGGATGACATCAGCGTCGTTCTTAATCATTGCAACCCTTTCGAATTCTCCTAGGTATCAAAGCATCTTTGTATCTTTACTATAAATTAGTCCCTTTTCTACTGTTTTACCATCTTCATCATCTTTGCTCTGCTAAACTTCAAAGCTTTCTCTCTAAAAAACAAACACTTTCTTTCGGTGTGAGTTTATGTTTACAGCAAGAAACGCTTTAATAAAAGGCGGGTGGCTCAATTTGTTAGAGTTAGAAAAAGCTCAAAAGGTTGAACGAGAAAGGCGCATTGCTGCAGGCCTCCCTGTTTCCCCCGTTGATAAACCAGAAACACCAAGCACAGAACCTGATCGGGGCTCTTCTTCAACCAAAAGCGTTAAACCTAGGAGGTTGTTCCAACCCAACCTTTCACCAATTGTTTCGGGCTCATCGGTTCAAGAATCAGAGCCTACTGTTGAACCAGGGTAGGTAGTCACCAGTTTTAAGAAACCTTCCCCATTCATTGCCATGGGATCGGATGATGATGCCTCTCCAGAGAAGTTAGTAGATAAGAGAAGAGGTCGCTTGGTAAAAGAGCAAGCTCTAAAAGGTACACCTTCCAAATCAGGGGCTAAAGATAGCAATACGGGGTCAGAGGCACCCATCAAGATTCCTAAGGACAAGATGTCCGGCCCGGAGGCATCTAGTTCAAGTCTCCGAAAAGAAACCACTGCATCTGAGCCCCAACTGGAGTCCAGAGTACAAGAAGCCAGTGAAGCCCAACAATCCGGAGGGCCTGCTGAGCCAACCTCCAACTCCCCTCACCCAAAAACAACTGAAAACCCCTCCATGGTAATGGAAGAAGTGTTGGAGGATTCTATTAAAGAAGCTCCCTTTGAGTCCGAAGTCTCTGGGAAAACAAGTGAGTTTGTTACTGCCAATAAGAACAAAGGGAAGGAGAAGCTATGCTTAAGGCATCCGGATTTGTCGGAGTGCCTTGTGGGAAAAGTGGAACCTTGTTTCCACAAGGTAAGTGTTAAATATCTGATAACTTTGCAAAAACTTAATTATGCTTTCAACCACACTGCCGAACTGGGTCGGATGCGAACAAAATGAAGGATCCCGGAGAACGTTAAAATAAGGATTCTGGTGGATCCAAGGACACCGATGGACTGCAAGCTGAGTTGAAATAGTTTTCTTTACTGAGCTCTTCAACTGGGGACTAAGGTTTCCCTTAGACCCGGAGATAGCCAAATACTTTCACCTCATCAAACTTTGCCCAAGCCAGTTGAGCCCCAACACATGGTACACTCTCATGGCCTGTATTATGGCCTCCAGGCTCTCCGAAATTCATCTTCCAATGGAGCAGTTTGCAGCTGTGGCCAGCCTCTGCAGAAACCACCATATTTCCTTCTATCACTTCAACATGGGTGATAATTACAAAGCAGTGGACGATCTGCTCGAGTCAAAAAGAAATTGGAAGACTCATTTTTTGTTTGTGAGTGGCGCCTAAGAGAATGGGAGGAAGATTAAAGCCGGTGTCAACCCGAGCCTCCTTACCAGCAGATGGAAAATCGATGGTAAGAATCCCATCTCACATTCCCATCTTTATTTTTCATAAATTTGTTTATCTGACTTGTTCTTTTTTTTTCTTGGCAGTGCTGCCTAAGGACTTTAGTGACTACTTGAAGGCTAGACAGACCACTTGCACCAAGCTAAATGCTTGGGCTACTGAGAAGTGGGGGAATCTCTTCCACAACGCCTTTAGCGGAGGCAATCTAACAAGGTCCTACCTCTGGAATAGCACTGACCGGAGGGACTTATCCTGGGAGGAACTTACCACCCCACCCCCTCCGGAAGTAGTCCTCAAAAGAACACATGCACTGGATGGGGCATTGTATCTGCCTGGTAGAGCCAAAGCCCCAAGTAAGATGAAGGGCAAGAAAGGTAAAGGCAAGAAGAGTGCGGTTGAAGTCAATCCCACTGAAGTGGAGGAAAGTGCTCCAACAAACCAATGGGGGTCAGATCAATGACAGATTGATGTTGCTCTTCTAGAAGTAGTGGAGCATGAAAGTACAAGGGAAATGGTAGGATCTCCAAAACCTCCAAAGGTTCCTAAGAAAGATAGGAAACGGGGAGCAGAGGGCAAGGACAAGGAGGCCAAGAAGAAGAAGACCTCCAATGGTGATGAGATTTCCCTCCGGCCTCCAGAGCCCCTTCCCCCTGTTGACGCTACTGACCAAACTCAAGAAGAAGGCATCCCTAGTGACTTCCAAACCGGAGGGGGTGCAGGAGGGGATATCAGCATTGATGGTGTTGATATTAGTGGTCTTGAAGAAATTGTTCTTTACTTCAAAAACCTCCCTAAGGATGATTTTCCTAGACCTTACCTTCCCCCGAGCTCTTCGAACATCGTTACCTTCAATGGTAAGTCTTTCTCCGTCTCAAGTGAAAGAGATGTTATAACTCACTCTATATTAAGTAATATTCATCCAGTGCTTAGTTTGGAGAAGCAAGTGTGAGGTCAGTCGGCTATTATTAACGCCCTTAATTCTGACAAAGAGAAATTTTCAGGTGACCTCCTCATTGCCAACCAAAATGTTGATGTTTTGAAGAGGGAAAATGAGGAGTTAAAGAAGAACCGGGAGGATTGGGCCACAAAGGTAGCTACCTTAGAAGATACTATCAAAGAACTCCAAACAAAGCAATCTGAGTTGGAGAAATATCTCTCTTCTTCGAAAGAGGAGGTGAATGCTAGGGACAGGGTCATTCATACTTTGACCAATGACAAGATCTCGCTTGAGGACTCGGTGTCCAAGGCTGCACAAGAAAAAGCTGATTTGCTAAGGGAGCAAGAGGAAAAAATCCAAGCTAGGATTGATGCTTATACCAACCAAGTGATAGACACTCAGGAAGAAATGTACGCCAAAGTGAAGTCGGACATGGTCTTGCTGTTTCATGAGAAATTTCCGAAGAGGAATCTGGGAGATTTATGGACTTTTTTAGAGTACGAAGACCTTCCCTTCCACACGATGGCTGATGGTGACAAGCATGATTACTCCAGTGCTGACTCATCCGATGAAGAAGAGAACTCTGGGGAGAGTCCGGATGAGGAAAATGATGACCTCAAGAAGAAGAAAACTAGTAAGGCTGAGCCATCTTCAAAGGCTCAATCTTAGAGTATCAATTATCTTTTCACTTTTATTTTGATTGAACCAAAGTCCTTGGATGGCCAAGGCATTTTTTGTAACTGTGTCCGGTCCTTGATCGGATAAATCTTTTTTGTTTTAACAATTTAAAGTCCTTGGATGGCCAAGGCACTTCGTATGTTTTAATGGGTAGTTTTATTTTGCACAACTCTTGCATAGTTTTTCAATTTTGGTGGCTAATGTTTAAACAGCCCTTGGTTATTTCATTTATTTTTTTAACGTGGGAGTGTTAGAATTCTCCGATGACAAATGATTACGTAGTCATCACTCCTTCAATTTAATCCGACCTGTTCAAATAAAAACTTGACCGAAAATTATTAAGTAAAAACACTCCGGATTTTTAAGAAGGCATCAAATTTTATAAAAGATCCTGGACACCTCATTAAAACCTCCCCGCGCCACCAGGGTAGGAAATAGTATGCCCCCAAATATTTACATGAACTTTTAAACAAGTAAATATTTACATAGTTTCTATTCCAAGTACAACTGGAGGTGTTCAATATTCCAAGGGTGATTCAAAATCCTTTCATCTTTATCTTGGAGTCGGTATGTCCCAGGCTTAAGCTTTTCAATGACTACATAGGGTCCTTCCCAAGTTGGAGCCAACTTACCGAACTGCTTCTCTTTAGTGTGTAGGAAAACGTTTCTCAACACCTTATCCCCCGCTTGAAAATCCCTTCTCTTAATTTTACAAGCGAACCTGCTTCTCATCAAACCTTGATAGTGTACAACTCTAAGGTGAGCCTTAACTCTTCTTTCCTCTATTAAGTCAAGTTGGCCTCTGATAGCCACCTCGTTAGCGTGTTCGGAAAAATTATGAACTCGAAATGAAGGGAGAGTAGCTTCTATAGGAGCTATGGTATCCATTCCATATACTAAGGCAAATGGAGACTCTTGTGTTGCAGCCCCGGGAGTGGTCCGGTAAGCCCATAAAACTTCTTGCAAATAACTAGGCCATTTCCCAGCAGTCCCTTCTAAATTCTTCTTCAGACGGGACAGTATTGTCCTGTTGGCCATTTCAACCTGACCATTTGCTTGTGGGTGGAAAGGGGAAGATAAGCAATGTTGTATGCCTCTAGAGGCACAGAAACTCTCCATTTCCTTGTTGTCGAACTGTGGTCCATTATCTGTTGTTATCTTTTGTGGAATTCCAAATCTGCAGCATATATTGGATAAAACAAATTTTATAACAGCTTTTGATGTTGTACCTGCCAACGGAGCTGCTTCAATCCACTTCGAAAGGTAATCAATAGCGACGATTATAGTTCGGCACCCTCCAGACACCATGGGTAGAGGTCCCACTAAGTCCAACCCCCATCGAGCAAAAGGTATTGGCTCAGTAATTGACTCTAAAGGGATGGCTGGGATATGAATTTCATTGCTATATCTCTGGCATGGGTCACACCTCCTCACCAACTCCTTAGCATCTTGCATTATAGAGGGCCAATAATATCCAGCTAACAAAACTCTCCTTGTTAGAGCCCTGAATCCATAGTGAGTTGATCCCTCACCATCATGTAATTCGGAGAGCACTATCTGAGATTCGTCGACCCCAAACATTGTAAGAGGGGTCTATTATAAGATTTTTTATAAAGAATATCTCTTAGGATGACAAAACCACGAGCCTTGTACTTTACTTTTCTTGCTATTGATTTATTCGGTGGCAAGATGCCATCTGAGAGATATTGAAGGAGAGAAAATCTCCAATCTTGAGGCTGTTTTATCTGTATATCGAAACTTTCTTCTTCCTTACCCATACTGATTCGAATGGATGGGCACTCCAGCACATGAATCCAAGGGTAGGACTCAGTATATGCTATGGTTGCCAAGGAGTTTGCCATTGTATTTTCTGTTCGGGGTATGTGTTCATAGATGATGCTTTTAAAATTAAGAGCTACTTCTTTAAGAAGAAGTAATTATTTAACCAACTACTCCTTTTTTCCTTTGGATTGACCTTGTGCATGATGGATAAGCAGCTGAGAATCGCTCATTAACTTGACCCTTTTGGCTCCACAAATAAGAGCCAATTTCAAACCAGCTATAGCAGCTTCATATTTGGACTCATTATTAGAAGCCCTGAAAGCAAAACATATAGCTTGATACATTCTGTCACCGTACGGAGAGGTCAAACATACCCCTGCACCACATCTCATGGTACTTGATCCACCATCAGTCCGGATGACCCAGACTTTTTTGTCTTTGGCATCAGTTGTTTGCTTTGTATCCCTACCTGAATGGAATTCAACTAAGAAATCAGCCACAACTTGGGCTTTGATTGCTGTCCGAGGGGAAAAATCAATATTGAAGTCCCCCAATTCCACTAACCACTTAGTCATTCTACTTGAAACGTCTGCCTTTTGAAGAACGTTTTTTAAGGGAAAAGACGTCCGCACAATAATGGGATGAGCCTGAAAATAAGGCCTCATCTTCTTTGCAGCAATCACCAGGGCTAATGCTAATTTTTCAAGCTTCAGATAGCATTTTTCTGCATCTATCAAGCTCTTGCTGATATAATACACCGGACGAGGACAATTATCTACTCCCCTTACTAATACTGAACTTATGGCACAATCTGAAATAGCCAAATATACGAAGAGAGTTTCTCCATCAATGGGTTTAGACAAAGTCTTGGGGGAAGACAAGTACTTTTTGATCTCATCGAAGGCCTCATCACACTGTGGGGACCAATTAAAATCTTTTGCACCTTTTAAAGTTTGAAAAAATGGGGCGCACTTGTCCGAAGACCTTGAAATAAAACGGTTTAGTATAGCAAGTCGCCCAGTCAAGCGTTGTACTTCTTTAATATTTCGAGGAGGCTATATCTGCAGCAAAGCATTAAGTTGGTCCGGATCAGGTTGTATCCCTTGCTCACTTATCACATACCCCAGGAATTTTCCGGACTGTACTCCAAAGATACACTTTTCTGGGTTTAATTTCAAATTCACTTTCACTAAGTTAGCAAAAGTTTCTTGGAGATCTGCCAAGTGTAGCTCTTCATTCACACTTTTCACCATCATATCGTCGATGTATACTTCCATGTTTCTTCCAATTTGACCAGCAAAAGCCTTATTTACCAACCTCTGATAAGTAGCCCCAACATTTTTTAACCCAAACGGCATCACCTTGTAACAATGAAGGCCTATATCGGTAACAAATGTAGTATGCTCCTGATCCTTTGGATCCACTTGAATCTGATTATACCCGGAGAAGACATTCATAAAAGATAGCAGCTTGTTCCCAGATGTGGAATCCACCAATTGATCAATCCGGGGAACTGGGTATAAATCCTTCGGGCAAGCCCTGTTAAGATCTGTGAAATCAATACACATACGCCACTTGCCATTTTTCTTTTTCACCAATACCGGATTGGTTGTCCATAAAGGGTACTGAGACTTCTTTATGTGCCCTATTTTAGTAAGCCGGTTAACCTCTTGAACTATGACATCAGCCTTTTCCTTAGTAAAAGCTCTTCTTTTTTGTATCACATGTCCTATGTCCCTTCGGATGGACAGTTGGTGTGATATAATATCTGTTGGTACCTCGGTAACATCAGCATTGCACCAAGCAAAAACATGCTGATGGTCTTTTAAGAACTTTAACAACTTACCCTTTAATTCCAATGTCATCTTGGACCCTATCTTGACATTTTTTTCTTCAGCCAATGAATGTGTTTCAACTTCTTCAATCGGTATTAAAACTTCAAGGGTCTCTCTAGGGTCATCAATCTCACCCTCTCCCCCAGAAAGCCCCTCAAACTGCTATTCTTCATTAATCCGAACTGCCCCCAACATCGGGGGGGGGGGGGGGGCAGCGCTATTGCATAACACTCTCTTGCCACCTTTTGGCTGCTCCGAACAACTCCCACTTGTCCTTGCACAGCATATTTCAAACATTGGTGGAATGTTGAGGCCACCGCAAGCATCCTAGAGAGCCAAGACCTCCCCAGAATAGCATTATAACAAGTGGGACAATCCACCACGACGAACAGTATTCTAACCATTTTTTTAAAAGAGCCTTTGCCCAAAAAAACTTCCTCCTCGAACTCCCCGATCACATCTGATGAGCTTCCAGTAAAACCCACAATCGACCTGTTCAAACGCTGAATTACTGCTGGATTTTTCATCTTTTTGTAGGAAGTTAAAAAGAGAATATTGGCAGAACTTCCGGTGTCCACCAGAATCCGTCTTATGTCATTACCCCCGATGGATGCTCCTATGACAACAGCATCTTCATGAGGACCAGCTATATCCCTCAAGTCATCCTCATCGAAAACAATGAAGGGAAATGGAATCTGTGATTGATAGGAAGTCATGCCTCCATCCAGTTGGGTAGCTAAAGTATAAACATGCCTCTTTGTTGAAGAAGCAGTGGGTGCTGTCATGGTGTCTCCTCCGAAAATTGTGAGTGACTCAAAAAAGTTGATAAGTCCGGACACCGACTTGCAATTTTCTGCGATAACCCCCACTTTATTACGGGTCGGATCAGGGTCCAAGTACTCTGACTCTACATCGAATCTTCGACTATCACCATGGCCCCTTCTGGAGCCGATGTGCCTGCATTATTTGGACCAACCCGATGAGTGTTATCAGGCCTATTGCCTCCTCTTCTTTTAACATATGCTCCCAACTTTCCTTTTTCAATTAAATTATGGACTTCTTGCTTCAAAGCAATACAATCCTCGGTGGTATGGCCAATATCATTATGATACTGACAGAAACAATTGTTACGGCTCTCCCTAGGAGATTGTAACGCAGCCGGCCTTCTATAATGTACTTCGTCTTTTGTTTTGTCATAAATGGTGGCTACATTTACTTTTAATTTTGCAAACCACTCCGGTTGGACCCAAGGTCCTCGCTTATTTCTAGATTGTTGACTCTGTGCTGGAGCAGCTGGCTGAGACTGAGCTTTGGCTCTGTTATGACTCTGTCCGGCCTCCCTGACCTTGTTCCCGGACTGGTTTTGGTTTGGATTTGGTGCAGCCGGAGCAGATCTCACATGCATGTGCACCCTTGTTTTCTTTGTTTCATCAACATTAATCTGCTTTCCAACTTGATTCAACATACCTCCCCATGTCATGGCCTTCTTTCGGGTCACTGAATCAGCCAGGTTTCCAGGGTTTAAGCCCTACCTCAGAGAAGCTATTGCTACTTGTTCAAAGCAACCAGCCAACCCATTTTTGGTGTTTACAAAGCGACTTATGTATTATTTTAGAGATTCGTTCGGTTCTTGGGCACAATGGATGATTGTGTCTCCATTGCCCTTTACCTCCTTACTTCCAACAAACTGCCTCCGGAAGGCCACCTAAAAAGTATCGAAATTTCTGATGCACCCCTGCGGTAGCCTGTTATACCACTTCAGGGCACTCCCCGTAAAGGATTGGAAGAATGCTCTACAAAGCAACTTGTCGTCATCATCAAAATTCATCATGAAATTTTTGAATTGTTCCAAGTGGTTGTCCGGGTCTTTATTGCCATCGTATATTTTCATTTTTATACTGTCAAGCCTCTTAGGAAGGTTCCCAGACAGGATCTTGGAGGACAGTGGAGATTGTCTCCAATTCCGGCCACGACTAAAGACGGTATCCTCATTAGGAGTTGCAAAGATACCTGGTTCATCATGGAAGGTAAAAGGATCCATCACCATTCGATCTACGTGTCTCCGGCTATGAGACGATCATTTGCCTATATGTCTCTTCAACTTTCCATGCCTATCCCTTTTTCTTGAATATTTTTTGACTAACTTTTGTTTCTTTTTCGAACGGCCTTCATCACTGCTGGATGACAGGGAATCTTCAAATCCATCTTCGCCCGAGGAGCTGCTGGAAGATTCTGAGTCTGAATCAGAGCTCTCCACCGGTTTAGACCGGTGAGACTTTTTTGAGTTAGCATGAGTCTTCTTCGTGCTCATATGGGTTTTTGAGGGCTCGTGCTCTCTAAGGTTATCAGTATGATGAGCAACTGACGCCTTTGACTTTTATTTTATGCCCATCTTTTCCCTTTCTGCCCTCAGAGCCTATATTTCAACTCTTAATCTATCACGCTCCTCGGTCGTGTATTCATCATTTTCACCCACCACTTCTGCCAAAGCTGGTGGTATTTCTTGCACGTCCGGATTCATCCGAACTGCTTTTTCCTGATGGTTTTGAATGCTAGATTTAGGCACCGTCGTTCTCCCACTATGGTCGCCAATTTAGTGAGGTTTATTTTCGTTTGAGGGTAATTTTATCCAGAGTTTTGTGGTATTTTGAAGGTATTTAATGTTTGGATAGAATGTAGAGGGAGAATTAAGCTGCCTGGTTATATTTAATTTTCATTACCCTCATTTAATGTAGGTGGTTGGGTATTTATACCCTTATCTTTGGGCCACATGGGCTTTCGGGTTGTGTTTAATGTATTCGGATCGAGTTTAAAGACCCACTAGTTTTTAAGTTAGCAAGTAATCAGCTTAGTCATGAAGTGATTAAGTTTTTAATACTTTAGTTCTGTTTGGACAATTCCGTAAGTAGAGGTTGTCTGAATCGTCCCTGTCCGGTTCGGTGGATAATGTCCGAACTGCCCCTGTCCGGTTCTCATAAAGAGTGGTGACAAAATCTGGACTCATCAATAGGGATGCTCGAGTCGTGGATATTTGCCCACTTTGATCAGCTCCGAGCAACACTGTTTTGCGATTTTGATGTATCTATGCCCCATATGTGCCGACACACACCATAGAAGATTGGCGTCTCTCATAATGTGCGCAGGAAGATGAGACATACACTTTCGATGTGCACGGAGGCAGATGTAAGTCATTTTTTCATTTTAATTCTAATTATTTTTATTAATATAAATGGCTAAGTTGTTCATTTTTTTATTTACAGGTTATATTCCTTCCCTTCATACACTTACGGGTTCCAAGGGGGTAACTTGGGTTGAGTTGACGCTTAAGGCGTTCGATGTGGTTGTGTCGTACTACCCTGACCGTGTCAGTCGACAGATAGGGTTTGTACAACTAATTCCTAAGGATATACGCCCTCCTAAATCGAAGAAAACAGGGAAGAAGATGGTCTGCAGATACCCATAAGACGGGCACTTGTGGAGGGATTGGGAGAATCATGTGTACACTCCTGATGGCACGTTGTACCGTGGTAGTGGAGAGAGTGCTGACCCGATGTACTACATTTGGGTGAAGAGGAGGCCGTGGTACATCGTTAGTAGTTCTGCACCAGCTAGAGGTCCTCGGTTGGAGCCGCACGGTGGTGTTGACTTTGCAGGATACGAGCATATTGCTCAGTTTGCTCCATCGATACCGACTCTTGAGCACGATGATCTTGTAGAGACCGCCCTTCATATGTGCAGGATCGCTGAGAGGTATAGACGTCACTGATTATTACTCCCAGGATACCTTTGTCAGATGTTTCGACATTAACACTATATTTTGTAACCGGTTTATTTTATGACTGCTTTTATTTATTGTATTTTAATTTATTGCATGCTTGCTTTCAATTTATCAATTTTATGGGTTCGATTCCAACTCAATTTTATCCGTTTAGAATTTTAGAATGGAATTCCATAGTATACCAAAAAGACTCAAATCTACTTTCAATTAATCAATTTTATAGGTTCGATTCGACTGAGTTCAATAGTAATCCTAAAATTGCATTATCATATTAACAGATAAACATCTAAAAGACAGAAAAAGAAAGAACTGGTTTTGTTGTTCTAAAGTAATCCGAAAAGACTCGAATCTACTTTTATATATCACTTAGCCCTAACCGCCACCTCCCATAAATCCTCCCAAAATTACATTATCATATTAACAGATAAACATCTAAAAGACAGAAAAAGAAAGCACTGGTTTTGTTGTTCGAACATAAGAAACATAACAATGGCAATTTTTATCTTCTTCAAGAAGATGTTTTGATCTCACTATATTATCTCTCTATTTTTATTATCACGTTTGATTGTTCCTACTCTCCACAATATTCGTGTTGTGTTATTTAATAATAAGGTAATTTCATCGACAGTTGAATGCTCAAGCTGTGTAGTGAGAGTTAGAGCTTCTACCATTGAAAAACATTATATGGTAAGTTTTGCCTTTATTTTTTATATTATTTCTTTTGATAGTATACCTTTATTACTACTCGCAGCATACCTTTAGTACGAAATATAAGGTCAACATAAACTCAAACACAAATTCAAACACACACTCAAAGACAAACTGAAACACACACTCATACTTAAATTGAAACACACACTCATACTAAAAATGAAACACACACTCATACTTAAACTGAAACACACACTCGTAATTAAAATGAAACACATACTCATACTCAAATTGAAGCACACACTCATACTTATCTATCAGGCCAGTTCCATTTCATCAACTTCATTTCTTCTTTCGCATCCTTGTAGTCACTGATTTCCTCTAGCTGGATGTCAATAATGTCAGAGCGGACCACATCCAGCTGGTCCTCTGTTATAGAATCTGTGACTTGACAGTTGAACCGGTTACACGCAACACGACGTTCCAATTTGGTGAGGCCAGAAACTGGATGCCAACGGAATGTTACTAGGACTGACCACCTAGCTCTCACTTCATCAACACGCCTTGAAATTCTAGGCGGCTGAACACCATCCCTTCCGTACAAGAAGTACATCTGGCATACCAATGCCTCGTAGTACCTTTTACCCCCCTCTGGAATGTGCATGTTACCAGCTTCAACTGATGCCCTCATCAAATATTGATCTTCCAACTCAATCCATGGACACATTTTTCTGCTTGATTTATTAACTAATTTACACTTTAATATGAATAATGCTTCTATGTATAGACAATTTCGTTGCAGATAACGTAATCGGAATATACGAATGAAAATGTAACACGTGTAAAGTAAGAAACCAAAAACTCCCGCTTATTCTCAAAAACCAAAAACTCCCGCTCATTCTCAAAAATCAAAAACTACCGCTCGTTCTCAAAATTTTAAAACTCCCGCTCGTTACCAAAAATAAAAAACTACCGCTCGTTCTCAAAATTCAAAAAATCTCGCTCGTTCTAGAAACTCAAAAAGTCCCGCAAAACTAGAATTCCATATATAAAAGGACTCCAAAACCTTTTACATTCATAAAAACTTCTCAAGCATAAACAGTTTAACAAATGGAGTTTACTCCTCATGAAGACTACCATTTGAGGCGGTGAAGATTGCCCGCCGAGAGATGGGGGAAGATACTAGCGATGCTTTTTTGATGGAGTGCTTTGTAAGATGTACTACGGCTACGGCCGTTTACAAACTGGAGGTCTCCTTGTGCGCAACCGTGAACAAATCAAGCAGAAGTACCTTTTTTGTAAACCGCTCCAGCGTTTGTTGTTTTTTCCATATAAAATTAAGCAAGAAGCAGCCACCGTTTGGAACATGATGGTGGTAGACTACATCACTAGGGATATGGTAGCGTATCTTCAAGATAGGATTACGGAAAGCGAGGAGGGGTTTGATTCTGACGACAACTTGGGATATGACTTCAAGTTAAGGTGTTAACTTGTTGTTTTCGTCTTTTTGTATTTCCTTTCAAGTGTACTTGTTGTTTTCACCTTTTTAATGGTATTTTACTCCAACAAATATATAAACCGCGTTCTTTAGGCCATAATATATTAAGTTTTGTGTCGCATGAGACGGGTGCCAAAGGAGGTTGCATTTTGTTCGTGCGATATAAGCCCTCTGTCTAAAAAACAGAGCTAAAATTTTGGCCTTGGGTCGTATGCGACAGGGTCCAAAGGCAGTCGCATTTTGGGCGTGCGATAAAAGCCCTCTGTCTGAAAAACAAGGCCAAATTTTTTGCCTTGCGTCGCATGCGACTAGCACCAAAGCCAGTCGCATTTTGGGGGTGCGATATATGCTCTCTGTCTGAAAATCAGGGCCAAAATTTTGGCTTTTCTTCGCGTGAGACGGGCCCGGGGCCCAAAATCTGTCGCGTGCGACTGGTGTTCTATTTGAACTAAAAACTAACATTTTAAATAATCACATCAACTATAATACATCAAACGTTAGTAGGTATTTTCCTACTATATTACATCAAAATTACATCAACTATATTACATGAAACGTTAGGCAAAATAACTTAAAATGTTGTACAAAAGCATTTCAAACGTCGTCTCTGGTCAAATCTGTTACATGTGGTTTTTCGTTCAATTTGATTTTCCTTGCGGGCATTATTTGTGTAAATGTTTTGAACCGCCGGTAGTAGGGATGCGCCCATTGATTCGCTTCTTCGGTTATATAAGCGGCCCAACAAGGGTATAATGGAGGCAACGGTCCATCGAGTGGAGTAGTAATCTACAAGAAAAAAGAATAAATGAATGCATTAGTAATGATAGCGTAAGAAATTTGGATTGGAAACGAAATATACTTACATTAACAAAGTGACATCCATGTACGAAAGCTATCCCAACTTCTATGATAGTTGAATTGTTGACGGGTGGCTTTCCACGGATTGGTAGATACGTTAACGAGGCTGCTTGCGATACATGGTATACCATGCATTGATACCTTGTCACGATGACTAGTCCAATGTCCGAAAATATCATCCAATAGTGGCTACTAGGGTTGGGCTTGAAGTAATCTAACCCATGTACCAAATCGTCAAACACCTTCGGCGAACCATATACATCCAACCAACATGCACGGTTGTCCCGCAACTTCTTCAACAACTCGCGTCTAACATCCTCCCATCTATCTTCGTTGTTGTATATTGAATGCGCTACGGAACGGTATCCGCATTGTCCGTCCGGAAGAACGTCAACTAACTTTAAAATGTAAGTGTGTAGAAAGACCGGGATGCAATCCGGATATAATGTTAACTTCCCATCCTTAACAATTTTCTTAGGCCTTCCAACTTTCGTTTTTCCAAATGGAGGTTTGGGTGGTACGATGAGAACCACGTTGGATGTAGTCGTGCTTCCTAACGTGTTTACGGGTGTACTACCTACCGAGTTAGCCGGAGTACTAGCACTAGCGGTTTGTTCAATGGGATATTCCCACGAATTAGGGTTCCGTTTAGTCGATTTATCAATGCCTCCCTTTGGTCTACCCTTAGCTCTAACCGCTTCTTTAGGATCTTGAATATGACTTGTCTCGGGCCTTAATATTTGCATTACCCTATTGATAATGTGGTCTTGTTGGTCGGGTCGGAAACTACGAATGGAGTTGTCAATTAAGGAAAGTTTTTTTTGCAATTCCTCTTCACGAGAGCTAGGATCTCTATGCACAATTTCTAATCTTTTCCAAAAGATATCCTAGTCTTTTAAAGGGATGCACCTACCATCTCTAGCTATAAACGTTATTTCACATGCACAAGGTAAACCATGTGTTTTTTTTAAGAAAACAACCTCCACATGCTACCCGATCTACTCCTATATTTCGAGCACGTACAATAGCAACCATCAATATCTTTAGCCCCGCATGTGACACATGACCTTTAAGATTTTGGGTCAAAACACCATCAAAACCATGAATTATTCTAAACTTACTTCGCTCGAATGATTCGACGATACCCGCATGCTGCTTCGTTAATAAGTTATGAACTTTTTCCCAAAAAAACTCAAAGTTGTATTGATTCGTCCCAAGATATTTTTTTAGGGACAAGTGAGCACCCTCCGCCCTACATAGTACAAGTAATGAATTATGAACTTATTTGAAATTAGATAAAATAACTAAATGAAAAATAGGATAAACAGACTAACCTATTTGTAGTTGTTTGGCCATAATGCTTAATCGTGTTCGTTCGGTACGCAACGAACTTGTCACCATATTTCGTTATTCATGAGTTTATAACGTACGAAAAACACTTCGGTTTAGATGCAAACATCTCCTTCAGTGTATCTAGATTCTTTTGGTAACTCTCGATCATGTTCGCCCCCGCAACGTAACCGTAAAAGTCAACAAATTGTTTTGCTACCGCATCATCGTAAAATATCTTTCGGATTGCCCCAAGAATATTCTTACTAATGTGCCACGTGCATAACAAGTGGTGCGTGCCCGGAAAAATATTATCGATCGCTCGTATGAGAGCTAACTCTCGATCGGTAACAATAACGAATGGAAATGCGCACACGTTATCCATCATCAAACCACGAAGAGTTTCCAAAGCCCATACGTAGTTTCCAATCTTCTCTCCGCTCATAAATACGTACGCAACGGTAAATATAATGGAAGTCGACGTTAAACCGACAATCTCTAATAACGGCATCTTATACCTAGTCGTCTTGTACGTACAATCCATGAATAGCACGTTCAGGAATGTACGTAATAAGTCTACGCTAGTAGGATGTGCGAAGAAAAAGGCAGTGATCACATTTGAATCATCTTTCAAACGCTCCCACGTCGAGTATCCATTCTCCTTCAACTTCGTCAACAGATATTGTATTTGCGTTTGTCCCTCGTGCTCAACATCCCGATATTTTTGGCGGCAATCGTAGATTGCATGCATGTTTGAAATGTTCTCGGGATATTGGTACTTCAAACCACTATATATCTCCCTAGGCCGCGAACCGAGGTGAGACAAACTACGAACTAGTTCCTCTTCATCCCGTTTTAGCCTACAAGCGCGGGAATGATCGTCTAGGCGAACGTAGGGTTCATGATTGTGAGTACCGTTTATCACCTCCAAACTCCATTTCATGGCTAGTACGTCGATCAGATGACCTTTTAGCGCAAACGGACAATTACATTTCTTCGTCGATGTCTTCCGCTTTCTCAAAGTTTCCGGTTTCACCTTTGATACGAATACACCGTATCGCTCGCAAACGTACTCTAACCTAGGAGTCCTTCCCAATTTCCCGCTATCGTAGAGCTTTCTAATTGTGACAAACTTGATCTTCTTCGATTCAATGTCCACGAAAGCATCCAATTCGTCTTTAGTAAATAATCTATTCGTGTTGAATATTTTACTGTAGTCGGCATCCATAAATGGAGGCTGGGCAGGTTCCTCCTACAAAATATAAAATTGAAAACTATGAGTTTATATAACACTGCTGTTGCACGAGACATGCCTTTAGTGCGGTCGCACGAGACACTCTTTTTTGTCTTCGTCTCCTGCGACGGATACGGTTACCAAGTCGCACGATCATGCGATGATGAAGCTGTTCGTCACACGAACTGCGTGCGACACGACCGAAAACCGAAATACAGGGTTTCACTTCTTACCTCCATCCGGTAAGCTTTCTCCTCATCTAGTAAGTCTTCCAGAGACACGCCCATCTCATCTTTGTCCATATATACTCTGATTTAAGATTTTTCGAAGTGGATTTGATGGGTTTGGGTAAAAAAAGCTACATTTTTCGGTTTAATGGGTTTAGAATAGTAGATGTTTGTACAAAACTTGTAGATTTAGGGTAATAACGGATAGATTTCAGAGTTTCGGCTGATTTGGAGAGTAAATGGCATGAATGTAAAAATCTAGAGGGATAAAGGGCAATTTTAGAATTTCAACTTTGAGTTTGAAAAAAGAAGGGACTAGAGTGAGAGATCTATCAAAATGTGTCTTATTTCTAGTCTAGCCCTACATTTATTTAGAAGTTTGAAGTAAATAACTTTTAAAATATTAGATTTATAAATATTACTTAATAGTAATAAATTACTTTAACTAAAAACAATAATATAATGTTTTTATGTTTATTTTTATTACTTTAATTTAAATAATTGATTATCATATTTTTAATCATAAATAAAAAGATAATAATGTCTTTAAAAAGATAATAGTAATAACTAAAAACAATAATATAATGTTTTTATGATTGATTATTATATTTTTAATCATAAATAAAAAGGTAATAATGTTTTTAGAATGGTCCAATCTTGCTATCGTAGAAAAAGAAGGTGATTATTACTGTAGATATTAGATGCCTGCTACTTATTTTTTTATGGGCAAGGTTATATTAGGATTTTTTTTGTTATAATGAGACCCGAAAATATAAAAATAAAATATGTTTATATGAATTGATTATTTTATCTTTTATATATAAAACGAAAGTTCTAACAAATGGAAGAAGTGAACACAAATAGTACGAACATCACATTACATATAAAAAACTTAACACAAATGACATAAACTTAAAAGACAAGTGATTATTGAGAGTACAAACAGCTAAATAGAGTTTTGTTTATCAGATCGTGGTGCAATAACAATGTCGAGTCACCCATTTGCAAAGGCCGCCTGCAAATCCCTTTTTGTCGCACCTTAAAGCACAGCCAGAATCAGTGACGCACCTTCCAAAGCACTTCTGACTTTTGGTCATACAAATCCTAACTTCCACCATGGTCTCCTCTGTGTTTCATAAAAAAAATCTTTTATTAACAACACTTTCTATCTTTTATAAATTTACACTATTAAGTGTTGCACTGATTTTTCTCTTTTTATATAAACATAATCTACAATAAAAATTTAACAAATTTTCATAAATCATAACACAATTAAAGAAACTTACGAAGAGCAAGTAAAACCACAAAGAAGCAGAGGAGGACTAAGCATTTCATATTCATCTTGATTTTGTGTTTCCATTAATGTTCACTTCTCTATTCGCGATTTACCCAAAATTGGGCGTTGAGCATTCGCGAATCGCGCCCAGACAGTGTCTTCCCCAACCTTCAAACTCAAAAACCCTAATCGCTGCAAACTGATACAAAATCAACAAACAACATACCAAAAACGTCGACAATCACTAGACTAACACTTATCTAGAACTTACTTTAAAAAAAAACAACAACATTTAGATTAATATTCGACTTTTTCGACATAACCTGAAACTCTAAATATCACTAAAAATACCAAACTAAATTGCATAAAAATTACATCAATAAGTACATGATTCATACCTTAACGTGTTTGTGAGTTCGGATTTTTGAAAAATCTTGATTTTTTTACCGATTTTGATAGCTTTTTGTGTGGAAAAGAGAGAAAATGGGATGTTTGGGCTGAAATAGATCTTTTATATAAAGGGTAAATTGGTTATTTTTGGGATCTCGTTATAGCAAAAAAAAGTCTCATTATAAAAGGGTCTCGTTATAGCCAAAAGGGATCTCAATATACTCTTTCTTTATTATGAACTGTAACGACTAGACAAGTTGCAGGACAAAAGAATCTAAAACGAGAAATATTTGCAGCAAAGAGAGTGAATTACTATTTTCCGTAAATAACTATGTCGACATATTATATCAGACTTTAAAATTATTGCCATATTGAATTATATAACTTCAATGAACTACTCCACCAAAAGAATTTATGAGTACATTATGTCATTTTATATCATTTTTAAAATTATTAAAATAAATAAAAAGTCACGTTTTCCATTTTTTCTGTAAATTCTTTTTGTTTATATGAAATCAATTATATATTTTAATCTATATTATATTTTATCCAAACTACTCTTTTTTATCATGTTATTAATTCTCTCAATTAAGCAAATTTTCTAAAATACTCATTTACCATGCTTGTTCTTGAACGCAAAGGCAAATCAACCAATCTCAAGCATACTAAGATATGATTGATTCATTTTCATCATTTAATATAATATTTGAATTTGTTTCTAAAGAAAGCACTACCAGAATTATCTTGGTGATTTCTTTACAATTTCTTTCTACTAAATATAAAGAAAATCTTTGAGAATTTATTTCATTAGATTTGAAAACTTTAGGTATTTTAGCTCATTGTCTCTTATGAGATTTACATGGTTTCCACGTAACTAAAGGTGCGTCTTGTGAAGTCATTTTTTCATTTTCTACTATGGTACGAGTCATATTAACATTAAACAATTTAGATTTTAACAACTCTAATTCTTTTGTCTCAAACACCATATCATACGCCAGTTCTAATAGCCTATAAGCTTTGTCATTTGCTACATACCCAATAAATATACATCTTATAACTTTATGTCCTTGCAAAATACTAAACACCCCCAAACTTTAAAATATTCAAAATATGGGTTTATCAAATTTTTCATAACTCATAAAGTGGAATATGATTAACAATCTGAGATGCAATTTAAATAATTTATCCTCATAAATTAATATGCAACTTATTATCAACTAACATGAAATTGGTTATCTCAATCAATTTTTTATTTTTATGTTCAGCTAAGCCATTCTGTTGTGGCATATAAGGCGCCACACATTTATATAGTATCCCATTTATATATTATCCCATGTTTTTCACAAAAACTATGATGAGAAATATTTATCACATTTATCACAATTGTCTAACTATTTTTTCAACTTCTACTTTGAATATCTTAAACATAAGATATTTTTTATATTTATATTTAAGAAAATAGACATACATAAATCTAGAGTAATCATCTATGAAAGATGTAATGTATTTTTTACCCCTACATATCAAGATGTTTTTAACTTATATATATATATATATATATATATATATATATATATATATATATATATATGTGTGTGTGTGTGTGTGTGTGTGTCATGTCTAATAATTAAGTACATATTTTTACAAAGTTATAAAGATTCTTAGTTATTTTAGATTATACACACAACTCACATTTTTAATATGAACCTATATCATATTTATAAAGTCCGATTTTCATAATTATATTTATAGTACGCTGACCTATAAAAGCAAGTCTATCATACAACAATGAATAATCATTACGAGGGAAAACAAAATATTATTCATTTTACTCATTAAATGTTTGGAGTTGAATAGTTTTACCGTTTTGTTACGTGAGTATCATTTCCCCAACAAAGATACCTTCTTTGGTCATAATATGTTTAACGGATTTGTACACATAACAAATTCTTTATTTAGCCAATGGATCATCAAACACCATATTTTTATTCATTTCCTAAACATATAAAATGTTAGTGAGAGTTATCAAATTCTTATTTTTAAACACTAACTTAAAGTTATCACGTTATTCCACTTTTTGAACTATTGGTATTTCTCATTTGCACCTCTCCTGCATTGCTAATTATTTCAATTAATTTGAATATAGATCTATCATGGATAACATGAACTGATGCACGCGTATCATACCTCCAATCATATATTTTATCACCTACGATATTGACTTTTGTTACCATTGTTATAATTTATTCTTTCATATTTTTTACATTCTCACTCTTCTTTCAACGATTTCAATATCTTGGAAAATAATATAGTATACCATAACAACAACACCTAATTCCACTTATATGTTGTGTATTTATTCCAAGCACATTTATAATATTTTTATTTTTCTTTCATTTAGATTCAATCATATTTATACTCTTAGACTTTCTATTGTTAGGATATTTCTCCATGTTTGTGGAAATGAGTACGGTAACTATGTTTCTAGATTCAATAGCTTATGGGAGAATAAATTTCCCTACTAAAAACTTATAAAATTCATATTGGATATAAGATATTTAGTGCTACATATGTTTCTCCTTAAACATTCTCTATGTATGAGTGTTGATGCAGAGAACGCCATGTATCCTTCTATCTTGCATGGTCCACTCTTTAACATTGATCCAATTAAACTAGATCTTGATTCATGATCTTGGTAGTAACCATACTTGTTTTCGCATATATTAATACTATTTTTATTATAAGAAAGTACAAAAACTAAGAACTTAGACATATTACATAATAACTCTCATCGGAAGGTTCCCAAAAACAAATATGAACAAGATTGAGAAGTTTTCCTCTTTCTTTTTTTATCTCTTTTAACAAAAATTACTAGCAGGCAATGAAATAGGTTGTCCATTGGCATACCGGAAGACACAAATAGGAACCATAAAAGTATACTCAACCCAAAACTCTAGTACCATGAAAAAATATATAA
The DNA here is from genome assembly GCA_036936605.1 of Limnanthes douglasii subsp. nivea. NCBI lineage: Eukaryota > Viridiplantae > Streptophyta > Magnoliopsida > Brassicales > Limnanthaceae > Limnanthes > Limnanthes douglasii. The sequence continues at coordinate 130,601,598 of JAUPFV010000002.1, forward strand.
AAGTAAAGAGAAATGAAAAAACAATTGTCACATGCGTGCATTCGTATTAATAAGTTTAACTTTTTTATAAATATCTCAACAAATACATATAAAAAAAATACTAATTGATAGTTGACTATTTACTATTGATTTAACTAAACTACATAAACAATATAAATTTTAGTCAATATAATTTTCATAAAATATACATTAATCTTATAACTTTGAAACCCCCATCATATTTATGCAAAATTATTTAAAACTCAATGTTTGACAATAACACTCATCTTGAAAACTTGAAAAAAGTGCTTGACGTTGAAACTTTATGTAAAGCTATTCAAAACACAAACTTGATGACCAAGACTAAAATGTAACCTATGTAACCTTTCGTCGATGACATTATCCTAAATTTCTTGAAAAATATTTAAAACTTCTTGAACTTTTTTACAACTTCAAACACCACTCGTAATAAACAACGGTACAACATTCATTTTATTTATGAATAATCTATAATCACTAGGTACCAATTAGAAGAAGAAGAAAAACACGTATACATTTTTTATTTCAAAACTACCTGAAAACTCATATTCGATATGAATCAACAATTCATATAAGATACCTCAATTAAGGCTTCAACTCTTAATCAATACTCATACAACAACAAAAATACATCCATAACCATAAATCAAAACATAAATCATGCAATTAGTAGAAAAAAAAGTCATAAACAAAATCATTGAAATAACGACAAAACTAAATTTGGAACCGAACAGAAACCAATGATAAACAGCACTAAAATTGACAAAAAAACAAAAAAATCAAAATCAAAATTTATAACATTTTTGAATTTGAACAAAAACAAAATTCAAATCAACAACCCCATTTACTTTCAAAAACCAAATAAATTTAAAAAACAAAAAGACAAAAACAAAAACTTATTTTGTTTCCTGGGAAAAATAGTTATAATTTATTACCGATATTAAAAGAAATTCAAAACCTAAAAAAAAATTCCCCTATTCCATAAAAACAACATAAACTAAAAACAAAATTCATTAATTAATTGAATCTACTCTAATTATATTTAGATTTAATTTGAAATCAATCAAATTACCACTACTTAATGAATACATAAGCTTAAGTTTAGCTTACTATGACAAGCACGGTTCATGACAACTGACTTTATATTTTTGTCTTTCAAATATTCATTGTTTTCTAACTTTGTTGGTCGACTATATTTACCTTTTGGATTATTTTAGTTAATATTGTAGCGAATAAACATAAGTAAATGGAAGTCGATATTGTTTGTGTTTTAAACGTTTTTACTAATATCTTCAGAAAGAAAAAGACAAACCTAAGAGGTTTCACTCTCGTCTCTCGGTTTATGTCGCCGATTTCACCTGTCGTGTGTCAGACAATAGCTAGTTAACTTGTATTGCTTGCCTCAGTACTAGAATCCCTCAAATTCTTAATGACATTTCCAACTCCTTTTCAATCTATTATCTCAACTCTCAAGTCATTCTCGGGCTTAAATATTTTTCTTTAGCGAGAAAGTTTTTGTCGTATTGTTCTTTTCACTTTTGTACTTTTACCACTCTGTACCCTTTAAACCCAATTATGCATCTGCTTTGTAAATCTTCTTTATCGAAATGAGTTAGTTTTTGAAAAAAAAAAACATTCAGAAGAAAAAAATCATAAATCATTTAATCAAATATTGGACCAAAAACCTTTCCATCATTTAATTAAGGATCAGGCTAGAAATAATATACATTTTAATAGATCTTAAACCGTTGGATCTTATACCCATTTGATATATCTCTCACCTAATTTTGGACCAATTTATCCTTTTCAAAAAACCTAGGTATAAAAGGGTTTGATAAATCTTTCACCATTTTTTTCCTCTCTTTCTCTTTCTCTTTCTCTAGAAAGCTCTCAAACACTCAAATCGACCCATTTCAAAACCTCGATTTTTCAAGAATCTAAAGTCAGGAAAACATAAAGGTAAGTAATACAAACCTCATGGTATAATTTTTTTAAGATTTCGTTGGGTATAAACTGCTGAAATTAGGTTTTTAGGTTTTTATGTTCCGATTTCAAAAGTTTGATTTTTGCATGATTTTAGGTGTTGTTTTGTTAGATTAGTGCTGTATTCTTGTTAGTTTTGGTAGGATATATGCTTATGTGTTTGATTTTGTGTGAAATGAGGTTGCTTTGGTAGGTTTCTAAAATTGGGGTTTCGTTGCGACAGACAACTTAAGCTGTCTCATGCGACAGACAACTTAAGCTGTCTCATGCGATAGACAGCTTAAGTTGTCTCATGCGAATCAATGTCTTTTGTGAATGCTTATTTGGTGTTGTCTCACTAAATTTGTTTTTATGTTGTCTTTACAGGATGGGGCGGATCAAGCAGACAGTAAAAAATCCGTTTAAGAAATTGAGGGAACGCGATCGTTTGGCATGTAAGGCGGAAGAGGCGACACAGGCTAGAGTTTTTCCCGAGCCCGATGATGTAGAGGCAGGTCCCAGTGAGGGACATGCTCCTGGTATGCGTACGAGACGACGTATCCGTCGTCATCGAGATGGCAATTACATTTCTACTACTGTTGGAAGCACATGGGCAGGTTCTTCTTCGCAGCCACCTGACTTTTGTTACGATGACGATGCAGATGCACCGGATGATATGGAGGGGATGGAGCGGGATGAGGCACATGAGGCCTCACATTTACAGTACGAGAACGATGTACCTCACGCACCAGAGGCGGCATCCCACGCACCCGAGGGTGAGGATCATGATTTTTTGTCGATGATCCCGCATGGCCCGGCTCTCTTTCCGGATTACACCCAGCACGAGGCTTTCAACGTCTATCATGGAGATGTAAGTATTATACCTTTATATTGTTTTATCACTTTATTACGTGTTCGATACATATGTTTATAATTATTATTTTATCACAAATTTACGTGTTTGATACATATTTTAGGATATGGTCACCATGCGATGCTTTGCTATGTACGACAGTCTCCGGAGATGGGACCTGACACAGCAGAGCATGGTACGGGAAAGGGTGATGGAGACTATTTTTGGCCCGCTCGTCGATGCACTCTCCCGCTGGCATACTAACCTCTATTTGGTGGAGGCATTCTTAGAGCGATGGCATGAGGAGACTTCTTCATTCTATTTCTCGTTTCGGGACATGACAGTCACCTTTGACGATGTCTTCGTCATCACTGGATAAACATCTAAAAAACAGAAAAAGAAAGCACTGGTTTTGTTGTTCGAACATAAGAAACATAACAATGGCAGTTTTGTCTTCTTCAAGAAGATGTTTTGATCCCACTATATTATCTCTCTATTTTTATTATCACGTTTGATTCTTCATACTCTCCATAACATTCCTGTTGTGTTATTTAATAATAAGGTAATTTCATCGACAATTGAATGCTCAAGCTGTGTAGTGAGAGTTAGAGCTTCTACCATTGAAAAACATTATATGGTAAGTTTTGCCTTTATTTTTTATATTATTTCGTTTGATAGTACACCTTTATTATTACTCGCAGCATACCTTTAGTACAAAATATAAGGTCAACATAAACTCAAACACAAATTCAAACACACACTCAAAGACAAACTGAAACACACACTCATACTTAAACTGAAGCACACATTCATACTTAAAATGAAACACACACTCATACTTAAACTGAAACACACACTCATAATTAAAATGAAACACACACGCATACTCAAACTGAAGCACACACTCATACTTATCTATCAGGCCAGTTCCATTTCATCAACTTCCTTTCTTCTTTCGCATCCTTGTCGTCACTGATTTCCTCTAGCCGTATGTCAATAATATCAGAGCGGACCACATCCAGCTAGTCCTCTGTTATAGAATCTGTGACTTGACAGTTGAACCGGTTACACGCAACACGACGTTCCAATTTGGTGAGGCCAGAATCTGGATGCCAACGGAATGTTACTAAGACTGACCACCTAGCTCTCACTTCATCAACAAGCCTTGAAATTCTATACGGCTCAACATCCCGATGTTTTTTTGCGGTAATTGTAGATTGCACAATCGTCTCATGCGAAGGATACAGTTTACAAGTCGCACAATCGTGCGATAACGAAGCTGTTCGTCGCACAAACTGCGTGCGACACGACCGAAAACCGAAATACAGGGTTTCGCTTCTTACCTCCATCCGGTAAGTTTCCTCCTCATCTAGTAAGTCTTCTAGAGACACGCCCATCTCATCATTGTCTATAGATACTCCGATTCAAGATTTTTCGAAGTGGATTTGATGGGTTTGGGTAAAAAAAGCTAACTTTTTCGGTTTAATGGGTTTAAAGTGGTAGATGTTCGTACAAAACTTGTAGAATTTAGGGTAATAACGGATAGATTTCAAAGTTTTGGCTGATTTGGAGAGTAAATGGCATGAATGTAAAAATCTAGAGGGAGAAAGGGCAATTTTGGAATTTCAACTTTGAGTTTGAAAAAAGAAGCGAGTAGAGTGAGAGATCTATCAAAATGTGTCTTATTTCTAGCCCGGCCCTAAAGAAAATTGAATCTCACATCCTTTTTTATATCTATTATTATATTTTATATATCTATTATTAGTAATTCCACTATGCACGCGGAACCAAACGTCTCCATTGTATCCGGATCATTATTGAAAACAAACGTTTTTTCGTAGTCGTGTTTAGCCGAGAGATATCATTTTTAATATGATCGTATTTTAGTTTTTGATTCAGAAACGCAATTCGAATTATCAACAATGTTGCACATGAAGAGATTAGAAATGTAGAGCTAAGTTTGGAGGTTATTTAAGAGATTCTAGGTCGGAATTGAGGATGTTAACGTCGAGCTGAGCTTGGAGGTTGTTGAAGTTGTGGCGGCGGTCGTCGAGTTTGTGAGAATCGAACCAGAGAGTGAATGAATTATCTAAGATAACGAATTCGACTAGAACTTCATGAACTGAAGTACATCGTGATTCGGTGATATCGTACTTAAGAATTTTAAGAATATTAGGGAGAGATTTTAGTACCTCATTTTATGGTGACCAATTATTCACACATCCATGCGCCGCAACTTCTTTAAATCTTCTTGAAAGTCTAGTTCAGTCAATAGGTGGCATGGATCCCAAAATGTCAGGCTGATATTATCGTTTTGTCTTAGAGACCCAATGAATGTCTGAATGACATGCATAGATGGTCTTCTCATTGAGAACTTATCGATGAGAGTATGTTTGACGTTTGATTCCAGTTTTTTTTATCATATATTTTAAGAAGTCTACAGGTTTGAACTCTCATTTTTCCTATATCTTGACTTTGTCATGAGTTATGTTTTTTAAATAGGTTTTAAAGGGGAGTGGCAAATTTTTATGCAAGGATAGTGTTGGTTGTTTAGGTGAATTATGTTCATATTGATTCTCAAGGATGAGAATTGGCTTGGTTTGGTGGTAATGGTCCCAGTTTCTTGTGGTAAAGATCTATTTGTTTGAACCAAAGGTGGAAACTTTTGTTTCCATCTTCTTCATTATCAGAACCTTATTTAGCAATGACTGCAGGCCGAATACTTATATTTCGATCTGAGTTTGGTCATTTTAATTTGTTGCTGTTGTGAGAGTTTGTTAAGGGATGCAGAGGTGGCTTGGTGTATTGTAAGTCACCGGTGAAATGTTAAAGCACAGAAGATGTCGGAATGTTTTGGTGTATTGTGGCATAAGACATCGGTGGATGCGTAGGATATTTCACTATATCGATTGAAGCTCCAATGAAATATGACAATCACATTGCAAAGAAAGGAAAGAATACTGAGATTTAAAATTGGCTTTCTTGGAGCGTGAACTTATTATTCATCATCCTTGGATATACATCGAACCAAAATATTTAATATGCTTATAATTTGTTAGTAAGCTTTTATTCTCGTTTTAAACTTATTTTAGAATAAATTTAAGATAAGTTACAGACGATCATTTAGAAAAATAAAATTATTTAGGTTTTGAAGTATACCAAAAACTACATGCAACATAAAGTTTTTAAACTAAATTCGTGAATGTGTTTCGCCCAAACAATTAGTTATTTTTAACCTTCAAAACTCCATTTCTTTCAAATTCTACCTTAAGTTTATAAAACATATATAATTTTAACTTTTTAAATAAACAAAACGAAATCCATAAGTGATATACTTGGAGATTTTTTCGCAACCAAATTACACTTAATTACGTAACTCGAACATAATTAATTTTAGCAACTAAATTACACGTATTTCTGCAACGGGAACACAATTATTTTTTCTAGACTTATTTCGCAACCCAAATCATATTTACACAACTTTGTTTTTTGCAATATATTTGCACGTAATTCCATAACTAGAACAGTTTTTTTTGCAACCAAATTGCACGTAGTTACATAACTATAACATAGTCCAATTTTATTTTGTTTTAAAAATCAACACAAAAATACATATATTTTTGAAACTACAAAAAAAAAATTTCACCCCATTAAACACTTATTTTCACAATACAAGTTTTATTTTGTTTTTTCACACAATCAGATTTATTAAGCAACCAAACTACTATAAATGCTTTATTCTTATTTACGCAACTCTTTTATTCCTTTTTACGCAACTCATTTGCACGTAATTACACAACTTGAACAAAATTGTGTTATAGCAACCAAATTACACGTAATTACACATCTAGAACTTTCGTTTTTAGACATATTACGAAACTAAATTACATGTAATTACACAACTAACAATTCAAAAAAATCAAAAAATATATCTTTTATAGATCTAGTTTTGTTCGTAATAAAAAAACCAATGATACTTTTAGATTTTTTTGGATCTATAGATTGAAAGATATGGAATTTTAAAAAACATGAGAGAGAGCGGTTACGAGCATATTGGTATTAACAATTATCGGTATTTTAGTTTTAAAACTATGTTATTATCTGTACTTTATCAAACATTTGGTGGTTATAAATAAGTTTGAAGTCGTAGTTATTGGTAGATTACCATAAGTTTATTATTATTTAAAACAAATATTAATTGAATCAACAAATAAAAAAGGTTTTGGATGTTTATTTGTTTTCAAAATAAAGTGTTATATTAAATAAATGTATTATTCATACATATTTCAAAAACAGTTATGCAGAAGTTATCGCATGATCTAAATATTTTGGACCATGGTACAGTAAAAAAAATAGACCCACCTATAGTTAGGTCAGAGATCAAAAGTATTATCGACGAACGTATAAAACTCGAGAAGAATCAAAGTCGTGATGATAGAGAAAGACGCAAATACTTATGTGATGTTAGCTCAAAAATCCAATTCTAACAATAACAGTGGAATCTTCAAATGATGGGGAAGAAAGAGAAAACCGCAAGACAATGGCGGGAAGAGAGAAAAAAACAAGATCTAAATGAAGCATATGTGGAGATAGCCAACACAAGCAAAATTCAGCTGAATAATTTACAAAAGTGAGGAGGAACCTGCAACCACCAAAGTCTATGAGTAACTGAGCTCATGATTACATCGACCATACGATATTTGATCGAAAGAATCTAAACCGAATGTCAGAAAGTACTCAGCACAACACTGCATAGACGAGGATAGGAGGAGAGCCAAAACTTTTTGAGTTAGCTCCCGTCAAACATAATAAATGACTGTACTAAAGCAGACATGCCATATATGGTAGTAACTATGGGAGTCCATGTCAAAGCCACCATGTACCAGGATGGTCAATCCCCAATATTAATGATGAACCCGACCTTGGAGCTGGTAACAACCTAGTACCTTAAGTGTAAATACACTCATAAAGAATATGATTGATAGGTTTATCACTAGAATTATAAAACAAACATTCTACAGAGGGATTTATTCCCCAACCAATAACTTTGTCCAAGATAAACAACTTACATAGGATGGCAAGACAAATGATAAAATAATGACGGGGGATATTATATTTATGTCATACTAACCATGACCACCCAACACCAGGGATGGGCGTATGGATTGTATTACAAATATCATTAATTTTAAGTTCTATAGTCCCAACCTTGGCAGACCAAAAATGTACATAAGCATAGTTGATGTTCAGAGGTGTGTGTGTGTATGAGAGAGAGAGAGAGAGAAATAATGAGATGGTTGATCACTTGAAAACATCAGTAGTTTCTAGCAATAGCAGACCTTAATTATGTTCGTTGGTTCCAAAGACCATCATGAATGATGTTGAAAACCTTGAGACTGATGACCATTCTATAATCTTGGATAATAATATTCCCATAGTGGTTTGCCAAAAAGGTAGAAAGGATTCACGAGTCGTGCCATAAGGAGGTATTCTTCCAATTAAAGTCACCTTGTACAATATTCTAGCTAGTGACCTAAGATTTAAAATGTTCCTTTAAGTCCATGAGGGAGAAAATTTAGTTTTTAAAGACCATAAGTTTTTATCTTTAATCTTCTCAGAGTTAATCCAATCACACCAGACTAAGTTATCGTTTTTACTCACTCTGCACCACAAATATTTGAGGACAACCTCTTGATTCTAAGTTTTTAAGTCTAGAATTCCAAGATCACCCTAAAAATAGCTAGGGAACAGTTAACCAAACCGATTTTACACCTAAAACCTTCATCCAAATACCATATGAGAGTAAATGACATAGAGACTAAGAGAGTTCTTTAATAACTCTATCTGAGATAATAAAGATAGAAGACCAATAAACCTGCCCCACAAATAATAGAAATTTAATGTGTTAGCCTACCCGCATATGCGAGGTTCTTGAAAGTATAAAAAGCAATGCAGGTTGTTAATTAATCCAAAAGGAGGCGATAATATATATGGGAAAGATGACTCGTGAGAAGAGGGACTCCAAGGTATTTAATTTAACATAACCAACATTGAAACTAAAGATATTGATTAATTAGGCTTTAGAGAGGGGTTAACCCATATAATAATATGTGGCTCTTTTGGGGGATAAAATTAAGGCATGAGAGATTAGATAATTTTTCAAGACCATCATTGATTATATTAATGAAGTTAATGTCACCACAACAGAAAATCATCATATCAACTACGAAACAGAGATTGACAATCTTACTATTTTGACACTTCCAATTGAATTTGAAGTTCGTATCATTAATATTCTCATTGAGAATACTAGGAAGCATTTACGTAACCAAAATTAAAGGGTAACCCTTCTATTTTTAATCTCCAAATAATTCTTTTTCCCCTTAAATTTTTATAATTTTATCCTTATCATTTAATATATATATATATATATATAATTTGAAAAGCTAAGGGTAGCAACGCTATTGAAAATTTAAAACACTTTTGTAGTAAACAATTTCTCACATGTTTCTACTGAAATAAAACTATTGAAACCAAATGACTACCTGAATTCACTAAAACCCCTTACCTTATTTTCTCTCTACATTTTTTATTTTTCCGGCTTTTACTTAACAAGATATGTTATTTGTTAAAGGTAATATTTTAGATTAGGTTTGATTTTGTTTGATTTTGTTTATTTTGGTTTAATGGTAATTGCTTTCAATTAAATTAGGCTTGATTTTGGTTAGATTAGGTTTGCTTTTGTTAGATTGAATTTCATTTTGTTAAATGTGGTGTTTCAAAGTACTAAAATTGTGACTGTTAGAGATGATTGTTTGTCATCTGCACTGGTAATACAAAGGTCATGCACCGTCAACGCAAACTTCCCAGTACTAACAGTACAATCATTTACAACCACTCTACGGGTCTTTGTACAACCAGATCACACTCAGAATATTTTTAATATAAAATTGTCAAGCCTATTAATACATAGCTCTGCTATATGGCAGCTTAACAAACCTTCAAACCTATTAACTAATTGCAAAACAAATTAATGCATGCAGACGGTAAATAGATGGACAAGATAACCATAAGAGAATTCTCAAGCGGGAAATATTTATGTAAATTTAAAATCATACTATACAAAAATAACTCGTCAAACCAAGGAACGTGATCTCGAGAAGGCTTCTTATATTGAGTATTTCATGGACATATTAAAAACAAGTTAAGAAAAGTTATTGTTCTTGGATCATCTAAAAGTGGTTGCGATCATGATGAGGATTTTTTCCATGAGTTAGACAGATCTTAGGTCTGCGGATCAAACATATCTAAGTTTGGCATACTAGATTTGGCGGTCTTTGAGTTATTTAATAGATCTATATCACCGATAAATTAACAGAGAGAGTAATATAAGAGAAATAATCTCTTTCTTAATAAAAAATAAGCGTCTCTTTCTTAATTACGTAGAACACAAGGCGTTCCAGACATACACAAGAAAATTAAATTTAATATAAGTATATATTTTGTTGACTTTGTTTATTTTTATATTTAATATATAAATAATATTTTATTTTATTTTACTTTTTTCAGTCTCGTAGTTCTCTTAGCATCCAAACGCTCTACGAATTTTTGAATATGTTGGAACTGAGCAACTAATATGTGATGGTTAATTTGTTGGTCGAGTCAACATTCAGTCTTCTTATCTCTCATCTTTCTAAACTCCATCCAAACATTTCATTGAATGAGGTTTTTATCGAGCGATAGCTTTACCGAGAGACGAATATTTTTCATTTCAGTTTTAGGGAGATAAACCTCATTCTTGATGAAAAATATGTTATTATGAGCCTCTTGGTTGTGGGTAGGATGTTTGGAGTAGAAAACTTCATATCGATCGATCAGATGTATAAATAGTATGGCCGACAACTATTGGGGCTGTCTATAGTTGTTTTCAGTCAGAAGCTAAAGAGGTTGATATGAGTTGGGTTTGGTATGAGGTGATTAAAGAATTGGTTAATGATGGCTGAGTATTTAGATATAAATCCAGCTATGATACATAACATGGTCGTATATGCTTCACGTGTTTACCAGGTGTACTTTTTTGGATGCAACATCTTCGCCGATAACAACCAAAAATTTATGAAGACACGCCTACCATTGGTTCTAGATGAAATTTCTAGATTGGAGAAGTATGCATGGGGAGCGTGTATGCTAGCTTGGTTATATTGTAGGTTGGAAGAAGTATCGAAGACGTCAACGAAGACTCTATATGGTTTCATATGTATGTTTGTCTACATTTTGTCACTAGATGATTCTTTGTTTTAAAGATTATTGTTGTTAACATTATTAATATTTTTAATAAGTATGCTTGATTGTTTGATATTTGATCATTTTGCATGGTTTATTCTTCTGTTGAACAAGAGATAGAGCCTTTCGCAGCCAAAGCTTCTTAGCTAGTTGTCAAATATGATGATTTATAGTTCAAGTAACATCCAAAATGTGTATTATAAGATATGTACTTTGAACAATAAAAACTTTGTCTAGTTACCGGTGTATGACACATGTTGCATTTGTGCCACTATCTTTCCTTCGTCCCCAAAATGAGTCATTGGTGTTTCAGATAGTTGCATTTTTTCCACTGGCGCGTGCAAATTCACAGAAAGCTGACACGTGTCACCCTCATTATACTCAAGTTTGTTGCATATACAGTCACCTCTATTTTCCTTCCAAATATACCCATGTTCAGTTGTTTGACCTCTTTTACTCTAATTTTTACTTTTTACTGACCCTTTTAAAATTTTACCCAAACTAATCTATTTATCCACTGTTAAACCCAACCCATCCCATTTACCCCATATATCTACTTATTCTTTTGTTTTCAAACCTTAATTTCCCATCTTCACCATAGCTTGATTCAAGACTTCTGTAAAACCCTAATTCTCTTCTTCAATCTTCCCTCTTCTTCTCAGCCTCTCTCCCCTAAAGCTTCCTTATGCTCAACTCCACGCGCTAGAGTTCTTCCTCCTCTTTCCGCCACGGCAACCGCAATCGTCTCCGTGATGAAGGATTGTAGATCTACTTGTTTTAGTCCACGACGGATAACTCTGAGCTCATCACTCTACGATATCCTTGAGATCCCTTTGATAGCCACGAGCGACGAGATCAAGGCGGCTTACCGGTGTTTAGCAAGGATCTGTCATCCTGATGTGGCAACAGCTGATCGGAAAGGATCTTCGGCAAACGATTTCATGAAAATTCACTCTGCGTATTCCACACTATCGGATCCGGAGAAACGATCCGTTTACGATCAGAAAACGTATCGCCGGAGCAAGTCATTGACTTCCGCGTCCTCCAGATTTTACGGTTATACAGGTAAGAGCCGGGTATTGGAATTTATGTTTGCTTGCTATTCAAAATAGAAGAATCGATTTAGATTTGTAGCTCAAGAAAAAAAACGGGAAAAAAAAACAGAGTGCTAACATACGCCACGGCGATAGAGGCGATCGTCGAACGGTTTGTGATTGGATTTACGATGTGATCGACGACTCTGACACGAAGGAGTAAGAGGATCTTTATTTGATACTAGATTGAAGGTTGATATTCTTATGGGGTAGATTTGTTTTTTGTCGACAAGAAAGAAGAAGAAAAAAAGGCCCAAAAGCCCACAAATCCAAATTTCTCTTTGTTCTTATTTTTACTTTCATGTATCAAAGCAGTGTAGTTGCATGGTGTAGTATTGTAAAGTGAACATGTAATTTTTACTAAATTTTCTATCTTTTTTGTACTAGTTTGTTTTTATGTTATGTAATTATATGATTGTTCACTGTCTATGATAATTCCCTTCTTCACCTAGCCACTTTCGACAAACCTCTAACAATGTCGTCCTCCTCCTGTACATCAAAACAACCATCTAATTTAGGATTTTGCGAAGAAGAGAATTTTTAGGAGTTTGTAGACGACATTGTTAGGGGTGTGTAGAAGGTGGCTAGGTGAAGAAGGGAATTAGGGTTTTACAGAAGTCTTGAAGCAGGCTATGGTGAAGATGGGAAATTAGGGTTTGAAAACAAGAGAAGAAGTGGATATATGGGGTAAATGGGATGGGGTGGGTATAACAGTGGTAATTAGAGTAGTTTGGGTAAAAATTTAAAAGGGTCAGTAAAAAGTTGGAGTAAAAAGTAAAAATTAGAGTAAAGAGGTCAAACAACTGAACATGAGTATTTTTGGAAAGAAAATAGAGGTGACCGTATATGCAACAAATTTGAGTACGATGGGGGTGACACGTGTCAGCTTTCTGTGAATTTGCACGCGCCAGTGGCAAAAATAAAACTATCTGAAACACCAATGACTCGTTTTGGGGACGAAGGAAAGGTAGTGGCACGAATGCAACAAGTGTCATACACCGGTGACTTGACAGGGTTTTTAGCCAGTGAAAACCTAACCCATGTTTGATTACAATGAATTATGATTTTCTTTAATATTTATATATCTTTCATCCTTCCAAACATGACATAAACAAATCAATATCTTCAATGTTTTCTTATAATAAATAATTCAACAAAATCTTAAGCAAAATTTTAACATCTTTCTTCATGGTAGCATTATTAAATATATCAAAAACTTCAACATCGGGTTTCATATTTTCTAATAATTTCCAACTCTCGAAACTCACTCAATGGAATTAAAGCTGCACAATTAAACAAATCAAACAATCATAGCAAGGATCCAACAATATTATATATTTCACATTACTATGATTTGTTTGAATACAAAACAAACCTATAACTAAATATAAGAAATGCGGAAATTTTAGTGACTCAATTATGACCAAGAGAGTGAAACTTCTCAACATACTGCCTCATTGAACTCACCGAGTTATTTTCATGAATATTTGATACTCTTATTATTATATAAATCGTAACAAATTTTCAAATTAATCACTACAAAAAATTCATCGTGTTATTCTAAATTTTGTACTTTATTTTTATTATTAATTTGTTTAAAAGAAATTGTATTCGCGATTCTTCTTGTTATAAGATTTTGAAAGTTTGAATTTAGTAGAAATGATTTTAATTAAATCTTGATTTAATTTTTTTAAGTGAAATTAGGTTTCGATTGAAAGCAAAATTTTAATTTTGAACTGAAAAGAAAAAAGTCATATAATTTACGTATTACTTACATGAGAATTAATATAATTGTTTTGGTTAACAATAACTCGAATGGTCAAAATAGTTTTGGAATATGGTACAACTATTATTTTTATCATTTTTGGTATTTTCTCCACGATCGGGAACAAAGCACTTCATAGTGTTATTTTTTGAATTAAAAAACTACTTTACCCATATTTATGTATATATAATTTATATCCTTTTTATTTCATTAAATTTACACTCATATCACCACATCATTCTCTTTATTGTATTCTTCCCCAACACTAGTTACTTACAAAATAACCAAATCCAAAAAATAGAAAACTGAGAGTCGTTTATGCTTCGACTTTGAATTCATGTCGCTGAAGGAAATTATTTAAATGTTATTTTGATCAACACAAAATGAGAGAATAATATTATTTCTCTTTATATAAAAATACTTATATCCATGTCTCACACTTATCAATATTCATAACCTAGATGATTTGGGTAAGCTCTGTGTCCTCTTATCGTTTCTCCCTCTATTACATTGCATTTTTATGCTTTAATTTCTTTTGGGGTTTTGGGTTTAAATTCTTGAAGTTTATGAGTATAAATTGGATTGAGTAAGATTTAATCTTATGTTTGAAGGAATTAAGGGTTTAGATAAGTGAGTGGCAAAAAACATGTGAACATTTTATTATAAAAAAAATGATAGTTAAATGTTTACATGTATATGTTTTACAACTGAATATAAGAGACAATTAAATCAACATGTGAACATTCTCTTAGGTAAAAATGGCATCTAAATGTTTATCTTGACACCTAGATGTCTAACCTTACAGGTAAATGTCTAACTTAAGAATTAAATATCTTACCTTACATGTAAATGTTTAACCTGATATGTAAATGTTTAACCTTATAGGCAAATGTCTAACCTTATAAGAAAATGTATAACCTTATAGGTATGAATCAAATATTTACCTATAAATATATCCACATGTAATTATTTAAACATGAGAGTACAATGATCACCTTAATAATTCATGTTATCTCTTTTAGCTCGATTTTTGTAGCTAAATGCTAAGTCTAGAGGGTTGCATCAAACACTTACATGTAAATATATTAAAACTTAAATGTATTGGTATAAAGGTACATGGTCTAGATAAATAATTCGTTTTAGTTATTAAAGATTGTTTTTGACAATTAAATTCAATGTTAAAGGTTCGTATCAAACATCTAGTTGTAAATCTATCCAAATGTAACTATTTTAATATGAAGGTACAACGAGCTAAAATATTATTTTGTTAGATATTTTATTTTGATTTTTACCATTAATACTAGAGTAAAGGCTTGTATCAAATATTTAACTCTAACCTATCCATAATTAATTTTTTTATGTTAAAGTAAAATTGACATGTACAAGATTTTTTGTTTGTTGTTTTATTTTAATTTTACAACTAAAGGCTAGTGTCAAGGTTTGTATCAAACATTTAGATAAACTATATCCATAATTAAATGTTTGATATGAAGATACATGATTTGAACAGTGAGTCGCCCCTCGACTATCGCATTTGGTGGCAGATAGTCCCTGGACTTTCAAATATCAGTTGGCAGTCCCTGGACTATCGCGTTTGGATAAAGTTACTCCAGAGGATCCTCTAATCCACCAAATGCTGCCACATGTCCCCATATTCCCCAGTTTTTTGTGTCACCAGTAGTCCCTTGACTTTAGGTCAAACCCCAAACTTAGTCCGCGACATTAAGTGACCCACCTACCCCTTTTAATTTCCAACTTGGCATTGAAAATTAAGTCAGTTTATCCATGTGGCATTATTTAGCCTACGTGGAATATTTTTCCCCAAATTCATTTATAACATTATCAATCGGTGCGTTACATTTTATGTTTTGATTAATTTAATTTAATTTATTAAAATAATTAAACCAAATCTAAACCCTAGATTTTCTGCATCCCTGAATAGACTATCTCTTTTCGAATTCCAATCCCTAGACTTTCTCCTCTTCACTCTCTCTTGTTCTAAATCAAAGCTCCAAATCAAATCCCTAAATCTAAACCCTAATCTATACCCAAATCTATCTACTCCTAAATCTACACCCAAATCGAAACAGAACCCTAAATATCCTAAATCAGTATTACTCTCAAACTGTTGTTTTCGTTTTTTTAAAATTCAGTTCTTGCTTTGTATTACTCTCTCGTTCTTTTGAATGGCAGAAAAATATTCTTATCATGGTAAACGAATCATGAATCCGGTCTAATTTGAACTTTATTTTCGTTCGAATCGAATCGAATAGTTTTTTTATTGATTGGTCATATTCGAATTCGATTTCGATTTAGATCTGAATTTTATCTGTTTTTTCTTTTTCTTAATTCTAGTACGGTAATAAAACCTTCTTATTGTCAGTATGCCTCAACTAACAGGCTAAAAGAGCAATAGACGTGGCTTTCATGGATAACAAACAATTGATGGTGAGTAATTGGGTTTGTATTTTAGCGGATAATACACATCAACCTCTAAATCAATATTTTGTTTTTCTACCACAAATATCTTGTACAGGAGATTGATTTTCAGACAGCTGGTATTGATTCTGTTCCAGGTTATGACCGATCTTCTCATCTAATGGTTTTTATGCCAGCTTTAACTTTTTTTCTTTCTTTCTACTTACAATGCCTTTTACAAAAATGATGGTGAAAGAGGAATACAAAACCCTATTTTTCTCGTATTTTGGTTTTGGAATTAAAGGAATTTGGAGATATACTATCTGGACATGTGCTTAATGATCTAAAAACAAATTGTGAAAGTAATTTCAACTGTAAAAAGCTTTGGGTAGATCATCTTAAAGCAAAAAACAAGAAAACCAAGAATTTGATTCACATATCAGAATGAAATAAAAGGTTATAGATTTAGAGAGAGAGAGAGAGAGAGAAAAAAAAGTAAAAATCTTTGGATCAGATCCAAACTTAATTAACAATTTTAGGTTAAAGCATGGTCACAGTGAGAAAAAAGAAAACGTTAAAAAACCGAAAAAAGTGAGAGAAAAGAAAGATTTACAGAGAAAAAAGAAGAAGAATGGTGGGTTAAAGCTTGGTTACAATATTTATTTAATCAAATAACATAAAAAATTATTTAGCTTGTGCCACGTCAACTAAAATGGCCACCTAGCAATCCTAATGCCAACAAGGATTTTAGTCAAAGGGTAAAATCGTATCTAAAGTCAAGGGACTACTGGTGACACAAAAAACTGGAGAGTATGAGGACAGGTGGCAGCATCTGGTGGATCAGAGGATCCTCTGGACTAACTTTATCCAAATGCGATAGTCCAAGGACTGCCAACGGACATTTGAAAATCCAGGGACTGTCTGCCACCAAACGCAATAATCGAGGGACGACTCACTGTTTAAAGCCTGAAGATACAAATGAGTATGTACATGTTTTGTGCTAGTTGTATATGTGTTTATCACACTAGATATCATCTTTATACAAAACTGAATTCACTATACTATACATTATTAGATGTAAACTAACCAAATTTAATTTTCAAACGAAATTGCTAGAAATTTGCATATAAATATGCATACCCCTAATAAAATTATCGTTTATATAAATGAATCCTACACTAAGATGCTTATAGATCTAAACTTAAAAATACACTCCACGTTCAAATCAAAACAGAAAAAATACACCATCAAGATACTTACTTTCAGATAAAACATAAATATAATAAAAAACATAATAATACCAATGGATAAGTGAAATATCCTACAAAAATAATATTAAAAACTCATAAACACACTATTCTAAAGATAAACTTAATAATCTGAAAACTTAGGTTTTAATACAAACAATATCACAAAAGTAAATACTTGAATTTAAGTTAAGATACAACTACAAGCCAGTAACTACAATAACAAACTATGTCATTTTATATATGATTTTCAATATACATATTTTTAAATTTTCAATATTTTAAAAAGAAAAATCGTTGTTTTTTATTATTTAAAAATCATTAGATTCGATTTAAAAAACTCAGTTGATTCGAACTTTTGGTAAATAAAATAAAAATAAAAATATATATAATACAAATGAAAGTATTTAGATCATTTTATTACAATAAATTACAATATTCAAATAATCAAAAGGAGATTTACTATATAAGGCCCGTTAACAAAACCTATTACAGATAAAGGTCCAAAATGTATGACTAAAGTTTTTCCCAATTTACCTTTAATATAAATACAAATTTTAAAACTCACAAATAGTTATCTCTCTGTCTCATACATGTCTACCTTCTTCGACCTTCTTTGGCGTTTACCGACTTCTGCGATCAAGAAATCAACGCCGATTTTATATCCATTTACTTTCCGATAAACCTTTAAACTACTTTAGAAAAAAATCTACACTAAAAGCAGTAAGAAAATCTACTTTATATTGAAAATACAGTTTGATTTTTACTGATTTTCATAAACTTATGGTTTCATTGGAAGGTTTTTTCGAGTTTTTCAGTTAGTGTATTGATAATCTTCTTCATTTATATCAGTTTTACGTGATTTATTCAGTTGGTGATTCTGATGACGCAGTAGAAATAGAAAAATTAAAAGGTTTTTTGTTTGGGCTTCTAAGCTAAATCATATTCCTTTTTATGTATACACTTACTTCATCATCTTATTCCTTTAATTCATTTTTCAATTAGTTACATTGTTATTGTTATTGTAAAACAGCCCTGCATAATGATTGCCAGATAACCTGCTATTGTTACTGCAAAACAGTCATATTATTGTTTCCCATCATATATATTGTTCTGGTTTAGCATCTAGTATCTGGCATCTGTCATAAGTCGTGAGGTTTAGCATCCATCACTTAACATCTATCATAGTCAGCCTGTTTTTGGCATATGCAAATCCTAATTTTTGTTACATTTGTATAGTTTTCGCATCTATCATTTTGACCATGATTACAATTTTGTATAGGTTTCACATGTATCATTTTGTCTTGTTATGCATTAGTATAGGTTTCACATTTATCAAATTTCCCTATGGTTTAACATTTACAAAGGTTTCGTATCTATCATTTTTGTAATGGTTTCACATTTACATAGATCTCAAATCTATCACTTATCATACTTCCACTGATTTTATTGCTTTTACAGGAAAAATAACTTCAAAAACTTGTTTCTCCGGGTCATACCTCTTTGTATTGATAAAATAGATGAAAGGGAAAAATGTAAGACCATAACACATAGAAGAAGCAAAAGATACACCATTTTATTCTATCTTGAAGGTAACATGTGATCTTAAAAAAGGAAGACGTCTTACAAAAAGAATTGGGAATTGATTGAAGGGATAATAAAGAAGTATGATGATGAAAACAAGGCTTTCAAATTGGGGTAAAAGTTTATACGCCTTACAACCAATGATATCAAGATAATCTTCAGCTTAATACATAGAAACCACTATATGCCACTAAAAGTCAAACACTTTAAACCAAGATATTCATAAACAAAAAAGAAGAACAATCCAGTATAAGAATTACATAATTTTTTGATGACTAATCAAGACACATTGATAAAAGCCAAGCAAGACTAATCACAAATAAAATGATAAAGGTATGCAATTCCCACTTTTCTTGCATTATTGCATTGGTTTCTCATTGTAATAGGTTTCACATTTGCATAGGTTTTTCATCTACCATTTTTGCCATGGTTTCACATTTACATAGGTTTCTCATCTACCACTTCTGCGTTAGTTTCACATTTGCATAGGTTTCGTATCTAGTATTTTTACTATAGTTTCACATTTTCATAGGTTTTGCATCCATCACTTTAAACCTGTTTCACATTAGAATAGGTCTTTAATCTATCAATTTTGCCGCTTGTTTAACATTTGCAAAGGTTATGCATCTATCACTTTTACCCTGGTTCACATCTTCATAGGTTTCGCATAATATATCGTTCCATAACTATCATAGTTGTCATGGTTTAGCATCTTTCATAGTTTCTAACTATTATTATTTATTATCTAAGTATTAATTAATGATTTTCCATGTTTATAGGATGCTACAAATAAAGCAACAAAAAAACCTAGAAAGTATGCAATAAAAGATGTTGTGATACTTTTCATAATGTTAGCTTCATCTA
Organism: Limnanthes douglasii subsp. nivea; assembly: GCA_036936605.1. Lineage (NCBI taxonomy): Eukaryota > Viridiplantae > Streptophyta > Magnoliopsida > Brassicales > Limnanthaceae > Limnanthes > Limnanthes douglasii. Next base: position 130,621,686 of record JAUPFV010000002.1, read on the forward strand.
CCTTGTTTTTCTCTACATCTGGAGATGTACTAGCATCTACAATGGTCTATTATGTAGAAGACCTAGACAAAATAAACAACTACGATTGGGCTGAAGCAATCCGGTATAATTTGATGAATTCAATAAAAGTTTGTTATGAAAATAAATCTGGAAAAGTAGTTGGTTAGTATTTTTATTTGTTCTATTTTAAATATTATTTAGTAAAAATAATGGTATCTAATGTATTATTAATATATATATATATATCCAATTATCATGGAACACGCAACTATATATGAAAGGAAGAAATTGAAGACAATATACATAAATGCTTCTAATGGTTGGGTATTGAGGTTAAAACAAATTTAAATTTGATTGACGTCATAACAGAGATAACAAATGAACACGTATATTTACACATTGTTTTTGGGTCTCGTTTTTTACATAAATATATGTCTTTACTTTATCATTTTGACAACTTTGTAGGTTCTGGAAGAAGAATTAAACCTAACAAAAGAAGAGGAATAAAAAATAAGAACAATTTGGAGGAGAGTTCCAAATACCAGAAAAAGAGTCATTGGAGAAAGAAGAAATTAATGATATTCCACTGCATGATACAGAGGATGTTCAACATGATGTTTATTTTAAACATGTTAATCTCAACGACGACGACGGTGGTCGGAATTGGGATACGAACCAAGCCTCTGCTGCAAATGATTCTATTGATACAAAAAAATTAATATATTATTAAACCACATCCAAAAGTTATAAGAGCTAAAAATACAGCAATACGAAAAAAAAACCAATAAAGCAAGTTAAAGAGAAAACTTTACCAACATAAACTGGTCATCTCAACAAACAAAATGATGGCGAGTATTATCAAAACAGATTCGTCGACTGTAAGAAATCAAGAATAAAGAAACGAAACAATTAATATGTAAATCCTAACCCTAGGTTAGAGAATAAAAGAATTTGATAAAAAAAATCTCAAATTTGATTCAAAAAGTCTGACGGCAAAAATACGGTTTGAGAGCCATTTATAGAAGTGTTCAAAACCCTACACCAAAATTACAGATTGTTCTTCACGAAATAAAATAAATCTCAACCTAACTTCAATGAGATTATATCTGGTTAAGTATTTTAATTATATCTAATAAAAATAGGAAAATGCAGAAAAATAACAAAAACAACAAACAATGGGCCTAAACGGTGGATTTTTGGGCTTGAACTTCATCTCGTGATGTTTTCGGAAGTCATTGGGATTCTCACCCAAAAACAACAAAAAGAGGGCTTACAATGGATTTGAGTAGTCGTATCGCCTAATTCGGATAACTGAGCCCCTAATAAAGCCCGTTTTCGTTTGTCGAAAAAGGCCATATAATCATTAGCTTGTGCAACTACATCATCTTCTCCTTCATCGGGAAATTTCTCCCATGAATTCTCAGCTTTATCATCCTCAACAACATTCGTAACTGGAATCAGGTGCTTCACGTTGAAGACGTCATGAGTCTTCATGTGGCTGGGTAGCTTTAACCTGTATGCATTGGGATTAATCTTCTCAATGATATTAAACGGACCTACCTTCCTTATAGCTAGTTTGTCGTATTCATTTGTAGGATAACGATCTCCGATCAAAATTTCCTATACAAAATCCCTTAGTGCAAATTCCACCAGATGATGCTTCTTATCAGCGACAACCTTGTACTTATGAGTTGTCTTCTCAAGGTATTTTTTTCGTATTTACATGGATCTCGCATAAATCAGTGATGGAGGTCTCCACCCTAGTTGGAACCTTGTCAAAATTTGGGAAAGCCAAATCTATAAGACCTCGTGGGTTATAACCATAGACTACCATGATGGGACTATACCCAGTACTTTGCTTGTGGGTGCCTATTGTAGGTGAACTGAACGTGATATAGGTGAGGATCCCATGCTTTCAAGTTCCCAGAGACCTCTATACGCAACATATTTCCTAAAGGGTGATTACTTACCTCAACTTGGCCGTCTATATGCGGGTGATACGCGCTGCTAAAACTCAGTTTTGTGTGTGTAAAGTGCTTCAAAAACTGACTCGATATAAAGTAAAGGGTTTGATCTCTACCACCATACCCCTTGTTGTGTCTCTCTTGTACAATCAATTAAATTTCAAACTACCATTAGGAATACATAGTAAGTTACCTTTGAATAGGTAGTTGTTATTCATTATAAAATTTGTTCTCAAACCTGCCTTGACGTCCTCCAAAATAAGACCAAAATATAGATCGGTAGCCATGATATCCTTCATTATATCGAGTCCTACAACCTCTCGTTCCATATGAATCATTATAATGTGTCACTTTAGTTTGTCAGCTATGCAGTTAACTGGCCCTGAAGTGTGCTTGAAAGAAGAGGTTAATTGTTGAGTACATTATACCCAACGCGCATATCATGAAGAGATCTTCTCCTGACTATGTAAATGCTTCAAGACATCATGGTCAGTGAATAGTATAAAGTCGGTATAGGCCAAATAGGAACTCTAGTGCTTCAAAGCCCGTACAACTACATGCCATAAGTGTTGTAATTGAGTTTTGCTCCACTTAATGTCTCACTGGGGTAGGCTACAAGTCTGCCTCGTTGACTGAGTACAACTCCAATGCCCAGTCCAGACACATCACAATGTAGTTCAAACCCTATAGAACAATTATATAAGATCAGGATAGATGCAGTGGCCAGTATTACCATAATATTTTCAAACGCAATAATTTCCTCAGGGGTCCAACAAAACATCTTTCCCTTCATACAATCTTTAATATGAGCCAATATAGTACTGAAGTTATAGATTGACCTCATATAGAATAAACCAGTCAATAAAAATAATGAACTTCTGTGATAGAAGTAGGTGTATGCCTGTCACGCACTGCTGCTACCTTCGACTTATCCACTGACAAACCATCCTTTGAAACAACATACTCAAGGAATAGAACTGAATCTATCATAAAAGAACACTTGTTGAATCCACTATAAAACTCTCATTGTCTCAAAACAACCAATACTTCATGTAAGTTCTAAATGTGTTGCTCCTCCGTAGTACTATATATCATAATATCGTCAAAGTACACAACTAAAAAAATTCCAATAAACTCATAAACGTGCTAGAAGTATGGGAAAGGTTGAATGACATATCCATCCATTCAAACAGACATTATCTGGTATTAAAGTCTATTTTCCACTCATCTCCCATGTGAATACAAATATGATGATATCCGCTCTTCAAATCCAGTTTCGTAAACACTGTAGCACCACTAAACTGATCTAGTAAATCATCAAATTGAAGGATAGGAAACCGATACATTACTGTAATTTTGATGATAGCCTGGCTATACACACATCCTCATTGAGCCATCATTCTTTGGTGTTAGTAGTGCTGAAACCGCACAAGGACTGAGGTTCTCATGAATGTGGTCTTTGCTCAATAGTTCTTTCATATGTCTGTGGAGCTCCTCATGATTATTTAGACTCATACGTTAGTGTGGTCGATTTGGCAGACTAGCACCTGGTACTAGGTTAATCTGGTGTTGGATGTCTCTCAATGGAGGAAGAGTTGTATGAAGATTATCAAGAAAGACAACAATAAATTCTGCTAATAGAGGAACGAATCATCATTACACTCTTTAACCACTAACAGATAAACAATTTATGCATCACCTGCATGCTCTATAAATTCTTTACGACCTAATAAGTTCTTACTTGACTCTTGTGATATCACAAGTGCAGGTTTTGGAGCTACCTCTTTAGATGGTGTCAATATGAATATAATATTATTCTATATTAAACTATAACGGTTTTTTCTACCATTATACATGACACTTCTATCGTATTGTCATTGTTGGCCTAATAATAAATGACAAACATCCATAACAATAACATCATACCATGCTTTATCCTTATAGTTACCGACGTAGAAAGACGCCAAATATCTTTTAGAGATTGCCACCTCACTACCTTTCTTTAACCAGGTCAGTTTGTAGGGGATGGGGTGGTCTTCCATATTCAGGGCCAGCTTCTGCACAACTTCTTCGGAAATCACGTTCTCCCAGCTCTCTGAATCAATAAAAAAATTACATACCTTTCCCCCGATAGTACAAGCCGACTGGGAAATATTGTTTGGCAGCCAATCATCCCTTTCACCTCTTGCCTTAGGCGTAAAACAAACACGTCTTAAAACTAATATATGTGCAACATCTCTTCTAGTAATCTGGTTTGTCTGAACCTCATCAACAACATCTTCAAGGTCCTCATCAAACTGTGGTTCACCTTCCAAATCAAAATCAGCAGCTTTAGTGAACAAACCCCTTAATTTTCATGTGTTTGTTGTCACAATTTTGGACACTACAAACAACGTGACCTATTTCATAATAATAGTAGAACCTGACCAACGAGGAAGTACCTGTGCGATTACGGACTTGTGAGTTAGAAATTTCATGAATATGGGAAGCATTTGGTATTGCTAAGTTAGGACCATGAACTATCTTTTTTGGAAACACTATTGGTGATGTCCATAGCAGTATCTTCTCCATAACGCATTCACAAAAGGGCTTTTTCTAGATGCGGTGCGTGTTGATGTGCTTCAAAGACATTCACAGAGTCGAACATGTTTAGGTAGTCCTCAAACTGCTGTCTCATTCCACCTATGTAGTGAGATACTAATTGATCTGCCGAATCAACAATATCTACACGGTTCTGTAGCTTGAAAAAATCATTAGTGTATTCATCAACAGTCCACAAACTTTGTTTAAGGTTTTGGAACTCCTAGTGCATTTTACGTGCATAATTTTAAGGCAAAAACACAGCCCTCAAGTGCTTCATAAATTTAGCCTAGGTTGTTATTTTTGCCTTACATTTCCTAGACATGATCTGCTTTAACTACTGCCACCAAGATGTAGCTCAGTCTCAGAACTTAGTTGTAGCTAACTGTATCCGTTTTGCATCCAAAAACTCCTTAAAATCAAAGACTTATTCAATCGAGATGATGCAATCTAAAAACTTCTCCAATTCGAAACCCCCTCGAACTATGGGATCTCAAGTCTAAATCTTGATTCTCACCGCTTGTAAGTGTTCTGGTCAAAATATCTCGATGTCGGCTGCTCAAAGACCTGTTCACGACAGTCTTTGGGGGTAATATTAACATCTACCTTGTTCATTTCGAGGAGCAAATAAGATTTGTCTCAAATCCCAACGGCTTGTTGCTCGAACCTGTAGCTCAAAATCCAGTGGTTGGTTGTGCAATAACTTATGTATAGCCTCATGTACGCCCTTTATCTGGTCTCTCAGTGAATTCATTTGTTCACCGATCTAGCTGAATCTGTGTTTTATCTCTTCCCGATTGACCAGTTCTACGATTGGAATAGTGGACTTCCTGCGCATGGATCTATTTGACATCATATTTTCTTAACCCATGTCGTAGGAGATCTGTCGCTCTGGTACCAACTGATGGTGACTAATGTCAAAACAGAGTCATCAATTGTAAGAAATCAAGAAGAAAGAAACAAAATACTGGATATATAAACCATAACCCTAGGTTAGAGTATAAAATACTTAGATAAAAACAATCTCAAATTTGATTCAAAATGACAGCAAAAATAGGGTTTGAAAGCCTTTTATAGAAGTTCTCGAAACCCTACGCCAATATTACAGATTGTTCCTCACAAAATAAAATAAAGTGTAATCCAATTTCAAAGCGATTGGAGCTGATTAAGTATCTTAATTAAATATAACAAATATAGGAAAATGCAGAAAAATAACGAAAACAACAAAAAGAGGGCCAAAACGATGGATTTTTGGGCCTGAACTTAGTAACCCGACCTTTTCAACGAGCTCAACTTAAGAAGTCGCATCGTTTAATTTAGATAACCAATCTCTAAATAAATCTCATTTCCGTTTGTCCAAAATGGCCATATAGTCATGGGCTTGTGCAACTACATCACATAAGATGGTACAGAAAAGACGTGCTCCTCTTGCAAGAAAGGAAAATTCAATATCGCAGATTCTTAGGAATCCAAGAAGACCTGGAAAAAAGTCTTCGAACAATAATACTGACATAATGTACCATCTGATAGCAGAAAACAATAGACTGAAAAGATGTTTGTACCAACAAAAGGTAAAAATCTCCCTTTTATCATATTTTGCATCTACCATGAATCATCTTATAAAATATTTCGCATTTACCATAGTTATATAGGTTTCACATCTGTCATATTTACTAAAGTTTTCGCATCCATCATATCATAATAGGTTTCGTATCTATCATATTCACTATACGTTTCACATCTATCATATTTACTAAGGTTGCGCATCTATCATCCATAATCTCATAAAAGGTTTTGCATCTAGCATTTTAATTCATGTTTGACATCTATCATATCTAATCAAGGTTATGCATAAAAGGTTTTGCATATATCATATTTATTTACGTTTCACACCTATCATATTTATTAAGGTTACGCATCTATTATCCATAATCTTTATACAAGGTTTCACATCTTTGATATGGGTTATTATTTTATAGAACAAAATATCCCCAGCACCAACATAACTTGTCTCTAGCCAGAGCATTGACTTATCAACAATAGATAGAATATAGAGAAATAAACTCAAACATAGAAAATTTCAAGATGAAATTGAAGAACTAAAAATGAAACTCAATTAAAAAGACAAAATCTTTCACAAATGAAATTTGATGCAGAGATGGACATAGAGATCCAACTATAAAAAACACTTCAATTGTCTATGTTGAAGTCAAACACAGAGATGAAGTTAAAAAACACCTGAAATAAAACTAAAAAAATATGAAATAAAAAACCATTAAATGATCAAACCCAACACTCACTGAATAAAAAAACATGTATTATAAATACAAGATACAATGATCAACAAATTTGTGTACAACAATATACTTTTAATATAAGTAAGTCTCCCGCCCACAAGAACCTAAATACAATTATTGGTGTCAAAAACCCTATTATTAATGTTAAAAACCGAGACATTACACTTGATTTTATTGCAAAGTCCATGATCCACCTCCACCACAAGAGAACAATAATATTGGTGTGGAACAACAGGATCCTAAAATTACGGTTGTTATGGAAGAGAATCATATTAATCTTGTTGTTGGTGTTGTTGTTGAATATGATCATGTTACTCATGCTGATGTTGGGGTTGAAAACAAAAACGTTCCCCATATTGATGTTGCTCTTGGTACATCTAAGGTTATTGTTGTTGTTGAAAATAAGAATGTACTCATGTTGATGTTGGGGTTGAAGACCCAAGATGTTCCCCATGTTGATGTTGCTCTTGTTACATATAAGGTTATTTTTGTTGTTGAAAATGAGCATGTTACTCTTGTTGATATTGGGGTTGAAAACTAAGATATTCCCCTTGTTGATGTTGCTCTTGTTACATCTAAGGCTATTGTTGTTGTTGAAGAGGAACATGTTACTCGTGTTGATGTTGGGGTGGAAAACCAAGATATTGACCATATTGATGTTGTTATTGTGGAAGAACATGCTCAAGATATTATTGTTGCTGTCAAAGAACATGATCCTAATACTGCTGTTGTCAAAGATGAGTATACTAATGTTTCTGTAGATGTTGCTGAAGTATCTGAAGTGCCACAAAAGTTGCTAAAGTAATATTTATTATGGATAAATAAGTGATATAGATAACTTAAAATTAACAAAACGTGTTTTTAAAACCCTATCTATTTGGACATATATTTTGTTGTGTATTATCTTCTTTTTTGTATATATATAGTAACATTATAATATTTATTTATTTAATGTCTGATATCTCATAGTTGTATGGTGGTATTGCATAATATATCATTTCTCATCTATCAAAGTTCAACTATTTTGCATTTATTAAGTTATGCATCTATGCATCATATATACTCTCGTTTTGCAACTATTGTTTTAAAACATGTTTCGCATCTAATGTGCAATTCTTTTTGTAAATGATCATGCCTATGAAGTATAAGAAATCGAAATGCCACAAGTTAGTAACTTATACCTAGCTATTGAGAATGAAATTATAAGGATTGAAAATGATATACACAAGAGATAAGTAAGTGAATCACCTTTCCTTTCCTCTTTAGTCTTGCATTGTTTTTGCATCTATCATAGTTTTCCAGATTTTGGAACTAGTATACTTGCCATGGTTTCTCATCTATCACATTTACAGAGGATTCGCATCTATCGTAGTTTCACTGGTTTCTCATCTATCATAGTTCTGAAGGTTTCACATCTATCACATATTATTTTTTCACTGGTTTTTTATTTTTACAGAAAGAGTTGGATGAAGGGACTTCATTTTAACTAAATTTGGATCATTCTCAATATCAAATCCCCAATGAACTCCTTAACATGGAAATTACCAAAATAATAATAATGACTACTTACAAATAAAGTAATAGACGCAATTGAAATTGAGCAATACTATAAATTAGATCTGATTCAAACAAGGGAAAACAATAACGATCCAACAGTATGGTCAGTTTCAGATATAACATGATTTGCTATTTTTATTTCTAATAAGATGAATATATTAGGTCAAGATGAAATCTACTCTAAGGTAAATTTAAAATTTAAAATTATTTTATTTTCCTTGAATCCCATTACGTAGATAAATTAACTCTTAGCTTCCACTTTTAATAGCACAATTAATAGATGATTATATCTATATCCACCTTAAATAACACAATTATCAAACACTAGTTGTTGAATGTCCGAGAGAATTTATGCCTGTAACATATATATATCTGGAAGCATAATAGTAACAATAGTATAATTTTACAACAAATGTATTAATTAATAAACAAAAAGTGTTTCTAAATATTACTGCTTCAATGTAGCCAATGCTAAACCAAGATGTGGATGTAACAATGTATGTTGACAATAAGCTATAAGCCATCATAGAAGGTTACATATTTGTTATGCTTCTAACACAAGACCAACAAGGTAATATTTCCCATTGGACATTATTGGTAATAGATGTCGAACATAAAACAACAGTAAATCTAAAATCACTGCTGAGACGTCCAGATCCAACAAGAAAAAGTGCATAAATATTAGAAGTTTCTCTCTTCTAATTTATTATCATACCATATATATCATCTAATTTATTTGTATGTCTATTAACTTACATATTCAATACCTCTGAAGCAAAAACATTTTACGAGCATGAGGAAAAATAAATACCGTATGTCCAACAAAACTTCATAAACAAAAATATGGATCACTTGATTGTGGAGTAATGCTCTATGATTACTTTAAATATTATGTTATGTACGGAAAACTTAACCTTGAAAAAACTTCTAACATTGCACCATTAAGAAGAGCGAAATGTTTTACATATTTCTTAATGAATACAACACTAACAGATTTTGGGACGGTATTTTGTAATATTTGTTGTAATGTTTTTTGTATTGTTTGTAATAAATGTTTGTTGTATATTTTGTCAATAATCAATATATTTTTTTATGTTGAATAATTTTATAAGCATATTGAAACTCTCACCATGTATCTATATATAGTCTCACATTTATCATATATATATAAATGAAAGGTTTTGCATCTATCGTATCTTTTGTGGCCTTGTTTCGCGTTTATAAAAATATAAATAAAAAGTTTCACATCCATCGTATCTTTTGTAGGCTAAGTTTCACATCTATCATTAGTAGGTATGCATGTTTCACATATATCTAGTCGTTATTTTTGGTGGGCAGTTTTCACATCTCCTTATCTAACTATTTTTCTTCATCTAGTTAATAGTTAGATAACTTCTATATTTTTGTAATTAATGTAGTTTACTATACTCCCACCTATTTTATCAAATCAAAATTTAAATTAGTGACTAACATTTGATTGGTTATTTACTTATATGATTTGAAAAAGTATATATACTCATGACTACTGTGCAATAACTACAAACGTTCACCAATAACAAGCAAGCTTTAATTATTGTCAATGCTTCTACACTTTTCAACTTCTAAACTTTTCAATTTCTAAAATTTTGTAAGTATAAAGTTCAGTTCATACTTTAGGCTCTCATACACAAATTTTTGTTTTTGTTTTGAAAAATGACACATTCAAATTATTCTTGAGATGGTGACTTCATTTATAGTGATTTTTCACCACTTTGTCTTTCCCCAAGCAGAAAACTGGAAACAAACAACAACAAAAGAATTGTCTTCATATTCTTATGATAATGATATCAGTTATTTTAATGATAAACATTATTTTCCTCAAAGTATTGAAATATCAGAAGATGAAGAGTATCCTAATGATGATCCTATTACTGTTTTCTTAAAAAGAAAAAAGAAACACAACGAAGAGGAAGATGAGGATGAAAAGTCTGAAGAAAAAGACGCGGAAGAGGCGAAAGAAGATTAAGAGGAAGAACATTTTGAAGATGATGAAAAATACTCTAACTAAGGGTAGGATAAAGAGTCTGCTTTTACTTTTTGTTGTTTCTATGTTTTTATTATTCATGATTTTGTTTTTTGTTGTCCAGAATTTTTATCTATGTTATGGACTAAGAAGAGTCTAACTCTGAGTCTAACTAAAGAGACTATGTTTTTACAATTTATTTCCAGCTTATTTGTGTTATATTGAACTTTCCATGTATTTCTCTTTTTTCATAATGAAGTTCATCCTTTTATTTATTTATTTGTATATATATCATTTTATCTCTTTTCACCAATCTATTTAAACCATGTATTTTAGTTATGATAGGTTTTGCATATATCACCACAAAAAATGTAGTTTGTTATGACCTGGTTTAGCATCTATCAACCTAATATATTTGGTTATCAAATATTTCACATCTATCATAATCTAATGTGTTTGGTTATGACCGGGTTTAGCATCTATCAAAACCTTGTATTTGGTTATGAAAGGTTTCACATCTATCATAAACAAATGTATTTCATTTTAACACGTTGCGCATCTATCAAACCAATATATTTGCTTATGCATATTTTTCGCATCGATCAAGTCTATCTATTTTGGTTATAAAAGGTTTCACATATTTTTATATCACAAAAGGTTTCAAAATTATTATGCATCATCTATTTTTATTATGAAAAAAGTTAGAAAAACTAAAAGTATCAAAATTTACATTGATCTTACAAAACTTCTACACATGATCATCTATTATTACCAGATTTAGAGCAACGAGAACATGTTATAGTTCAAATACTTAATATAGATGGAATTATTTTTTCCTTAGATCCTCCAGCTCTCTTTTTTAAAACTGGAAGAAGTACATCTGGAGAAGTTATTGAAGTACACGTTTGACCAAAAGTAGTAAATGCAGTTATACCCTATGAATATGTTCCCTTATAAAAGCTTACAAAATAAAATGGCTCAACATATTTCATATGATCCGCATCTATACAAAATAAGGAAGCTAAAGCATGAGAGCGTGGGAAACAATCTTGTTGTCACACACCACAAGAACAAGTACATACACTAAGGTCAACAACCATAACATGATCACAAAACATTTCATGCAAAAGAGGAGTAGACGAATGAGATCCATAAACGACCTTCTTCGAAATTAGCTTTAAACATTTTATAAAATTCAATACATAAATCACTAGTCTAACGTTCAACATTGGTAATACATCTCAAAATTTGACTCATTTGTAAAACTCTAATCTTGCCAATTAACTCCAGCATGGGCAACCAGAAAATAATTTGATTGTTAAAAGACTCGATTGGAGTAGAAACCACAGAACCATACCTATTGCCTTTGAAAAAATCACAAGCATATTTGTTGGGAGGTAAATTCTCATAAAAACTAACAACCTTCCCACCTATTTGTTTAAGAAATCCATCCATATATTGAATAAACAAATTCTGACTAGCAGTATACACACATCTTTTAAACATGTGAACCAAAGTATCCTTAAAAGTTGTCGATGTACTAGTTAAAGAATACCTCAAATTATTTAAAAGATGATAAAAATAGTATGCAAGATAAAAATCTGTAAATATAGTAGATACATCACTAATAATACCTAAATGACGGTCACTAATAAATATGATTTATTAATCCGAAGAATGGGGTTTCAAAATCTCTAAAAACCATAACCAATTCTCAGTATCTTCAACCACAACAATACCAAATGCAACTGGGAAAATTCTTGCAACAAATATATAGAAAATATATTATAAAAATCTAATTACAACTAGTTTCACATCTACCAATTTACTTATACCATCACATTCCGCGTATATAGTATTAAGTATTAAGTGTTTCGCATCTATCATTTTACTTATACCATAAGGTTCCACATTTATCTTCTTAATTATTCAAAGTTCTGCATCTAGTATATTTTATCCATGTATGGTTTCGTAGTTTTATATTTAACATAAGAAAAATAACATTTTTTCCAATATAAATACAGTAGATAACAAAAACTCACCATTGTTACCATCTTTAGCTACTGCTGATAGCAACACCCCTTTATATTTATCCGTTAAAAAGGTTACATCAATAATTAAAACTTGACGATAAGAATTGAAACCATGGACAATAACCAAATGTTATGAAGCAACATTTGAAAACATTGGTTTCTAAAGAATACTCCAGTATGTAATCACTACTACTATCAAGAATCTTTAATGTTTAAAAATAATTCTTAAGTAGTTTGTAAAAAGTAGAACTATATATATATAACCATCGTAGCTTTCTCTAAAACAATCCACTAAACACGGTAAGAGATATCTAAACTGTAGTCATTTTTCTAAAAATAATTTCGTGCATGTAGCTGTAACATCAACATTTTTTCAAACATAATCACGTATTTCATTCACAATTAACTCTGATGATAAATGCTTTGTATTTTCTTTGCAAAAACCAGTCCCGCATGTATGAGGTTTGACATACTTCTTAATAAAAAAACCAGTAAACTTATCTTTTTTAGTATAAAGTCTCCAATGACAGCCCTTTGAATCTTTTTTGTGCAATAAACAGTTTCTCTTTGTTTATTATTATGCAGATATTTGAAAGCAAATCCTTCTTGTAAAGCCAACCGACTAACAACTAATCTTACACCTTCTGCATCATCTTCAAAGACCTGTTGCCCAACACCATTAATTTCATTAACCTAACCAATAGTAGCAAGTGTTTTGTTTTTGTGATAAATAACATTAACACTAGAACTTTTACCAATTTAATTATAAACAATATCTTCATTTGAAACTTCAAATACACTTTGAGTAGTTTCTCTAACACTATCACCAACAACATCACCTTCAACATTAATGGTAACAGTTGAAACACCCAAAGTATCAACAACTCATACCAAAGCAACTAAATCACCATCAGAGCCTAAGATAACATTTTCTAAGTCACCACAATAGTATTTTAATATGAATTAACCCTGAACCAGCATCATATCTACTTAAAACAAACTTAATAATATCTCCAAAATCATCAAACAAATCAAGATCATATATTGCGAGTTCCCTATTTAGTTTTAAAAAATACACAATCGACTTCTAGACATCGCGTATCTACATTAGACAGAATGATACACATGTTTTACACCTATCATTACAATAAAGAATATGATATGCATCTATGAGTACAAAGAATACGGACGTTTCGTATCTATCAGTGGAAAAAGAATACAAGCGTTTCGCATCTAACATTACACAAGTTTTGCATCTACCAATACAAAAAATAAACATTTTTCGCATCCATCAGTACTTAAAGTGAACATGCTTTGCATATTCAAAACTTCATCGTCTTTCGATTAAGTTGTAAACCCTTTCTCGAACCAAATTTTCCATAAACATAAAAATGCACTAAAACGATAAAAGATTACTGCAAAACAACAATTCAACTACAAAATCAAACTAACACCACGTGAATACCAAAAATCACAAAAAAAAACAAAAATCGACTTACCTAAATAGAAAAATTTGACTTACCCAAACATATATCCAAACTCAAACGTCAAAACCAAACAAAAATATAATCAAAATCATAAGAAAAGAAATCGAAAGAAAAATCAATATAATTAGTTATTATTATGGTGTTTTATTCTTACATGTCGTTGGGTTGAAGATGATACATGTACTACGACGCTAGATGTTCCTTGACTATGACGATAGATGTTCCTTGACTATGACGATAGATGTTCCTTGACTATGACGCTAGATGTTCCTTGACTGTGACGCTAGATAAGTTGCACTTGCCAACATCACGAGAGATGTTCGTCTAATATGACGCTAGATTAGTTGCACTTGCCAACATCACGCGAGATGTTCGTTGGCTATGACGCTAGACGAGTTGTACTTATGACGCTAGACGAGTTGTACTTGCCTAAATAACGCGAGATGTTCCTTGACTATGACGCTGGATGAGTTGCACTTGCCAACATCACGCGAGATGTTCGTTGACTATGATGCTAGACGAGTTGTTCTTGCCTAACATTTGACTATGACGATAGACGAGTTGTACTTATGACGCTAGACGAGTTGTACTTGCCTAACATTTGACTATGACGCTAGACGGATTTATTCTAACTTTCACAGCTTCTATCGACTTATTTGATTGGAGACTGGACAAACAGAATGCCATGGCAAGAGAAGGATCGATCAGTGAGTGAAATCAAAGGAAATATCATCGATTCTAGAAAAAAAAACCTTATTCAGACGATGGATTTGGCGTTGATTTGCAATCTGATCGGTTTGTCTCTGGCTTAAAGAAGATTTGGATGTCACCAAAGCTAGAAAGGATCGGTCAGAGAGCTTCAATTGAGATGATTCCAGCAATTTTCAATCCTACCAGAAGGTTTAATAGACCAGCAAGGAGATTTGGGTGCTTTAATGTTGATGAAAATCCAAAGATAGGAGAAAGAGAAAAAAAACACAGTGTCGACATATATTGAATAAATCGAAGGAGAGAGAAGGAGATGAGTATTAATAATAACCTACTTTCTCTTTCTTCTAGTATTGGGGCTAATTTGGTAAAAATATTGGCTTCTTACTACTAGTGTAAGGATCTTATATTTGGATACTTATTTGGAATTACATACTTGAAAATGTATTTAGTGGTACTTTTCTTTATAACCTATTGCTTTTTAAGTCTTAAATAATAGTAACCGACGATCAAAATGAAACGTGATAAACATATACTTTTGATAATATTTTTATCTAAAGTAACCAGCGTTTCTTTTAAGTAAACAAAAGCAAAATTTTAACTGGACCATCTAAATAAGGGCGAGGTTAAATTGAGACCCCATTTGGCTATAATGAGATCCTTCTATAATAAGACCTCATTTGGCTATAATGAGACCCCAAAAAAGACTTATTTACCCCT
Source organism: Limnanthes douglasii subsp. nivea (assembly GCA_036936605.1). Taxonomy (NCBI): domain Eukaryota; kingdom Viridiplantae; phylum Streptophyta; class Magnoliopsida; order Brassicales; family Limnanthaceae; genus Limnanthes; species Limnanthes douglasii. The sequence continues at coordinate 130,637,034 of JAUPFV010000002.1, forward strand.
GATATAAAAGCTCTATTTTCGGACAAAAAAACTTTTCTCTCTTCTTCTCTCTTCTGCCTAGCAAAAGCTCTCATTTCGGCGTTTAGGGTTTATTATTGTTTCTTTTTATTTGATTTCGGCACCTGATACTCCGAAACAAACACAGTCTCGTCCGTCTCGACAAATACTTGCCAGATGTATCCGAGTCCACTCTCGATTCCAAATCTCAGTCTCAGTCTCGTAAACAGCTCAACGATTCAGATATTTTGGATAGTAGAATCGTGAAGAATGGTAGTAGGCGTAACAGGAGAATCAGAAGGCTATCGTATCAGGCCATCGTAGCTCCAGATCTATGCATCCCAACCACAACAACAGCCCAAAATTTTATCACATCAAAAAAATAAATTAATCAATGAGAATTTGGGTTTTTCCTCAAGGGCGCTTTTTATCCAATCCAATTCAGTAATGGAGCTGAGTTTGAAATTGAAAATAAACTTTCGAAATTTAAGTTCTGTCTTTGGATTTTGTGTTAGAAAAAAAAGAAAAGAGAGAATTTTTATGAATCTAGGGTTTTGGGTATCGTTTTAAAAATAGATTTTGCTTTCCATTAGTAGAATCTATGCTGTTGAGGTGGGAAAATACCCAGAAACTGAAAGAGAAAGGGAGAGATCAATTTCTCATTGAAATTTTAATTTTCTTTATGGAGAATGGAGATGAAGTAAATTATAATAATGTAACTCGTCTTGAATAATAATATAAGGTTTAAGCTTAAAACCAAACCAGTTGAAGAATCCCCAAAACCCAAATTATTACTTTGTCTCCCTAGAAATCTTGTGAACATGGGTTTTGAAGAAAAAGTGAAGCTAAAAGCCGTATGGCTTAAACTTTACCTAAAGAAAGGCGTGAGGGTAGTGGGGCTTACGTGCAAGAAAGGATGGTTCAAAGTTAAACACATCAGACGTTAATTCATTCCCAGTTTGTGTATTATTACTATTATTTGTTAATTTGTTCTTGATTTTTATTTAAGTTTGAGATTTGGTGTAAACAAAGCTTAAAAAAAAGGTTTTAGTTATTTTAGAAAGAGAAAGCTCGAGAGAAAAATGGAGAAAACAAAGTATTTTTTTCTACAAACTTGTCCTTATAAATAAAGGGCAAAACGGACATTTCACATTGAAGAAATTTTTTTTCCTAATTTGGAGTTTCACTATAGCCAAATGTGATAAATTCTAATTTGGACAGCGGGCGGTCAGTTCCAAAACGGTGCTACTCTATTTGGGTATTCCCTTCCTCTTCTTCTTCTTCTTAACTTTCTGGTGAGCAAGTTTAAACCCTAATCGTGTTGTTCTAATTGGATGCATGTTTATATACTTATGGTTATGGTGTGTTTTTTTTACTTCTCCAGGTTGAGTTTTCGGACAAGGCGATGTCGAATGTAATTCTTTTCGAGGATATTTTTGTGATTGACAAACTGAACCCCGATGGGAAAAAATTCGATAAAGGTATGATCTTTGTAAATTCTAATTTTTAAAATATAATCTACTACACATTCTCTTTGTGCTGTTCTAGCTGGTACATCGCTTCCGAATTCATTATGTTTTCCATGTTATTGTATCTTCCCTTTTCAGTTTTTACTCTAATTATTTTATGTATGCTATCCTAAATGAGATTTAAATCAACATCATCAAGAGATTCTGCTTATACTTCTATTCTTATAACTCGTCTTCAGTTTTCGATGCTTTTTTACATGTATCCAGCTCATGAAAATTAAGTCTAGCACTAGGCCTATACATAATCCTAGAAGATTTATCATAAGTCAGGGCAGCTTCAATTGCAGTAATAGCCCTTTTGTTTTTACTCACAGCACTATCAATCCCTTTGATAGCTAGTTCATGACGCAGCCTTCTCACCCCAACATCTCTATTTAACTCCTGGAGACTTATACACCGAGCTCTGGGGTCTGCCTTTCCCTTTCATGCATTCCCTTCTTACGACCCATAACAGGAATTACTCGAAACTTCTTGGTGTCATCATAAATATCGAGGTTCTTATTATGATTCGTCTAGTTTTTAGTTTTCAAGTGTATCCTCTATTGATTTGCTTTTGTTCGGTCGTCTCGGTCTATACTTGTAAAATTAAGGGATTTTGGTTTGGTTTTGATTGTGATTCATGAAAGAACTGTTTGATACTGCCATGGTTGTGACTTGTGAATAAGACAGGAAACTAAAACTGTGTATTTCATATGACTATGTTTATATAATTTTATAATTATATGGGCATTTACATAAGCATTAGGGCTTATATTTTGTGAACTGTGTAGTCACTCGTATTGAAGCAAGGAGCCAGAGATGTGATATGTTCATGCACTTAGATGTGAACACCGAGATATATCCAATGGCTGCTGGTGATAAATTCACATTAGCTTTAGCTCACACGTTGAATTTGGACGGAACACCGGACACTGGTTATTTCACTCCGGTATAGTATTCTATTCACTTCCTCGAATAATTTTTTTAAATAAGGAAAAACCAGTGGAAACTTAAAACCGTCCTAAGGGTACTGCATTAACGGTGGAAATGAATAAAACAACATGGTACCATAACACACCATAAAATTATTCATGATCCAATCACTAAGAACTAGTACATCATGCATGGGAAGCTATATAAAACCTATTTGGAACTAATAATTGAGAACAAAAAAAGGGAAAGAGACAAAGCTATAGGATGAGCTAATCTTTGTTTTCAGGGTGCAAGAAAGACGCTTGCGGATAAGTACGAGTACATCATGCATGGGAAGCTATATAAGATCACCGAACGTAACGCGGGAAAATCACCCAAAGCGTAAGATTCTTATTCCAAACTCTAGGATGTACATCAATAGAGTCAATAGTACTATCCTTTATCTAATGGTATTGTTATTGGGTTTGTGTTATTCAGTGAGATATTTGTATCATTTGGTGGGCTTTTGATGCTGTTGAGGGGAGATCCATCTCATGTCTCTAGTTTGGAGCTCGATCAGAGGTTGTTTCTTCTTCTTAGGAAGCTATGAAAAACTAACATTTTTCGGTCGCTTGTAACCCAACTTATGTCGGTTTATATGTTTTGAGACTTTATATGGTAAACTTATCTTCTTGTTGTGTGCTTAAAACCGACAGCAATGGAGTTACCCCAAACTAGAAATTAATAACTGTTATGTATAACAATTTTACGGCCGCGTAATGCTCATGTTTATTTAGTTATTAGGAGTATATCATATGTTTTGCTTACAATAGGCACTTGTTAGTTAAAATCAATTTTTTTCTTGAAGAACGATTGTCAAGTGAACTAGACCGCTTCCTTGTATATCTTATACCGTATCCAGTTAGTTAGCCATAGTTATAGTGATTTGATCTTATTATATAAATACCAATGTAGCATAGGTGTTCATATTATAAAAGGATTTTTATTCATTCTTATAAAATGAATGGTCTGTTGTGACTAATGGTATCTTTTTCTGAGGGCAAAAGGGAGTGTTTAATCTGTCTCAGTAGTCCGAAGTCGGGGCATTTATCTATTGAGTAGTCAAAGGTGGAAAACTCTGAGAATATCTGTTAAAAGAAAAAGGTATTTGCTTAGATGAACATGAGGAAAGGTGGTTGTTCGTTGAGAAAATATATAGTTGATTATATAAATAGATGTATTATTTCGTAGGATAAATGAATATAAAAATATGATTAGAAAAATTATTATTAAAACATTATAATATTGTTTGTTTACAATTTTCAATTGAATAAAGTGTAGTTAGAGTTCTGTAAGTAGGTTTCCGCCCACACGAGGTTCCATTATAATTAGAATGATTAATGGACCACTTTTTTATATACAAGTATAAATCACCAATCTTTTATACATCATGTTTAATTTGTTATTTGTTTGGGTATAATTTTCAGACTCCGATAGTTTTCGATCGACCATTCATTTACTAACGGTTTTTTATTTTTTTAAACTAAATGCCGAAGAAGAAACAACGGTAGTTTTTTATTTTTTTTCAAACCCAATGGAGATCAATGTTGCTAAAAAAAACAGTCGTGATTTTCAAATCTGACATGTCAGAGGCCTCTCTAATATATAATATTTATAATATTGAGCTGACAATCAAAAGGAAAAATACGGTTTATCGGTGGAGTTTTGATGATTTGGATTATTCTTTTCTGATTATTCGAAAGCGCGGTTTATCGGTAGAGTTTTGATGATTGGGATTATTCTTTTCTGATTATTCGAAAGCGTCAATCACATACTTTGGATTGTTGATCTTGATTGGATCGGATATCGCCAGAAGCTTGTTATAGTAATTGTGGTATTATCCGAAGGGTATTTCGGACAAATTAAATAAAACTCAATAAATGAACAATAACTTGAGTGAACCATGACTCAGCTATGTGCGCAGCACCTCAGTTCTTGGGTTTGGGGGTTTTATGATTGACCCAAATGTAAGATCTGATCTGCACGGTCCATGGACCAGAGAAAAACAATATAAATACCCCAACCAACATCATTAATATAGGTTAAACTTTTTTTAATAAACATTAAATACTAACATACACCTCATTTCTCTCACCACTCTACAAAAATAATTAATGTCAACCAGCGAAATTTTTTTTTCAGTTTTGACCCCTAAACCAGATTTTTACATCACCAAATTGGCGACCACAGTGGGAGGTAGGGGTACCTGAATAGCTCTTATTCGAAATCTTACTTGTAATAAGAAGTTCGGAAATCCTTGGGATATGGATCTCAGTATGCAGGAAGCGTTACCTCATGAATATGAAGTAATAAGAGATGAAAATGAGCATGCTATTGTGTCTCATGTCAATCACAAAATTAAGGAAAGACCACTCATGCAAGATGAATGTGATCGGTCGGAGGCTGAAATTGAAGCTCTAATAGCCCAAATACAAGCTGAAAGTGCATTGAAAGAAAAATCCGATGCGGGAGGTATATCTACAGACGAGCCTGGTGATAACAACAAGCAATGGGAAAATGATCAGTCCCAAAGGCTCATAATAACCCTAAAAAGGTGCATCGGGCTAAACAAATAATGAATGCATCAGATTCCTCTGATAGTTCAAACACTGCTTCTGACTCTAATGGGTCTTCTTCATCCAGTAGTGAGCAGGGCCGTCAGAAAAATAATATAAGGTTAACAAATAAACACTCAAGGAAGAGGGAGAAAAAAGGCAAGATGAAAAAGAATAAATATCAAGGAAAAATAAAAGGGTCAACAGATCACGATGTTGTCATCTACTGAGTGATCAATTTGCCACCCAGTCTGAATCGAGTATATTTGTCACTCCTGATGAAGATACAATATTTAGTCATACCCATTATTGGAGGCAATCATCTTTGTCCTAAAAAATCTCCAGACATATGCATAGATGTTTTGACAGTTCCAAAATGGAGAAGTATGATGGAAGTAAAGACCCCGATAACCACCTCGCGCAGTTCAAAAAAATTATGATGAACTTCAATGATGATGATAAACATTTATGTCGGTCTTTCTCACAAAATTTCAAAGGGAGTGCCTTAAAATGGTATAATAGTTTACCACAAGAATCTATAATAATAAAATTGATGTGTTCTGGATGGAATTTCGGAGACAATTCGTCGGGATTAAAGAGCTTAAAGGGAATGGTGACATTATCATCCATTACTCCCAAGAACCGAATGAATCTTTGAAAAACTACATCAGTTGTTTCGTGAATATGAAGAACGGGTTGGCTGACTGTTTTGAACATTTGGCTATCACTTGGTAAGGTTTAAATCCGGGTGAGTTGGTTGATTCGGTAACTCGGAAAAAAGCAATGACATGGGTGGATTATTAAACCAGGTCTGAAAACAGATTACGGTGGAGGAAACTAAGAAATCTAAAGTATCGCCCCATAATAAATATGCTCCTACAACACCCATCCCACAAGCTAGTACTCAGTCCCAAACCACGCTTAATTACAAGCCAAAATATTCCGAACATGGATCACATCAGCCAAGGCAGAATCAATCAAGTCAATCCCAACAGTTTGAAAAAGAGGTTTTATTGGGTAAAAGGTTATTCAAGAAGTTAATAAGAGTTATGTTTTTGGTAGTTGAGTGCCCGATATCTTAAAATTCTATATTTGGTAGGTCTTGGCTATCCAGGATGCATGCGGTAGCTTCAACAATCCATCAGTGTTTGAAATATACTGTGGGAGGACAAGTGGGTGTCGTCCGAAGTAGCCAAAAGGTAGCTCGTGAATGCTATGTTTCTGCTCTTGCTTCAAAATCACTGGAAGCAGTAAAAGATGACAAATAATAACAATTAATAGATCATTTTGGTTGGGCCTCACCCGAGGAGGTTGATAACTAGTAGGTTGAGGAGGTGGCCTCCTGTTCGAGGAGGATGAATAGTGTTCACCATCGGACGTGATGGTATCTAGGAATTCGAAGAGCTTCCCTAATATCATTGTCTAGCAGGTGCATGTCCCGAATTTCTTTGAATGGAACTCGGCCCACTTTGAACTTTTGTCGACTCTTCCACCTTAGTTTATTCTTCAACTTGAGACATTAAAGCTCCAAATGTCAATGCTCTTCTCCTCGTAGTCTCATTTGCTAAATCCCCTTAAAGTAATCATTGCCTTAAGGCTGCTATGACCACAAACTCTTCACAATCTTTTAACTCGGTATTTGTCAACACAAATTGTCTGGTATAATATTTTAATTTCTCCTGAACTCCATGTTCGCATTGAATAATAGTATCACCATTAGCTCGCATATCCTTGCTCCCCATAAATTATCTTCAAGCAATGTAAAAATTCATAAATCTCGTTATATATCTCATCAAAATTCTATTGCACTACATTAATACAGTGTCGTTAAGAGTATGTGAGAATACTCTACACACCAACCTATCATCATCTTTGAAGTTCATCATATAATTTGTAAACTGCTCAGTGTGATCACTGGGATCTTGTGTTCCATCAAATTTTTCAACGTTCGAAATATAAAAGCGTCTAGTAAGAGGTATCGACCTAATCTCAACAGACAGATGAGAATTTCCTCCAATCCACTCCTTGCATATATTGATCATCTTCAGTTGTTCCCATGGCTGCATACATGTTCTAGTCCATAATAGTGACATACTAGTATGATTTATTACCCTCGCATCATGGGTTGTCCCTCATATTTTGAGGCTTACTTTCCTTCTTCGATTTATGTTCTTTACGCGATTTTCGACGTTGACTTCCCTCTCCCTTTGAAAAACACCAATGTCTCTCTTGTTAAAATGAATCACCCTTATAATTCGAACTATAGAATTCACTATCATTAATCAAAATATATCGATGCTTATCTTTCCTTTCTTTTCGTGAAGAATGATGTTCTCTGTCTAACTCGACATGTGCCTTTTTACAATCATTTCGAAATTGTTGAGCCGTGTAAGATTAATCAGACGAGTTTTCCAATTCTTTTTTCTCGTCAACTTGCCGCACCTGGATTTCAACCTACCCGATTGGATTTGTTGTTCTCTTCGATCAAACTCACCATTCAATACATTTATCTTTGTTTTTTATATGAGGAGAGATTTTGATAATATTAAGTAATACTACTTAATTTTAATTTATTACATTTATATTTTTGTTTATTATCTGATAGGCGTCAATTTACATATTTTTTTGGCGTATCCTTAAAATATGTGGTAACTATACGCAAAATATGTTTTTATCTTCTATTATCATGAGCTCAAAACTCTATTTGCTAAATGACATTCGTTATGTCCCACACTTGATACACAATTTTTTTTTATTATATTTTAGGACATTCACGTATTTTTTCAGGGAACCAAATCGTTGATCAACCAGTGTTTTAAGTCTTAATAACTTCAACTATATTAAAATTCCACCATCTTTGTTTACATACATACCATAAAATATTTTATTAAATAATTGAAAAGGAATATACCAAGGCGCGTTCCTTAAATATTCAATATGTTGTTCATATTATAGCATTACAAATCTTGTTCTACAAATTATACAGTCTTAATCGGTAATGCACCGCTCTGCTAGTTTTTTTGTCAGATGGTCTAACAGATAATCTCATGTTTCCTGCATAAATATTTATATTATGAGCGATACAAAAAAGTGTTTATTACGAGAGATACCAAGATTATTAATTTATATGTGAAAATAATATTGTATAATATATGCAAAACTAATAAGTGTTTATTATATATGAAATCATTGGATTTTATGATATACGAAACCAATAACGTTCATTATATTCAAAATTAATATTCATGTAAAATCCATGTTGTTTTATTATGTACAAAATGTACCTATTAAAATATGTCAAGCGTAATACTTTATGAAAGACTACACACTATTAATTTAGAAAACAATAAACTTGTGAGATGTTAATCAACATCTAACTGAGAATCCTGCACACACGAAATATCATATGTGAAACCAAGCAAATTGCATGCATAATCGGTTTAAGAGAGATAAGATTATAAACAAATAATGGATTCTTAACATTTTTTTGTATATGCAAATTTTATTTAATGTGGTGCATTTATTTTTGTTGGTGGAATTCTAAAGTTGTACGTTTCCATTATTGAGGGTTTTTTGTCATGGCTTACTTGAACGACAATTTTACCATTGTAAGCATGTCTCTTAATAATTAGGTTAGGAATTTCGGTCACGTATGAGTGGATCCGATGTCTGCATACTATATATTATCACTGCATTCATCATGAGTCACCATATACACTCCATAATCTGTCTCAATCTTAGAGTTGTCACTGGGGGCATAGCCCATATAATTTTGATCATCCCTAAATAAACATTAGCTTATCGTATGTCCATATCTTCTATATATTTGGAATTTTTGTAATTGTGTTATCTTCTATGTAATTGTTGTATCTTCTATGTAACTTCTACCTGAGTATGTAGAGAAGTTATGCTTAGTAGATACAATATTGACAAAGGTTAAAATAAGATTAGTAGTAAAGTTTTGTAGATTATTTAACTGGCCATGTCTGCTCTCAAAAGTTAAAAGAATATTCTAAATATCAAACCAATTAACAAGTATACTCACCATCTGAACCAATAAGGATATAAATTACTAAATCATCAATGGTTATTAGATTACTTACCAATGTCAAATTATTAACGATGTTCTACATCTGAGTGAGGAAATAAAATTTATTTTATGATTTTATGGAACCCTAATTTGTAGATAATGATTATTAACCTTGTTTGTGAACTATCAAGCTTGGGAGTTGCATCCCATAGGTTCGTGGAAGTTTCATCTTCCATTAACTAAGCCATGATCTCATGGCTTATTTTACTAATAACAATCATATGAGCCACTATATGATTATCTATGACTCATACTGAGGCTTATCGAAATGTTTGATAGAGTCATCATGTACATGATTGATTTAGGCTGTAGGATATGGTTTGTTTATAGTAATAAAGCCTCGTCATTTGTGACCCTTAGTGGTCGTAATGAAAAACAATCCACAAAATATAGTTTGTCCTATATAATTTTATGTCATTGATGTTGTTCATTTGACTTTGATTTAGTATTTGTTTATTCAGGTTGCACATGTTTGGATCTACTTGAAACTTTTGAGAGACGATTGAGATTGTGTGGAACATAGGTGAATTATTGGTTGGTTCCATGAAGACAGAATCGAGAAGGCTATGATACCAAGTTAGAGATGATTTGAGAGAAATCTTTTTGTATTATTACTATTTTAGTTACTTTAGTATTACATCATTGACACGTTGCCTTGTATAGCCTATGTAATTACAAAGTGTTTATGTAACAAGAATATATATGTAAGCATTACATACTTCAACAACTGTTATCTAATGAATATAATTTGTTTATAAATTGTTCATTGTTGTGATGGATTGGTATTAAGGACTTGGGCTCAAGTTGTTTAGAGGCTCATTGCAGCATAAAACTTTTTTAATGCAACCTATTACAAATATTAATTTAACTATAACACTTACAACTTAATGTATATTTAAACATCAAGATACACCATTAGGTAAGTAATGATATGGTTAGAACCAAGCTTCATTTTCAGTTTTACCCTAGCTCTTCTACTTTATTTTGGGAGTTGTCTCATTCAATTTCCTTCTTATCAACCATCTTCTTCTTTGCTCCTTGTAAGACATTATTTTTTATATCGGCTGAATCATCCAATACTTGGCCGATAAGGTATTCGATATTGTATCAAACATATTAATATGATATCATATCGAACTTCACTACTATAAAACTGTAAACATAACTCTCTATCATTTTGAAGTTTTCAGATTAGTTTCTCTCTAACAATACTTCATCTATGCTCATTTCCAAACAAACTAATTGATAAATATTTATATTTGTAATGTTCGTCGGATCGAACGATAGTCATCTTATCAATATAAGGATGCATGTATATTGGCATAAAATTTATGAATAATATTTTTTGGCATTTGGCAGCTCATAGACTATAAGAAAACGACATTCTATAGCGCATGTGATGTTATAGATACTGCTATATATGATGCTCGACCATTAGTTGCAACTCGTAATTGTTTAATTGTAAATGGTTTACCAGCTAAATTAGTATGATTTTTTCGACCATATTTCTAACGGTGCTGCAAAATGTTCCAACCAATTATCAAAGTTAGAAACTTTAGCAGTATTTGCATGAGATTCAGCCCAATATTTTTCTTGAAAACAAGAAATATAATTTTTTACAGAATTTTACAAGTAGGTTTTCTTGTCTTTATCACGTCCCCTACCTCGATTGAGTATGAGCTATTGTTTTACATATATTTTGGGTCTCCCATAAAAGAGTATTCAAATGATCCATTATTCGTCCATATATATTTACGTAATGGCATATTTATGAAACACATTTAGGTTTATATTTAAAAATATATAGTCAATGATAACCTCTTCTTCTCCAATAAGCTTAACTCGAGGCAAGATGGATAGTCATTTCCAATGGTCGTCTATAATGGGCATATGAATTCACCGATCATCTCGTTGAAGTATTGAAATTTCATGGACACATAATAACCGTTGTGTATTTCGAATTGAAAAACTGCATATCGATGGTACGATCACATATGTTCGACATCCTTATAATTTTTTTTAATATTATATTCAAAGCCTATTTCAAAAATAGTTCATATAATTTACGAAAATAATCAATTTCTAATTATCTTTAACATAACATTTTTTTCTTTCGAATGATTCTTTTATAACCCAATGTTACATCACAAGAAAATCGAAAACTTTTTTCAAAAATAGTTCAAAATTCAACAAGATTGATACAATCAATTTCTTAAGGCTAGTGTGCGCTCCTTCCATCCTAAGTTATCGTTAATTTTGTAAGTCATAAATATATTAGTTTTAAACTATTATTTTTGTAACTACGTATTTCACATCATAATTAGTATACTACGTTACACATTAAAACTACTTATTAACTTTCACAATATAACCACTTTCATACATTTCACATTAATTATTTTCGTTGTAAAATTTTTAAAAACGATAAATGTCACATTTTTCAACTGTATAAAATTGTTTCACTTTTAGACATTTATAAACAATGATACTATTATTTGTTGGTCGTTGTGTTTTTGAAATGCATGATATTGTTGTGTTTGCATGAACAAAACTCTATTAATAACTTGTTACCTAACATTGTATCTCGTAGTCCACCATTCTTCTTGCTAATTTAAAAGATACATGTAGTTTCATTATGTTTTCGTTCATGTCGAAAACAGTGCTAGACTAAACCACGACCCTCTAAACATCCATAAAATTCTATATTTTTTATTTTTTGTGAATAATTTTTTTTGTCGGCAAATACGTTATTGTAAATATGTCATTTACATAACATGTGCATCACGACCGTATTTTTTTATCAAGATCATTCATCAAAGAAAATTCATGACAGGTTAGTATAAGACATGACAACTCACAATCATTCTCTTCCATATTCGTTATTAAGCATTCTAATGCTCATTGTAACTATCTTTATTTTTCTTAAGCATTCCTTATTATTTTGAATAACGTCATTCTGTATATAACGGTCTTATACATACTATCCATAACAAACACTATAGGTAACGTCCGCAATAAATCCATACTATCTGGATGTGCAAGAAATAAGTTTGTTATGACATTGGATCATTCGTTCTCAAACCAAGATCCCTACAAGAGTTCGATATATAACTGGGTCTAACAAAGGAACACCATCAGTCAGAGAGTACCAAACATTGGTTTCAAGAATGGTATCTACCATCTATTATCAGAAAGTCGCGCTTGCTCGAATAAATCAAATATATATATATATATATATATATATATATATATATATATATATATATATATATATATATATATATTCTTAGAGATAATATAACCTTTTGAAGAGTGAACCACCTTAATACCTAAAATATAACATAATTGTACCAAGTCTTTCATCACAAAATGCTGAGCCAAATCACGTTTTAGTGCCTCAATACCATCAATATCATCACCTATAATAATCATATTATATACATATACGAATAAAATAATTCGTCGTGAAAGCACACATCTGATAAACAAGGTTGAATTATGAATACTATCAAGTAAACCAAGTGAAGTAATAACCATAAATAATTTTTCAAACCAAGCACAAGGAGTTTGTTTGAGACCATATAACAATAAACTTTACCTGGTTGGTGAACAACACCTTGAGGATGAGTCATGTAAACCTCCTCATGAAGATCACCATTCAAAAATGCATTTTTGACATTTATTTGGAATATCTTCCACTGGCGAACGGATGCAACCGCAATAAGAGTACAAATTTTCGTCATTTTTACCAATGGGAAAAATGTCTCATCATAATCCATACCATACTTCTATGTATACCATTTTGCTACAAAACGAGTCTTATTTATTTCAACAGACCCATCCGACTTTGTTTTAATTTTAAAAATCCGACGAGAATCGATTATATGCTTACGGGATGAAGGTTTAACTATATCACATGTATGAGTATGATAAAGAGAAGTAGCTCTGCTACTATAGTATTTTGCCAACGAGGTCCATACAAATCATGTATGTTTGCTATGAAAGAAACAAAATGAGTTGAGTAAGAAGAGTACGCAAAATCTAGTAGTTTAGTAGACTTACTTCTACGAGTGGATCTCCTGAGAGGTGGAGGATATGTTGTTCTACCAAAAAAATGAGATGGCTCATGCATTGGTGTATAAACTATTGTAGATGTCTCATGAGGTGGAATATCAATGCAAAAATATGCATCACTATCAGTTTCAAAATGATCAATAGCCTGCAGGTTTGTATTTGTTACATCATCTGATTTTGTCGAAATCAAATAGAATGGGATATGCTCAAGAAATGTGACATGACGAGATACATATAGCTTATTGATTAATTAAGAGTTTTCTCAATGGTAATTTTGTGTACAACAAATATTCGAGGGACTAAAGTGTTATAAAAAATTCTTTATGAGGATGTTTTTAGAGAGAGAAAGTACTAATCAATGTAGAGAGAGAAAATAATATTATATTAATCAATCAGCTTTCTCAACTCGTGTGAGGTTCTTTTATAGTACAATAACGGGCCCCACACGTTTCAATTCCTAACTATTACACATCTAGTCCCTATATTTTACCACTTATTCATAATTGATACTTTCATAATACATTTTACAATCTTTCCCCAATAAAAACACGTCTTTCCAATTTTCCCCTTATGTCTTTTATTCTCCCTTATCAGTAGCCCCCCAGTCCTTGTAAAAATATTTTTACTAGGACCGCGATGACATCTTTGAATTTCTTCTTATCCTTTAATTCGCCTCGAAAAATGCTTCTTCAAACTTCTTTTCCTATCTTTTAATTCTCCTTAAAAAACGCTTCTTCGAATTTCGAATTTCTTCGTATCCTTTAATTTTCCTCAAAAAATGCTTCTTCGAACTCTTTCTTATCTTTTAATTCTCCTCGAAAAATGTTTCTTCGAACTTTTCTTATCATTTAATTCTCCTCGAAAAATGCTTCTTCGAACTTCTTCTTATCTTTTAATTCTCATCGAAAAACACTTCTTCAAAAATTAACCTCCTTGACGACACTGATCAGTAGCCCCCCAATCCTTGCAATTTCTTAACAAACATTAGACCATAACTCAACATAAGCAATTTCTATCTCAGAAACTCTCATCGGAAACAATTATATGGACATTGTGATACCTTCAAAAATTCTTCTTCGAAAATAATCGTATCAATACACATATCAATAGCCCCCCAAATTTGGCTAATTAATTGCAAGGATTAAGCTCATCGAACTTTTCAGTACTAATTCTCATATCCCAGTCAACAATCTCCCGCTTTTTTTTTATGACGTCATTAGTCGTAATTCCTTGTCACCAAATATTTTTAGAGATCTTATTACACTTCCCAATATTTTTCATCATTTGATTGCCTTTTCACATTCTTCCTCAGTTCTCGATGCAATACAATTGTGCCTATGTTACTTATAACATCCCTAGGAAAACAAAGGAAAATGTCCCCAGGCCTTTCTCACTTTAAAATCCCATTTACTTCTATAAATACTCACCCCTTTCATTTATACTCCAAACCTTTTGTTCTAAACTTTATAGAGAGAGAAAGCTGGCTTATGCTCCCAAAGCCTCGTCGAATTCTAGAGTGGTTGTTCATTAGCCAAAAATTCGAAGAGAAAGTTGCTGCCGGTACCTACGTTGAGCCTCAACCACAACCTTCGGTTACTACTTTCTACGGTGCCTGGCCCCATCGAAAAATTTGTCTTCCATCATACCCTTAGAAATTTCTTGTCTCAACCAACGTCCCAATCTTGAACCCCTCGAAATTATGGGTAAAGATAAACATTACAAGCATTCTTCTGGAAAAAGAAAAAGGCATCACAAAGACAAAATAAACTCTCAAGAACGCAAATGAGCAAGAGAAACTCATCCGGCAACCCCATAGCCAAATTTGACTCCAGTACCTAACAATGTTCTGAAAACTGACACCTCTGGATCAAGCCTTCCATCCACCTCTTCAATAACAGGGCAAGGAAGTCCTCGATTCTCCCCCTCAAGAAATACAATTACCGATGAAGATGTACAATCATTCCGAAACAAAAATTTGGAGAATAATGGGAAAGCCATAGCCTCGGAAAACCCTAAGACAGAGACATAACAAATTCTGATTGTAGAGAAAGGTAAATCCGATGGTCCTTCCCCTGGCTTCTTCTACTCAGATATCTACAACTCCTCTAGCAATTTTCAAAGAGCAGGCTCGAAGAATTGCCCCCAAATCCAAGGGTGATATTACTCTTCCCTTGGAACTTGATGCTATTGTGGGCAATAACATCCGAGGAATCGAAAACAAGCACCTAGTTGCACTCCGCCATATTTCCTACAAATACTTCTCGCCTTCAGAAGAAACCATGCTAAGGACTCGATGGTGCATCCCCTCGTATATCGACATCAGATTTCTCTCAGAAGATGAGACTCCTTTATCTGTTAAGGATAATGAATTAGTTGTCTACACAGAGATCATGAACTAGGGGTTGAGATATCCCTTAGACCCATTCTTTATTGAATATTTTTCCAAGATCGATCTCTGCCCCTCCTAAGCTGGCCCAAACATGTGGTTCACACTCATGGAATGTATTATGGCTTCGAGGATTTCAGGCAATGGATTTTCCTTAGAAGAACTCATCGGATTATCTGGCCTGGCAAATAATCTGTTTTTCCCGTTTTACTCACTGACCTTTGGTCGAGGTCAAAAAGTAGTGAAGGACTTACTGGAGGCTGATAAAAAATGGAGACAACAATTCATCTTCTTCTCCCGACACTGGGAGATGGGCTCTGAGTCACCCCCCTCGAACCCACACAAGATTTCTCTTATGTGGACTAACAGATGTAAGTCTTTTCAACTCTCACTTTTATCTTCCTTGAATAATCGTTTGATAACTTACTGTTTGAACTTTTGCACAGCTGTGACTGGAATTTCGAAGCCTTATGCTGACTATGTAGAAAGTGCCACCACGGTGTTTACTAAACTTAGTGAATGGGCCAAGGAAAACTGGGAAAACAAATTTTGCCTCTGTTTTATGAACAACAACTTGGCCAAAAGTCAATTTTGGAGGCTAAATCCCCTCAAGAAGCTAACTATGAAGGAATTGATGACTCCTCTTTCTCAGCAAGAAGTCCTCGATCGAGTGGAAAAGAAAGACATCATTATTTATCTTCCGAAACACTCCCGAGCTAAAAGCCACTTAGACAATTCCGAAGAAGAAGTTTCAATCAAAGATCTTCAATCAGACTATGAAGGATTAGCTGCTAACCAAGAGCCAATCTCTTCGTCAAATATTGTAGCCCCCATCACCGTTTCCCCTCCAAGAAAAACGGTCCATCATATCAAGAAAAAATATGCCAAGAAAAAAGAGACCAAGAAGAAAGCTATTTTGGATCCCATCCAAGAGATATCCGAGGACACCAGAGCACAAGATGATGTCCAGGAAATCTCTGATGGCACTGGAGGTCAAATTGTGGTAACTGAACACGAAAATGAAGCTAGAAGAGATTCAGACCAAAAACCCAACTCTCCAATCACTCAAACTTCAAGTCCATCTTCAACTGGCAATCTCCCAAGATTAGCACCGCTTCCAATTCCACGAAACGATCATCCTCAAGACATTGATCATATTATTCTAATTGGTGAGTCTTCGAATTTTGACTTCACAGCAATAGGTTCTCCTATTAGCTCCTTCGAAATTCCTCAGTTTCTTTTAAGTGTTCGGAACTTAATGCATGCCTCTGTCAACATGGGAAGAAAAATGCAACATATGAAAGATCGGAAAAACCATTACAACTTCAAGTCTTCATTTGCTTCCGCACAGCTTGAAGAGATAAAGAAACAACACTCCATTATAGAAGGTCAAGTTGATGCAATTTTTTAAAAATTGTATGCCTCGGAAAACTATGTCCTTACCCTCAAAAAATGGTGTCAGAAAGAAAGGGATCTCTACCAAAAGAACGCCGGAGCTTAAGAAATACTTCTTACCGAACTCAAGAAAGCTTACCAAATTGCAACAAAGGGTTTTAAGGATTGTCTTGCTGATTTCGAGTTTATTGTAGAGGAAAATAAAAATCAATTAAAGACGATTGCAGATTTTCCCAGCAGATAGAAGCCGAAAAGGAGGCAGTTGTGAATGCTTACGCAGCAAAATATGTGGACAAACTTAATGCCCGAGATGCTACTACCTGAGCATAACTAATCACCTAAATTCGCTCAGAGTACCCTGAGTATGACTTAGGCAGTTTTTGGAAGCTCGTCTCCCCCGAACTTCGTCCACCTAACATTGTTGTTAGAGACAGTGAGACATAAGATTCCAAGGAGAGCGACTCCTCGAAAAATTCTGAGTAACACTGACTTGGTATAATTTGTTGTATAAGTTTTTGTATAAGTCCTTGTCAACTTGCAAGACAATTTTTTTAATGGTAGCAACATGTTATAATAACATCTATCTTGACTTTCCTTGTATGCCATTGTGTGGAATACCAATCTTATAATTTTTAACTTCACACTTGGTATGAAAATGATTGTATGTCAACTTGCGTTGAATAAAATAATTGCTTTATGCCAACTTTAATCGGTCATAATAATCATTGTATGCTGCTTTAAAGCAAACTTATAAAATGTCATAATTGTTAACCTAATAGTCCAATCACACCTTGTATCTTAGAAAGAATAATTCGAGGCAAAAAATCAAATGTATTGATCAGCTAATAATGACACCTCGTTAAAACCTTCATGTGCCTAACAGGGTAGGAAAGAGTATGCCTTCGTTGTTTTTGTAAACCTGAAAATAAACATAAAAAATAATCATTAGGCTAAAAAGCACTCCTTTAGGGAAGGGCATTCTGTTGTTGCCGAAGGATTTATTAAGTCGTTTACTGATTAGATAAGGAGGGATGGATCAACGAAGAAGGTATTCGTAGAACCTCTCCTAACTCAGAAATTAGGGTTAATGTAAATTGAGGTCTGATTTAATTAAGTGTAAACGGGTCGGGTTAGGTTATATTGCTACGGGCTGGGCTAGGTTATATTGGGTTTCTGGTTTGGTTAATTAAATTAGGGTTCGACCCGGTCCGTTTATTAAGTTAGTGGGTAAATGGTAATTTTTTTAGGTAAATGGTAAAATTTGAAGGTAAATGGTAAAGCTGACATGGAATGCTAAGGGGCATTTTTGGAAAAAAAAAATTCGGGGACCATTCTTGCGACAAAAACTGATGCCACGTGTCAAGCTCACAAGCTTCACATGTGCGGGGGAAACTAAAAATGCAAATTAAAAAAAGGATGGGGATGAGTTATATGCATGGTTGAAGGAAGGGGACCAAGTTGATACAAGTGGTAAACATGAGGGACTACAGGTGCTTTTTACCGTAATCATTACATGCCAAATTCTTCATTCTTATTCCAGATACAAATTTAATGCTCTATGTTCCACGGATTCTTAAAATATCTCCCTTCCTTATCTTTTAACCGATACGTTCCCTGCTTTATTTTTTCTGTTACTTCATAAGGGACTCCCAATTCGGTCCCAATTTTCCAAGGCTTATGCCTTGATATGAAGAATTTTTTTTGTAATACATTGTCCCCCACCTTAAAATTTCTCGGCTTTACCAGCGAGGCATACCTGCTCCTCATCAATGTTTGATAATGTAAAGACTTTAATTGTGCACGTCGTCTCTTTTCCTCCACCAAATCTAACTCCATAGCCCTGCTTTGATCATTTAAATCCTCCGCATAAGCTGCCACACGATATGATGGGGAAAAAAATTCCGAGGGGACAACCGTATCCATTCCATACACTAAATCAAATGGAGATGTTGCAGTTAAAGTTTGAGGCGTTGTTCTATAATCCCACAATACTTCGTGTAAGTAATCTGGCCATTTCCCAGCCTTGCCTTCCAAGTTCTTTTTTAATCCATCCAAAATAGTTCGATTGGTCACCTCCACCTGACCATTGGCTTGTGGATGAAACGGAGCATAAAAACATTATTGTATGCCCCTGGAAACACAAAAGCTCTTAAACTCCTTGTTATCGAATTGAGGTCCATTATCTGTTGTGATTTTTATTGGCACCCCAAAACGACAACAAATGTTTGAGACGACAAACTTAATAACATATTTTGCTTTCGTCCCTGCTAAAGGTTCTGCTTCCATCCACTTGGAAAAATAGTCAACTGCTACTATGATCGTTTGCCTTTCACCGGATGCCATTGTTAACGGTCTAACTAAATCAATACCCCACCTATCGAATGACACTGCTTCTAAAATACTTTCTAGCAGCACCCCTAGATTACGTATTATATTGGCATATCTTTGACATGTGTCACATAGTTTTACCAACTCTTTCGCATCACTGGAAATGGTCGGCCAATAATAACCAGCTAGAAACACTTGTCGAATTAATGATTTATATCCGCAATAGGCCGACCCTTCCCCGTCATGCAGTTCTGATAGGAAAAATTGCGACTCGTCCTTAGCCAAACATCTAAGTAACAGTCTATTTAGGGATTTCTTATATAAAATTCCTCCCAAAGGATATAACCGTGAGATTTGAACCTGATTCTCCTAGCCTCTGATTTTTTTTGCAGATAAGCTATCATTTTCCCGAAAGTCCACAATTTTTGACCTCCAATCATTTGTAACCACATTGTTTACTTCCTCCACATTCATCGAATGCTCTGTACTGCCTCTAACCGAAGGATGCTCATGAATTATGACCCATGGATGACCTTCTGACCGTGAGGCAGCTGCTAAGGAATCAGGGATCAGATTTGCTTCTCTTCGAATATGCTCATACTGAACTTCATCAAAATTTAAAACCAAGTCCTTCAAGACTTTCAAATACTTGACTAATTGATCCTTTCTTGCCTTTAACTCTCCCAAAGCTTGGTTTATCACCAACTGTGAATCACTAATCAATTTAACCTTTCTAGCCCCACACACTCAAGCCAACCTTAACCTTGCTAATGCTGCCTCATATTCTGCCTCGTTGTTAGTTGCTTTAAAACCGAAACAGATAGATTGAAACATGTCTATCCCATCTGGGGAAATTAGCTGGACTCCAGCGCCCCTTCCAGAAATATTCGACCCCCCATCCGTTCGAACCAACCATTCTGTCTTACTCGACTGGTAAAAAATCTCCATGTCTGCTCTTTTTGAGTGAAATTCAACCAAGAAGTCAGCCAGAACCTGAGCTTTTATTGCCGTTCGAAGCTCAAACGTTATGTCAAAATCTCCCAGTTCAACTGACCATTTCTTCATTCTACCAAATATATCCGGCCTTTGTAACAAACCTTTTAGGGGAAATGCTATTCGAACTACTATAGGGTGGGCTTAGAAGTACGGTCTCATTTTTCGAGCAGTTGTTACGAAGGCCAAAACTAACTTTTCCAACTTGAGATACCTTTTCTCTGGATCTAGCAAACTTTTGCTAACATAATAAACAGGCTTTAACAAATCAATCTCTTCTCGGAGTTATACAACACTGACTGCAAAGTCTGATACCGACACATAAACGATCAACTTTTCTCCCATCAAAGGTTTGGGTAGTATCTCTAGGGACATCAAATACTCTTGAATCTGGCGAAACGCTGCAGAACATTCCTCGGTCCAACTAAACTGTCTGGCGTTTCTCAACACTTTAAAGAAAGGCGCACATTTATCCGATGAACAAGAAATAAACCTATTCAATGCTGCCAATCTTCATGTAAGAGTCTAGACTTCCTTAATATTCTGAGGAGGAGTCATACTCGTTAAAGCCTTTACCTGTTCTGGATAAGCTTTGAATACCCTTTCATTTATCATGTAGCCAAGAAACTTCCCCGACCGTATACCAAAAATGCACTTTTCTGGATTTAACTTCAAATTGACTTTGCTCAAATTATTAAAAGTTTCCTCCAAGTCAGAGAAATGATCTTTGTCCTGTAAACTCTTTACCAGCATATCATCGATGTAAGCTTCTATATTTCGTCCAATTTGCTCCTCAAAGGTTTTGTTTACCAAACGCTGATGAGTCGCCCCCGCATTTTTCAGGCCAAATGACATGACCTTATAACAGTATAATCCTCTTCCAATGATAAATGATGTGCTTTCTTCATCTCTTGCGTCTAACTTGATCTGTTTATATCCTGAATAAGCATCCATGAAAGACAATAACCGATTACCCGAAGTCGAATCCACTAACTGATCAATTCGAGGTACCGGAAAAGGATCATTTGGACAAGCTCGATTCAGATCCATAAAATCCACGCACATCCTCCACTTACCATTCTTTTTCCTGGCTGAGACTGGATTCGAGGCCCATATAAGGTATTGCGACTCTCGAATATGGCATATGCTTAATAATCTCTCAACCTCTAAAAGAATAGCTGTAGACTTCTCCTGAGAAATTGGTCTTCTTTTCTGTACAATAGGCCGAACATCATGTCGTACTGCGAGTTTATGACATATTATCTCTGGAGGTACGCCCGTAACGTCCTCTACACACCAGGCAAACATATTTAATTTTGTCGACAAAAATGCAATCAATTTTTCTCTAAACTCAAAAGAAAGCTTTACTCCAATTTTAAAAAAATTTCCATCTTCGAACTTGTGTTCCTCATGATCATCATTCGGAACCAGAAATCCTGGGACCTCCCTCGGATCATCACAAGGAGTGATTACAGAGGAAGTCCTCTTTAACTGCTATGGTTTTTCCGATGCTCCTCCCCGAACTCCTTTCGAAGATAAAACTATTTGATAACACACTCGAGCAATCTTCTTGTTGCTCCTGATCGTACCTATATTGTTCCCTACCACATATTTCAAGCATTGGTGTACCGTCGAGATAATACCATGCATCATGGACAGCCAAGAACGGCCCAAAATTGCATTATAAGAAGTTGGTGCGTCTACGACTATAAACAAAACTTCAGCTTCCTTTCTGAATGGCCCACGACCGAGCTCCACCACACACTAAAACTCTCCCACGACTATTGTTGTTGCTCCTGTAAAGCCCACTATAGTTCTGTCAGACCTTCGTATAATAGGTGGGTCAGAAATTCTCATGTAGGTACTCATAAACAAAATATTCGCAAAACTTCCCGTATCAGTAAGTATTTTCTGAACTTGGTTACCAACTATTCCTGCAGCGATAACCACTGCATCTTCATGCGGGCCCGCTATATTCCTCATATCATCATCATCAAAACATATGATATGAGAGGGCAAGTGATGCATCTGTGCTGAAACCCCTGCTTCAATCTGCGTAGTTAGATTCATATGCCTTTTCCGCGAACTATTAGAGTTCCTTGCAATGGTATCCCCTCAAAAAATAGCTAACGACTCGAAAAAAACATATATGTAATTTACTTTCCCTCTTGGAATAATTTCTTCTACCATGTTCACGTTATTTCTCCCTTCCTTGGGATCCAGATACTCTGCTGCAACATCAAAAGCACCAACCTATTCGGAAATCACCATTGTTGTGTCAGCATTCTTTAGGACAGCCTTTACTGCAACATTTTTCTAGGTTTGCTTTTTCATGAATTCTAATAACATTCCATTCTCAATTAAAGCTTGCACCTCTTTTTTCAAAGCGATACATTCCTTGGTGCCATGCCCAATATCCTCATGGTACTTACAGAACCTGTTAGCACTTCTGCTGTCCCTCGAAGTTTGAATAGGAAAAGGCTTTCTGAACTGCACTGTTGACCTTGCCTTATCAAATATCGTAGCCACATTTTCTGAACTTGGTCACCATCTATTCTTGCAGCGATAACCGCCGCATCTTCGTGCGGGCCCGCTACATTCCTCATATCATCATCGTCAAAACATATGATATGAGAGGGCAAGCGATACATCTGTGCTGAAACCCCTGCTTCAATCTGCGTAGTTAGATTCACCATATGCTTTTTCCACGAACTATTAGAGTTCCCTGCAATGATATCCCCTCAGAAAATAGCTAACGACTCGAAAAAAACACATATGTCATTTACTTTCCCCCTTTGAATAATTTCCTCTACCATGTTCACGTTATTTCTCCCGTCCTTGGGATCCAGATACTCTGCTGCAACATCAAAAGCATCAACCTCTTCAGAAATCACCATTGTTGTGTCAGCATTCTTTGGGACAGCCTTTACTGCAACATTTTTCTAGGTATGCTTTTTCATGAATTCTAATAACATTCCATTCTCAATTAAAGTTTGCACCTCTTTTTTCAAAGCGATGCATTCCTTGGTGTCATGCCCAATATCCTCATGGTACTTACAGAACCTGTTAGCACTTCTGCTTTCCCTCGAAGTTTTAATAGGAAAAGGATTTCTGAACTGCACTGTTGACCTTGCCTTATCAAATATCGTAGCTGATGAGGGAGTAATCGGCCAACTTTAATAGAAAATGAGTTAATTGTGAATAGAAGAAGATAAATATGCCTATTATTGTATTTATTGTGTATTAGAAGACCATTTCTAAACAAAGTATTTTGTAAAGGACTAAAAGTGAAATAAAGCAAGACCACCAAGGAAATAAACGGGTCCACCCTTCCCCACTATAAAAGAAAGCCCATTATTCTTGGTAGGTGGGACAATTCATTATTATATTCTCTTTCTACTTTCTCTCTCTACATTTTGAGCTTTAGTCACATCAGGTCATAGATCCAATATTCTTCTTTCTTGTCATTTATTCTCTCATCATTGGCGCCATTTGTGGGAACACGTTATACCAAAAAGGAATATTTTTCTTTGAAAATCGCGATCTGGTTTTAAGAAATGAATGACGAAGCAGTCGGAGAGAGGGTCGGGAGAGAAGTAGCCCGAGCCGTTTCGCTGTATGAAGGCGAGGAAGCTCCGGGTCGGGAGTACTACGCGCAGGGTCGGGACAAGCGGTCGACCCTTATCATGACCAGGAGACAGCTACCGGAAGACACCGCAAAGCTAAACGCTAAGAGCGAGCACTAGATGACAAAAGAGCTCGGGAAAGCAAGGGGAAAGAACCAGTCATTGACACCCACGATAAAGGCTACCCGACCGTTGATCATCGCATCGATGCCCGACCGGTTCGATATTATCAGGAACCTCGCCCGGAGGACAGGCAGGATGGAAGAGCAGAGCGATACCCGAAGGATAACCGGGGGATCTTTGCTGATTATACTTCGGATGACTCATCGGGAAGAGAATACCGGCGTAAGGAAAGACTAAACAAGCGAACGCAGAAAAGCAATGCCCGACGGAATAGGGCACCCTGTTCTGACTCTCCCAAATTCACGAAGGGTAGCGCCAAGAAAAGAACGCCAGTATCGTTCGAAAAAGAGATGCAAACAGGCAACAGAGAGGAGCGGGTAGTTCTACCTCAGGTCCAGTGGCAACCATCAAATAGCCAGAACCAGGGGTACCGTGTCAGCAGCCAGTTCATCAACCCAGGAGATGGTCTATATGGGATTCAGATCGATGGGCTTGGAGGCGGAGTATTTGGGTTCGGCATGAATTGGAGGGCTTCCCCTTTGTCCGACGAAATATTATCGGGACATCTCCCGAAGAGGTTTGACATTTCCAAATTGGATAAGAATAACGGTAAGAGGGATCCGGATAATCATTTGGAAGCTTTCAAGAACTTTATGTTGAGTTTCGATAACGACGATAGGCTATTATGCCGGGCATTTTCGATGACCTTCAGGGATCGAGCGTCTAAGTAGTACAACCGACTACCACAGGGTTGTATAAAAAACTTTGGGATGTTCTGGACGATGTTCCGTCAGCACTTTGTGGGAAGCAAAAGTTTCTGAGCCAATGGAGATACAATCATAAACTGTAAGCAGAGGCTGGGAGAGAGCCTCAGGGATTACACCAGGCGTTTTATTGATGCTAAGACCGACCTGGATCATTGCGAAGAAAACGTGGCACTAACAGCGTATCGTTTAGGGTTGCTCCCAGGATCGATGAAGCAAACGGTCACTAAAAAGTAAGCTTTTAATTTTTCCGCCCTTCTGGCTCAGGTGGAAAAGCAGATGCTGATAGAAGAAATTGAGACGTCTGAATTGGCTGCGCAAATTCAACAGAGTGCGCAGGCGTCGGTTGTTATGAAACAGTGGGCCCAATCTAGCTATGCTTAGCAAGTCCAGCCAATCAGCACAATACCACTGACCCAATCCTTGCCAATCAAGCCTCTGGCTTCCCTGAGCCAAAAAGCAAAGCAGACGAACCAAGTGGTCTCGCGACCCATGTCCAATAAGTTAATCCGACCCGCTTACTCTGCTGACTTGACAGAATGTGTGTCTTCAATCTATGAAAAGACTAAGAAAAACGGGATGTATCGACGACCCTTCCCCATACCAACGCCTCGTGAGCATAGGAACAACCGGTCCTGTCGCTACCATGAGGACGTGGGACACGATACTAAGGATTGCATTGCTCTCAAAAAGGAGATATAGATACTGATAGAGCACAAAAACCTACTCGAGAACGTGAAAAAGAAAGCGCAACAGGGCGCAGCTTCGAAAGAAATTGTAGCGGTGCCGAAGTCCGAGACAACCATGGCGATTTCCGAAGTGTCCGACTTTTTTTATGTCTCCATCGAGTATTTCGATCCAGATGTAAACCGTAATCTCATCGGGGTCATGGAAGAAGAGGCTGAGGAAAGCAACGGGAACGTAAGAAGCCTTTGTTAATTCTTTGAATCATTGACTATTTTTGGGGGTGACTCTATGGCAGGGATCATGCACTCTTCCAGGAAGCGGCATATTGTGAACATGGCTACTCAGTTGGAAGCTCGGCCCTATCTCCATTTGAAAGACATTATGTCACCGATTCTGTATTTCGACGACGACGACATGAGAGATATAGTCGGACCTCATGAAGACGCCATCGTTATTGGGGCGGCCACTGCGGGGGAGAAGGTTCGACGCATCTTAGTAGACACCGGTAGCTCAGCTAACATAATCTTCGCATCAACTTTCGCGAAGTTCAGGGTGCCCCCGGTCATTACACGTTCGGATTGAACTATTGTGGGGTTTACATGGTCGGCAACAGACGTGGTTGGTGAATTTGAAGGCATCGTTCAGCTGGGCCGCAGACCATTTAAAAAGGAGGTTACAGTTTTGTTCGTCGTGGTCGACGCACTAGCGTCTCATAATGCGATCGTTGGAAGATCGTGGCTGTCATGAATGCACGCGGTGTCGTCCATGGTTCATCAATGTTTGAAATACGTGATCGGGAACAACGTGGGGGTAGTGCGAAGAAGCCAGAAAGCAGCAAAAGAATGTTACCGAGCAGCGTTAACACCAAAAAAGGATCAAGAGATGGAGCAAGCGCGGGACTAGCAATTAGTGGGACTTCCCTAGGGGTTACTGCCCGTCGATGATCCTAGAGAAGCTCACAGTTTTTTGACCACCGACGAAGAATGCGAGAAACACCAATTTACCGAAGGGAAAGTTTTACGGATCGGAATCCAACTATCACCAGGTTTCAGAAAACAGTTGTTATTTTTGTTACGGGAGAATTTAGATTTATTCACGTGGTGCTCGAAGAACGTGACCGGAGTCCCAGAGAACCATGTAATTCACATGCTAACTATCAACAAAAATGTCAGACCCATTTCACAAAAGCGGCGGGCTTTTTCCCAAGAAAATGCAGAAATCATTCTGAGAGAGGTTGAAAGAATGATCAGCGTCAGGCACATCAAAGAATCCAGTTACCCACTCTGGACGTCCAATCCTGTCCTGGTAAAAAAGAAGAACGGGAAGTGGAGGATGTGCGTGGACTTTACCGACCTTAATCTAGCATGCCCAAAGGATCCCTTCCCGATGCCAAGAATCGACCAGTTGGTGGATTCCACGTTGGGAAACAGATTACTCTCTTTTATGGACGCGTATGCAGGCTACAACCAAATCAAGTTGCATCCAGCAGATCAGGTAAGCACAACATTCATCACGGGCCGAGGCTTGTATTGCTATAAGGTTATGCCATTCGGATTAAAAAACGCTGGAGCAACTTATCAAAGGTTGGTAAACAAGACCTTCGACCGCGAAATAGGGAGGAATATGGAAGTTTATATCGATGACATGCTAGTGAAGAGTGGCACAGATGAGGACCATATCGTTGATTTGCGGGAAACCTTTGAAAATCTAAGGGGTATCAATCTCAAGCTCAACCCAGAGAAATGCTCATTTGGGGTAAGTTCGGGCAAGTTCCTGGGGTTCTTTGTTAGCGACAAAGGAATCGAGGCAGACCTGACTCAATTGCAAGCTTTTACCGACATGACACCGCCTAAGAATATCAAGGAGTTCCAGATATTAACCGGGCGTCTCGCAGCCTTGAATCGATTCATCTCTCATTCATCTGACAACTGCGCTCAGTTTTTTCAAGTCTTGAGAAACGCCAAAGATGTTGTTTGGACGCCGGCTTGCGACGCAGCCTTTTTGGGGATCAAAACTTATTTTTTTCTTCCCCGAACCTTCTAACGAAGCCCCTGGCATGGGAGACTTTTTTTCTTTACATAATAGTTTCAGATTTTGCAGTAAGTGCGGCTCTAATCAGTGAATCGGGAATGGTCCCCAAAGCGGTATACTTTGTGAGCAAAAGCTTACTGGAGAAAATGGCCCTAGCTTTGGTGACCGCGACACAAAAAATGCAACCGTACTTTCAGGCCCACCCCATTGTCGTCCAAACCTCGTTTCCGCTCAAGTACGTGCTTCAACGACCCGACATGTCAAGAAGAATGTCTAAATGGTCGGTCGAGTTAGGTGATTTCGATATCAACTTCGAGCCACGAACAACTATCAAAGGCCAGGCCCTGGCCGATTTTATAGTTGAATTTCATTCCGACCGCCCGGACCAAGACGCACCGCCTACAGAGGACGGCCCAGATGAGTGGGTTATCCGAACCGATGGTGGTTCAAACATCAATGGATGCGGTGCGGGCGTACATATCGTCACTCCGACGGGCATAAGTATGCATCAGGCAATCTGATTTGGCTTTCCCACTTATAACAATGAAGCCGAATACGAAGCTGTTGTGGCCGGTTTGTGACTAGCACAAGTATGCGGAGCCACGCATGTGCGTCTCGTAAGTGATTCCCAGCTGGTGATCAATCAAGCCTCGGGAGCATCGGAAGCTAGGAAAGAACATCTAGTACAGTACTTAGCAACACTACGAGTGTTAGTCGCGTCATTCGCCAAAATAACGTATGAGCATGTCCCAAGAACCGAAAATATGGTAGCCGACTCCCTAGCATCGGCCTCTTGCTCAAGCAATTACCCCAGGGTAACCGAACAAGAAAAATCGTCAATCATGAGAGGAAAGAGCTGGATAACCGACCAAAAATTGCTTGTCAGGTGTCTTCGGTAACTATTTCAGATTGGCGAAGAGATATTATTGCTTTCCTAGCCGAATGATTACTACCCAACGATAGTATCTCGGCTTGGAAGATACGAAACAAAGTCCGGGGCTACATTTTATTGGGAGACGTATTATACAAAAAGTCGTTTAGCAGGCTTTTACTAAGATGCTTGGGGGTAAACGAGTCACAGATCATTGTCTCTGAATTACACGACGGAGAGGGCGCGACTCATTGTGGTTACAAAGCGCTGATAAGAAGAATTTTTCTCGCCGGTTTTTATTGGCCAACAGTAACGGTTGATGCTCGGCAAATAGTAAAAACATGCGACACTTGTCAAAGGTTCGCAAACGCAATAAACATGCCCGCGGCCCCCTTAGAATCCATATCTGAAGGCTTACCTTTTGACCGATGGGGAATCGATCTCGTAGGGCCATTACCAATGGCATCCGGTAGAAGACAAACGATCGTAGTGGTTGTGGATTATTTTTCCGAATAGGTAGAAGCCGAGCCATTATCGGCTACAAAGACTAAAGATATCATCCGATTTATTTGGTCGAATATCTGTTGTAGGTTTGGGGTACCTCAGAATCCTACCATGGATGACGGACCCCAATTTGACAGCGGTGAGATGAAATCTTTTTGTACGACCCATAGGATCAAGCAATGCTTCTCTGCCCCTTTCCACCCCCAAGTGAACGGACAAGTAGAAGTTACGAACCGAACCGTTTTGGACGGACTAAAAATGAACCTAGAAAGAAAAGCCGGCAAATGGCCGGATTACTTGCAAGAAGTGTTGTGGGCTTACCGAACTACGCCCCGAACGACGACTAAAGAATCGTCGTATGCCTTAGTATATGGAATGGATGCGGTCACCCCAGCACAGTCAATCTTCTTGTCTTTTAGGATCGGTAGCTACGATGAAAATACAAATGAGGGTGACAGACGACTAGCTCTAGACCTAATAGAAGAAAAACGGTATCGAGCTCAACTAAATTCGTTACATTATCAGACTCTAATGAGGAGTCGGTATGCATCAAAGTGCGTCGGTGGGAGTTCAAAGTTGGAGATATGGTTTTGAGAAGAGTTTTTCTGCATACCAAAGACAAAAGCCTCGGTAAACTCGCCCCGAACTGGGAAGGCCCATACAAAATGGTAGAAAGAGCTAAGAGCGGGACATATCGGTTGTAGGACAAGCTCAGACGTCCTTTAAGGCTCCCGTAGAACTTTGAACATTTGAAATTATATTTGGAATAATTTTGTTGATTTTTGTAATTTTGTAAGCAGTTCTTGTGTAACAACCTTTGGTCGGGGATGCACTCTTTCCTACCTCGGTGGCGCGAGAAGGTTTTAATGAGGCACCCATAGTAACCGGCCTTTTTAATCCTACATTTTCCTTTAAAAAAGTATTAACAAGGAGTCCGTCAGCTGACGAGCCGATGGACGATTTTTTTCTTTTTCTTGATCAACATAACCTAAATACGTTTTTCAGTGTATGCACTGATCTACAATTTAATTCCCGACCCTACGGGATATTTTCAATTTTACATTGATCAACATAACCTAAATAGATTTAATTCCTGACCCTACGTGAATTTTTTCAATTTTACATTGATCAGCAGAACCTTCATAGGTTTTTTAGTGTTTACACTCATCTACAATTTAATTCCCGACCATACGGGAATTTTTTCAATTTTACATTGATCAGCAGAACCTTCATAGGTTTTTCAGTGTTTCAACTGATCTACAATTAATTCCCGACCTTATGGGAAGATTTTAAATTTCACAATTGATCTACAGAACCATTTTCGGTTTTTCAGTGTCTGAACTGATCCACCTTTAATTCCCGACTCTTTGAGCAGATTTTCAATTTTACATGGATCGCCCAATCCTTGCATGGTTTTCTTGACATATTATAACAATCCAAATTTTTTGTTCCCAAACAACTATGAGTTTATAAAAGCGTCGTGCGAATAATATCACAATAATATCAGTTATGGATAAAAGCATCGTGTGAATAACATCGGTTACAAAACAAACGTTTAAAGGGGTTTCACAGACCCAACCGTTACAAAATTTAAACATATAAGAGGTCAAGCATCCTCTTCCTCGGACTCAGTCTCGGCGTCGTCCGACTCTTCGTCCTCACAAACCACGCCAGCTGGGCGATCGGCTTCAGGCACATTCAGCCACATTGACCCAAGGGGAAGGTCGGGGAAACGGTGATGAAAGGTCAGTACATAAGCGGCCTTAGCCTCGGTCGTCTCCTTCTCCATCCACTTCTGGAACTTGTCAGCAAAAATGGCATTAGCTTTTTTCAGGTCAGCAATTTCTTGCACCAACGGCCCAGCACGGTCATGCCCGTCTTTTCTGACTTGCACCAAGGTTTGTTCGGCCTTCGTCAGCTGCTCTTCCAAAAGCTT
Source organism: Limnanthes douglasii subsp. nivea (assembly GCA_036936605.1). Classification (NCBI taxonomy): domain Eukaryota; kingdom Viridiplantae; phylum Streptophyta; class Magnoliopsida; order Brassicales; family Limnanthaceae; genus Limnanthes; species Limnanthes douglasii. The sequence goes on from JAUPFV010000002.1 coordinate 130,667,874, forward strand.
CTGGGCCATTATTTCTTCCTTCACCTCCTCTTCAAGCGCGGCCACTTTCCCCTCCACGCGAGTCAGCTGCTGGCTCAACTCCCCTGCCTGCCGCTCTTTCATCTCCAAGGGCACGATCATATTGTATAAGGACAAGGATAACCCGTCTGTTATCCGCAAAGGAAAAGTGTGCGGGCTTTCGGGGACGGATAGCATTGGCAGCTTAGTACCGCTCGACGACGCCGCAACATTTTTTGAGGCCTTTGATGGACTAGCATCGTCAGGGATCACCACTACGGGTTCGGCTACAGTCACATCCTTAGCCTCCCATATTGCTCAAAGAGCTCAGGGACAGTTGCATTGTCAGCACAGCCAGACGCCGCGACATAACCGCCCTCCTTCGAGCGCTTCGGTTTTTTGCCCGAGCACCATCTACTTCAACCTTCCATTTCTGCTTCTTGGCCATCTCCTAGGACCGATGGGTCTCGCCGCCCTCAGCAACGGCTTAATCTTGTTGCCCCTCCGCGTTGGCTTCTTCAGCCTCGGCATCTGCCTGCTCGGCTTCTTCATCCGACTTGGAGCGTTTGCTGGGAGCCTTGTTGCGCTTCGGGAGAGACAAGTGGGTGTCGGGCGCATCCGTCTTCGCGACTGAGTCCACCAGGCTGGGTGGTTGGCGCAACTGCTCGATAGTGAGCGGTTCCGACAAGCAACTCTAGAGGTTACTCGTGATCAAGTTCGTATTTTTGAAGGCGCGATGAAACGCCCCACCCCAATGCTTCCTGGCATAGTCCTTCAAAATTTGAAAAGTAACTTTGTCAGGCTTAAAGTGATCCTTCTTCAACCCCTGGATGAATTCATTTGAAACTGCACAAAGGATCGGTCAATCACGTTAATATATATATATATATATATATATATATATATATATATATATATATATATATATATATATATACATACAATCAGGAACCCAGGTCCGCAGCAACTGTCTCGGGTTCTCCTTACTATAGGGACGACCATTTTCCCAGTAGCCACTGAGGAAGACAAATCGGTATTTCCAACCTTTGTCGCCTTCGAGAAATTCATTCACAATCTTCCAGGTATTGGCCAGGGAAGAATAGAAGAAGGGGGACTTGGGAGACTTCGAGAGCCCGAACATGGCTATGTACTCAGCCATTGGCATGACCCGACCCGATAGGCGTGAAGTCATTATGCAGGACATCAACGTATACCACGCATTGGGGGTTAGTGAGAGGGGCAGAGGTAAAGGGTTTGGAAGTACAAAGCAATCTCAGGATCCAGAGGAAACCTGAGGCCCCCAGTTGAAGAGCTCCGTGAAGATAACAATCTCCCGTGACTAAACATGCACAGGGGTCTCTCCAGGAACGGAGAACCGGACGGTAACGCATTCCGGAATACCCCACCGGGTCAGAACCTCCTCGTGCTCCGTAGCAGGACAGTAAAGGTACTTGCCCTCAAATAGGGAAATGATATTGTCCCTGGGCAACTGGCGGTGGTAGGACGTGGTCATGACCGCCTCAATATCTGCGGGAAGAGGCTCTTCGGGAGAAGCAGCAGTGTTGCCGACAGTGGCAATACCTCCCCCTGCAGGCAAGACGACCGCCCCTGGCTCCTCGGTGTTTACTACCAGTGCAGCATCAGACCTAGAGGGGCTAGCCGCGGAAGGATCAAACGGTTGAACAGGAGGATCAGAAAGACCAGAACTGCTTCCAGTTTGGGCAAGTTGCGAATCTTTTCGCTGTTGACGAGCACGCTCGGGCTCCAGTTCTTTACGGTTCTGATCCCGTTGGTTAAGACCCAAATGGGTACGCGCGGTATTAATACCGGTCTGGTACCCTTATATATTGGGTGTAAGCTGGATCATCTCGGGAGATTTCTCTCCCACGGGTGAAGTCAAAGTGTCTGATTCTCCCACAGAAAGGAATTTAGCTTTGCCTCGACGTCAAAGTGGAGAAAGGGTTGGAGCGGTATAAGAATTCACCGACGAAGGCGTCAGAAGGTTGATTTGAGTAGTCGGAGAGTGCGGAGAGCTGCTGCTTGAAGGAATAACAATGGTCTCGGGAGATCGAGCGCCAGACGGTTCAGGTAAAATAAAAGGTTCTGCAGGGATTGGATCAGGAAGGACAAGGTCGTGGAGAAGCGGTACGGGCGTAAAAGGCTTGGTGTCAGAACTCCAAATCAGTCTCACGGCTCGATACTCTTCAGCGCGGTCACCGATACTAGCCCAATCTTTAAATCCGAACACGAGCTCCCTCTTCTTCTTAGTTTTTGGTCTTGGCTTCGGGTTCCTATTTCTCATAAAACTCGCTCTCTCTCTAGAATAGTTCGGACAACACTTTTTCTCTCTAGAATTCCTCTGAGAGTGATTCTTGCTTATGAGGTATTTATATGCGCCCTCACTTAACTGTTTCACGTACAGGGGAGTCCAAACGAAAAAAAAAACAGTGGGAAGTCGAAAGGCCTCTTGGAAAACTGTGCAGGCGAGCACGCTTCGAGTAATCAGGTGACACGTGGGGCTCCTAATCAGACTAGGGTTATAGACATACGTCAGCTAGCTCAGTTAGCTACATTAGATGGACCTCATCTCCCCGACAAATTTTCAAGTTTGGTCATTAGTTTGGGCCCATGAGAGATCTGCCAAAGAGGGTCGGAAGCAGACCCATGATAAGTAGTCGCAGCATCGGGACAATTGGCAACCGACCCGGTAACAAGAAGCCTAGAGGGTCAGACATTATTCAGGAGAAAACACTCAACCGGAACGATCCGGTCAATCGGTGCCAAGGTCCAAGAAACAGAGGCGTTTCAAACTAATTCTTTTACAAGTCTTCATTCCCGATGCTCTTGAAGACTGGGGGGGGGGGGGCTACTGATGAGGGAGTAATCGACAAACTTTAATAGAAAATGAGTTAATTGTGAATAGAAGAAGATAAATATGCCTATTATTGTATTTATTGTTTATTAGAAGACCATTTATAAACAAAGTATTTTGTAAAGGACTAAAAGTGAAATAAAGCAAGACCACCAAGGAAATAAACGGGTCCACCCTTCCCCACTATAAAAGGGAGCCCATTATTCTTGGTAGGTGGGACAATTCATTTTTATATTCTTTTTCTACTTTCTCTCTCTAAATTTTGAGCTTTAGTCACATCAGGTCCTAGATCCAATATTCTTCTTTCTTGTCATTTATTCTCTCATCGGTAGCCACATTTTCCGTTAACTCAGCAAAATAGTCCGGACGAATCCACTTGTTCGAGATGGGCCTTGCTCATTGGTTATAGATTTGCTGGTTATTATAGTTTTGTTGGTTCGTTCTCAACCTTGGTGGATACTGACCCACACCCTTAGCTTGAACATTAACACGAGGCCCTTGATTACTAGACTCAAACCTTTGAAATTTATTCTGGTCTAGTTGATCACTTGATTCTTTTTCTGATGCTGGGTCTCCTCCACCAAAATTCTTTTCTCAACTTGATCCAGTAATGCCCTAAAAGTCATCGCATGACTCTCTGCTACCGTATCCTTTAAAAGTTCGTGGAGAAGCCTCATCCTGAATGTCGCTAGTGCCACAGAATTTTTGCAGTACTCCATATCTGTTTTCGTTCTCACAAAACGATTGGTGTAATTCTTTAAACTCTCCTCAACTTTTTGCCCACAATAAATTATCGTATCTCCATTGGCTCAAAAGTTTTTACTCCCCACAAAATATTGTCTAAAGATATTCCAGAACATGTCAAAATTCTTTATCGAGCCATATGGAAGCTTGTTGTACCACTTGGAAGCCACCTCATTGAAGGTCTGAGAAAGCGCTATACACAGCAATTTATCATCGTCATCGAAATTAATCATGGAATTTTTGAATTGCTCGAAATGATTGTCAGGATCCTGTATCTCATCGAACTTTTCTAGCTTCGAAATATCAAAGTGCTTTGGGAGGCTGCATGCTAGAATTTCCGAGGACAAATGAGAAGCTCTCCAATTATGACCTGTCCTATAAACATTAGCTCTAAAATTTTCATGTTTCAGAAAATAGAGACCCTCCTCGAAAGGCAGAGTGTACTAATGTTGCCACTCTGAATTCCGCTGGTCGACATTTTGGTTCCCAGAAGGAAAATTCATTTGGTCAGAACCTTGCTCATTAGCATGAGCATAATAATTCTTTTCCCTCAGAGATTTCCTCTCCAAACTCCTTTCCCTTATGTGCTTCCCATGCTTTCTGCTATGTATTTTCTTTCGGTAACTCCTCTCCGGAGACGATTCTGGTGAACTATAGCGAGAATAATCACTTGAATCAGAGGATTCCAAGTGACACTTTCTTTTTATCCTCGAAGAACATTGTTCACGCCCTCTGTATCTGTCATCTATGTTCCTAGGACGAAGGTCAACTTCACGCTCATCTTTTTCGTTATCTTGTTCTCTTTTAATCTCGGAACGAAGATTTTCCTGGACAGTTTCTTTTTCTGTCCTTATTTTTTTTTATCTCCAGTAGTAACTCATTTCTTCGAGCCAATAGAACCGAATCGTCAAAGATTTCTCCGACGCGCTGACCACTATACGCTTCATATTCCATATCGTTTCGATAAGTATTTCCAACAAGATTCTCCTCACAGTCGTTAACAAAATCACCCCCCCCCCCCCCCCGCTCTTCTCTAATTCCGCTCAGATTAGGAACAATTTCCAGAAAGCAATTGTCGTCAGGACAATCTTCGTTTCCCATAGACGGCGCCAATGACGAATTAAGACTTTGTTCGAGGGTAATTTTGTGTACAACAAATATTCGAGGGACTAAACTGTTATAAAAACTTCTTTATGAGGATGCTTTTTAGAGAGAGAAAGTATTACTCAATATAGAGATAGAAAATAGTATTATATTAATCAATCAGCTTTCTTAACTCGTGTGGGGTCATTTTATAGTACAATAACGCCCTACACGCTTCAATTCCCAACTATTACACATCTAGTCCATATATTGTACCATTTATTCATAATTGATACTTTCATAATACATTTTACAATATTTTCCCAATAAAAACATTTCTTTCTAATTTTCCCCTTATGTATTTTATTCTCCCCTATCACTTATGACTGGTGGGATCATAACAACGATAACCTTTATGTGTAACACCATAATCTGGAAAAACACATATATACCCAATTTGTTGCGTTCAATATAAGGACGAATGATAAAACATGTACATCAAAACACTCTTAAGGAAGAATAATTTGGAAGCTGTCTATATAACTTCTACAATGGAGACATTCTTGCATTACGAACGATGGGAATTTAATTAATCACGCAAACAACAATCAAAATTTTTTTATCCAAAAAAAACTGGAACTTCACCTGATAAAAAGAAAGAACAAGCAATCTCAACAAGGTGACAAATTTTCTTTATGCAACACCATTTTGCTAATGGGTGTCAGTACAAGATGATTGATGTATGGTACCATCGTATGCAAGTAAATATTTGAAATTATTGGAGGTACCAGTGCTCTAAATTTTCTATCAATTATAAATAAATTTGTTTCATCTAAAAAAAGCCATGTGTATCGACTATAATCATCAATAAACGATACATAATATGACGAACCACCCTTGTGGAGATAGAAGATGGACCCTAGACATCATAATGGATAATATCAAAAGGAGCAATATAATAAGTGACATTTTCATTAAATGGTAAAGCCAAAAAATTTCAGTTTACAACCACTACAATTCGAGATATTACAAGTATTTAACTGACCTAAAGCATATGTAAAGACTAAAACTTTCAAATACGATGCAAATACATATCTCAGCCGAGAATGTCAAAGATAAAACTCAGAAGATGAATGATTCAAACGAAACGAAGACAAATCAACACAAGAGGCACCAATATCACTCAAGTATTTTTTTCCAATATCAACACCATATACATCCACATGTGTTACTTCGAGTTTTTCTAAAACATAGAGTTCCCATATTTTACGACCTGTCTCAATCACTCTATAAGTCTGTTGATTTTGTATAAAACAAACATAATCATAAAACAAGACCCAATAACCAGATTTACACCATTAACTAACCTAAACAATATTCAAAGCAAGGGTGGGAATCTTATAAATATCATATAGCGATATATGAGGGGTACACATAAGGCCAATACCCTCTCCTGACATTGTTGTAACAGTAGAAGACAAAACATATATGGGTCAAACATGAGATAACAAAACAAAGTTCGACATGTGAGGTGACATATGATGAGCCGCACCCAAATCCAAAATCCTCAACGATAAATCAGTACATGAAGTGGAAGACGAGGACAAACATGAATGGTATGCAGATGTAAACATAATAAAGTTCTTCTCATTCAGTTTGGTATTAGTAGACTGTAGAAAATCATTTTTCCTATCAAATTCGCAATAAGATCCAAAAAATTTAATCGAACAAAATCAAACAATCAATATATAGCAAATCCAAATCGAAAAATCAAATCAAAATCTTAATCAAAACCTAAATCCAAAATAGAAATCAAACCAAGTCCAAATTCAAAATGCTAGTGGCCCAAAAAATTAAATCGAATACTCAATCAAATCCAAATCGAAAACAAGTCAAATTCAAGTCCATACTCAAATTGAAACTCATCGAATCCAAATACATATCGAAATCCAAACTCAAATCAAAATCAAATCCAAATATTAAATTCTGTAGAAAATCAAACCTCGTTTACCAACTAAAAAGCACTGCATTAGTCCAACAGTGATTTATCCAAAAGCGTAACACCAAATTACAATCCAACTGGTTAGATTTAAGGATTGGATGTACTGATGACAATGGGCCGGGATGGGTGCGGCTATAGCTAAACCCATAACCCATCCCGTCTATATTTTTTCAAATCCATACCCTAACCCGTACTCGTCGGGTAGTAATATTTTTTTTCACACCCAAACTCGTCGGGTTCGGGTACCCATTCGCGGGTACCCATTAAAGTTACGTTTTTTTGAAAAACTATCCACTAGTCTCTAGATTTAAGCGAATTATATAAAAAACACTAGAACCTTATCTATTAGTAATTAATACATCGTTTTGGTATATGTTAGTAAATCATTTTTCTTTTAATTTAATTAAGAGAAAAGTACCCCTAAACACCTTCTCAAGTATCAAATACCAAGATGGTACCCGTTTTTGGACTAGTTTCATAAACTACCTAAAGCCACATTTTGGACAATTATACCCTCTAGGGTATAAAAGGGGTTATTTTCTTGAAACCCACTTTTTTCACCTTCTAATCAGACTTTTAGGTTCTAATTTCCCCCCACTTTCACATTTCCAAATTTTAGGAGAGAGAAACACGTTTTACGAGAGCGAAACCAAAAGCCATTTTTGGAAGGTTACGTACCGGCGAACCACGACTGACTCTGTTTTTGTTCCGATTTTGTTGCCCCTACCGGCGAACCACCGGCGACTAGTAAGCAGCTTCTCTGTCACTCCTCCGATAATTCTGACATCCACCGGCGACAACTAACCAGTTTTTTTCTCTCTGTTCCTTATATCAGGCACCTACCGGCGCACCAGCACTGTCTCTGTCTCTGGTTCGATATTTGGAACCACAACCGGCGAGCATCCAACTGCGACGAAGTTTCCGTCGAACCGAACAGTCGCCTTCAAACCAAATCAGGTATGTGTTCGATTCTTATGCGTTGATGTTGAGGTTTTCGAACCCAATGATAGTCCATGCTGTATGATGTGTAATACTCCGGTAGAAACGTAAGGTCATTTGTTACTGTTGCTCGACTGGACGACGTTACGTGATAGTTGTATTGGTAGTGAGGATGGTGTTGTTGTAATCATTGTGAGGCTGTTGTTTTAAGCATTGTCAGGCTGATGTTTTAAGCATTGTGAGGCTGATGTTTTAAGCACTGTGAGTTTGCGTAGGGTTGGTCCATGTCTAGCAATATGGGCTTTATTATCTATCAGTACAACTATCAGGTTTATGAGGCTGATCGTTAACGTGTTAGATCTTGTGTAACAGCTATAAGGATGCTGTTCCAAATGTTGTGAGTGTATGCAGGTATCGTCATACATCTAGCAATGTATATTGTATTATATATCAGGGTCTGATAGTAGTTTACATGTAAGACAGCACGTCTAGGGGATAAGTATAAGTTTCAGGTCACTTAGTATCAGGGTCTGATAGTAGTCTTCATAATGTAGTGGCTGCTTAGTATTATTGTTTTAGTTACCATGTGAATTACTAACTACCTTATTATGTGAACGTTGACAGGTTAAAATGACAGGAGTATTCTACCGCTCGGGATTGGTTGGCATAATCAACGTCCTGAGACGAGATATAATCAAAGCTGAACACATCGAGGCTGCTCGCAGAACCCCGTTCTACACCTTCCTCAAAACCTCGTACGACCTGAGGAACGAAACTCTGAAGCTTAAAAAGTTCCACCACTTGATCGAGGCGATCTGTGGTTTATACGACGTCAGATGGAAGGCTTTCAAGATTGGACAAAAGCGTGTAAGGCTGACCAAGAAAGACGTTTAGGCGATCTTTGGCCTGAGACACGGTAACGAAGAGATGCCGATGAGCAAATCAGGTGGATTTATTGCTCGGTACGCCGAGGGAGCAGAGTTAGATTCGACTTTGATGAAGAAATATTTTTTGAGTCCAAGGACGAGGAGAAGCGGGCCAACGAACGACAAATCAGTGTCAAACGCGTTAATAAAGGTAAATAGAGTATGTTTGAATGTAGTTATTTTGTAGTTCGTACTGCAGGCTGTGCTGGTTCATGAAATCCAGGGACATTTCCACTACACTATAAATAGATTGCTATTAATAGCAAGCTATGAACACTAACATATCAGAGATAGTGTAACATTAAAAGAACTGTCCATGTAGACCTAATTTATAAGATGTAAACATAGATAACAAGTTGGAATGGACTAAATATCAGACGGTACCAGCATAAATAGCAATGTAGGCAGCGATAGATATCAGAGTATGTAACAAATGTAAGTAATGTTATATACGAAACAGAAAACAAAGCCTCATGTATGCAGATCTGTAAAGTATCGGCCTTGAATAGATTGGATATCAGAGGGTAGCAGCATAGATAGCAATGTAAAAGTGTATAGATATCAGAGTATGTTTACAAACAACTATGGTATGTATGCAATCATATATCTAATGTCTTATTAGTCGTGGATGCCTTTAATTGTTCTTTCTGTATTGTTGTTATGATTTTGGATGTTTTTGTAGGAAGCAATCGAGAAAGCAGTTAGAGAAGGAGGGGAGGATGAAGCGAGCGATGTGGCTAGGCTACTGATACTTTTCATATGCTCGACACTTTTCTTTTCAGTGTCGGGCGATGTAATCGGTTGGACAACAATCTTCTATGTGGAGAATCTTGACAAGATAAACGACTATGACTGGTCTGGAGCAATCTTGGATAAGCTTCACAAATCGCTGGACAAATGTATTAAGGCCGGGCATCCTTCAAGAGTTATCGGATGCGTTGCTTTGCTTTTTGTAAGTATAGCTAGTTATGATCAGCCTGTCTGTTAGAAAAATGTTTTTTTTAATAGTTAGTTATATTCTGTGCAGCCGTTTCTTATGGAGCATATTTCTATAAATGTCGACATACCAAGGCCTTACATAATACCTAGATGTTACAAGTGGTGGGGGCTAGAGGGCAAGGAGTCGACATTCGAAATGATCCAGATGGTCGGTGAGCTCAGGGACGACGAGGTATGTTGTGGTATAGTAGATATATCGTAGTAGTATAATACATATATCAGTGATGATTATAATATTTTGCTGCTAAATGAACATTATACTGTATCTCCTAGGTTTTCGGCGGGGAGTTGGTGTTTACAGCATCGGAATGTTTTGTTTATGGAGTAAATGATTCGCGGATAAGGTGGGAAGGGGCTGGTGAACCAAGCGAAGGGAGGAGTAGGAAAAGAAAGAAATCTGTTGCGAACAGAAGTTTAATAAGGAAGGAAGATGACAGAGCTGGTAGTAAGAAGACAAGACGTTCAATGATTGAGGTTGAAGATGATGTTACGTTGGGGGAGTTTATTGTGGAGAGGAAGGCAAGAGTTGGTAAAAACAAAGGGGAGAGGTTGAAGAACCGGAAAAAACGTAGGTCTAGTATGATTCCTAGTTTTGGAGTGCTGTCGCAGTCGGTACTGCGCGACAGCAAAAAACTGAAAAAAAAAGGAGCCGGTTGCGGCGGTTGAAAGTTGAGAACAAGAGGCTTAAAACATGCCTTGATGAAAGAAATGAAGAGGTTAGTGCTAGCATGCTTTCTAAGTACTACTAACATCTGTATGGTTGTTAAAATGAAGTTTTCTATCAATAAAGTATTCTGTAACTATCAGTGTTATAAATAATGTAACAATTTCGTATGCTCGTTTAAATTAGGTTGAAAAATTGAAGAAAGATTTGGAGGACCTTAAAGAAAAGCTGGAGATGGTCGACTCAAGAGTGGATGGTGAGGATCAACAACTGCTGTTGACCTTATCCTTGCCATTTCGCCGCTATGATGAGGATGCTACTGAAACCTTAGATGCACGCGTTGCTGAGAAGGTGGTTAAGGAAACACTGGTTTACAAAAGAACTCGGAGGCATGTAGTAACTGAAACAGACAAAGCAACGGAAGAAGACGGCGTTGATGGGGAGGATAAAACAGAAGAACAAGAGGAGCTTGACAAAGCTAAGCAAAAAGAAAAACATTGCTCGGAGGAGGACAAAGAAGAAGTTGATGGAGGGGGTGTTCAATCCGAAACACGTGTTGAACCAATGGAAGAGAGTACTACACATGATGCTGTTGCTGTTGATGTGTTTAGGAAGCCAAAAGGGACTATCACAAGTGGTTGTGACGCTGGTAATGGGAAACGGGATGTGGCAGAAGAATTACCACCCCTAACTCATGCTGCCGGTGCGCAAAATGTAGTTTTGGTACATGCACAGGGGCCTGGAGTTGGAAACAACGAGGTTGAACAGCAGCAGCTGACGGTGGACGGGATTGATTTGTTGGACGAAGTATCAAACGAAGGAATGAAAACAATGGAACGACAGTTGGCGGAGTCGCCAAAAAACATCGATGAAGGTAATAATGCAGAGAGCGGTGAGGACAAAGGAGAAGATGAAATAGTAGTAGCAACTACATTGTTGGAGATAGCAGCAACAGAACAACAGGTTCCAGATCCTATCTCGCACAATGTTGCTGAAGACGTAAGTGGAGTTTAAATTGCTTAGTTGTATTTGAATATCATATATGATTGATAGTTAATCTCGCAATTAATGGTTTCCTTTGTTATGTTTTTAGGAAGTCGAAACAGCGGAGGCTGAAGACACACGACACTCTAGCTTAGTTGTATTCACTGGCACTGGAACATCAGCAAAGTGCGAACAACTATCGCAAGCTGTGTCGCCATTAAAGGTGATACAAATTTTTAAGAGAGCAGATCAATCCGCAGAGAAGATTGAAAATGTGTCACAGCTTGAGCCATCTTCGTATGCAACACCACAACAACAGAAAGCAGCATCGAAGGATCCTATTGTCCAATCGGTTACACCATTGGCTGAAGATAGCTTTGTAGACTGCACCCAATCATTTTACGCAGAAGTTGACAAGGCTGTTGAAACTTCAAACGAGAAGAGGCGTACACTGGACTGCATCGAGGAAGACCAAACGGACGTTGACGTAAGTAGATATTTGGTATTCTCAATAAACATTTAAAAAGAAATGTTAACAGTTTACTATGCTGCTTCTTTTTAGGTACCCATTGATGACATGCCTGGGTTCAACTTACTTACTCCGACGCAGGTTCAACACCATTCAACTGAAGTTGTAGCTTGGCCGTTCCCGACAGAGACAACGAAACTGATCGATGTAAGTGAGTACGAGAAAGTGCTGAAACTGAAACAGGTAGAAGAACAAGAAGATCCAGAAGTATGGTACTTGCCAACAACAGAGTTCTCGTACAGGCTTTCCATTAGTGTGACAGAGATAATGGAACTTCCTAACGAAACTCAAGTGGACTTCAAGGTAAAAATATTTTTGGATGTATCAATCGTATTTTAATTGTTAGTCTAGCAACGTGCCTCTATACGTCTATCAATATTAATTGAAGCAGCTATCATTGTGTCAACCAATAAACCATTGGTTATTATTTCAATTGATTCGATACTGTAATTTTGTTTTAATAGGTAATAGATGCTTGGATATACAAGCTCTTAAAGGATTCAGACTGGAAAGTACCTGTGAAAGGGTTTGATAATAAGTATTCATTCCCTGTCCCAGCCATTCAAATAACTGGGATTGCAACTGTAAGTTCCCAGTGGATTATTGCTTTCATATTAGGTACATCCCCTTCCTGTATTGATGTCTTAAATTTACAGGGGACACTGGCTAAAAAGGGAGATATGTCTGTCATTGTGGACAATGTTTTTGAGACAATGAACCCCCACACATATGTCTGTTTCGTCCCCCTATGTACTGTAAACACGGAAGGAGTTAACCATTGGACGCTCCTGGTTATAGACATGGAGAATGGGGCTGCCAGAAGCTACAACCCAATGTTTCCGTGGAGCAAGCACATTCCCGATAAGACGAGAAACACTGCCGATGCTCTGGTAAGGAATTTAAATTCCAAGTTATCTAGTTTGGTTTACTGTCTAGCAATTTCTAATAATAAAGCTATCAAACTGTGTAGTAATGCCTATCAATGACTTCTACTGTATCTATCAATGCAGTTGTCCTATTGCATGAAGAAGAAATATATACCGCATGTAAAAGGTGGGTACAAAATTAAGACCATGTTAAATATCCCACAGCAAAAGAAGCGGAGCTATGACTGCGGTGTTTTCGTGTGTAAATACGTAGAAGACATTATTAAAGACGGTTTTGTCGGTAGGCAATATGGTGACGAAATGCCGGCAGAAACAAGAGCTAAATTTTTCAAACATTTCTTGAACGATCGTAACACAAACAAACGTTGGTAGTATGTAATTTATATTTTGGTATCCATTGATTAGCATTGGGTGAAGTGTGCAAAACATCTATGATTTATGTTTGTAGACGAAAATTTACATGTAAACGCACTTTTTACTTGTTGCGGTCGACTGGGAAAAAGTTATCAAAGAACATTCTGTGTAACTTAATCTATCTGATAGAGCCCCTAAAGCTAGCAAGCAGTATTACTTTAAATACCAGAGTATGTAAAACAAACTATCAGACAGGCTTATTAAATCGCAATCTATGTAAACATATTTGTCAGACCAAATGTATTTTGAAACGTAATTTTAATGACCGTTGTTTCCATCTCTAGCCACTGTTGAAAGCAACACGCCACCATCTTTGATATGTTGTTACCATTCGCACTGTTAGTGGTAGTCACAAAATCCACCTTAATAATGAGCCGTTGTTCGAAAAATTACATGTAAACGAACTAGTTCACATAACTGTTACCATTTTGATATGTTGTTACCATTCGCACTGTTAGTGGTAGTTATATATCTACTATTGGTACATATAAGAGATGTATTACAAAAGTACCAATAATGCATATATAATAAGAACTATCAATGTTCACCAAATTGTCTATCTGGGGTTAAGGAAGGATCTATCTGGGGTTAAGCAGGCAAATTTCGTAGTGCGAAACATATCGTAATTTAAAATCATTTTGGTTACGAACCATAAAGTATAGTTTTAGATATCTTTCAGAAAAAATAGATAGACCAGATAGGTTTTAAATTTTTAATATAATTTATCTACCATTCAAAATTACTCGTAAATATCATATAACAGGTTATTGATGCACAAAATAAAAATATATGGACTGCACAACATGGTTATTGGTAGATAAATGCAATTAATTTGTTGAAAGGACTGATAACCACACACATTACTCATTACTACATTAATGTGTTAAAACCATTGGTTTGATAGAACTTGAAAAGACAATGGGTAGATGAAGTAGAATGATTACCTTCATTTAATGTATGTGTGCCATTAAAGTTGATTTCTGAAAATATGGTTGCTTAAGGGGACTCAGCATTGGGTGCTGGGTTTTGCTATAAATAGAGGGTCATATGTCAACCTATTACTCACAAACCTACCAGCAAAGAAAAAAAAACCCAGAACCTCTACCCTAAGTTCTTACCTCTGCTCCTCCAACCATGGCTCCTTCATCACCCTTCTCCCCACACCAGTCCAGCGAGGACGCCTGGTCCTCTGACTACTACTCATGTGAGAAGGCCTACAAGCGCACGACAACGTCGGAGTACTCCTCTGACGAAGAAGATGATTGGTCGGTCTGGTCTGAGGACCAACAAGACCCTTATGGATCATGGGATTCTTGGTCCATGGACGACTGTTATCTTTCTGACGATGAGAAGCTGCCAAAAAGGAAAAGGTGTAAGAGTGTTAACCCATTTTGGGATGAGGAAGACGACGATGAAGATGAAGAGGCAGACGACGAGGCCTCTGACGACGAAGAAGATGATGAAGATGAAGATGAAGAAGAAGAAGAAGAAGAAGAAGAAGAAGAAGAGGACGAGGTATCTGATGGCGACGACTCCGATTAGGTTAGAACATTTAGATGTAGTTTCATGGCCCTGTTGGTTTTTATTTTGTTGTTTTTAACATATGTTTATGCTTTTTTGTGTTCTGTAACTTGCCCCAACCCTGTGAAGTAGTGTTATTTTTTGACAGGGTTGGATGATTTAGGGTTGTTTGGACTGTTGCATGATTTTAATGTACAAGTTTCGTTGTATTTTACCTTCGTTATCTAGTCAAACTGGTAAGGTAGCAGTTTAAGGTGCATTTATTACACAGAATCGTAATCTATGAACACTAAGATATCGGAGTTATGGTAACATTAAAAGAACAAACAATGTAAACATAGATAGCAAGGTTGAATCGAGTGGACATCAGAGTATAACAGCATAGGTAGCAAAGATGTTAAATGTAAGCAAAGATGTTAAAACCAAAACAGAAAACACATTTTGATGTATCTGTCAGATGCAAAATCCAAAAACTATCAATGTTGAATATAGTAGATATCAGAGGGTAGCATCAGAGATAGCAATGTATACAGGGATAGATACCAGAGTATGTAACAAACATATATGGAACTTGTCATTTCTATAAGGGTACAAAACATAAGTCGAGATACAAAAAGTGCTTATCTTTTAGATGAATCAGGCATGAATGATTTTAAGTACACCTATAACAAATGTAAGTGAAATATCAGATGGATCTATTTCAAAACAGAAAACATATGTTGAGATACAAGAATTGCTTATCCAGAAACTATCAATGGTTAATATATTTGATATCAGAGGGTTGAAGCATAAATAGCAATGTATACATGGATAGATATCAGACTATGTAACAAACAGATATGGACCGTGTAAATTCTTTTAGGGGACAAAGCATATGTTGAGATACAAGAATTGCTTATCTTTGAGATGAATCAGGCATGAATGATTTTGAGTACATCTATAACAAATGTAAGTAAAATATCAGATGGATGTAAACCAAAACAGAAAACACGTCTTGATGTATCTGTTAGATGCAAAACCCAGAAGCTATCAACGTTGAATAGAGTGGATATCAGATGGTAGCAGCATAGCTAGCAATGTATACAAGGAAAGATATCATAATATGTTTCGAACAGATATGGTTCGTGCCAATTATATAAGGGTACAAAACATAAGTGGAGATACAAGAAGTGATTATCTCTGAGATGAATATGGCATGGAATATTTGAAGTACATGTAACCGAATGTAAGTAAAGCATAAGATGAATGTGTACCGAAACAAAAAACATACTTTGATTGTATCTGTTAGATAAAATAGCCCGAAGCTATAAATGTTGAATATAGTATCTACCAGAATATATCCTCAAAGATAGCAATGTATACTCGAATAGATATCGTAGACAGAAAGAAACTGACATGGAACATGTAAATGTTAAAAGTGTACGAAACATAAGTGGAAATATAAGGAGTGCTTATCTTTGAAATGTAAAATGTTACAAAAAAAGTAGGCAAATAATGTTTAGAACGGAGCATCACATGACCTCCTATTATGCCCCGATTTTAAACATCGACCACAACGGGCCTGGCTGCTGGAAACTTCGCCTCTTGATGGAATACGCTTCTTCCTCGGACGCCCGGGTCGTCTTTTAACGTTAGGGGGCAGCACCAAGGGCTCTCCATCACAATCTGCGCTACTGGATTCACCAAACTCAGTTATAGCCGGTATGTTAAATGAATAGCTGGACAGGTAATTTTTGGTAGTGAAGAACGGCTCGACCAACGTCATAGGATCCTCGTTTATAGATGCAATTGCAGCCAGCGCATGAGCGCACGGGAAACATTCTTGCTGCCACGAACCGCATGTGCATTTGAAATCCGGTATGTTGACCACCATGACTGGGTCCGATAAAACCTCAAAATATGCGGCAGAAGACTTGCGAACTAACCATGTCCGACTGGATTGTACATTCTCTTTGAACATCTTGTCAAACTCGGGGCACAAATTTGTGTTCCAACTTTGGCCTTCTCCTAAACGTCGAAACATTTGAGTCATCAAGAGAGCTCTGATCTGGTCGATTAATTCGACTATAGGCAGATGACACAACTTTTTAATCTGGCCATTGAACGACTCAACAGCAGTTGATGCCATCGCCCCATACCGTTTGCCTTTCACATATGCCTGAGCCCATTTTTCAGGGGCCAGATTCCTTACGAAGTTTTCAATACGCTTACCGCCTAGGCGCAAAAACTGAGCATAACGTTCATTAAAAAGATCCACCGTAGGGGCATAAGCACAACTCTTAAACATCACTAGCATATCTTGTTTGTAGACTCTGTTAATGTGTTCAAGAGCTTTATTCAAGTTCTGGATAAGATGGAAGATGCAATAAGCGTGGTAGTCAGTCGGATAAAGAGTTGCGACAGCGCTAATAATACCAGCATGGCGGTCTGAAATGAAAGTTATTTGGCGCCCTAACAGATGAGGTTTTAATTTTTCCAAAAACCAAAACCAGTTGTCCGAGTCTTCACTACCAAATATACCAAAAGCTACGGGGAAAAGACCTGCGGTGGGGAAAATGTATCTTAAAAACAGAACGACAGTAACACAACGATGTTGAGGTCGAAACTAAAATACCAGAGTATGTAATCCAAACTATCAGACAATTCGCATCCTAATCAATCAGACAGGGTCTCCCAATCTAGCAATCAGTAATAACTAAACTACCAGAGTATGTAATCCTAACTATCAAACAATCTTATTAATTTGCAAACTATGCAAACATATTTATCAGAATAAATGTATATTGAAACATGTACTAACCGTTGTTTCCATCCTTTGCCACTGCTGAAAGCAACACGCCACCATGCTTCCCATTTAGGTGCGTTCCGTCAACGTACAGTAGAGGGCGGCACGAATGGAAACCCTGAAGACACGCCCCAAACGCTATAAAACAGCGACGGAAAACATTGCCGGGAGCCAAATCCAGATGACAGTCCGTAGTGATGTCACGACTCTTTAGCCTCTTGAAGTATGGTTTTAGCAATGCGAAAGAGGTATTGCTATCTCCAAATACAAGGCGACGGGCCTTCTCCAACGCATTCCAAGATAGACGATATGAAACGTCTAAACCGTAGTCTTGCTTGATGGTTGACTGTATAGTCTTAGCTGTTAAAGAATGGCTGTTCCGTAGAGAATCGTGAATTTCATCAGCAATCAAATCGGACGACAAATTCCTGCTTTTCTTCTTTGTGAATACGGGACTGCACGTGTGGGTACTGAAAAATCTTTTAATTGTCATCAACCCGGTCTTAGAATCCACAGAAGCGTAAAGCCTCCATTGGCAACCATCCGAATCTTTGTTTACGCAGTAAACGGTGATCTTGTTAAATGTATTATGCATGTACCTGAACACAAAACCGTTCTCTAATGCATAACGGGATAAGGATAACCTAAGACCTTGAGCACCGTCTTGAAATGACTGTCCAACACCGATGATAGATTCTGCCCATGCCGCTGTAGCTAGATGTCTTTTTTTGGGGGTTGTAATGGCCAAACAGGTACTGCTTTCACCGCTGGTTCGTTGCATGTGAGAGGATTCTTCGAACAGTTGAACGGGTTGTTTACGTTTAATGGAGGAGCCTTTATCAGCAACATGTTCTTCGATAAGAAATGACACGCTCTTCAAACGCTCAACATCGAGGTAACATTCCAACCCAATGAAATCGGTCTCCTTATTAAAAATACAATTATTCTGAGCACCGCACGAGTACGTAATGCTGTAGTTTCCTCTAACCAGCCCTTGCCATGTTTGCTCAACGTACACTTGGAATGACTCGAAGTTTTCAATAAGGAGACCGATTCAATACCTGTTTCCGTACCAAATTTGAAAATGCACACTCTTGGTTTAGACATTTTGTACCCTGAATTATAGGAGTTTTGGTTAGTTTGTTTAACGTTGGTGTAGAACAACTGAATGTGTTACTGATATTATAACATATATAGCAATATCATGTAACTAACATATCAGCGTATATGCATCGTGGTCTATTGTCAACACAAATAGCAAACTGTCATACCTAAACTATCAGGGTATATGAATTATTGGTCTGGTTTCAAACACATATATCAACCTGTTATAGCTAACATATAAGGGTGTATGCAGCAAGGGGAAATGCTTTGAAACATATAGCAATATCAACTACCTAAACTATAAGGGTATATGGATTAATGGTCTATTTATCAACACATATAGCAACATGCCATAACTAAGATATCAGGGTGTATGCTGTCAGGTTTAATCTACAAACACATCTAACCTAGCAGGGTCTGTGCGGTGATCTAGCAACATCAAATCATAAAAATTGCAGGCGACAAATCGCAAGTGTTTCCATATAAATATCAGGGTTCATCACAGAGGTGGAAAAAAGAAATTACTCACCGGAATGTGAACGGAGCTGGTTTGGATGATTTGAATTGAGCAGAAGCAGATGGTAATAAGTTTCCTGAAATTAACGTACATTATATGAGAGTCTAGAATCGATTTCGAAAATGGAAAACGATTTTGAAACAAAAAACTCACCTCTGTTACTGACCTGAAACAAGGTACCGTTTTTGGCTACGATTTCGCCGGTGTAAATCAGTTGTTATGAGGCTGAGATACGGTGGTCTAGGAGGCTGAGATACGGTTAGAAATCGGAGCTAGGAGGCTGAGACGGTTCAAAATCGGAGATACGAAACTCTGTATGAAACTGACGACGTTAAACTTCAGTTCTGAAACTCGCCGGTGATCGGAACACTCCGATAACGCGATTATATGGATCGCCGGTGATTAAGTAAGGTAAACGGTGGTTCAACAGTGTCGCCGGAGGTGGTGTGATCAGCCGTGGTTTTTTGAAATGAAGAGACGTTCTTGGAAAATGGGTTGTTTGTTAGGTTAGGAGAGAGGAGAGAGAAAGGGGGCTAATAAATTCAAAATTCAAAATTCAAAAGTAATTAAGAAGGTGCTGAAGCTAAAAGGGGCCCTTTTTTTCACAAATCAACCTTATATACTTGGTTGAGGGTAATCTTGGTATTAAAAAAAGAAAAGGTATTATAAGTGGATATGTTTAATGAGATGGGTATTAAGTGAGCATTAACCCATTTTTGGGTACTAGGTTGTAATAGGTTTGGTTAAAAGGTACTTAAGGTGTCATTTCCCTTTAATTAATTATATTATTAGGTTATTTTTTACCTTGATACTAATTGGAAAAAAGAAAACAATGTTTAAGAAATATAAATCATCAAACTTAATATTTAAATGTAGAGTACTATTTTGTTATCTATTAATAATTGATATATTATTTTAAGTATATGTTAGTAATTTTTTTATTTAATAAATAGTACTATTATTAGAAAAAAATTAAAAAAAAGGAGAAATTGAAAAACTAAATTTAATGTTTAATTGTAGAAAGATAATTTTTTAAATATACGGTATCTAGTGATAATTAACAAATATTTTGTAACTTTATATTGTTATTAATAATTAATATATGATTTTTGTATATGTTATTATTATTCTTAATTTAATTAATAATATTAATAATATTAGACTATAATATCAATTTTGGAGAGAAAAATATAAAATATTAAAGAAAGAAATTGAAAAACTGAATTTAATATTTAAATGTAGAATAATATTTTCCAAAAATATTATATATATATATATATATATTAACAAATAATATATGGTTATAGTATTACATAATACTAGTATTAGTAACTTTATATTAAAGTTTGATAAATAATGTGAAATAATATAATATTTTATATAATATTAATTTAACGGGTATCCGTCGGGTATTATCCCGTGGGTCGGGTTCGGGTTTGGTACACATGGAAAATTACTTAAACCTATAACCCATCCCATACCCGACATGTAGTAAATTTTCAAACCCACAACACATCCGTGGAAATTTTTAAAAACCCATAACCCATCCCATCAGGTCGGCTCGGATCGGGTACCCGCGGGTTCGAAAAAAATTGCCATCCCTAATTGGATGTCCCAAACATGCTCTCTGAAATTCAGCAAAAATCGACACTGTGTGCCTTTCAATTGGACTGTTTGATTGTGGTTGCACACAGCATATTCGAAAACCAAAAATTGTATTTCTTTTGACGAAAAACAGATCAAAGTTTCCAAACAAGTCCAATCGAAAAACAAGAGAACATATTTGAAGTCAACCCAAAATATATACATAATAAACAAAAAGAACAAGCACAACCACACATCCCGTAGAATGGTCAAAACAAGAAGAACAACTAATAGTTCAAGATAAACAACCAACAAGAACAACAAACATTAAATGAAACACAACAAAAAGAACTAGGCACCAGCTGAAGCACAACGTGAAGAAAAGAACAACCAGTAGCTGAATCACAACAAAAATAGATCCAAACATCGAGTCAAAATCGAATACCTAGCAGGAAAGAAGTAGACCAGCCATCAAATTGAAATACCAAGACGAAATCGAATACTAATACCAATACGAAATCAAATAATCCCAACAACGAATCAAAATCGAATAGCTAACAGAAAATAGATCCAAACGACGAATACCTATAAAAATACAAAATCAAATACCAATAAAAATATGAAATCGAATACCAATATACAATCAAAACAACAAATTAAAATCGAGCCCCCAAGGGGGTAGCCGAGTTGGTGGAGTACGACATGCTTGTGACCAAAGGTTATAAGTTCGAGTTCCTCTACAAACGCTTTAGTGAGTGAGCCTGTTACCTTGTGTGGTTTATCTTCTGGCGTTGGTTTGCAGGCTATTGCGTTAGACTAAGAGTTTACCCTGTGCGCACTCCTTGAGTAGCGGCTCTGAAAAAAAAAACTGTGCGCACTCTTTGAGTAGCGGCTCTAAAAAAAACTGTGCCTACTTAAGCGGGTTCCACCTGGAAAAAAGTCAAAATCAAATACCTAACAGAAAGTTGATCCAATCAACCAATCGAAGAAATAGGGGGATTACTACGCTTCCCCGATCATATAAACTGTGCCTACTCAAACGGTTCCTCCTGAAAAAAAAATCAAAATCGAATACCTAACAGAAAGCTGATCCAATCAACCAATCGAAGAAATCGGGGGAATACTACGCTTCCCCGATCATATGACTCAAGGCTTTGATACAATGTTAACAAAAGAAAAAAAAATGTAAAAAATGGCTATGGTTTTGTTATTGGAAGACATAAAATTATATAGAATATATGAAAAAAAACTAACGGGTTTGACCTTTATGTTTTCTAATAATATTATCATTTTAACCGAACAACCTACTAATCTAAAAATAATTCTTTTTTTTTTCTTCTATAAATTGATTTTCGTTTTCGATCTTTATCCGTCAAGATTTTACCATATGATCCATATCTATACCATCTCTCGCATTGTTATGGTAACTTTAAAAATTTGAAAAAACAAAAATTTATAAATAATTAAAACCAAAATTATTAGAATATTAAATAAAAGTCAAATTCAAAATCCAAAACTTTTATTTCGGTTGCACTGATACATAACTCTAAAAGTTGGATTAAAAACAAAAAATTAAAACCAAAATTAATCAAATATTAAATAAAAATAAAATTCCAATCTCTTATTTCGGTTCGATAAGCATGGACAACCATGGGACATGGCTATAGTTAACAATTTCGGAGTATCTTTTAGCGGCTGCTCTTATACTATTATTAAAGCCACTCACCTCGGAACAAGATTACCTACTCGTCACCTACAAGAATTTTCTTATCCAAAAACCTCTCTGTGTTACTTAAACCCTAATTTCCCTTTCATCCTCCCCAGTTTCTCGGTACGAATCCCATATCCTCACTCGCTTTCTCTTCTTTTTTGCATAATCTTATATTGGTTTATACCAAAGTTGTATAATCTATTACGTTTCGACGATTTGAACATTGGTAGCAAAAGAAAATGACTGTTCTTGTTTGGGTGTGATATGGTTTGTGTATGTATATTATAAAGACCTATGTGTATAGTGATTAATTGTTTTTATATTGATTTAGTCTGTCGATGTAGAAGATAATGTTTTTTTGAACTGCAAGCTTTTAAGTGATTGTTGAGATTAATCAGCGAAAAAATGATGTTTCATCTTTCAGATATAAAGGATTAATGGCATCAACTTTCACTGCAATGTCCTTGGCTGCTCCTAATGGCTCAGTTATGGATAAGAAAGTACTTTCTTCAAACAAGCTATCATCTTTTGCCTCTGTATCTTCAAGCTCCTTTGGGAGGAGACAGAATGTGGCTTTAAGGAGGACCCGTCTTCCTAAGATCTGTGCAGCTAAGGAATTGCATTTCAACAAGGACGGTACAGCCATTAGGAAACTTCAAGTGAGTTTGTATTTCGATAAACAAAGAAATTCATTTCTGGTTTGTTGTTGCATTGATTCATACCTTTCTGTACCTTTTTGATTATGTTTTTATCCATTTTTCTTTTGTAGAATGGTGTCAACAAGCTTGCAGATCTAGTTGGGGTTACACTTGGACCAAAAGGAAGGAATGTTGTTCTAGAGAGCAAGTATGGTTCCCCAAAAATTGTTAATGACGGTGTCACAGTTGCCAAGGAGGTCTGTATTCGTTTTATCTTTTGTCTGATTGCTCATAGCCTCTAACTCTAATTTTCTATTGTTGTTCGGACTTAGGGTTTATAAGCAAAAATGTTGTTTGGTTGGAGCTATCTTTAGTATTAAAAAGGAGCTAGCTTTTTTGGCTTATAAGAAACTAATAGCTAATTTTTAGTTTTTTTTGCGAAGATTGTTTAACCCCATGTTCTTGTATGCACAGTGTTCTCATACAGAATACTTCTCAACTTTAAAAGTTTGCTGTCTTTTTATTAGACAATACAGACACCAGCTTTTTATAAGCTGGATACCAAACATTCCCTTATAGTGTCTTTTGGTTTTTGGAGTATTTGAACTGTATTTCATGTCTTGTCTTGATTGAGATCAAACTTTGCTTTTAGGTTGAGTTGGAGGACCCGGTCGAGAACATAGGAGCAAAGCTAGTGCGACAAGCTGCTTCCAAGACCAACGATTTGGCTGGTGACGGTACAACCACATCCGTTGTTCTCGCACAGGGTCTTATAGCTGAAGGTGTCAAGGTTTGTATATGCTGTTTGTGTAGCTTCATATTTCAAATTGTAGAGAAGGTATTAGTTACAAAGCTTGCAATACAATTCAGGTGGTAGCTGCTGGTGCAAATCCAGTTTTGATCACCAGAGGTATTGAAAAGACAACTAAGGCGCTAGTATCTGCTCTGAAGGAAATGTCAAAGGAGGTAATGTGTATTTGTTCGAGTTAATGTTGCTTGGTTTAAAGGGGGTGTTGGGTGCACAACTATTAAGGTAGCTTATCAAAACAAATTAAAAAAGTTAGTTTTCTGGGCATAGTAAAACAGCCAACCCTTAAGGGTAAAAGTTAATGGCATGAGGTGAAAAATATTTTCAGAACGTGCATAGGATAAAATACGGTGTAAAGTTACCGTGCAGAGTCAAAAGCTAAAAGCGTGAATTTTGTACCTTTTAGTTTTTTTTCTTATTTAAGCCAAAAAGCTCACAAACCAAGCTTTTCGAGCCTAAAAAGTTTCATAAAACAAACAAGTTTTTTACTTACTGATTAAAATAGCGTATATGCACTAATCAAGTATTGACAGTGTGTTTCCCAAAGGGATTTATTTTCTTAGAGGCATGCCATTGCAGGTTGAAGACAGTGAACTTGCAGATGTAGCTGCAGTTAGTGCAGGAAACAACTACGAAGTTGGGAATATGATAGCTGAGGCCTTGAGTAAAGTAGGTAGGAAAGGTGTCGTAACTTTGGAGGAAGGTAAAAGTGCTGAAAACAGCCTATATGTTGTGGAAGGAATGCAGTTTGACCGTGGATACATTTCACCCTACTTTGTGACCGATACTGAGAAAATGACAGTCGAATTTGAAAACTGCAAGGTATGAGTCCAATTTTATAAATCTTATGGTGCATGCAGGTAGTTCATAGGTTTACTTTGTATGTATCTTGCGTTGCAGGTTCTTCTCGTTGATAAAAAAGTAACGAACGCAAGGGATCTAATTAGCATTCTTGAAGATGCGATTAAAGGTGGATATCCAATTTTGATTATTGCGGAAGATATCGAACAAGAAGCTCTAGCAACTCTTGTCGTGAATAGGCTTAGAGGTGCTCTGAAGATTGCTGCTCTCAAAGCTCCTGGTTTTGGAGACCGAAAGAGTCAATACCTTGATGACATTGCTATTCTAACTGGAGGTCGAAACTCAACTCTAATCATAAATATGTAGAAATAAAGTTCATGTTGCATTTGGTTTGTGAAAAGTTTTTCTATTTTCATTTTCATATCCTGCAAAATTTGAAAAAATGTGTGCTTAATGAGATAAAAATTGTTTCATTTATGAGAATTGGTCTTTTCGAATAACAATTTATATGTTTCATATATAATCTAAATGTTGCTGAGACAAAAGTTTCTCTTCGTGGCATATCAGTAGAAAGCATTTTTCATTTTCAGCAACCAAACATGCTTTCACACTAGTTTATTTTTCAGCAAAAACGAAAATTATGAAAAGCTTCATGAACCAAATACAGTCTCAGGTTCTGGGTTTCTAGCATTGTTAGATGCTATACTCAAGAAACATGTCAACATAGTTTTACATTTCTTCAATGGTGCTTTGTTCTTTTGTTATGCAGGAACTGTGATTAGGGAAGAGGTGGGGCTTTCACTGGACAAAGCTGACAAAGAAGTCTTGGGTACTGCTGCTAAAGTAGTACTTACAAAAGATAGTACAACAATTGTTGGTGATGGAACCACTCAGGAAGCAGTAAGCAAGCGTGTTGCACAAATCAAAAATCTAATTGAGGTACAAATATCATCCTCAATGTGTCCTAAGTCATGAACTTTTCGGATTTGGTTCGTTACTTTTGGTGATTACCTAATGCAGGCTGCAGAGCAAGACTATGAGAAGGAGAAACTTCAGGAGAGAATTGCAAAGCTCTCAGGTGGTGTGGCCGTGATACAGGTTAGTTTCTTCGGTGAAGCAAATGTTTTATTTATTAGTAATTTTTTGAAGATAAAGCTATTGAAAACTTGTATTATGTTAAATTGTACTCTGTAAGGTTGGAGCTCAAACTGAGACAGAGCTTAAGGAGAAGAAACTTAGAGTTGAAGATGCTCTTAATGCTACTAAGGTATTTTTCTACGATTCAATGTACTTGCATAAGGATTGTTGGTGCATGACTTGTAAACGAAAAAGCTAGCTACTTTAAAAGAATAGCTATAAATATAAGCAATAAATTTGGTGCATATTTAATTTAAGAAAACTTGTTTTCAAGTTAAAAAAATGACATGAGGTGAAGAAAATAAAGCTAAAGAAAATAAAAATGTGATTTGATGAAGACAACATCAAAAATTAAAAAAGCAAAAAATGTACTAATTATATAAGCCTAAAAGGTTAGACCAAACAAAAAAGCATTTTTATTATAAACTTAAGCCAAAGGACCTTGTGTGCAGAGCAATTTCTTAGATTGGTTTTTTGATCTATGGAACTTCTTAAGCAACATATAAACTCTCTACCAATATCATTTTGTTTGTATTTTACTGCTTTTCAGGCGGCTGTGGAGGAAGGTATAGTGGTTGGTGGTGGATGCACACTTTTGCGACTTGCATCAAAGGTGGATGCGATTAAAGATAGTCTTGACAATGACGAAGAAAAGGTACTTTTCCCATAAATCATGATATTATGTTCCTGAAATGTAATAGATATCAATATAGCTGCAGCGCGGATGGAGTTGTTTTTTCATGTCAAACTTTGGTTATTGATTTTAGGTGGGAGCTGATATTGTTAAAAGAGCTCTGAGCTACCCCTTGAAATTGATTGCCAAGAATGCCGGTGTAAATGGAAGTGTTGTCAGTGAGAAGGTACATTTTAATTAATTTGAGCTGTGGTTTCGGATTCTTTGGATTTAGGCAATTCTCTATCAAAACGAAAACCAAACCAACAATTGGGTTGAGTTGCGTTTGGCGGTTTCACGGTTTAGTTTAGAACATTTTTTTGGTGCATTAATATATATATATATATATATATATATATATATATTCGTAACGAGTCAAGCATAGTTTCTTTATGAAAACGCATGACTATCTAGTAACACAAAAAAACCCTGACCAAAAACCCAGACAGTATATCAACTAGACGATTGGTGAGTACGTATTATCATACCAAAATATATATACACATATGGTCTGTTCTGTTCTGTTGTAGCAGACTAAACACCAAAGACCAATAAAACAAAAAACTGGTCTAGTATCTTTCCTGAGACTAAAATGATCACCTCCAACTACTGAATCGTTTTAGATTGATTTTTGGTCTTGTATCTAATGAATTTGTGTACAGGTACTATCTAATGATAACCCCAAATACGGTTACAATGCTGCGACCGGAATATATGAAGATCTGATGGCTGCCGGAATCATCGATCCAACTAAGGTTTTCCACTGCATTTGAGCTTTTATTTGTAGCAAAATGTCGTTTAAACCTCATTTTAGATGCTGATGAATTTTCTATTTAACAGGTGGTCAGGTGCTGCCTAGAGCATGCATCTTCCGTGGCTAAGACCTTCTTGATGTCTGACTGTGTAGTTGTTGAGATTAAGGAACCTGAACAAGTGCCGGCTGGTAACCCTATGGACAATTCAGGTTCTTATTCTTTAAAACAAAAATGAATTCTTTTTTGTTTTTAATTGTGTTTTTATTTTTCTATATACCAACTCTTTATGCTCTATATTCTTTGGTACTAGGATACGGCTACTGAGCTAGTGCAAGAAGATGCACTCAGTCAAGATCGTTGATTTGAGATTTGGCGTTCAAGATTTTTGTAGGCTATTAAAAATACGACCAATTTTCGGCAGAGATAAAAATGATTTCAGTGTAGAAATAATTTTGAACCATTCAAGTTTAAGAATTTTGTAGGCGTTTAGTCTATTTATGATAGCGGCTTAATAACCAGAGAAATATTTTTCCAGTTTTAGCTGGTTTGATGAAATGATTTGTTATAATATGCATTTGAATGCTGGTTTCTGGATAAAGTGTAGTGTGCATCTCTTATATTTAATTTCTGTTTTCCAAGCACCAAAAGAAGCCTAATCCCTTCATAAGTGTTATTTGCCAAACTAATACAATTAGAGATTGAACAAGAATATAACTTTGTTTATTATATTTGAGTATAGATACAAAAAGTGTTGGATACAAAGATTACAATTGGACAAAAGAGCCAAACCACTCTTTAAATGATAGTGAATCTTCTCTATACTCACTCTGACCTATATATAAACTTTGAGCTACATGAACTACAATCATTCATGTGAAATCAGTTCCATAGTTGCTTTTGAATTCATTTGAACCTTTGCCTAAACCAAATCTTATTTCTTGTTGAACCCAAATAGAGATTTAATGGCATTGATGGCATTCTCATTTATGAAAGATTCATCAAACCTATTCATTAGTGGCTTGAAACCTTCGGCTTTTCTTATATTATCAAGGTCTGGATCAGTTCGGATTCTCTGTTAAACAATCAGTCATGTCAAAAGAATGGGCAACAACAAATTCTTCAAGATATAGACAATTTTAATATGCAAATTACCTTAAAGTCTTCGAATCCGGATTTCATGGCATCTTCAAGTGCCGATAGCCCAGCTTGTATCTATCATTATCAAGATTATAAGAAGTTAAATCAACTTCTATTTATGACTCAGAAATGCTGTATATCTAGTAACTTAGATGATTGTTTGTCTGGAATGAGGAACAATGGTATTGTTACCTGGTTAAGTTTAGAATAGCAACAAGCCACATTGTAACTTGCGACCGAAGCTTCATCCGGTTCTGGTCTAGATCCCAATACAGATTCGAATTTCTCCAACCCTTCCTCGTATTTACCACTCCTTTATCAAATTTACCAAAAGCAGTAAAAGAATAAACAATTATTGGTTCAAGTTACAAATCCATCGCACAAAAAGATCCAGTATTTAAAAAGATTGGTATTTTCTTAATACTACATAAGATGTAGGACTTGTATCCATTCTTTTAGTTGATAGTAATATATTATCGTCGTCTAAGAAATCAGAAAATACAAAAGTATAAAAAGAAATATGAACACGAAGAAGCAGCGACTTACTTGTAGAGTTGCAGCCCCGTACGAAGATCCTTTTCTCGTTGTTCTTTCTCTTCTCTCTTGCGCAAATAATTTTGCATCTGAAAGCATAATACAAGAAAACATAATCAACTATATTCCTTAGAGATAACAAAATGAATTACGAATTATAAAAAAATAAATTTAATGCGCTTACTTGAATCTCCCTCAGTGTGCTGCTAATGACACCGGAGTTTCTTTCAGCTCTAATGATTTCTTTTGCGGTTAGTTCCCCAGTTGAGTCCTCCTTTCCTAAAAAAAACAATAACAGTAACAGTATCCCCCTTGAGTCATATAACTTCTCAATACATCATGAGATGAAGAGAAAAAAGAAGAGAAAATAAACACAAACCATATCTTTTCTGCATTTTCATGAGCAATGGACCGATTCTCCCACGAATGGTGTACATCGTTCTACCATATTCAGCAGCTGGCCATATTTCTGTACCGAACATTGCACTGCATACAGTTTTGGAATTTCAGTACTACTGCTTCGTATCACTCTAGAGTCAAGAATGAAGAGCCTACTCTATATTATTATATAAAGAAGTGAACTCAGAAGCTTATCACACATACACACATACACAAAGAAGCAATAGAACCTGATTGAAGCAGCTAAACAAGACACAACACCTATTCGAGTAATACTACTACAAAAATGAATAAAGAAACAGCAGACACAAACCTAGTAGCAAGCACTCTGTCTCCGACAGTGAACATGTTTGTCTTATCAGCATTTCCGCCAGGTAAAATAGCATCAATGTAAGTCCCACCATCTCTTCCTTTTCTAAACCTCAATCCATAAGGTTGAAGTACCTCCACCTCATATTCTTCATTCTTCTTCTCTTCCTCCTCTCCTTCTCCTTTCCCTTCTTGTTTCGTTGCTTTAACCGCAAAATCAGAAGGTTTTACGAAATGGGTATTGCAGAATCCGCTTAAAAATGACAACTTTTGGGAGGGAAAGTGTTTGGAGTGAGAAATTAGAAACGGGTTCTGTCGGGTCTGTTTGGTTCTCGGTAATGGAGGTGAAGAGTAGAGGGATGTGTAATAGCTAGAAGAAGCTAAAGACATGGTTTTTATTTTTTTTAAAACGATTTTTTGAGGTTAGAGAAGTGAATTGAAGAAGGAGAAGTGATGTTCGGAGAGAGAAGAGAGTGCCATTTTTGGAGATGTTAATTGATTGGTTGGTGTGTGTGACTCAAATATGTTTTGGATTAAAGTTTGTGATATACTGGTGGCTCTGCTGAACGCTCCATTTCGGGTTTTTATTTTCACTCAATTTTGTCCGGTCTAAAAGATTTAGAAAAAATATTATTGTGCTCTGAAATATTTGTTAATATATATAAAAAACAAAAAAATTGAAAAAGAAAAAAAGACTTGGTACAGATAAACGGATTAAATCGGATCGGACTACAAAATGATACATACACATCCTGTGCCGGAAGCGTCATAGTTCTCGACGTCTTCTGTTTCACTGCATATACAAAATATATGCAAAACATAAATAATGTTTATGTAAAAGTTTGGTCACCAAATTTTAATTATTTATATTTTTTTATTTATAACAAATAAATAAATATTTTAAAATGATGATAATAAATATCCATTAAATTTGATACGGCTTTTTTATAAAAAAACATACAGATTTCATACCTAAGTTTTAAATTTTAAAATAATGATATACACTCATTAATAAAACAACCAAACTATTTACTCAGATTAGATTGTATTATTATAAATTCATATATAATAATAATTAAATTTAAAAAAAATTGGGTGAAAGATCTTATGTACGATTTCATTTATTTTAAAGGTAGCTATAAGTTCATAAGATCTATTTTTTTAGTTACGGAATGATTATGATATTTGACCCGATTTTTTTATATAAATATTTATTTTTGTATTTATTCGCGATAACATTGTTTTTACATTTATTATTTTTAAATTTCGGGTTTCGTATTATAAAAATAATAAATTTTGATTTTGTATGTTATTTTTATAACGTTTTTATATCGTATATTTTAAAAAATCGTAGGCTTTGTCATTTTATTTTATATGTCAACTAAAATGTTACTAGAATAAACGTTAGGACACGAAACCACTGTTATTTTTAAGTTTCAATTGTGACCTAAAAATAAAATATTACAAAATCAATTTCTGAGAGATTAAAAATAAGTAAAAATTTAAAAGCAAAGACAAACACAAACACACACCTGAGTTCATATTCTGTGACCTGAACAAGTTCTTTCCCCACTAAATCCATCCACTGCACTTTTTTCTTCTGATTCTTTCCCGGTCCGGAACCCGAACTTTTAAAACTGCTTTTGATGCAATTCTGATCCGAAACTGGCTCTTCTTTAACATTAGGGTTTTGCTCCAAATCCAATGACCCAGACCCAGACCCAGACCCAGATGTGTACAAGTGAGAAAAAGGTTTGCAGGAGCAAATCCACGAAGAGCAAAAAGCCCTCATCATTACTTAATTAAAGAGTTTCCCAAATCCACTTAAATACAATATAGATCGAAAAGAAAAAACTTCTTTGTTTTTCTTCAAAGTTGATTGGATTTGATAGATACATTAACTTTTGAGAAAACCCAGCAAAAACCCAGAAAGAAAGGAATGTACTTATTTCAAAACAAATAAATAGATCACCATAGAAGCTAAAAAATAATCATAATCGAAATTTGGTTAGAGAGAAGAAAAATGGTGAATGAAAAACATATAAAAAAATCTAATAGAGGAGGAGTTGTAGTAGATGTCAATGTATCTGATGGGTTGTTTTGTTGATATTTTGGAAGAGTCAACTATGCAAGAAACTCGAAAAGGCCTGAATCAATACTCAGTTGCCAAATTGGATGTTTCTTTAAATCGATGATGTGACCTTTTTCCTCCTTACACATATCATTCACTTAATAAATTCGTAACAATCTTTAAATATCATTGCGGAGCTGGCCTTTTTGATTGATCTACTTTACCTCTCGAAAAGGCCTGAATCAATACTCCGTTTGACAATTTTCTCACCATTTATTTCTGTTGGGAGGTTTTACTAACTCATATGTTTCATTGTTTTTCAAGGAATTCATCTATTCATTCATAGCCTAAAGCCAAAGATTTTTCTCTTCATGAGACAACACTTCTTGATAATTTTATGGCTCGCCGTCGTCATTGACTAAAATAAACTCTGAGTTTGGATACTTTGTTAAAGTTTTTCTCTCTCTAGTTGACCTTCGAACCTGTATATCCTCCACACACGAGGAATAAGTTGCCCCCTGCTCATGAACTTCTTCATTAAGTATGATCACATCAGAATCATCGATAACAACACGATCTTGTAAATCACCACCAGATGGAACATCCTCAATATCATTAGGAACCACCTTAACATTATCATTTGCTATCTGATTTATATAATTAAAAATAGAAGAAGAAATATCATTAGTAGTATTAAAAGATACATCAAAGGTAGAAGTTAACCCTGTACTCCAAAGATGTACACCCTTCTCGTGCTAAAAGAATATCACATCTCTACTTCTCACTACTTTCTTCTTCTCATGATCGTAGAGTCTAACGCCATACTCTTCATCGCCATATCTAACAAAAACAAAAGGATTAGTTTTTGAATCAAGTTTGGATCTCTGTTTTTTGGAACATGCATGTATGCCTTGCATAAAAAAAACTCTGAAATGTGAATATAGAGGATCCTTTACTTTCTATACTCTCTCAAGAATATCAAAATAAAGAGTTATTGATGAGCTCTATTAATCAAGTATACAACACAATTAAATGCTTTAGCCCCAAATGTCTTATGGAGCTTAGATGTTTTTTGCATACATCTCACCTTCTCTATAATGGTTTGGTTCATCCTCTCTGCAACTCCATTGTGTTGTGGTGTACCTGGTGTTGTCCTTTCATGTCTAATACCATAACGTGGGATATAATTTTTGAACTCATTCGAGATATACTCACCACCGTTATCAGATCGAAGAAATTTTAACTTTCTTCATGTCTCCCTTTCTACCATGACATGAAATTTCTAAAAACTCTCGAATACTTGGCTTTTTCTTTGCAATATGTAGACCCAAGTTTTTAGAGTAGCATCAGTAATAAACGTAAAAAAATACTTGTTACCTCTAATAGACTTCCATTGGACCACAAATATCAGAGTATACTAACTCCAACTTTTCTTGTTTTCTAGTGGAGTTGTTAGAAAACGAAGCTCTATGTTGCTTTCCTGCTAAACAATATTTACATGGATCGATAATAATAGATTTATCAATAGGAATGAGTGACTTACTTGCCAAAGTTTTCATCTTCTTGTCACTCATGCAACATAGTCTTTGATGCCACAAGTTAAGAGAATTCTTTTCCTCAACTGCATGCAACTCGCCAGAATAGATACCCAAATATGTCTTATACAAAGAGCAACACAAATCACCTCGAGCAACTATCATTGAACCTTTGGATAATTTCCACTTACCATCAACAAAAGTGTGACGGAAACCTTCTTGATCAAGTACACTTGAAGAAAAAAATTCAGACGTAGATCTGAAATATGACGCACATCCTTTAGTGTAAGTATGTACCCAACACAAGTCTTCACACAAATATCACTCAACCCAACAATAATAATTGAGCTCTAATTTCCCATATTGACAATACCAAAATCACCACTTTTTTAGTTCAAAAAATATTCCATATTCGGAACATAATGATATAAAGCACATGTATCTACAAGCCATTCTGATTCTGAACCACCAACATGATAACACTCACCAATAACAAAAATTAATGATGTATCATCATTACTAATAAAAGCACAAGCTGCAGTATTTTTATTATCACTTTCATTTTTAGAATTTAAATTATTACCTTGTTATTTCTTCCATTTGTAACAAAACTTCTGTATATGACCATATTTGCCGCAGTAGTGGCATGGCCTATTGTCTTTGCGATCTCTGGAATTGGATGTTCCTTTTAAGTTAACACAAAATTTGGAACCTCTACTCTTGCTTCTTCCTCTAATCTCAATAACAAGAGCTTGTGAATTGTCAACTTCTATCTTCTTTCTTCTAATCTCTTTGTTGAATATACTTTATTTGATAAAGTTTAGAGATAGAACACCATATGGAACAGATTTGCTAATAGTCTCAATCATAGTCTCCCAAATATCCGGTAACGAACTCAATATAAATAAAGCTTGTAACTCATCATCAAGAGAGAAATCTTCATAATAGTCAATTTATTAATGATATCTTGAAAATCATTAAGGTGTTTGGAAACGGACTTACCACTTTTTAACTTTAGGTTGACAAGTCTTTTAATAAAAAAGCTTCGTTATGAGCTGTCTTTCATTTATAAAAACCTTCCAATTTCTTTCAAAGATCATATGGGTCAGACTCTTGAGAAACATGGTCGAAGATACTAAGATCAACCCATTGTTGAATAGTTCCCAAAGCTTTTCTTTTAACTTCTCCCAATTTTTTTCTTGCTTGTCTTGAAATTTTACCGAATATACCATCAACATCTTTAACTGACTCAATTGGATCAAACAAATCCTTGCAATATAGGAGATCCTCCACCATCGGTCTCCAGATTGAATAATTTGTTGATGTTAATTTAATCATGGAGTTACCATGACTATAACCCATATTCGCTAAAAACCCTGATAAATCTGATACCAACTGTAGTTTCCAAACAACAACAGTAAAAATAATCAACAAAAACAAAAACAACACACAATATTTATACGTAGAAAAAACCCTTAAACGTGAAGAGTAAAAAACCACGGGGCGGATTAGGAGTCCATCATAAATACTTATATTATTACAACATCACGGATTGGAAGATTGCAAACCCCTAAATACCCCTATACCAAAGGGTGATAGACTTAGTCTGGGTCAATATCCTAAGACAAAACTTGAGATTGAGGAAATGAAAACCGTCCCTTATGCTTCGGCAGTTGGGAGTTTAATGTATGCTCAAGTTTGTACTAGGCCGAGCAATGGTTTTGCTGTAAATATGTTGGGAACATATGTTAGTAACCCATGCATGGATCAATAGAAAGTAGTTAAAACGATACTCCGATGCCTGCAAGGAACAAAATGGCACATGTTCACATATGAGAAGTCAAATAAATTGGAGATCATTGGGTAATCTGACTCAGATTTTGGTGGATGTGTAGATACACTAAAAGCACATCAAACAACATATTCTTATTAACTGGAGGTGCAATATCCTGGAAAAGTGTAAAGCAAAAACTTATTGCATCGTCCACCATAGTAACATAATTTGTTGCGTGCTTTGAGACATCGAACCATGCACTGTGGTTGCGGAATTTTGTTACCGGATTGCGCATTGTACAAGGGATAGAAGGTCCAATGAGGTTATATTGTGATAAAAATTCCACAATACAATACTCTAACATCAATAGGAGCTCGTTTAAATCCAAACACATAGACATACAGTTTCTCCCTATTAAAGAAAAAGTATAGATAGATCAGATAAGTATAAAGCACATCGTCACAAACCCCATGATAGAAAATCCTCTAACAAATGCATTTTTTCCTAAGTTTTTCCAGAGACACACCATCATATGGGTGTAGTTGATTTACATGATTGTTAGTTTCAGTGAGAGAGTTTGTAATATGATCTGATGTTATATTTTGTGTACTATGCACATTATATCTTATTGTAATATATATATATATATATATATATATATGTTTGGGAATATTTATTGATATCTGTTTAGTATTGGATCTCTAAAGATAGGAACCATTTAAGAGTAGATATGTACGATTAAAAGCCATATTAATCTTATGACATGCTCCATAATTAGCCAAAATAATTGATTGATAATGGTAATGTGATTACTGTTCCATCATATTGTTCATATTACGAGAAAAAGGTCTTTAGTCCTTTATTGTTGTCAGTTATGTACGAGATTGTACTTTTTCCCATTGGCAATGAATAGAGGGATCCCATTAAAGTTGAATATGTATTCTTGAGTAACATGTGGCGGTCCAAGTGGGAGATTGATGGAATATATTTATTTAATATATATACATACCGACAATAATTTGGACCAACATGCTATATAAACATATTCGGCCATCGTCTTAAGGAAGTCCAAATAAAGTAATTAATTATTTAATTAATTAAAGTGGACCTATGAGTGTAAAGGCGTCATGAGCTCAAGTGTGGTAACCAAGTAAAATTTGGGCACTGTGATGAAGAGGGCCCAAATCTCAACACTTAAACCTTAACTAATAAATCAGGAAATAAATTAAATTATCAATTTATCGGGTTATGGTCCTAGACATAAGGATGTATTAAAGGAAGTGCTTTACAATGGTGGGCTTCACATTGTAAAGACTATAAATAAAGGGCTAGATTTAGGCATTTTATCATCCTAAACCCTAATTACAAAGACGATCGCTTCTTTCAGTGTCTGGATAAACCTTTCATTTCTTTACTAATTCGATTCCGCAGGTTTCTCAAGCTCATATAGTTATGTTTTTTTTATGTTCAAAAACTATTTTTTCCCCGTTCTCTTTGCTTCTTTTCTCTACAAATTCGGTTTAGCTTTTTTTTTCTGTCTCTCTAGCCTTATTTCTTTTGACTTATTTCTTTTTGCTAACTTTTTTTTCATTCTCTCTCCCGTTTTTTTTCTATTCTTTTTTCTATTTCTAGCATGTAATAAATTATAAAAGGCTAATTATAGATTTTATGCATTTTTGAGATTTTTCGGATTTTTCTGTATTCTATTTTTTAATTGATAAAGTCAAAACGCCTTATCAAGATTTATTATATAAACATAATAACAAGGCCCAAATATAATGGGTAGGGTCCAAAACAATTACAGGAAGGTGAAAAATTGAATTTTCATTATAGGGCCAATACTAGCTCGATTTGGAGCTAAGAGCATATCTTGATTTGAAAAGGAAGCAGACATAGAGTGATGATGAGTCAGTTGGCTGAGATAATTTTCAGTTGAAGAAAAAGATTTAACACTGGAAAGAAGATGAAGAAGATTGACTTTTTATTATCTCAGATTACAGATTGAGATTTTGTGAGTTTTTTAACATGGAAATGTTGCTGGAATGTGAGAGAGGTTGTATAGCTTGATGGAGAAAGAGGACCAAGATACAATTGATCTATTACACAGGATTGCTTTAAGAAAGTAAGATATATTGAGTTAACGCAATCTGATGTGACCCAATTCTAGACTGTCTAGATGGATAATGGTTTCGAGTTGAGTAGGGATCTGCATAGGGTTGAGATCTTGTTTGATTTTGCAAATTTTGGTCTATTTTACTAACCAGTCATCGGCTATGTTCTGCTCCCTGTATATGTTGGAGATTGACATAGTAGGTAGTAACATATTCTTCCAACAGTCTAGTAGTAAGGTGAGCTACCAAGAAGGTTTTGAGGATTGAATCATAACTACAAGGATGTTGGAGTCTGTTTCAATATCTATCTGGTAGATTTTATTTTGGTGATATAGATTAAGACCATTAAATAGAGCTATGGATTCAGCATATATAAGAGTTAGCTTGCCATAAGGTCTTCCAATAACATCTATCAATTCAACTTTGGAGTATGATAATAGCACTACCTGATGACTCCCCATAGCTATCACAAGAGGCGTCTGTGTTTAGTTTATATCTTTGGGTAGTAGGGAGAAAACAATTAACATCAGATGTAGAGAAATACTATCTAGTTTTAAGATGTCCATTTTAATTTCGCTTATTATGAGAGCATAGGTAGAGTATTCATTTTTATGATTTTTCATGTTTCTAGATTACCATAAATTTCAGCAAATGGTTGATGTTAGAGTAGTTCTAATGGAAAAATGGTCGTTGAATAAAGCTGAGTTTTTATCCTCATATTTAGTCCAGTTAGAGCTGCACTTTTGCTCCCAAAATGCTCATTCTCTCGCCATGAGAAAGAGGTGGTTGGCTTGAATTTTAGAGATTTTTGTCCTATTTTATTGAATGTTTGAATTAGCATAACAATTTTCATAAATCTTGACCTCATCCTCTACTTGGGAAATACCAATAAATATATTCCCAAATTTTTCTTTAGTCCAATTCTTTAGGCATGATTTAAGTCTCTTGAGTTTCAACCAAAAAACATGAATTGGGGGGGCCTGTCAATTCCAAATCCAGTTGTCCTTTAGGGTAGTGTTGAAATTTAGGTGCAATAACCACATGTTCTGAAATATGAAGGAGGCCTTAATTTGAATAAAACTGTTAGGTATAGTGATTAAGAGATGAAAGTGATCAGAACCAGTTCTAGCCATATGAGAGATGAAAGTGTTGTGGAAGAAGGTTTCCTAATTAGAGTTGTAGATAAATCGATCTAGTCTCTTCAATTTATGAGAGTTAGTCCAAGTAAACTTTGAGTCCAAAAAATCAGCATCTTACAAGTTACAGTCACTAATAACATTGTTAAAGTCATCCATGCTTCTCAAGAATAGTGATGAGCATGATAACTGTTCAGTAGGATAAAATATAAAGTTAAAATCTCCCAAGACTATCCATTATATAAAAGAGTTATCAATATCCCTTAGACTTCTCCAAAGAGGCATTCTCTGTTCTCTGATAGACTTTGCATAGACTATGGTAAAAAGAAAGGTTTTGGTTAGGGTAGAATGGAAAACTTGGGTGTGAAGGAACTGGTCATGGTCAAAGATATTGTGAATAATGAAATTGTGATTCCAGAAAAAGCTATATTTTGTTGGAGAAGTTAGCTATTGCAATCTGAAATCCAGTAGACTTAGCTGTTTGAATCAGTTTACTTGATGAAAACATAGGCTTCTGAATTGCAATGAAATCCACGTCTTCATATCTTGCTATAGATTTTAATCTTCTCCTGGTTGCATTGTTTCCAATTCGAAGCTCATTCCAACCCACTATATTTATTTTCATTTTCTAGAGCCACGTTTAGGTATTGCTTGCCTTTTGGGTTGAGCTGCTTTGTTTGGAAGAATCTATTTTGGTTCTTTTTCTTTGGTTTCCTTGTTTTTCTTGGATAGATAATTATTAAAATTCTTACTGTCTTTGGCAGAGACTTTTGGCGAGGTAGGAAGGCTACCTAAGTGTGATGGCTTTGGAGAGAGGTTATTAGACTTGGTTGAATCATGGCCATTATCTACAAGAATTATCATACTAGTGTCTAGGAATTTTAAAGCTTCATTGATTGCTGACTCATGTAGCTCATGTATGATGTTATGGTATGTGGCTACATGGTTTTTTAGTTTAAGAAGATGGATAACGGAGTAGCTTAAGAGATTAGTGCTTAGATGGGGCACAATTTTTTCTGGTGGGTCATGTCTGGAAGAGGTGGTTGTGGTATGTTTTCAGGGTTCTTTGGGAACAAGTTCCTTGGTGGTTTGGGTAGATTCTTTAACAATGATTGATTGCAATATAGGCTTGCTGTGAACTGGGTTTATAGGTTGACTGGATTGAATTTTTTTTCCTGAGAGAATGGTTGAGGTTCTTGATTGGGTTGAACTATTTTCCTGCATTCTTTTGAGTTGTGCTCAATGTGAAGGCATTCTGAACAATAGTTTGGTTTTTTTTTCATATTAAAACTTGATCAATACTCTATCATCTGAGACAAAACTCACC
This sequence comes from Limnanthes douglasii subsp. nivea, assembly GCA_036936605.1. NCBI lineage: Eukaryota > Viridiplantae > Streptophyta > Magnoliopsida > Brassicales > Limnanthaceae > Limnanthes > Limnanthes douglasii. The sequence goes on from JAUPFV010000002.1 coordinate 130,707,281, forward strand.
CATATTTTATTTATAAGAGTTTTAAAGATATCAAGCTCCACCTATGCCTTACAACAGTTGTACATAGCCTGGTTTTTTAAGAGGACCCAAACACTGATAGAAGGGCCTGTGGCTTTGGCTATCGATCTTATGGTATCTTCATAATATAGATAGTTAAGGAGATTATGGAAAGTGATCCATACATGAGTGACTGGAGATTCTCTCCGTGGATGAAATAAGGGTGTCAATTTTAAGATCCTTATAGTGTATTTGTTGATAAACCAAACATTTCTTCTCCAGACTCTTTAAATATTTCCTTGTAGATCTAATTCAATCATCACGTGTCTTGGATCCCAGATCGCAAGACTATAGTTTCCTTTAAGGCCCATATTGCTAATTTTGTTTTGAATTTCCAACATAGGAGGTCTTCCATCTGAGAATTTACCTATTAAAGTAAACTTATCTTGATTCTAACTGTTTTTGTCATTTTTTTGGAATTCAACAGATACTGAATCTTATTTGATGAGAATTTTGACATTTTCATGGGTAAGAGCTTTGGAAGGAGGTCTGACCGATTCAACATAGGACTTAGCAGGAGGCTTGAAGGCCTGGATAGACATTACCAAGTGTGGTTGAAGGTTTTCAGAGTGTTTAAATACTCAGTTTAACCTTAACACAGTAGAGTTGTAATAAAGTTTATGTAGACTTCTCTGAGAGGAGGGAAGTCATCTTGTGTTTGTTCCCGATTCAAGGATGAGGTTGGTGGTAGATTATTTTCTGCTGGAGAAGCGACTGGTGGAGATTGCTGGGTGTTTTGATGCTAATGGGCTGAAGAAGGCTCGACACCATCAGACTAATGATGGAGATTATTGGGAGCTGGAGAAGGGCTATCCATCGAATTAGGCAATGACTTGAGAAATAATCAATAAGAGTTTTATTGGAGAGAAAGCATTATGTTAAAGTTGCTCCTTTCATTTTTACTATATTCTAAATTTCTGATGCGTTGCCTCTAAATTTATTTTTTAGAACAAAAGAAAAGTTTGCGTCCAATGAATTACCATCTCGAGCACTTTGCACTGCCACTAGATTTATGACACAAAACGTGTAAAACTACCATCACGTCATGTATATTAGTTGTGTTAAAGTTGATTATTTTTCCGGAAATTTACGATAATATTTAAGTATTATTTAAGTTTGTTGAACATTATTATTATTATGAAATTATTCAAAATTAAAATATTAATTAAAAAATAATTGATTGATAAAAAATTTGATTAATATATTTTTCATGTAAGAATATTATTTAATTATAAAAAATATTATATTAGTGATTAGATTTTATTTTTATAAAATTATTATTTTTTATTAAAATATAATAATATAATAATATAATAATATAAATAGATTAGATGTACAGATTATGTGAACAAAAAATTAATTTTTTTTTCTAGTTTTTTGTAATCTTTCTAACCCTTATCCTGAATTATTTATGTGCAGAATTTACACCAGTTAATGAGAAAAATTAATAATCTCTTAACTCTTTTTATATTTGTTTTTCATCCAACTCTTTTTTATCTTTCCAACCCTTAATTATCTTTCCAACCCTTATCATAAATTATTTATGTGCAGAGAACTTTCGAGTACTTTGCACAAGTTAATGAGTTAGATTTGTGTTATCATTTTCCATTGATGTTTCGAGTGGTCCTGTCCTCCGTGTACAATATCGAAATTAATTTCGGTGCATCATTACAGTCGATATACCTTTCTATGGTACAAATCAAATATTGATCTAATGAATCAGTAAGAGCTTTTGATCCGATTATACTAACATCAAATCCAGTGCTTAGGGTTGAAAAATAACAGGACCGAAGATAAAAAGTATATAAAAATATCAACAACCCATCAAAATTAGTATTTTAAAACCAGATTTTTGAAGAAAATAAATCTATATTTAAAGATAAAAAATGGACTTTTTACGAAGATGCAGTTTCCATCGATGACATGACGGAAATTATAGTCTTTTCCATCGAGTTTTTGGCAAACAAAACTTTATGAAATCTCGACATTGACAAGAATGAATGTATTTTTATTTTAAAAAAAATATGTTTTTAGATACAAAGTATACACAATGACTAAAATATGGTCAAAACTTCTCTGTGAAGTGAAACTAAAAAAAGAAACTAAAATTACTCTATGAAGTTATTACTTTTGTCATTTTTACTCTTGCACAAAAAAACATATGTAATAAAAATTATTATTTGAAGTTACCATTTTTTTTTAATTTTTTCCCTGTCTCTCTACTTTCTCTTTCAAAAAATATATTTTTCCACTTAAAAAATGAAACTAAAACTAAACCAAGATCATTGAAGTAAACTCTTTTTCTATACATATTATCATATTGGAACGTCTTCGATAGAAATATGCAATATCATGCTTAGAAGTAGTTTTATGCTTTTGATGATGCAATCTGAATATTACAAATATATAAATATTCAGGTTATATACAAAATATCAAAACATATTTGAAATTAGGTCGGTCCAATTATGTTTTGTTTTCTATAGTTAAAATCAAAACAATAAACAAACCACCCATAATTACAACTCACCAAGACAATTGTTTTCTAGTTTATGCCCAACCATACTAAAATACAATAGAGGAAACTCGGTAAAGATGAGGTCATTGTGTTCGTCGCAGACTTGGCATATACTATCATATTTTCCACTAAGACGATAACGACAAACACCACATGGACGTCATCGTCGGACGAATTAAAGCATTTTTAAAGTTTTTTGAAACTACCTTTTAGAAAAAACATAAAGATAGAAGGGTGTATACCTCTTCCATGTCCATACTGGAGGAACAAGTTATTCTTCCATTTCGGCCATAATTTTTAAATTTTACAGAGTTAGAAAAAATAGAGTTTTGGTGAGTTTAGATTTTGAGTTTTTAGTAAGTTTTAGGAAGTAAAATGTTAGGTTTTACTTAGATTTTATGTTATGTAACTCCATAGAGTAAACAATGACATAAAACATAAATAAATACACTTCTAAGGATTTTTAGAATTTTTTCATGAGTGTCAATTTTGTAAATATTGAAAAATCTAAAAATATAACTCCATGAAGTAGTTTTAAACGTCTTTTTTAGCAATTCCTCAGTTTATATCTCTTATAGGATTATGATGGTCTCAAGATGAAATACTTTTTCATCTATTTTGGTAATAATTTGGGTTTTAAAAGTTAGAAAAATATATTTTTTTGTGAGTTTTGGTGATTTCAGTTATGTTTAGGATAGTTTAGATTTATGTTTTAATGATTTTTTTGTTTTGCAACTGTATGAAGTAATCAATGGGAAAAGTCGTAAAAATATAGAAAACTTATTTTAAGCATATTTCAATTACTAGCATTTTCATAAATATTGAAAAAACAAAAAAACTATACATATCAATTTTGTTTTTAGCAATTCTATGTTGGACGATATATAGTTTGGTAATGGTCCTAATATACTTTTTTTATAGCCCAAGCATCTCTCATATTTCTCTCATACAATTTTTTTTCCATAAAGTAATATGTATATATATATATATATTATTTTTCTCATTTTAATCTTGTGTGTTTCTTTTGGTTAAGAAGTTGTCTAGTTTGAAAAATTCTAACAATATATCTTCAGTTTGTTTGACATATATTATATCGTTGTGATATTCATCAATCAATGGAATTCTGAAACAAATTTGTTCTATTTAGGTTTTAGTGAGACGACGGTGGCACTAAGTGATGTCTATGTGATTACAAATTTTTAAATGTCACATGAAACTTTAAGGCCTCATGTATTTCCGGACGATACTTAAAAGTTAAGGTAATTTTCCAACATGCTCAGTATTTAGGTTCTATAACTTAAATTTAAATTCAAATAATCAAACCGAAATAAGTAACATTGTTCGTCCCATATGGTTGCGGAATACCTCTTCCATTATGAGGTATCAGGATAATCTGAATCTCCCGGAAGCTTGCGTCACTTCACAACTCGGGCTTATCTCTTGTATTTATTCAATTGCTACATATCTATGATTAAGATGTATAATGTTGTTTCCATAAACTTTTTACATTTTTTAGAGCATCCAAGACATTTAAAGAAGTATAATTATGGTCCAACTATATTACTAGAGTTATATCATTCGATTAGGAAAAGTTCAAATCATGATACAAAGAAATTTTGCAGCTTTATTGAGATGTTAAAGACACGCATCTATAATATTTTTAAGGGTTAGAGGCTCCAATATACACTAAGTATGCTATAACCTTACCATATTTGTGAGATTTATACCAAGTAGTTTTCAACCATATCCATTTACTCAAAATTCACTTCCAAACACCATCCATATGTTTCGATAGAACAAGGTAAGTTTAAATTAACATTTGAGAATATTTACTTTATTTTTGTAGGTAAACTTCCAGTCATAAAACTATCTATGAATATTACGACTCTTTCAAGAGAATACTTGGATATAAGCATCGTTGAATTCATTCGAAAATATCAAAACTTATTATCTAAAGTGCATTGTTCGATATATGGAGCATATTCAGATGATACTAGTTCCACTATGGTTTATTTGACCCAAGACTAATACATTATCAAAGTGGAGTTTCTTTGGGACCGAATGACATGAAGAAACTGTGCACATCATACTATGGACGATGAGAACAACGGTGCAATGCAAGAATGTCAGCTTCAAATGATAAAATTAGGCTATATTTTGCAAACTTATGATACGTATTTCATAACTCAGAGTCACGCGGCTCTGAGACATATGTCAACAAAAATGTTCATGCAAGCATTTGCGGCCAACATAGATCAAGATTGGTTGAAACTGTTGCGAATGAGCCATATTATTAGGGATGGAAATGCAGGTATTGTACGGTCCAATCCGACTTGTTTTGGCCCGAGCTAGTCGGGTTTTGTTTGGCCCGAATATAGAATGGGCCGAGTACGAATTTAAAGATTATAACCCGCAAACTAGTTGGGTTGGGTCGAGCTCGGGTTTTCTATTCGTCCGAGTCGGTGTGGTCCAAATTTTTTAAAATATAAAATAATAATAGTATACTATACATAAAATAACAATAATATATATAAAAAATAATATAATATATTTAAACTTAAATAAAATATATAAAAAATATTAAAATTGATGTCCGCGGCAAATAAACCCGCAGATAAGATCGGGTTTAAAAATATTAGGCCCAAAGCGGGTCGGGCTAGGTTCTGGCTCAAGTATCCAAAAAGCACGTTTGGACGGGCCGACACGAACTCAGCTCACAGACGGTCCATTGTCATCCCTACATATTATGATACTATGAGCCGAATATAGAAAATACTCATTGATATAGTGTGTTCGTCTCACAAAATTGCATATAGGTTTACTTTGTTTTAATATATCGTATTTTTTATAGTGTTTTAGTATTACATGTTATGACTTCATCGAGACACTTCAGTATTATGACTATTTGTACCATGTTATGATATACATTTTTATTATGATTGTTTGGGTTATCGGTATGTTATACTATGTAACTCTGAATTTGTTTGACTTTGATCAAAACAATTGTAGCCAATGTATTTATTTTTAGTTAGTAAGATAATTTTATACCAAACTCATGATTCAGTACTTTTAGAGAAATTGTATATCTATTTAGTAAAATAAATTTGGACAAAACTCAAGAATAAAAAAAAGTTGGGCTTTAAAGCCAACGAAAGATTTTTTAGAGAGACCATGCAAATTCTAAGCCTAAATTATGTTTGGATTTTAAATGCAATTTATTTCTAGATTCAAATAAAATGTTGGAATCTATGATTTTTTTTAATTTTTTAATTTGGTCTAAAATCATCATACTAAACTAAAAATAATTACATTTGATAATCTACGAGATTGTTTTATTAATTTAATACTTCATAAAACTTCTTACTAAAACAAATGGTTACAATAATAAAGAAACCACGTACAATAAATATGAAATACAACGATCATTAAGAAAAGTTGAATGAAACCAAGAAAACGACGATAAGATAATAATAGTAATAATAACATCAAATATTCCTTACGAAGAAAGATAATTCAAAATATACCTATATTTTTTATTCCATAAATTGATCCATCATCACATTTTCCTCTCTCTTGATTGTGAAGTAGAAATTCACGTAATTTATTTATTTTTTTAGTTATTATTTAAATGATATCAGTTTTAAAAATTCAAACACAGATTGACGTTCTTCGTATCAAAGGTAAAAAAACTTGGTAAATTGCCAACCCCTTCAAATATTTTCACATAGTTTTGACGTTTTTCCGATTCCGTGAGTCTTGCGGTGAAACAATATGGCTTGTACCATATTTGTAGTAAATCTTGTAGACCACATCATCTCAATAAGCTCGGTATTCATCTGGTATGGTTTTTGTTACTGGTTTGACCGCTTTTAAATTCCACAATAATGTTTAGATATGAGGTTGATTTTGATTAATGATGCTTATATTTATATATTAGTTAAATATAATGTAATCCCCGAAGACTCATCAAATAATGATATATTGTAGATAATAATAACATGATCCAACAGAACGATTCAATTACCGACACATATGAGATAAATGAAATGCGATTTAAAATGCTTTTTTGTTATGATTAAATTTTACTATATCCCTCACTTTAATATGGTATGATAATATCTAAAATTTCTGTAAGACATAAACATGAAATAATCAAGTTCAAGTATTACATAATCCATTTTGAATGAAGTACACAAATAAAACCACAGTCTAAACCAAGTTTAAACATTACATTATTAATCAAGTTTCAGACAACTTTGTACAAATCGGTCCCAAATAGTTATTTTTGTGCAATACAAATGCCCTGATTTGGCTATATTTGTTGAGTTTGGTATGATAGAACTTCTCATGAAATTGCTTGTTCGGTTCGGTAGAACTACTAAACAAAACATAATTCCGGTTAATGGTCTATTTGGAAATATAAGAACCAATAAAAAAGATATAAGAACTAAATAACTACACACAAATGAGTTAAAAAATATAAATTAATCGTAATATAATACTATGTAATTAATTTACTTGTGTGAATGTCATGCATCAAAAAACAAACACAAGTCCAATCTCTTTGATAGGTTCTAAATGCGGTGGGCAACTGCGTAGTATGCATCATTAGAGAGAGAAGTTATATACAAACATATTGATTCGAGTGACTATAACTAAATCGATATCAGACGACAATGATGGCAAAAAATGCTTATCCACATGAAATCAAATAAATTTAACATAAACCTGTTATTTATCTAAAGTCTTTTATGACTACATACTCTCACATATAAATCTTTTTTCTATATTTCGGCAATCAAATCCAACCTCACAGGTGTTCATATTTTATTTATATAATTAATTCATTTAGATAAACTTTGATAACCACAATGTACATCTTGCATAACTTCTTCAGTATTAGAATATATAGTTGAAATGTTTTTTATGAATGTGACTCGCATACAACAAACCAACTTTGACCTTAATAGGAATATATTAAGTATTTATTTTATTTTATGAGTGTTTATTTTCTTATGGTAATTTAGGTATCACGAACGAGCTTAGCTTTGCTTGTGTCGTGATATGAATCATATCGGGCGGACTAGTACTCTTTGTTTCCTTAATGACAAACTCAAAATAATATTTCTCTCATTTAGTTGATCAACCCGACCTAATATTTTTTTCTACCTCGAGTATTAATCGAGTTTTTAACTTCTACCAAACAAATACTCTCAGACATGTAATTGCAAATAGAATCATTGATTATTCCTATATTTTTGTTAAAACATCTTCAGACCTAGAGTCTTGATGAGGAATGATGTTTAATATTTGTCAAATATATCACTTGATATATCAATAAACTCATTTTATATCTTGATTATTAATCGAGTTTTTAACTTCTACCAAACAAATACTCTCAGACATGTAATTGCAAATAGAATCATTGATTATTCCTATATTTTTGTTAAAACATCTTCAGACCTAGAGTCCTGATGAGGAACGATGTTTAATATTTGTCAAATATATCACTTGATATATCAATAAACTCATTTTATATCTTCCCCTTTAGCCACCGACTTCTTTACATTTGCAAGATCTATATGTTTATATGCCATTTTTATAACATATGGATTAAGCTAGGAAATTCATATATGGCAGGTCGCATCAACCTTAAACTCGTAATAGGTCAAGATAATACTAGGTAAAACACAAATATTATCCTAAATCACCGGATGTAATAAACTTAAATCCCAGGTATAGTTTGTTTGTTTATCCGAACTCATAAAATAATATCAACGCAAAATTTCAGTCTATTTGAAGTTACACCAACAATGTTGAGCATAGACATATTATACCTCATCGTGTTGTAAGTGCTATTCATGATAAGTACTCAAAAAATAAGAGAAACAACTCAATACTTGTAGGATGCGCAAAAAACAGTTCAATGATCAGATATAATATCTCGGTTATCTGATACCTAACTAAGTAACGTTCCTTCATTTTTTATAGCAAGTATTACATGCGGTACTATCCGATCTTTTCAATAAAATAATATTTTCACCAAATATTATAGATACTGTGCATGTTGGATATATTTTTTGGGTTATATTTCTTAAAATCCAAATATATATATCCATAGGACAACACTCGATTATGATAACTTACAGGCTAAATCCTTTTTGTCCGATTTTATTTTGGTGGTTTGTGAATGACTTTCGAATGTTGGTGGTTTTGTTGATCGTATATAACGATAAATCACCAATAACCAAGACACGACATTATAGGATAGTGATGTAGCCCAGAAAGTCCAAACAAAAGCCTTTTTAATTTGATTTTATTTTATTCAAATATCTTATGTATTTAAATCAAATCTAATTATATTAAGATTTTATTTGATTTTATTTTAAAATATTTATTTTATTTCCTTGTATTATAATTTAGGGTTTTGAGAAGCTATTATATAAAGCCTCAGTTCCTGCTACGGGTCAAGCATGTTTCTGAATCCTGATTTCATCTGATTCAAGGTTTAAAGAAGAGAACAACACACATGGTCATGAAGATCAGGAAGATCGTTTGAGTATGAGGGGGCATACCAACCGTTTCAAGGATGATCGTATTGACCGGTTACTGAAGGAGTTTAAATTGGCTACCAATCGTCGAATCAAGGTAAAATTGCTTATCGAGATGCTGTCTCAGGCTATGAAGAGGTTTTCAAAACCATTTTTTTCATCAACTGGACATGGGGATGTTGTCTTCAGGCTATGAAAAGGTTTTCAAACCTATTTTTTCCTTCAACTAGATGGCCTCAATGTGACTTCGATTAAGGAACACTCGAGAAGAATTGATCTTATTCCGATAAGGTCAATAATTATAATTCCCAATGTAACGATTGAATAAAATAAAATAAATAATTTGGGTTCTTGATGGTGATGGTGCTGTGAATTCGAGGACGAATTCTTGTCAACCAGAAGAGGATGATGTAGCCCAGAAAGTCCAAACAAAACCCTTTTTAATTTGATTTTATTTTATTCAAATATCTTATGTATTTAAATCAAATCTAATTATATTAAGATTTGATTTTATTTGATTTTATTTTAAAATATTTATTTTATTTCCTTGTATTATAATTTAGGGTTTTGAGAAGCTATTATATAAAGCCTCATATGCCTTAAGTTATTTGAAGTTTTTGGAATAATATATTTTTATCTCTGAAAATTTCAATTTTTGTTACCCTTAGATTAAGGTTTCATCATGTTACTCCTGAATTAGGGTTTCATCTATTGTTGCTTCTTCTTCTATTTCCGCTGCGTCATCAGATAGTCTCTCATTTGAAATGAACAATCACATTAATTTATTAAAGATAATTTTTTCTTCACACCATCCATATTTTTTTTCTACAACGTCAAGTTTTTTTTTAATATAACCTAGGAGATTTTCCACCCGTTCCATCACTGTAATGCTAATGATAATCTCATATTCTTACTCTTGACCTATACGCTTAACCCATTCAGTCAACTCGGCTTTAGTGTAATATTCGTGCATGGTAAATAAATATGTGGAATTGAAACGCAAACATGTTGCTTCTCTGGATTCCTATAAAATGAAATCATCGTTAAAAATTTAAAAAATATAGAGAACTGAAAAACACAACTCTTTATATAAGAAACTTTTTCTTAAAAAGTTTACAAAATACATGTGAAAACTCATATATATTTTGCACGAACAAAAAAAATGTTCAGAAAAGTCACAAAATTAGAGCAACAAACCTAGGAAAAGTCAAAATGACATTAACAACAACTTTCTCAGCCTTCAGATACAGTACCATCACATTAGCCGGAATACCTTATTTTGCTCGAAGTCTCTACAGAGCCTAAATTTTATAATTCATAGAGTTCTCATTTATTATCCATTCTAGTATCGGTAAGGGCAAACTCATCTAGATATTCTCCACAAGAGGTGTGTTAGGATTACCAGACCATGCATCCCCATGATTTAGGGAGCATAATAGGTAGTTACATCATCCTTGCCATTAGACAACCCATGAGTAATGTTTCATGATTTTTTAGTCCCGAAGGCCCGGAATGACGACATAACCTTCAAAGGTTTGGCAGTGACGTTAGTGTTCTTGTGAAATTCATATTCTATAGCATCATATTTATATTTCTGAGGTGGGTTGGGATAAGCGTCCTTAAAAAGCCTACTAAAACCTTGATTTTGGTTGTCAGATCCTTATTTATTAGAGTCATAAAACTTTATTTTTATAAGTTTAGCCATTTTTTATTTATTGAGAAGTTTAACAACTTAAAGTAATAATGAGAAGATATGAAAATATGGTGAAAAACTTTGGGTTAAAAGGAAATATATAGTTTTATATATCAAATAAATGATAAATAAATATATTTAAATATAAGGTAAGTCCATATGAACCATTGATCTAATTAACTAACGAATGTTCTAGATTGTTCTTGTAGATAAATGACTAAGATGCGCTTATCTCTAACTATTATGAACGCAAAAGCTGAAATGACTGAGGGATGTAATGTTAAAGTAATGATGGTTGTCCACACAAGAGAAATGTATTTAAGGAATCTTTAGTTCTTTAGTGCATGGAAGTTATACTCCTAGGATCCATCATTATTTACATGACTCATAAGTTTGGTTTTCGTTTCTCGTCTCGAGCCTCAAAAGGTTTGTTCACCCAAAGATTGTGATGACTAGTCAGTACCACCTCAAACTTCAAGCAATTAAGACACTTATAAGCTCGACATGTTAGTTATACTTCGACTATTGTATGGTTTGATCGCTTGTTGTTTTGGCTCGGTTTTGACATGAATCAACATATCAGATTCTTACAAAGGTTGGTCAAATTATTTATTCACTTCAAAATGACAAAATGGGATACATCCATAGGTATAGAAAATATAATTTTAAAGCAAGATATTTCAATTAAATATGAGATATGTTTTCAAGGAAAACACGAAGAAGAATAATACTCCTGCATGTACTCTTTGCTTTCAAAGAAAGTTTTAGTTGATTAAGGTTTTAATGAGATATGTTTGAAGATAACAATATTTAAAACTCTAATAAGTCTAGCCATAATGGGCTTGGTCAATCGACACGACACATAACATGGTTTGGCATAAACAATCCATATTACATAAAAAAAACCTGAATAAGAATAGATGATAAAGTTAAAACTTGAATCTCAATGCTCAGAGTCGACAACGACTCAATTCTACAACGAATCAAAGTTATAGTCCTCCATTGATTATGTTACAATGACTAACAAACCTATTAATAAGATTATAAATTGTAATGGGTTAACACATTAGGTTTAAATTTATAAGATAAGGTTTTATGCACAACTTAACTTAATAAATCTTCGGTAGCACTATACTTATAAAATGCGTTAGGTCAATCTTTTAACCTAGCACGATTTAGCCCTAATGCTAGGCTAACTATATGTCATAGGTGTAATAAGCCTGAAGCCTATAAAAGCTTAAGGGATAAAGTGTTGCGTATAAATATGACGTGTCATACCTTCTGCAAGTTTCCATTTTCTAGACACATGCTTAACACTACTTGTGTCACTCTTCCGTCACTTATGTCCACTAACCTTTTCTATCTTTATTAATCGTCTCTATTACTTTACTAACTCTTATCAATTCTTCCATTAGTTCTTACCATCTCAGCAACTTGTCGCACACAATTTTATACATATCACGATATCCTAACCCTAATTTTGGTTATTTATAATACTATAAATACCTTTCGATCAAAATCAAACCATCACACAAATATATCATCAATTTCAATACCATTGAACCGGATGACAATATTAATATTATTATTAATACTATTTTATGTATGAATAAAAATATTAATATATTTTTTTTTGAGTAAATAATTATAATATATACAAAGTGTTTGAATCAATAAACAAATATATGTATGTGATGGGGTCGGAAATATCAAAGGATGATTGCTTTGTAGATGGTAGAATTTCTTCGAGGTTCAGTCATATCCTAAGACACGTTTACCCTTTTAATTTAGTTATCCAAACACAAATGTATATAATAGTTTCCTACTTATTGTTTAGTATCAAAATATATTAATAGATAATGGTTAATACTTTTTTCTCGGTCTTTGGGCTTGACCCATAACCATGATCCGACTCATTTGGTCCATTAAACCAAAGTCAACCTATAAAGAATTTTGAGAGCAGCATTTAAAATGATGAACTTTTTATCTCTCTAAACATTAAAGATAACAACTCTATTATCTCTCTACTTTCTATCTTACAGTTAATATATATCTACCACTTTACCTAAAATACCTTCTAAACCAATATAATCCTTATCAATTTGGAAACCACAATGGGAGAAGTGAAATAAGGTACCCAGATAACAAAATCCAAAACCTAACATACAAATTTTATCTTTGAAATTCTTTAGACATGGATCATGAATAATAATATAATTTTTGAGTGAATAATTATAGTATATACAAAGTGTTTGGATCAATAAACAAATATATGTATGTGATGGGGTCGAAAAATATCGAAAGGTGATTGTTTTGCAGATGGTCGAATTTCTTCGAGGTTCAATCATATCCTAAGACAAATACTGCACGTTTACCCTTTTAACTTAGTTATCTAACACAAATATATTTAATAGTTTCCTACTTATTGTTTAGTATCAAAATATATTAATAGATAATGGTTAATACTATTTTTTTGGTCTTTGGGCTTGACCTATAATCATGACCCGAACCATTTGGTCCATTAACCCAAAGTCAACCTATAAAGGATTTTGAGAGTAGCCTTTAAAATGATGAACTTTTTATCTCTCTAAACATTAAAGATAACAAATTTATTATCTCTCTACGTTACACCTTACTGTTAATATATATATATATATCCACCTCTTTACCTAAAATACCCACGAAACCAATATAATCCTTATCAAATTGGCAACCACAATGGGAGAAGTAGAATAAGGTACCCTGATAACACAGTCCAAAACGTGACATACAAATTTTGCCTTTGAAGTTCTTTAAACATGAATCATGAATAATAAGATAATTTTTTGAGTGAATAATTATAATATATACAAAGTGTTTGGATCAATAAACGATGATATGTATGTGATGGGGTTGTAAATATCGAAGAGTGATTGCTTTGCAGATGGTCGAATTTCTTCGAGGTTCAATCATATCCTAAGACACATACTACACATTTACCCTTTTAACTTAGTTATCTAACACAAATGTATTTAATAGTTTCCTACTTATTGTTTAATATCAAAATATATTAATAGATAATGGTTAATACTCTTTTTAGGTTTTTGGGCTTGACCCATAACTATGACCCGACCCATTTGGTCCATTAAACCAAAGTCAACCTATAAAAGTTTTTGAGAATAGTATTTAAAGGATGAACTTTTTATCTCTCTAAAAATTAAAGATAACAACTTTATTTTCTCTTTACTTTCCATTTGACAGTTAATATATATCCACCTCTTTACCTAAAATACCCTCGAAACCAATATAATCCTTATCAAATTCGCAACCACAATGGGAGAAGTAGAATAAGGTACCCGGATAACAAAATCCAAAACTTGACATACAAATTTTGCCTTTGAAGTTCTTTTAACATGGATCATGAATAATAATATAATTTTTTGAGTGAATAATTATAATGTATACAAAGTGTTTGGATCAATAAACAATGATATGTATGTGATGGGGTCGGAAATATCTAAGGGTGATTGCTTCGTAGATGGTCGAATTTCTTCGAGGTTCAATCATATCGTAAGACAAATACTGCACGTTTACCCTTTTAACTTAGTTATCTAACACAAATGTATTTAATAGTTTCATACTTATTGTTTAGTATCAAAATATATTAATAGATAATGGTTAATATTCGTTTTTCGGTCTTTGGGCTTGACCCATAACCATGATCTGGCCCATCTGGTCCATTAAACCAAAGTCAACATATAAAGAATTTTGAGAGCAACATTTAAAAAGATGAACTTTTTATCTCTCTAAACATTAAAGAAAACAACTCTATTATCTCTCTACTTTTCATCTTACTGTTAATATATATCCACCACTTTACCTAAAACCCTCGAAACCAATATAATCCTTATCAAATTGACAATCATAATGGGAGAAGTAGAATAAGGTACCCGGATAACAAAATCCAAAACATGACATACAAATTTTTCCTTTGAAGTTCTTTAGACATGGATCATGAATAATAATATAATTTTTTGAGTGAATAATTATCATATATACAAAGTGATTGGATCAATAAACGATGATATGTATGTGATGGGGTCGGAAATATCGAAGGGTGATTGCTTTGCAGATGGTCGAATTTCTTCGAGGTTCAATCATATCCTAAGACAAATAATGCACGTTTACCCTTTTAACTTAGTTATGTAACACAAATGTATTTAATAGTTTCCTACTTATTGTTTAGTATCAAAATATATTAATAGATAATGGTTAATATGTTTTTTTTGGTCTTTGGGCTAAACCTATAACCATGACCCGACCCATTAGGTCCATTAACCCAAAGTCAACCTATAAAGAATTTTGAGAGCAACATTTAAAAAGATAAACTTTTGTGTCTCTAAACATTAAAGATAACAACTCTATTATCTTTCTACTTTCCATCTTATAGTTAATATATATCCACCGATTTACCTAAAACCTTCGAAATCAATATAATCCTTATCAAATTGGCAACCACAATAGGAGAAGTAGAATAAGGTACTCGGATAACAAAATCCAAAACTTGACATACAAATTTTGCCTTTGAAGTTCTTTAGACATGGATAATGAATAATAATATAACTTTTTGAGTGAATAATTATAATATATACAAAGTGTTTGGATCAATAAACGATGATATGTATATGATGGGGTCAGAAATATCGAAGGGTGATTGCTTTGCAGATGGTCGAATTTCTTCGAGGTTCAATCATATCATAAGACAAATAGTGCACGTTTACCCTTTTAACTTAGTTATCTAACACAAATGTATTTAATAGTTTCCTACTTGTTGTTTAGTATCAAAATATATTAATAGATAATGGTTTATACTTTTTTTTCGGTCTTTGGGCTTGACCCATAACCATGACACGAACCATTTGGTCCATTAATCCAAAGTCAACCTATAAATGATTTTGAGAGCAGTATTTAAAAGGATGAACTTTTTATCTCTCTAAATATTAAAGATAACAACTCTATTATCTCTCTACTTTACATCTTACAGTTAATATAAATCCACCACTTTACCTAAAATACCCTCGAAACCAATATAATCCTTATCAAATTGGCAACCACAATGGGAGAAGTAGAATAAGGTACCCGGATAACAAAATCCAAAACCCGACATACAAATTTTTCCTTTGAAGTTCTTTAGACATGGATCATGAATAATAATATAATTAGTTGAGTGAATAATTATAATACATAAAAAGTGTCTGGATCAATAAACGATGATACGTATCTAATGGGGTCGGAAATATCGAAAGGTGATTGCTTTACAGATGGTCGAATTTCTTCGAGGTTCAATCATATCCTAAGACAAATAATGCACGTTTACCCTTTTAACTTAGTTATCTAACACAAATGTATTTAATAGTTTCCTACTTATTGTTTAGTATCAAAATATATTAATATATAATGGTTAATACTCTTTTTTCGGTCTTTAGGCTTGACCCATAACCACGACCCGATCTATTTGGTTCATTAACCCAAATTCAACCTATATAGGATTTTGAGTGCAACATTTAAAAGGATGAACTTTTTATCTCTCTAAAAATTAAAGATAACAACTCTATTATCTATCTACTTTCCATCTTACAGTTAATATGTATCCACCACTTTACCTAAAATACCCTCGAGACCAATATAATCCTTATCAAATTAGCAACCACAACGGGAGTAGTAGAATGAGGTACCCGAATTGCAAAATCCAGAACCTGATATACAAATTTTGCCTTTGAAGTTCTTTAGACATGGATCATGAAATGTAGACAGACCTTTCTCTTAAGAATGAAGAAGTTAACGTCGAAGATGAGCATGTATACACATCTCATGTAAATAATGAGACCGAAGAAAGGCTTCTCATCCTAGGGGAGTGAGATCAATTGCGAGGAGAAATCAAAGTTTTGAGATCCTAAAGGCATGCTCAGAAGGATCTGGTGGGGAAGATTCCATCAAAGTATCAAAAATATGATGAGCTAGATAATAATCCACAACATAATCTAAAGTAGTCTCAAGATGACGAGCCTATTAAATCCCATCAAGATTCTAAAAAAAACATCAAGCTAAACACTATTCCAACGCTTTGGAGTCTACTCAAGGCTCTACAACAAAATTAAAAATCTCCTCATCCTATTCGAGCAGTGATCATTATCGTAAGAAAAAGAATAAAAATATTTGATCTAATAATTATTCAAATAAACACCAGAAGAGAAGTAAGCAAGATTATTTAGGAAAGAAAATGAGCCTTAATGATAAAGAAAAAAAGAATATCAGGGAAAAATGAAGGGATCAACTGACCAGAACATATATCGCTTGTTAAGTGATCAATTTGTTATTCAATCTGAGTCTGGGAGTTTTTCCACTTCTAACGAGGATCACATGTTTAGTCAATGACATAATTGGAGACAGTCACCTGTATCTTCGAAAATCCTCTATGACATTTACCTAGGCGCTTTGATATCTCCAAAACAGAAAAATATGATGGGAGCCAAGCTATTGATAATAATCTTGAGTTGTTCAAGAATTTTATGATTAGTTTTGATGATGATGATAAGTATCTGTGTAGAGTTTTTTCTCAGACCTTCAAGGATAGCCCCCTGAAATGGTATAACAAGTTACTTGAGGGGTCGATCCAGAAATTTGACATGTTCTGGATGAGCTTCTGAAGATAATGTGTGGGAAGTAAAGATCTTAGAGGGAATGAGAACACTATTATCAATTATTGGCAACACCCTAATGAATCCTTAAAGAATTATAACCAATTTGTTTTGTATACCAAAGATGGATTGACAAACTGCTTTGAAGAGGTAGTTATAGTTGCACTAAGAGAACGACTGTTAGCTGTAGAATTGGATGATGCAGTTACCTGTAAAAAACAATGACTCGGGGTGGTTTGTTGAACCAAGTTGGAAAGAAAATCACAATTGCGGAAACTACAAGGTTAAGATAACCCCACCCACATAAAATTTCCCCTTCAACTCCTCTTCAACATGCTAGTAGCCAGTCACAAGCTGCGGTTAGCAATCGTCCGAAGGACTTTGGACATGATTCTCATCGACCTAGATCCAGCTAGTCCATTCAGGGGTCCCAATTCAGACCAAGAGGAAATCAATAGGTCCAGCTTAGTTATTTTGCAGAATTGATTGAAAATATTACAGCTATTTATGATAGGTCAAAGAATTTCGTGCACTTATGAAAGCCCCCACATATCCAAACTCCGAGGGAGAATCGAAACAGACGATAATCTGAAGCAAGAAATATAATTGTTAATTGAAATTGGGAAGCGAACTATCTTTGTTAAATCACAAGTGGGTAACATAAAAATGGGTAATAGGTTACAGCCAAGCATGAGCGGGGTGCATGCAACTTTTTATGTTGTCCGAAAGCAAGCCATATAAGCTTCTAAACAGGAAAGTATGATGGTGATTATTGAGCAATTGAACGTGGATACAGAATACTTGGATCATGATCTGGATCGGGGCTGAGTGAATGTCGTATCTTTAAATGGTGGAAGGGTTTCCAAGTTGTGTCAATTCTTCGCATCATTAACTATTTTCGGATGAGATACGATGATAACTCTTTCAAGCTGTTTTGAGAAAAGGCATGTGGTTAGCTTGACCACACAATTAGAAGGGAAAATGTCTTCTCATTTATATAAAAATCATGATTCCTTCTTAGTTTTCGATGAAGATGATTTAAGAAATATTGTTGGGCCAAATGAATATGTTGTGGTAATTAGGGTATATTTCGAAGGAACATAAATCTGACGAATCCAGATCGAGACTGGTAACTCAGCTAATATTTTATTTATGTCCACTTATAATTTAATAAATTATTTGTCTGTTTTTATCTGATCGAACGGAACCATAGTGGGGTTTACGGATAACTCTGGTGATGTTATTGGAGAGTTCGAAGGAGAAGTAATTCTTAGCAAATGACCATTTAAGAAAATACCAAGGGTTTTGTTTATAGTGATGGATTTTAAGACCTCCTTATAATGCCATTTTTTAGATTTTGGCTATCAAGGATGCATGCTGTTACATTAATGGTTTACTACTGATTAAAATACACTGTTGGAGGCCAAGTAAGGGTGGTTCGGATCAGTCAAAAGGTCGCTAGAGAATGCTATGTCAATTATTTTGCTCTAAAGTCGCTGGAAAATGTGACAACTAAAAATGAATAGAAATTACTAGAGTCCTCTTCAGATCTAAGTAAGATAGATGATCCAAGAGAGACTAGTGCAATTATTCATATTGAAGAGGTTAAAATGCATAATTTTGAAAGTGGGAAAAATATCAGAATGGAACTAAATTGCCATCAGAATTAAAAGAAAACTTGTCTTTCTTAGCCAATCATTTGCATGTGTTCGCTTGGTGTAATGAAAATGTAACAGGTATACCAGCTAGCATCATTTTCCATATGTTATATGTCCGATCCAATGTGGGCCCGGTGATACAAAGAACAAGGGTTTTTTTAAGAAAAATTTGAAGCTATTGTTAAATAGGTAGGCAGACTAACATAGGTGAGGCATATTTGGGAATCGCAGTATCTATTATGGACAAAACAATCCAGTGCTCGTGAAGAAAAAAAATGGAAAATGGTAAATGTGTATTGATTTCATAGACCTTAACCGAGCATGTCCCAAGGATCCTATCCCGGTCCATCGGATAGATCACTTAATAGATTCCACTTATGACAATAAGTTGTTATCTTTTATGGATGTATTTACCGGGTACAATCATATACAAATGGATCTAAAGGACCATGAGCATACTACATTTATCACTGACAGGGGGCTGCAATATGCAAAAGGTAATGCCTTTTAGTTTAAAGAATGTTGGGGCTACCTACCAACGTTTAGTGAACAAAGAGTTTTCTAGTCATATTGGGAAAAATAGAGAACTTTATATTGATGACATGATGGTAAATATTGTAAGAGAAAAAGACCACTTGTTTGATCTCAATGAAACTTTTTCTAACATGAAAGCCATAAATTTGAAGTTAAATCCGGAAAAGTGCCCATTTGATGTACGATCCAGTTTTTAGGGTATGTCATCAATGAGAAATGAATTCAAGGTGAACCAATATAGTTAGATGTATTATTGGCTATGGACCCTCCCAGATTCACAAAAGAGGTTCAGGTTTTGATTGGAATGCTCGCAACTTTAAACAGGTTCATATCGAGGTCATGAGAAAAGTGTGCACAATGCTTCCAAGTCCTAAGAAATGCCAAGAACTTTAACTGGTCCCCATATTTTGATAAGGTAATCCTTGAAATGAAGAAGCATTTATCTTTGTCCAAAACTCTGTTTAAACTAGTAATGGGAGAAAGATTCTATATATACTTGGCAGTATCCGACCATGCGGTAAGTGGAGTATTAGTTTGGGAAGTTGACAGTTACCCTCACCCGGTTTATTGTGTTAGTAAGAGTGTGTTTGATACTGAGGGTAAGATGACCAAGTGGTCTGTTGAAGCGGGGGATTATAATATCGACTTTTCACTTTAAACAAAAATAAAGGCACAACTTGTGGTAGACTTCTTGGTTGATTTTCATTCAGAGCGACCTCATAAAGAATCTTCAATCTATATGCCTGAGAAAGAATGGGTAATCAGAACAAATGGAAGATCTAGTATGATGGGTTGTCGGGCTGAAATTTGTTTATTCTCTCTTTTTGTAGACTTGATGTACCATGAAATACATTTTGGTTTCAAGGAATTAAATAATGAAGCTGAATACGAAGCAACAATAGCTGGTTAAAGGCTCTCTCAAATATGCGGTCCCAAAAGAATCTAACTAATAAGTGATTCACATATTCTCTTTCATCAAGCTCAGGGACAATATGAAACAAGGAAAAAACAGTTGGTAAAATATTTGCAAGTACTATGAGAAACTTCTGCTTTCTTTAAATGTTTAAAGTATGAGCATGTGTCAAGAGTTAAAAATTCAATGGGCGATTCTTTAGTCACTGTTTCGTACACCGAAGAATATCCTTGGATTTCGGTACAAGAGTTTCTTTCCATAACAACAACCCTCGAAATAGGAGTTGGAATTGAGGAAAGTTTTCAAGTATCCAAAATAACTAGCCAATATTGGAGGTATAAGATCCAATAACTCATTACTAAAGGAAGTCTTCCTAAAGACAAAATCCTAGCTAAGAAACTTAAGTTTAAAGCATATGATGGAGAAGGATCTACCCATTGTGGCTACAAAGCTTTGACTAGAAGGGTCTTGTTATTGGTCGTCCATCATGATAGATGCTAAAGATATGTTTAAAAGATGTGATCCATGCCAGAGATTTGGAAATGCAATATATATACCAGCATTTTTATGGAATCCATATATGAAGCAGTTCCCTTTGATAGATAGAGGCTTGATTTGGTAAGACCTCTACTGATGGCTTTCGTAAGATGTCAAACCATTATACCTAAAATATATTATTTGTCTAAGTAGGTATAAGTTTCACCTTTATCCAAGGCTACTTCCTCATAACAATACTCAAGTTTATCTTTTCCAACATATGTTGTAGATTTGGAATTCCTAGAAGTATTACAACATATAAAGGTCCTCAATTTGAAAACAAGGACATGAAATGTTTTCTACATCTAGAGGGATTCTACATTGTTTCTTTTCACCTTTTCGCCCCAAGCTAATAAACAGATTAAGGTTGTGAACAAAACTATCTTGGTATGTCTCCAAAATAATTTAGATTGGGCGGTAGGAAAATGACGAGATTACTTATAAGAAGTATTGTGGGCCTATCGAACTACTCTTCATACTGGCACACAATAATATCTTTTTGCCTTGATATTCCAAAGAGGATAACAAGATAGTAGTAAGAGCTCAGCTAGACCTAATTGGAAAGACATGAAATTTGGAAAGTTGACACCAAATTGGGAAGGACCATACACTGTGTGTGAGAATATTAAACGAGAAACGTATCAATTGGTGATCAAGAACGGAATCCTTTGAGACACCCCTGGAATATCGAACACTTAAGGTTATACCTCGAGTAAATATGTATTCTAAATATTTAGTTTATTTTTGTTCAATGTAAATATTTGGAGGCATACTATTTCCTGTCTTAGTGGCCCAGGGAGGTTTTAACGTGTCCGAATCATTATTAATCCACTGATTTTCCTAAAAAGATTTTTTCTCATAAGTATACTTGTGTATTAAATTTGTATACCTTCAAATGAATTGTGTTTCAAATTTGTATCTTTTGAATGGATTAACTTTGAATGACTTAGGAATTAATTTTTTATGTCTTCGAATGGATTAACTTCGAATGACTTGTGTATTAAATTTGTGACTTCAAATGGATTACATTCGAATGGATTATGTATTAATTGTTTATGCCTTCAAATGGATTACCTTCAAATGTCTTGTGTATTAAATTTATGTATCTTCGAATGGATTACCTTCGAATGGTTTATGTATTAATCTTGTGTGCCTTCAAAGGGATTACCTTTGAATGGATTATATATTGAAGTCCTGTACCTTTGAATCGTTAAGTGGATTATTTTTGAATAAACTGGATCAAAACATCGAAATAAAAATGTAAGGAAATACGTGGAATCCAAAATGAATTTTTTTAAAATTCCTTTGCTATGAAAATGACTTACACAGTAGGTTCCGATTACTATTAAAAATTACATTGGCATGAGCAAGGACTTACACGAAAGCATCTGAACAAAACGATAAAAGGCCTTGTATTCAACAAGGAATTGTACAGTACAACAATATAGAAATCTATTTGCCTTTGGGCTCATTCTCATCGACATTTCCATCTTTTTTTTCTTCTTCCAAACTCCCATTTTTGAAGTCCCCTTCATCACTAGCATCATAACCATCACTACGTGAGTCCTTAAAGAATATCCAATTGATCATATGTGGGCATATCATGGAACCAGTTCCCACAATGACCCGATGACTCGTGTAGGGAATCTCTAATGGAATTCCAACACCATGTCTAATTTAATTGAGGCGTCCCAATTTTTTAGGGAATCTATAATTATATTGAATATAGCATCATCTATCTCTAGTTTAAATGTCTCCTTGAGAGAAGCCATTTCATGTTTGTATTTTTTTACAAGAGCCTATTGACCAATTTACATTTGATGGTTCCCTTGTCGGGAGTTTTCTGCTTTTTCATTGAAGTGATTTCCCTGGAGCTAGATGACTGCAGCTCTTCACAAACATAATTTTCCTTGGCCAGTTCTTCCTTGATTGATTTGACCTCTTCAGATTAATGTTCAACCTTAGCTTTTCCTCGTCAGTGAAAGCCTTCTAATTTTTGGTTCTCCTCTTGAAGAGAAGAAATGGTTTCTCTATGGGAGCTCAATTCTCTCTTCATCTCAAAAATACACCTTACATAAATCAACTTCGAATATCCTAGTACGTCATTTTCCTTTGACAATTCAAAGGGTACACCTTCAAACACCACATTGGTGGCGTTGCATATTCCAGGAAGTATTTCTCAAATGCATCAAAGTCAAATACCCAACACCTTCTATTGGATTGACATATTTGAATCTCTCAAGTGTGGGGAGGAATGGAGAAGGAGGATCAATACTGGGGTTGGTGGAAGTTCAACAGTTTGGACCGTTGGAGGAATAATTTCTGAATGAAGGACACTCTCTGAATGGGTCAAGATTTTCTTTCTCTTTTTATCTCTTTTATCATTGTCTTGTTTTCCTCTCTTGTGTGTCTTATTTTTCTTAGACACATGAAGATTTGAGGTCACATCACCTCCCTTAACAGAGGAAACAAGAATAACTAATAAAGCTACATCATTTTCATCAAACTTCTCTTTGGTTCAAGCTTCAACAACATTCTTTGATGAAGCATCCTTGATTTTATTATCCTTCTTGTTCCGATGGCTGGGGGCTCGGTTCGTGATTGGAAGATATAACTTACCATCAGTAGCTTCAACTCTCTCCATAATGACAGAGGGTCAGGAAGGAGTGGAAAACTACTCCTATTTAAACTCATGTTTGAGTTAGTCCTCCAAAGATGACTTTGAACGAAGTTAGAAAAAATGAAACATTGATGAAAGCCATTAGAACACTTCTTTTCCACCAAAAAATTTAGCTTCTTAAAAGTGAATTTCGCATATGCCAAGTGGTGTATGTAAGGCTTCGAAATAGATGTTAAAGGAAAAAAGTTAGAGATAAGTAAAAAAATATTTAGAGGGAAGAATGGAAGTTTGAAAAGGTTCGAAGAGGTCTACCTGTATATTCTTTCTAAATCTGGTAAGCCGGCTCGAATTACCTTGTTATGTAATTTTCTTACCATTCTCCCACCAACCACTAATTGAGAGAAATTACATATTCCATATTTTATAAGCCTCCAACAGATCATCTACCACCTTGTATTCATTCCTCATGTTGAAGTAGTAAAAGGGAATTTGAGAGTTGCGGGACAAACCCACAATAACAGCAAGTTGTTCAATGGGCATCAAAATTTGGGTTAGTCTGGATGCTATGATGCATGCCACTCTCATAAACCAGGTGTTCAGACTAGCATGACTCGGACACAATCTAACTAAACTGAAATAATTTACAATATCAAAGTTCAAGGTGCAAGGGAAACCAGAGGACCCAACCGCAGTTCATCAGATTATCTTCGGGTTTAGGCAACCTAACTTTAACCACTTTTGGAAACTCCAATTTAGCACGAATAACCTCAAATTATTTTTCATGAGGAATAAATATAGTAAATATTGTCAAAATCCAAAGGGTATTTAGCGCTGACATTTGCAAAGTTGGGTCTGACACGTTCGACCAAGAACAGAGGAAGTTGTTTGGATTCTGTTTCAAGGGCTTTGCCTTTGCCCTTTCCCCGTTTGCTACTTTTTTACTTCGAAGCTTTCTTTTTCAATGGCCTCAAAGTCTCTCCGGTTTGACCAGATGTCTCGTTAGGAAATCCTCACTGATATCTTCCATGTTTTCTTCCACGACCTTCAGACTAGATCCCGAAGGTTCAATATGCTGAAAGTCAACTTTCTTCTCTTTATTTGGTTGTTGAGGGAGAAATTGGTTAGATTGTGAGGGCTTAGCTGGTTGAGGTGCATGGATTTCTTTACTATTCAAATTTGGTGGGGAAGGGTTGTTAGAATTGTCTGTCTATCTCTCCAGGTGGTTTAGTTTTTCTCTTTGATTATCTAGTTATTTCATGCGGAATGTTTTCTTCAAAATCCGAACCCATAGCTTTAAAGGTTGAAGGAAAATAACAACTAGTGGCTCCTTGAGATTAAGATGGCTTTGGTGAATGACTTTGAGAAGTGAATGACTAGGAGTTGCATAAGGCTCTGAAGGAATACTACATCTGTTGTAAGGATAAATGCCTTCTTAGTCAGCTAGGTGAGTTACCACAACTGTGCATGTGAAGACAGGTAAACCAGCAACAATCCTTTCCTTTTTCTTCTCTTTGTCTAGCTTCGATAAGTTCAACCAACCGTATTCGGTTAACGCACTTCTGGCGGTGAATATACAAACGTCGAAATGTTACCGAAGAAAAGATTCACGGTGGTTGAAGCGGTAAAGGAAAAAAAAAGAATCACCGGTGGTAAACTAGATGTCAACATCGAAACATAATTTCTCTCTATAGGATGCAGAGAATCCCTCTATAAAGGTGCCTAAAATAAGAAAATGAGAGAAGAACTTATAAAAGAAGTCGCGAAAGACTCTTGAGTACTCTACTAGGGAAGTGGAAACGCTACCAATAGCTATAATCCCTAGAGAAGTGGAAATGTTTTCGATTGACTGGCTCACCTCATCTAAGGTAAAACAAGTTCGTGACTCCACTCAAGGAATGATACATGTAATGAGGTACAACTGGTTAAAAATTACAACTTTTGGGTAATAAGTGTCTTCATATTGCGCCATCGGATACGGTTCGAATATGTTCACCACTAGAGTCAAAGATTACTGGAAAATCAGATTTGGAGAAATAAACAAGAACGATTCAGATATATATCTATTAGCCCTCCCAAAACACCTTTCAGAGGGTTAAGGGGCCAATTGATGAGGTAAAAAATATTTGGAGGTGATTGTTTTTAGAAGGCTTAGTATCTTCGAGGGCCAATCCCGACCTAAGACAAATACTACACTTTTACCATTTGACTTAGTTATCCAGCACAAATGAATTTAATAGTTTCCTACTTATTTTTTAGTATCAAAATATCTTAATAAATAATGGCTATGCATTTTTTCTGGTTTTTGGGCTTGTCCTATAACCATAACCTGACCCATTTGACATATTAACTCAAAGTCAGCATATAAAGGCTTTTGAGAACATCATTTAAGAGGATGAACTTTTTATCTTTCTAAACATTAAAGATATCAACTCTATTATCTCTTTTATTTTCCATCTTACATTTAATACGCCTCCACCATTTTACCTAAAATATCCCCCAACCACTTTAATCCTTATCAGTATATATGTTTTTTTTATTAAATTATGATAATATATTACTGGTTTTTGGAAGTATATCGATAATGGTGAGTATAATTTAGTTTTTGAGAATTTAGATAAAATTCGAGATCCATTTTAAGTAGCAAATTATAACACAAAATATAATACATTAATAATCAAAGAGTTTAACGTCTATTCACTGTGTTAAACTCAATTTAAAGAATTATAAAACATATCTCATAACATCAATAAAGATTATACGTTATCTATAATTGATAGAAGAATTACCATTCAATAAATTATATGAGTCTGAACTGATTATTAAACTGATAAGTAGCCATAAGCAAACACATGTACTCTTTGGTCTATTAGTGACCTAATTTGTCATAGGGGTTTTGTATGCCAAATGCCCAGTCCTATGACTATAAATAGATTTCTTATTCACCTTGAGAGTGGTGAACAATTACTATTATACTCATTGGAAATATTTAATTTATCTCTCTAGAATTTCTTTTATAATTTCTTTTATTATTGTGCGGTTATTGGGCCGATCTGGACCTTGTAGTACTACCCGAATGTAATTGAGCATCATTAGTGGCACCATCTGTGGGAATAGACTGGTGCCCGAAAACTCTTTCCAAAACCAACTATTAATAGTCACTAAATAACATTGTACTCATTTTCAAGAATGGATCAAGATGTAGCGGATGAGTCTCCAACTAGGGATAAAGAAAATACAGTAGCGGCTTTGTATGGCTCTGATGACTTCTCTAATACCGTTTTTCTTATAACTCATTTGGGCGAGGAATGCTAATCTTGAGATATATAGGTTGATGCGTTGAATGGTCAAGTAGAGAAGATGGAGGTGAAGATCATCGAGGTTGAGGTCCAAAAATAGAGAAGTACATGTCGATCAAGAGTTTGGAGGTTCATAGGATGTTAGATTCACCTTAAAGCTATCGTGTTACACCCTTTTAAGACACTTATGGAAAATGGTATAGAGTCATGAACTTGCATCATCAAGAGTAGTACCACACATATTCTTCATCCATCAGTAGATCCATTAACATATATTGGGATATTGGTTATATCAAGTCAATGATACATCAATGTTTTCATTCTAGATGTCACGATGATAACATGAGAGACACTACCATTGCATAACATCGATCATAAAAGCGAAGGAGTATTATCTGTGTGGCCCAAATCTAAGGCCGCCTCTCGCGTTTACAGTTTAAATCAACTCGATTTCAACACGTACCTCCTGCACAAAATATGGCACAAAATTATGTTCAATAGTAACATATTTACCCACTATACGAACCCGTTGAACTACCTCTTCGACCCGGCACATGATTAAAAAATATGAGTAACCGCTCTTTAATATAGACAATATCATCCGCACACGTATGGATAAACGAGTTACCATTCAAATATTTATCACTTGAATTCTAAGAAGCCTTATCCAGAAGTCCATCAAGGATCAATTCACCATCCAGTGTGTAACAAAAATTATTTACATTTACAAATACTAAGTGTGAATAGGTTTTTAGCCCAAAACATCAGTTAAATATCTACTTACAATGTTTAATAATTATAAAATAGAAAAGTATGACGGGTCTGGAAACCCCGATCAACATATTGACCAGTTTAGTAATGTAATGCTCAGTTTCGGTAGGGTTTGCGCAATTATTACGTATGGATTTATCCATTAATTGCAAATGAAGCATAATGACTTGGTTAAACCAGTTGCTACCCGACTCTATTAAGAGTTTTGAAGCCTTAATATCTTTATTCAGAGACTAGTTTGTAAAAAGTAAGGTTATAAATGGAGATATGGAATGTATCATGTAATTTAAGCTAGATCCTAACAAGAGACTAGATTACATACAGTAATTTGTACAAACAAAGAATAGTCTCGAGGGTTTCGATGAAGCTGTGACATGTACTTTTTTTAGACTGGGGATTTGGTTGGGCCTTTAGATAGAGGATATGATGAAAAAATAAGACGTGTACTTTTGACCTTTGCTGGACTAGGTAGAATCACAAATTAAATTGGAAAAGACTATGCACATGAAGGTGAGATCCATGCTGTAGATTCCAGTAACAACTTTGACAATGCTAGCCTTTCAGCCATCCTTAAACTATAACCAACTAACCCTCAAACCCCCAGATGATAACTCAAGTAAATGTAGTTCCATTTACACCATCAACACCTCGACCTGCTGGACCACATAGCAGGAACCACCAATCTAGGTTCTAAGATGAACGTCGAGATAGGTTGAGAAGATGTGGAGCTCATGTGGAAAATCTAGTTGTACAAGATATTGAAAATTTTTATACAAAATTGACCAAAAGTATAGCCATAATTTTTCAGAAGGCTAAATACATTGTTCATTTTAGAAAACCTTTCTCGACGCTTACTTTAAGAGAGAATAGAAGGGCAAACAAATTTTGCAAGTACCACAATAATATAATTCATTATACCAAAGATTGCAAGGTACCACTATGTGGGGAGGGGGGGGGATTAAACCCTCATAAAAATTGAAACTAATTTAATTTGTGAAAAATAGGGCTTTAGGATTTCATAAGGGTGGTTAAGACTGAGACAAATCCTGAACAATCAAGGATCAAAGCACCATTGATACAATCAAAAGATGAACGATCTTTTTTAATCGAAGACTTCCCTAAGGTATTAGCGAAGCCTCAAGAAGATAGATTTTGATGAGAATTGCAATAAGGCCATAACTATCGCAGGAGATGATGATGAATCCATTATAATAAACAATTCCTAAAAAAAGGTATGCTTCCGGACTTAAGAAGCAAGTTTAATGGCCATCTAATTTGTAAAGAGCTTCTTTTCCACCCATGATTAATATTGATGATGACCTCCATGAAGTGACGATACCCTATAATAATGTGGTGCTTATGACCACATATATTGTATGGGTATAAGTAAGAAATATTCTCATAGATATTGGCAACTCTGCTAACATACTTTTTAAAATCACTTTTGATACGATGAAGAAGACACCAATCTATTGGAACTCCGATATGAAAATAATGAGATTTAACGGTGAAAACGCTCAGATTCTAGGAAACATTGAGGTACATGTGTACCTATAAAAATGAGAATATAAGAAAGATATGAGGTAGATGTGTACCATTCATAGTGGGCGAACCCGACATGGTGTATTGAGGGAAAATTCTTAAAGGGACGCTCTTCCCTTGAATCATCATACCTTGCATAGTATTCACCACCACGACCACATCTAACGAATTCAATATGCTTTCCAAATAAAAATTCAAATTTAAAGGATTTGAACATGTCAATGGCTTCCGAATTCTCACGAAATATATATATGGCAATATCGTAAAAAGTTATCTATACAAGATATGAAATATCTTTGGCCATTATATGATGTTGTAGAGAATGATTCGTATAAGTTTGTATAGATTAACCTCAAGATGTCTTTAGCACAAGATACTTCAAACATTTTCCATGATAAACCCTATACATTGATCTAGATTGGCGTACTCAAGCGACCTAAGAGACGTTCGACAACAAGCTTCTATATTCTCTTTCTATAGATTTAACTTAAACACATGCGCCATTGAAAGACTAAATTCTCAGAAGTTGTTATATGTGTTGCATTTATTTTAATTATATAATTGATGATATTATTGAGATATATAAAGTATCATGACAATCAAGAACACATGAACCAATTAAACAATTGTCATAAAAGAGCTTTAATTTTTCATTACCAAAAGGACAAATATAATCGAATTTGTCAAATAATAAAAAAAATAGTAAATTCCTCTTAAAAAAGAACAAACAAAAGATCTTTTAAATACAAAATTTATCCTTAATTTAAATAATTTAAATTGACATATGGCTTCAATTGGGCAATATGCAGTAAAAATTGTACATTTTCATAAGTGTGAGGCTTGCTTTGGCTTGAGCTCTAAACATAAATACACACATGAGTTTTGGTTGTTGTATCAACCGACCATATTTCCTTTGACACTAGAATCAGATTAGCTTATGAAATTATTATATAAAAGAGCTTATATTTATTTTTCATCCAGACATTAAACTTGGGACAGTCTCTCTTCCAATGATTTGTATAATAGGAATGTAAACATACTACAACCTTGTTTTTTCAGTTTGAATTTGAGGTTTCACCTTTTCTTACCAAATCATGAAGGTAAATTTTGTACAACTACAATAACTGATTATTATTTTTTGTTACGAAGAGAGTTCTTGCCGATACTAACTATATTGGTCCCGTTATTCCAATGATTGTATTTTTCTTTTTTATGAAATAGATTTACAATAAGAATGGTTATATCCCACTTCTTTTCTAAGTAATCATAAGTTATCTCTAAGATATTAAATATTGAAAGAGAGAAAGAAAAATATAGGACACCACAACACTCTCAAATAGCTCAATATTATGTGCCTTAATTTTTCTATAGATATTGGCCATCTCAAAGATGTGTTCACAAACTTTACTGTTTCCCTTGTATTTCATGATAAATAGTTTTCTAATCAGGATTTTGATTTCAACATGTGGAGACTTAAATTTTTTTTTCTCTTAATGGGAAAACATGTCCTTAGCAAGCGTCATATCAGCGGTCTAGGAACTTAAGAACATATGTGAAACTCCACTATGTAAAACATGTCGACGAAGGTGATTAAATCGTTCCTGCCTCTCAATAGCACATCATTTCTTTAGAAGTGCTTTTAACCACATAAGTCAGGTCCTCTCTAAGCCAATGGTCTGTGTTATTGAATCCAGACATGAGTAAAATATCCCTTTTCCAGTCTTTGAATTTTCCCTCTAATAGAATAAAGACATGAAACGTATTTTTTAGTTGAGATTTATTTGATCGACAATCAAATAAGAAAAATATAAATTAAAGAAACTATATCTAAATAATACCAAACGTATTGAGCATATATACTGAATTTTTAGGTTGAGAATTATGATTGGACATTCATATATATATATATATATATTGCACTCATCATAATCATTAACAGAGATGGTTTATGCCCATGCATTATATATATTACCTTTGAAGTGAGTACTTTAAGTCTGACATGGTTCTATGCCATATATGTAATCAGCATAGCCTCCCGTTGGGGTGGCACTTGACTAATTCAAGGTAAACGAAACAAACCATTCAACACCGAAAACTTATATATGCATGAGTATGGTGCATGTGAATGCAACGATAACATTTTGCCATAAGTGCTCAGATAAAAACTATGTTAATTAGTCTTTTGTTGGGGCTGACCCACATTCACAAAAACTATTCTTTAATATATGAGGCTCCAAACCCATTTTCTTCATAACTTGCGTACGAGGGAGGGATAATATGTCCATGAATGAGTTTTAGATAATGGGTATCCAAGGTGATCATTTTTTAATTTTAAAAAACATTACTGAATTGCCTATCTTAACAGATCATTCCTTAATGTGTTGTGTCTCAATACTACGTGAGCATGTGAAATAGTTCAGAGATATAAAATATCACATAAAGCACTTAAATATCTAAAGTATATGATTGACATCACCTTATACATCCTAGAGTTCTAATGTCAACGATAATGGGTAATTATATTCCATCCCGAAGACCATACATTCATCATCACTAGATGGTTCTCATTGTGTACATAGATGAGGTTACATAATTTTAAAATCTTAAAGATATAGCATTGCACACAAAACATGGTATAAGAGCTTTAACAACCATAAAAAAACGTGATTGTTTAAAGATATTTAAAGTCATAACTGGTTTGGTCCTATTACAAAAGTGGTTCTATACATCCAACCACATGCAATGTAAAAATAAAAATATAATATTCCAGTTCGTCGTGGTGAAGTATAATTTACCATGGAGAACATTTCATCTGAAGGTGATTCTACATGATATTCTACCCCCTGATTTGAAGTAAACGTTTTTTTAACAAGAATTAAAAAATCTATTAATGAATAAAAATGTTACAGAGTTGTTAATTTATAGAATTCATAGTTCATGTAGATTACATGATCCTTGCTGATCTTTGAATCATTCGAGTGTAATACTCTAATATTGACTTGATCTTTAAAGTATCTTTTAAGAATAAGATGTTGAAATGATCTTCTTGAGGTATGTAGTGCGATGATAATATGATAAGTTTTTTTATCCGTCTGTTATATCTTGTTTTCTTTCATTGCATTGATTCTTTCCTTTGGTCTTAATTAGTTCTTAGTTTCCTTTTAATTTGTACCTGATTTGCAGTAAATTTGTTAATTCCAAAACTCCAAACCCTAAATTGGTCTGAATTAGGGTTTTGTCTCGTATGTTTTGAAAATCAAACCTATAATTTTAATCATACATCACATGTAGATAGTTACGTGCTCTCAATTACACTAATCAATCCTATGCTTTAGATCACCTAACATACTTTAGGTATCAATGTCAGAAATAAAATATTTATGGGTTTTCTCCCAAACTGAATTAATCTTTTGATCAAGGGTTTAGATGACACAATCATAGGAATATATATACCGCCAAACACGGAATGATTAGAACATTATGATACCAATTTTAAAGTATAAAGTCCCAAACTTTCTAAATCATTGACTTCCCAAGAAGTTAATCCCCATATTCAAGATTTATATAATAAGAAACAAATAAGACTAATCATTTTGTATCTTCTTGTTAACGATTGTAGGAGTCCGTAACAGAAGCTTTATATGATAGAAACACTTTGACGAATTGCAGGTGATATATATTCCTACAGACATGCTAGATGCTCACAAGTTTACTTCAGAATGATAAAAAGTAGAGGCCTCGATGGAGTAGCAACGGAGAAACTGTAATTAAGAGAGAGAACAAAACGACATAAAATAACATGAATGTTAGAGATATTAAATTTAGCTTAATTGGACCATATTTATATTTACTAAAAATTATTCACTAAATTATCTAACAGTCTCTAAATTATCCATCTTAATCAATTCTACTTTACTCTCATTTACCTCAATTTAATTAACTTTTGTATTTCAAAATTTGTTTTAGTCCGATATACTAGCCATTGTAGAGGACCATAACATTTATTGGACTATTATAGTTCAAAACTAAAGCGTTAGACTAATCGTTTCTCCCTTAAAATACACATTAGGTCAACTAATATTCATACTTTATGTAATTCTATAGACTTAATAATATATTTAATTACTATTATTATCTGTAAGTTTAATATTTTAAATACGGATTATTTCAATTAATTGAACTTATAATAACATACCCAAATACTCTAAATTTATACACGATGGGACATTTC
The DNA here is from genome assembly GCA_036936605.1 of Limnanthes douglasii subsp. nivea. Taxonomy (NCBI): domain Eukaryota; kingdom Viridiplantae; phylum Streptophyta; class Magnoliopsida; order Brassicales; family Limnanthaceae; genus Limnanthes; species Limnanthes douglasii. Next base: position 130,740,877 of record JAUPFV010000002.1, read on the forward strand.
AAATCTAAAATTTATTTACATGAATGTCTAATATATCTAATTTGTTACATATATTGTTATTCAGAGCTATATAAAGAGATTTGATTGTTATGTCGACATACTAAATATCTATTTGCACATGACTGGGTTGAATACATGAAGATGTTCACACGATAAGATCTCAACTCGGATAATAATAAACCACAATGTGTTTCAATTTATATGATTAACATTTGGATTCGTTGTTCATCAAGAGGTTTTATTTTCCGTCGCTTGTAAAAATTTGTATATAATATCTCTCATGCACATGGTCAATTTGGCACGAGAATGAGTTTAAATAGGTACCCAATCTTCTATGGGCATTTAAAAAAATGTATTACACTTGTATGCTATTCTATGCGTTGTTTTTTTTCTTTTGCACATTTCTTCCTCGACTCTAGATCATTCATCATTCACACGATCCACAGTCATTCTCGATATCGACCTATTATTTTTCTTTATACAACCTTTTTTTCTGGTGAGGTAATTTATTTTGGATATTTCAATATTTATTATTTCTAAAATTTATTTTTAATAAATAGTTAGTCTTTCATTTAAATTGTACTTAGCATTTTAAAATCTATATATTAATTACACGATGTTCTTATGACACGATTTCAAATAAAATGATAATTCAGATTTATATTTATTAACACTTATTTTTTATTTTAAATCTTTGTATATTTTGTGTTTTGTTATTTTTGCAATAAATGTCAAGATTACAATTATTTGAGGTTTCAATTGTGATATGTTATTAAAAATATTTGTTTAAAGTCAAACAAATATCTTTTTTATAAACTTAAAAAAAGTAATAGAATTAAACATTATACTTTTATCAGATGACTTTCATTTATCCTAAATATATTACTAATTATATCGACTTTGATTTTATATTTTTAATTAAAAAAACCTGTTTACTTACTTAACATTTAAATAACAAATATATCATAATTTGTTATGTATTTTTTTTTACATTTTTTTTTACATTTTTTGTTAGTTCATGACCCTATTAGCTATCATGATATGGGTTATCGATCAACCCATCTCACCATCATATTTAGGTAATTGACATAATATAGTATTATGATTGTCATTTAGTTTTTTTTAAAGAGAAAGAGAAAGTTTTTATTTTTATTATACATTTTCTTGTATAATAACTTGGCAAATAATTGTTTTCTTCATTTTTAGCATGTCAAGATTTTTGGAGGATTTATAAGTACTAGTTTATTTTGTATCGCACCATTGTTTTATCGATAATTTTATTTATGTAAAATTTGAGATGCATATTGTTAGTTATTAATGTGTTTGGATTTATAACTTGTTGTAATTTATGCTTGTAACATAGGATGAACCGCATGCATAAATGGTAATGAAATCAAATCTGTTGTATGAAGACTCTCTCAGTATTAAACAGACATGAGCTAAATCGTTTACATGAGCTAAATCATTTGTGGATCTGATAAAGCGTAAAATAAATCCTTCACTCACGAAGAAGTCAGATATCAGCTCAAATAAGGTCAGCGTGTAGTCATCTTCAACAAAAAAAAAACATAAGTTTCCTCTCCTTTCAAACTCTAAATTTACTCTCATAGCCTAATTTTCATTTGGTTCCCTAATATGTTAGAATTTAGATCGTTCATGGATTCTTTCCATTTCAAAGGTATATATAATCTTTATTGTTATGAATATAGACCTTTTTTTCATATAATTATAAATCTTAGAGGACCTTTCATCCCTATGAAAATGAAATATCTATTCAATATGAAATTTGTCTTCCAGATTATTAAAATGGTCTTCCAATTTCAACCCGTCTTCCTAAAATCCCAGAATATTTATAATTTTGAGTCTATAAACAAAATAACACAAGAAATTGGAAAGTCCTTGTCTATTTGGATACCATCTTTAAATAGAGCCAGTTTTAACTAGTGTTAAATCTTTTATTATCATCGACTCATCTAAACCTCTTCCCCAAAAACTCTGGGTAGGCTTTGGGGAAAATGATGGTTTTTTGCAACAATTGTCATTTGCCCAAATAATATAAGAAACGTAAACATTTAGGGAACTATGAATCTACATGTAATAGAGACAAGTTAAGTTCTGAAGGTCAGTTGAAATAAAATAGCAACTAACACTCAAACTGAACACATCTAAAACCTATAAAGAATGATGTAACTAATAATGAAGACAACATCTAAAGTATTAATGTGTGTGATTAAGGTATATGTGCCCTAAAAGCTCTCTAAGAAAACCAAGAATCGTGTCAAACACTTTTGACCCCGTCTTCTTAAATCTCTACCTTTGTTCGCCGCCTCACTCCTCAACCCTATTCTTCTCTCAACCATGACCTCCAACAGCACATCACCAAGGAAATCAAAAAATTCGCAAGAAAATCCCTCAAGGTATTTGATAATCCAGTCTTTTCCCTTGAAAGAAATCAATGTTGACTTCCTTCATCTACCTGAGACAAATCCAGCTTCTGGACCATCAATCAATATCTTCAACAACCCATCGTTCGAGCCAGATTCAATCCCTCCTTAAGGTAATATATTGAGCAAATGACATTCTAGAATTATGTTCTTTTTGGAGATGCTTTCAAGAACAACCACAAAGGCTTCAAACACGCAGAAGTACAAATCCAGGAAAAAGAAGACTGCAAGGTGATTCTCTTCACAAATGTAGATTAGTCCCATCTCTTATCCTCCTTTAAATATACAATAGTTGCAAAATTCTTGTTTTCAAAACCTAATTTAGGTTAATTTCAAAATTTTATAGACACATTAAAATTTGTTGGCCTCATAAGTGTCTTTCAAGGGGATTACAAACAGTTCTTCTTAGAATTTGACCTAATCGATGATGTTTTAAAGATTTGGAAAAAAATGTATAATCTGTAGACCAACATGCTTTGCGTCTTTTAAAATGGTACCCAGGATTCAGTCCAAGAATTGAATCCCATTTAACCCCACTTTGCGCTTCAGACCCCAACCTTCCTAAATATATGTACAATTATGACACAATTGTATATATATCCTCTTCAATTTGTAGACCCTTACAATATGGGTCCTTGGTCACAACAGAGCTGGATATACTAATTGCAAGGCATGATTGGATATTGATGTCCCTAAACCACTGCCAAATATAATCTGGATCCAATTTGGAATAGAAGATATGTTCTGGAAACATATTACTATGGCGTCGAACCCTATTAATGCTCAAAGTGCAAACATTTAGGCCACAACCTAAATGACTTTGAACAATATTTGAGAAATAAAAATTCAGATATTGTTCAATTTAAGAATCAAGTTAATATAATCTCTGAAAATAACTCATCTAAAAACACTACTAGGTTACCAAATCAAAAATCAATTTTGATTTCAAAAATTGACTTCAAAATTTGAAAAATCACAAAATAATCAATTCATCTTAAATCAAGTTAATAATATGAACCCTGAAAACATTGAAAAGAGAACACAAATTATGTTAGAAATGCTAACAAATCTGAGTTCCTTGATAATCTGATTAAAGATTCTCTTCACCAAGTTAAAGATATTAACCTGGAAATCCTTAATAAAGAGAATTCAGAAATCGATAGCCATGTTAACAACTCTAATTCTCTTGATAGAGTTATAAAAGGAAAATATGATAACCTTGATCCTTCCATTAATAATGGAGAAATTATAGAACCCTTTCACACCCTAGAGATTGGAAATATGTTCAAATCTCTAAATGAGTATTAAAACATTGATTTTCAAACAGAAACCACAGAACGTATCCTGAAAGAACAAACAAATAGGTCACATAAAGCAAATATTTTAATGAACCAGATTTAAATTTAACTTTTTAACAACCCTCTACCTTTATCTCTGATATTATCCCTAACTTAATTCCTAAAGAGAAACTAATTGGGGAAAAAATAAAATTACAACTAGAAATGCAAATATATCAAAGTTGACACATTTTACAAAGGTCTCAACTAGACTTTCATATTTAACATTAAAATGACTTTGAAAGTTCTCAACTGGAATGCTAGAGGGATTTGCAATATGAGAAGTATCAAAATACTAAAATCTATAATTAAGTCTGAAAAATTTGACTTCATAGCTCTTCAAGAGCCTATGATCAACTCTGACAGACTTCCACAAATAGTTAAGTCATTAAAATTTAACTCTGGATGTGCAAACAAAAACAATAAAATATGGGTAATATGGAAAAATAACTTCCATATTACCTCATTAATAGATAATAATAAAATTTTGCATCTATCTTTAATCACCCAATGATTGACAGAGAGTTTCTAGTCTATGTAATTTATGCTAAATACATTAGAACACTAAGACATGATCTATGGAATAAAGTAAATAAAATATCTAACACTAACCAATAATGGTTAGCTATTATAACTATGACCAAATTCGGTCTTTCAATAATATATTAGTTTTTTAAATAATAATATAATAATAATGAAAATGACACCAATAAAATAGAAGAATCCTAAAACTCTCAAAATAATAACACTTTCAAAGAAGTCCATCATAAAATTATCTTATCTTATCATAAGATTACTTTATGAGATATTCCCCCAACTTAACCAAAGAAATTGTCTCAGTCCTTAAAATAATAGACTTAGGTCTATCCTTAAACCCTCATAAAGACCTTCATTCCTCTAAACAAACATCACCTCTTATTACTGGAAGCCTTCCTTCATCACTAGTGAAGGACTCTCTTCCTATCATTCTTGATCCCTTAAGACCCAATATGTTAACTAGATCAAAATCCGAAGTCCCAAAAAGCAGCAAACCTACTATATCCAAAGGTTCATTAAGTTCCTCTTCTCAACCATTTAAATGACCATATCTATCATATGTTGCAATACTAGAGGAATAAGAAATAAAGGTGCCATTAGAAGACTCAAGTCAATAATCAAAACTGAAAAATAGAGTTAATTTCTCTTCAAGAGCCAATAACCTCTATTGATAAGCTTGAATCAATTAAAACCAATATCGGATTCTCTCATGGCATTGCTAATATCAATAATAAAATTTGGATAATGTTCAAACATAATTACAAGATAATTCCTATAATTGACCTAATAATAAAAAGTTAATGGTCACCATCATATATGCTAAATGCACAAAAAATAAAAGTAATGGACTTATGGGATAATCTCATAAATATATATATGTCACTAACTCTAAATGGATGATTGTTGTCGACGTTAACGTAATCTCCAGTGACTCTAAACAATTGTCATGCATAACTCTTGACACTAGAGCCATATATGACTTTAATAATATGATTATGGACTATAAATTGGAGGATCCAAGATATTGTGGATCCAATTACACATGGTCTAATAACTCTAAATATAAGTGTATTGACAAGGTGCTTCACAATGCAGTCTGGAGAGACACCTTTGATATCACAAAGGTGAAACATCTAGCCAGAACTGGCTCAGATCACTTATTTTTGTGTATATTATTATCTAATTTGACCAACATGCCCAAATACTCCTTCAAATTTCAAAATATATTGATTCTTCATAAAGAATTTCTTAACATGGTTGAAACCAATTGGGCAGATCTCATATATGGAAATCCTATATATGTGTTATGGTCCAAATTGAAAAGACTCAAAATCAAATTAATATCTTGGAATAAGGATCTTGTTGGCAACATATTTGATAGTATCGTAAATTTTAATGAAAAGGTCAAATATCCTAAAAATTGTTTGGAACATGTTAACACCACTGAAAATAAAATTGAATTTGTCAAGGTAAGAGAAATTCATTTCAAAATCCTAGATAGAGAAGAGGTCTTCTGGGAACAGAAGAGCTCCACTAACTGGGTTAAATCTGGTGATAGAAACTCTAAAACATTCCATAACTTTGTTAAGAAAAGAATCAATAAAAACATGATCAATAAAATTAAAATCAATGGTCAATGGTCTGAAAATCAATCCTAAATTGGCGATTCACCCATTGACCACTTCAAATACTTATGAACTAGTCAAATCACCAATCTAATTTTAGATGAAATCAAGGATATTATCCCCCGCATTCTCACTGATCAAGACAAGTCTTTTTGCCCTTCCCAATGGAGAATAAATATATAATTCAATCAAAACCTCAACAATAATAGTGTTTGTGGATTTGATGGATTCAACTCCAGTATATACAAATCCCGTTGCCACATTACTAAAACTGATCTTTATAATGCTATTAAGGGTTATTTTAATGACTACATGGCTCCTTCAGGCATATATGTAACTCCTAAGAACCGACAAGACTATAGACCCATTAGTCTTTTTAAAGTTCTTAATAAAATCCTTTCAAAGATAAAAAAATAGCAAAATTGTCAACATTATCCCTAAGATAATCTCCTTAGAACAAAGAGGTTTTGCTAAAAATAGGAAAATTAATGAAAACATTCTAATAACTAATGAGATGGTTCATGACATTAAAAAAATATTATAGGTGAAAATGTTATCATCAAGTTGGATATGGCCAAAGATTTCGACAAAATATCTTTTAATTTCATATTTATGGTGATGAAATACTTTTGGTTTAACAACAAATTTATATAGTTAATTAGAAAAAGGATAGATTCTATAAATTTATCTATCTTCATCAATAGATCATGTCATGGATAGATTATGTAAATTTCTCTATCCTCATCAATGATTCCTGGAAATCATTAAGAAATATTTTTCCTAATTCTTTCATCCATTCAAAAAAATAGAATAATATATTTCCCAATAAATACTCATTTCTTTTATGGAGAGTTCTAAATGGTTACATCCATATTGACACAATTATGCAACATAAAAATTCTCTCATGTATCAAAATTTCAATAATGTGACAACATTGAAACAATTTCTCATCTCTTTATCAATTGTCACATTGCTTAGCATATATGGTTCATTTCGCTGATCTTTTCAATATTCAAATTAGTCATCACCAGTCTTTAAAGCATATCATTCATTGCTGATTCTCATCTATCAATAGAAAAACCCACATTAGATCAATCATTCCTCATATTATTTGTTTATGTATATCTAGTCTGCCAGAAATGACTCAAAACATAAAGGTATAAGCTGTTTATCTAAAACAATAATTGATAAAATAACTTATACTATTGTTAAATTAGATAGTGCAAAGCTTCTTACTTATAAGCACTGGAAATATGATCTTCAAATAGCCAAAGAACTGGGCTATTATAATCACCTTTCTATCCCTAACCTTTACTTGTTTGTCAGATGGGTTCCTCCTGCTATCAATCAATTGAAATTAAATTATGATGGATCATGTCTTACAAATGGTGAATCTAGTAGTAGTATAATTATCAGAATTCACCATGTGTTCTTATTAAGGTTATAGGTTAATTTTATAGAGAAAATACTTCAATTATAGCTGAAACCAGAGCCTTACTAGATGATTTAACCTAATAAAACTTAAATATCTTAAATTTAGTTGAAAATTAATATGATTTAATGGTTTGGATAGAAATGATAGGATCTAGGAAATCTCTCTGGTTTCTCAGCCCTCTATTAACTTGTTGTAGAAGGTTAATCAAGCCCAAATGACTATATAACACATCCATCCTGAGTAGAATTTGGTTGCTGATCAGGTTTCAATTACCAAATCAAAATCATTATATGTCTTTCTCATTAATGACACTTCTGCCATATTAAATGTTATTATCTTCTTTAGAAAATATCAATATGGGTTACTTAAGAATGAAAAACTGACCTTCTAATTAAATTTCCTAATTCGTTATTTATTTTATTATCCATCTATAATCATGATGACATGTGTACTCATGATCAATTCTTTTATCTCTGTTACATGTGTAAAAAGATTACCAACAATGGAAGATTGAGCAAAATATGAAGCTTATTAGATGCGTATGGTACATGATGAGGCTGAGATGGAACTACATCAATAAAATCTCAAATATCATTATCTAAAGTATCAATTGTTGGTCCAATTTATAGTGTATCAAGAGTTGAAGAAATAATTTATAGTTTCTTACTCATAATGTAATTAAAACATAGACCTCATCTGTCTGTAACTAATGTAAACTTCATTTTTCATTAATAGAATTTTCCATTATGCTAAAAAAACTAATGTTATGGTGATTTGTTATAAGATCTCAAATAGTAAGTGTGAGATTTTCACAAACCCAAACTTATATAAAATTGATATGTGTTTTTATTGCCTTTTCCATTTTGATATGTTTTTATGTTTATATTTCTTATATTGTGGACATGTAAATATATAGATTTGTGAGTATTATAGATCCATGAATAAGAGTTATATATGAGCATACAATCTTATTGGTTTGTGGTTGATTTAGAAATGAGGGTAATTAGACCTAATTTGAAGTATGTATGTTTAGTTGGTTGTTATCATATACATAGGCTTATAAGAGATTAACTTCAATAAATCTGTTAATGGTAGATTAGAAGTAACTCAAATCAGAACCTTCTATTTAAATTGATCTCTTATCTTAATGAGATTTATATATTAATTACATCTTTTATATTACCTATATTTCTATATTAATCATATATTCACATTAATTAGATTTCATATTAATATGATCTTCTATATTAATTAAATTTCATATTATTGGATTTTCTATATTGATTAAATTTCTATATAAATAAGATCTTTTATATTAATTACATTTCATATTTATTTGACATTCTATAGAATTTATATTAATGAGATTTCTTGATTAATATATTAGGATTTATCACAACCGTCCTATAAATAGAAGAATATATTGTTATTAAATGTATGAATTAATTTATGAGCAAAATATTTACAAAGAGAGAGAAATAACTCTAGTTTTTTTTAGATAAATGAGGTGAGATATAAAAACATAAGAGAGTTTTGTGAATCATGTCATCTTTCGTTATAAAGAGTGATTGAGTCTTTTATGTTTGAGAGTCTTTCCGTAACCTACTTGTTAATAAAAAGGACATTTATTATCTCTAGATGTAGGATTATTTTCACAATATGAACCACGTTTAATATGTCTTGTGTGCTTGGTTTTATTTACTCTTTATTTAATTTATTTCTCATATTGAACAAAGTTAATTATTTTCTCTAGAGGTTCGTTAATCGATACATCGATTCTTACTTCGACCAAATGGTGGTTTTACCCCAACAAGTGGTGCAGTGAGTGTGGATAAAAAATATAAGAAGTAGAACGATCACATATTTAAAGGTTAGAGAAGTAGTTATTTTATGGAAACCAGAAAGCCACGAAATATAAGTTCCAAGAAGCTTAGCCTAGAATTTTTGATGGATTTAACGATCTTAACCTCTGGAGAATCAAGTTTAAGGCTTTTCTAGTACATAAGGGATTGGATGCTCCTATCAATGATAAATCTACATAGTTTGACAATGTGGTACTGTATAAAGCTTATAGTGCCCACATATTGAGCTTTGAAGATAAATTACTATGAGAGGTAACCAAAGAGCCTATGACGCTGAAGATATGGAATTGGCTAGAGGTAATTTACATGAAGATGTCCTTAACAAGAAGATTGTATCTGAAGAAACAACTTTATACGTTATCTTCAGATAGTAGCATAAAGATCCGAAAGCACCTAGATGATTTCAACCAAATCATACTCGACTCGAGTGTAGTTGGTGCGTAGGTGGAGAAGAAGAACCAAAAAATCATCCTTCTAAGTTCTCTACCAAATGAGTATGAACAATTCATGGACACCGTGCTATATAGGAAATACTCTTGTACGATTTCTTGAACTCTAAAGATCTTAAAAATAAGAGTGGTCGGAATGATGCCTCCAAAAGGCACAGACTAAGTGTGAGTGGTCGATCAACGAATATATATTTAAGTGAAATGAGAGGAAAATATTACTCAAAATCAAAAGAGGCTAGTACAAGTTTAAATTAATCTATTGGGTATACAAGAAGAAATGGTATATTAGTCGGAATTGCAAGATTTGGACTTTCAGATTTTGAGTGCTTTTTAGATTTATCTAAGTTTGTTAGATCAGAAAAATAGTAAAGATTAAAATATTATATTTTATTATATAAGGAGAATAGTGAAATTTATAAGGATATTAAGTCATAAATCTATTATATAGTTAACTTTTGGAGTTTATTTTTTATAAAGATTTTGATAAGATTGTCATTGTTTACTATACCATTGCAGTTCAATAAGATGAGATTATTGATTTGTTGTCAATGCCAAAGTTGAACAATAATAAGAGAAATATAACAATTTTGACTAATAAAGAGGTTTGCATAGTAAAATTCTCTACATAGAGTACATTTTACCAATAAGAATTTTTTTTTTGCACTAAGTTTTAAGTTCTTAAGAAGGTTAAGTAAATTTTAGCACAATGCTAAATTAATTTTGAAAGATCTAGGATAAACTCAGATAAAATGTGAGAAGTTTGACACTTGGTATAGCCAAGAAATTACATTTTGTATAGTTATTATTTCATTATTTTTAGTTTTTAGAGACGTTTGATGGATTGATACATCTGTAACCATTATGTTCTTGCTTCAGTCTATATATACATTAAACTACGAAATATTAAATGATGGTAAAATATTTTTGCAGCCAATGGTAATTCATACATAAATGCTTTGCAAAATAAATAAATTGTATTATAGATATATATAATCTTTTGCAATGATGTTATTCATATTTATGCATCTTATAGTATAATAAATTAAAATATTATGACAAATAATTACACATTTATCATAGGTATTCAAGTCATATATCTTAAATTGAGTATGAAAAGCTAGTTACATTAGGTGCTACTAACCCTCTTGACTATTCTTACTGTCTATACAAGTGTTGGAGATATCAAAGATAACCCTCTTGACTTATGGTTTATAAAAAGGAAAACTAAATTGGAGTCCGATACAATAATAGTTATTTTATATTAAACATTTATTACACTCTATAATAATTTCGTTTAGTATCCAACAACCAAAATTTAATTTTGAGATAATACAATCATAATGATTTGATTTTTATTATCGGTCATATTTTAATCGTGATAATGATATTTTCCTTTAGAAAAATAATCTTTGAATTCATATTTTAAACTAATTATAATGATTTGAATTTTATTATCGGTCATATTTTAATCGTGAGAATGATATTTTCCTGCAATAAAGACTCTTGGGTGGCCGTTCGTGGAGTAGTTCGGTAGGTCCACAATACTTCTTGCAAATAACTCAGCTATTTCCCTGCAGCTCCTTCTAGATTCTTTTTTAACCCTGTAAAATTTTCTGATTAGAAACTTCAACCTGCCCATTATCCTGAGGGTGGAAAGGAGAAGAGAAGAAATGTTGAATTCATCTGGAAGTGCAAAACATATCCATATCTTTATTGTCAAATTGTGGCCCATTGTCCGTACTGGGGGATTCCAAATCGGCAACATATGTTGGATATGATCAATTTTATGACCGTCTTAGAAGTGGTTTCAACCAGTGGGGCAACTTCTATCCATTTAGAGAAATAGTCGATTGCCATTATTATCGTTCGATACCCTCCGGATGCCATGGGAAGAGGTCCAACTAAGTCCAAACCCCATTTATTAAAAGGTATGGGTTCGAATATTGACTCTATAGAAACTGCTGTCATATGGATTTCATTCGCATATCTCTGGCAACAATCACATCTTCTGACCATATCTTTGGCATCTGCCATTATAGTAGGCCAATAGTATGCTGCTAACAAAACTCTTTTGGTTAAGTCCTTATAACCATAATGTGCTGATCCCTCTCCATCGTGCAATTCAGATTGAACACTTTGGGATTCCTTAAAACCTAAGAAACGTAGGAGAGGCCTGCTGAAAGACACCAAGAAACCACGAGCCTTGTACTTGATCTTTTTAGCTAATAATTTATCTAAAGGTAAAACTCCATCGAAAATGAATTGATGTATTTTATAACTCCAATCTTTGGATTGTATGCCAAATATATTCATACTTTCTTCATATTCACCCTATTTTCCTTGAACTGAGCTTATGGAGGGGCATTCTTGCATACGAATCCATGGGTATGCTTCAGAATAGGCTATAGTAGCTAAAGAATCTGCCATAGTATTCTCCGATCTAGGGACATGTTCATACCGGATGCTTTTAAAACTTATGGCAACTTCCCTTAGTACTTGCATATAATTTATTAACCGATCTTTTTAGTTTCAAATAGCCTTTGAGCTTGATTAATAAGTAACTGGGAGTCGCTTACTAATCGGACCCTCTTTGCTTCACATATTTGAGCTAGTCTTAACCCAACAATGGCCGCTTCATACTCTAATTTATTATTGGATGCCCTGAAACCAAAACATACAGCCTGATACGTAGTATCACCATAAGGGGAAGTTAAACAAATTCCAGCCCCACATCCCATCGTACTAGACCCACCGTCTGTTCGGATTAGCCATTCTTTCTTAGATTTGTTTTCATGTTCTTGTTTGTAAGGCCTTTTAGTAAGAAATTACACTAAGAAATCAGAATCAGCTTGAGCCTTGATCGCGGTCTGACGCGCAAAATCAATATCATAGTCTCCAAGCTCAACTGACCACTTAGTCATTCTACCCGACATGTCAGCTTTTTGTAGAACAATTTTTAAATGAAAATATGTTAGAACTGTCATCGAATGTGCTAAAAAGTACGACCTCATTTTTCTGGCTGCTATTACCAACGCCAAGGCTAATTTTTCTAACTTTAAATACCTTTTTCTGCTTCCAGCAAACTCTTGCTTATGTAGTATACAGGACGGGGGTAATTATCCACTTCCCCTACTAACACAACACTCACGGCATACTCCGATACAACTCAGTACATATAAAGTTTCTCCCCTTAGATAGGTTTGAAAAACATCTTGGGTGAAGACAAATGTTTTTTTAATTTCAAGAAATGCTTGATCACACTGCAGAGACCAATTAAAGTCTTTAGTATTCCTCAAAACTTGAAAAAATTGAGCACACTTGTCTGATGATCTTGAAATAAACCTATTCAATGCAGCCAACCGCCCGGTCAGCCTCTGGATTTCTCAGTCTCTGGATTTTTTTAGTACTTTGAGGAGGATCCATAGCCAATAGAGCATTTAACTGATCCGGATCAGCCTCTATCCCTTTTTCACTTATGACATATCCTAGAAATTTGCCAGACCGAACCCCCAAAATACATTTCTCCGGGTTTAATTTCAGCTTGATGGATTTCAAGTTAGAAAAGGTTTCTTGAATATCAGATATGTGTTCTTCCTCCTCGAGGCTCTTCACCATCATATCATACATATATACTTCCACGTTTCTGCCAATTTGGCTAGCAAATGTTTTATTTACCAACCGCTGATAAGTAGCTCCAATATTTTTAAACCCAAACGACATCACCTTATAGCAATGAAGCCCTATGCCCATGATAAAAGTAGTATGATCTTGATCGTTCAGATCCACCTATATCCGATTGTACCTTGAAAAAGCATCCATGAAGGAAAACAACTTGTTCCCTGATGTGGAATATACCAACTTATCTATCTGAGGCACTGGAAAATGATCTTTAGGACATGCTCTGTTAAGATCAGTGAAGTCAATACACATGTGCTATTTCTCATTATTTTTCTTAGCTAAAACGGGGTTAGTTGTCCACAAAGGGTATTGGGATTCTTTAATATGGCCCATCTTGGTTAACCGATCAACTTCTTGTACTATCACATCGACGTTTTATTTGGAAAATGTCCTTCTTCTTTGTACTACCTGTCCAACACCAGATCAGACTAATAATTTGTGGCAGATTATTTCAGCTGGCACCCTAGATACATCATCATTACACCATGCAAACACATGTAGATTGTTACACAAGAAATACACTAACTTTTGTTTCAAACTCAATGGTAACTTAGTACTAATCCTAACACGTTTTCCTTCTTTTAGGCAATGGATTTCAACTTCTTCTATGGGTATTATAGCACTAGGAGCCTCCCTCGGATCATCTATTTCATTCTCATCGGTGGAAGCCTCCAGTAGTTTTTATTCCTTGTTAGCCTTGACTGTCTCTAATTACTTTGAGGCAAGAGCTGTTACATAGCATTCTCTAGCCACTTTCTGACCATTTCAGACAACACCCACTTGTGCACCCACAACATATTTTAAATATTGATGGACAATAGAGGCGACAACGTGCATCTTAGATAGCCAAGATCTTCCAAATATAACATTTTAGGATGTTCGACAGTCAATCACAATGAATAATACCTTTACCATTTTTTTAAAAGGTCTCATACCCAATATTACTTCCTCTTCAAACTCTCCAATGACATCAGTTGAACTCTCCGTAAACCCCACAATAGTTCTGTCTGATCGTTGAGTAACCTAGGGATTTTTCATCTTCTTATAAGTATTCATAACTAACACGTATGCCGAACTACCAGTGTCAATCAACATTCGACGTATGTCATTACCCCCAATTGATGCCCCTATCACCACATAATCTTCATGTGGCCCCGTAATATCTGGTAAGTCGTTTTCACCAAATATTATGAAATGAGCTGGGGTTTGGTACAAATGTGTGGACATTCTTCCTTCTAACTGAGTAGTAAAGGTGTTTACATTCCTTTTTCTTAAACAACTTGAGGCTGCTGTCACGGTGTCTAGCCCAAATATGGTTAATGATTCAAAAACCTTTACCAGACCGAAAATTGTAGTAGATTTATCCATTATCACCTATACTTGATTCTGATCTGAGTTGGGATCAAAGGATTCCGAGTGCACATCAAATCTCTCAACAATCATCATGGAATCTTCTTGTCTGGATGTTCCTGGGACTGTTGAAGAAGTCGTTTGGGGAGCATTGGTATTGGATTGTGTATTATCCGGTCTGCTACCCTCTTATTTTTTTAACAAAGCGTCCAATTTTCCTCTCTCAATGAGATTTTGCACTTCTTTCTTCAATGCTATACAAGCATGCGTGCCGTGACCCACATCATTATGATACTTGCATAAATGAGCACTTCAGGTTTCTCTAGGGGACTGCAATGAGGCTGGCCTTCTAAAGTTCACATTATTTTTACTCTTGTCATAAATTGTCGCTACACTATCTCCTAACTCAGCAAACCAGTCAGGCTGAACCCGTGGACCCCTTTTACTTCTAACTTGTTAAATTTCATTGGACTGATTCTGCTTGGGCTGATGTGATCCTTGTCCGTCTTCCTTTGATTTGTAACCAGATTGAGTTATTGCAGGTGGAATTGACACTGTAGTGGTGGATCTGTTCTGACGAGGCGCTCTAGAGTTCTTAGTTTCTTCAACAGTAATCTACTTTCCAACTTGATTTAAGAGCCCCCCAAAAGTCATCGCTTATTTCCAGGTTAATGAGTCGGCCAAATTACCCGGATTCAAGCCTTGTCTTAAAGAGGAAATTGCTACTTGTTCAAAAAATCTGCTAGCTCATTCTTCGTGCTCACAAACCTACTAATATATTATTTCAAAGATTTGTTTGGATCTTGGGATACATCCTACAAATTGCCTCTGAAATGATACTGAAAATATATCAAAATTCTTTATAGATCTCTGGGGGAGACTGTTGTACCACTTAAGGGAACTTTATTTAAAGTTCTGTGAGAAGGCTCAACATAGTATTTTGTCATCATTATCATAAATGTTTTAAATTGCTCGAGATGAATGTCCGGATCTTTGCTTTCATCATACTTCTACATCTTGGAACTCTCAAATTGCTTAGGAAGATGTCCGGAGAGGTTTTTCAAAGACAAGGGTGATTGTCTACAATTTTGACTACGACTAAATACGATATCTTCATTGGGAGTAGCAAAAATACCTGGTTCGAATTGAAAGGCAAATGGATCGATCAACAAACGGTCAATGTGGTAATCGAATGAACCCTTTATTTTTCCTTAGTACTTTTTAATTCTGCCATGTATATCCCTTTTTCTTGAATTTTTCTTGGACAATCTTAATTTCTTCTTTAGACGGCCTTCATCACTGCTGGATGAGAATGATTCTTCAAGGTCTGAATTATTGGATGAACTATTGGAAGACTCCGATGTCGTGCTCACAACTCGTTTAGACCGTTGTGTCTTCTTAGAGTTGATATGAGTCTTTATGGAATGCTCATTTTCACCAGGATTATCAGTAGGGTGAAGTGCGGATATAAAAAACTTTTCTTTTATTCTTATTTCAGCTTGTTTCTGAACCCTAAAATCTTCAATCTCAGCCCTTAGCTGATCACGTTCATCCTGCATGGATTTTTTTTTTCCATCACGATTGTGATTGACATGAGACACAATAGTATGATCATTATTCTCCCTCACACTTTCAACCTCTGGAGGTGGAACGTCTTGTACATTAGGATCTATCCGAACTGCTTTATTCACTGGTTTTGAATCTGAAATTAATGCACCGTCGCCTCGCACTGTGGTCGCCATTTTGGTGAGGATTATTTTTTTTAGAATGGTATTTTTAGGTAAATACTTTTATTTAGTAGAATATTAATTTCAAGACTAGAGTATAGAGAGATAAAAGAGGTGGGCAGTAACTATTAATTTCTCTAGAAAAAGTACAACCTATTAAATGAGGTTGGTTTAGATATTTATACTTGTTTTTATGACCCATGTGTCGTCCGGGTCAGACTTTGGATTCGGGTCCAACTTTAAGGCCCAAAAGAGAAACGGGTTAGCATAAAATTGAGTCATGGTCCACTTAGGTTTGCTATTCGTAAAAAGTTTAATGTAAAAGATGCTCGAATTACCCTTTTGAATTAGGCAGAAGGGCACTTCCAAAATTCTCCGACCCTATCAAAGCTGAGCTTCATACTAGCTAATGTCCAAATAACCTGAGTGAATACACAATCATAAAGGTTATGATCGATGAATTTAGTAAAGTTATTGCACAAGACACAGTTCAGATAGGAGTTTAGTTCCTTGTTTATAAGCTTATCTCAAGTAGACAATTTACTAGCCAAAGAATAAAGAAATGACGAAAAATATTATATCTATGTCATACTAACCCCGTCTCCACATAAAAAGTGGAAGTCCGGACATCATGGTATGTATCTTTGATGGTGAAATTTAGTTTTCTAATCTTGATGGTCTATTAGTGGACGTTGTTACGATTGATACTTGGAATTGAGAGCAAAATGATGAGACCTAATTTGATCGTCTAGTTACAAAAACCGTCTCCAATGATGTCATAATTTATTTATTTTTAATTATTATTATTATTATTATTATTATTATTATTATTATTATTATTATTATTATTATTATTATTATTGAATCTGAAATCATGAATAGTACTTTGTCAATAATGAGTTGCCTAAAAATCAAACAACCACCACTGATCATAACAAATGTGAACAGTATTTTGTTAATAAATTGAAATCTACCGACGTAAAGAAGGTGTTTGGGTTCGTTTGTACTTTGTATTTATCGTTCACGGTAGATCTGGTACATTGAGTTTAGTTACGTTATAAGATTTAATAAGAATTTGGCTTTTATAGATAAATGCACGCAAGAACGTAAGTGTGTAGGATATGAGGGTTCTCTCTTGCGCCAATGTAGTCTACCATCTAAACTACATATTAGTGTCACTCTACAATTCTCATTTACCATCTTTTATTATCAATGGATACATCTTATTTAGAAATCCATGAATTCTGTCAACCGCTGATGATTTTTTAAAAAAATTTGACAACCGCTATCGAAATTTATGCTTTTCGAAATTCGCTTATGAATACTACTCTTCTTTTGGATAATTAATGTTTACTCTTCTTCTTTTGGATAAGGTCAATTTTTATATAATCAAGACTCTATACCCATATGGCCATATGAATACTCTGTTTGTACTATTGTTGGGCAAAAGTATTTCCACTTACATTTCGGGCTTTACATTTTTTCGGTTTGCTGAAAATGTTGGGCTTTATATTGGACTTTCCGTTAATAAAAATGGAAACATAATAGATTTTTTTTTTTTTTTAAATGAGCCAACCCATTGATTAAAATACTAGTTGGTTTGCCAAAAGGCTGCATCCGAAAGAAGCAAAAGTAGTAAAGTTAGGTATATATACATTGGAGGTCACAAAATTCAGCATTCACCACCAGCCTAGGTTATTTAGCTTGTTTCCCGGGAGGCCTTCACGGCTTTGCATTTGGTCCACTACCAAAAGACTTCATACTAGTTGAGATATGTTCTCACTTATATACCATTGATCTTTCCCATGTTTAACCGATGTGGGATGTGACACACTTTGGTCGCCACCATAACAAAGACTCTATGCACTAGTATGCTTCTTATGCTTATTCCCTCATGAATACCGTGTTCACCAGCCTTCCGTCCATAGGTCATAGAAAGTATATATACCAGCTTTGTAGATTTTTGTGGCCAACTTGTACATTCTCGTTTGGCGACTACCTCCACACCAAACACGATTCTTTTCTTGTTTGTTAGCTCGTTCATTGGATCGTTTATTTTCTCGTTCATTCGCTCGTTCCTTTGCTCGTTCATTCACCCATTCCCTTGCTCGTTCCTTTGCTTGTTCATTAACTCGTTCATTCGCTCGTTCCTTTGTTCGTTCATTCCCTCGTTCCTCTGCTCGTTCCTTCTGTAGGTCATAGAGACTATATTCACCAGCCTTTTCTACAGGTTGTGTTATATTCTTGTATGGTTGTTTCACAGATTTGGTATTGCCTTTCTTGTTTACAAGTTGTCCGTTGCCTTCTTCGAGCAGAGATTGCCCTTGATCTTCCTCCTCAACAGCTTTTGCGTTTACTTTATTGTGCAAAGGCTGCGTGTTATATTTCCTGTTTACTTCCTTGAGGCCATCGTTAGGTTTCTGCAGAGACGACACATATGCTTGCGGAATTTTGTGCATATGTCGCATGTTGCCTAGCTTGGGAACATGTTGCTCAGCACTAAAGATGAACATGGTTCCTAACGTAAACCAAAGAAGCATGAGCCAAAGAAAAGAGGCTCTAACAACCTTATTGTAAATCAATCGTGGCCGAATTTTGAGATTTTTATCCGCATGCTCCAGGGAATGAACTATCAACTCGACTATTGTCAACTCTGTTGCTGGATCACAGTTGTCAGGTACATCAAAAATTTGTGCAGCGGGTGGAACACCAAATAGCTCTCCTAAATATACACGGACGCGAGCACGGTCTGCTACCGAAAGTAGATCACCGTGAGTGACAGCAACAGCAGGTTTGTCATCTTTAAATGACAAGTACTGGGAGTTGAATGCTTTAGCAATCCTTTGGTTGTAAGAATTCTCGGAATCACTCTCATCCTCCATTGATTTCAGAACCTCAACCCCGTTGACAACAAAAATGACAAAATTAACCTTCCTGAGCTCGCAAAACTCACGGTCGTGAGCTTCTCGCATCAATCTATTCCTCAGCCTCAAATTATCCGACTTACAGATGACAGGTTGTCCGTTACGAACACCTTCCGTCATCCAATGCTTTATCATATTAATATTGTCGTAAGGGCTATAACCCAAACCACGGGTGTCGTAAAGACATAGAGCCGAGTCTTCAAGGATCATATATTCTTGAAGATAGTGTGTTCCGCCTGAAGGTGAATTATATGATACTTGAGCTCTCTGTGCATTGAACTTGTCATTGAACACCCTCGAAATTCTATTCAAAAGACTACTTTCCCAGACCCTTTAGGGCCAATCAAGATGAGTGATGTTGTCTTTGGAACATTATATTGATGCAATGACAACCCTTCAATCCATTTGCCAGGTTTGTACCTTAAGACTTTTGATTTTTCTTCAGCCAGACGCTCAGATGTTATCAGTTGTGGGTCGTAACTTCGAAATACCATTTCGTAGTGCTGCCTCTTACTGTGCTCAAGAAAAGATTCATGACTCAATTCACTAAAATCTCCATTGATGTACTCGTAATCTTCTTCGATCTTCATATTAACAAACTGAAAACCTGACCTGATATTAATCAGATCAGAAACATAATAGATTAAAAGAAACAAATCACTTCGTTTCTAAGATGACAAACTTTTGAATATGCAAATTGTCCTTTTTATAGAAAAAAAAGAGCAATCGGGGAAAATAAACCAAAATTTTAAAGTATATTCACGGTTAAAAAACATATATATTACACTGTAATATATGTTTTTTTCAGGTTTCAATAAAATTGTATTTTGGTTTAAAACCATAAATTTATTAGAATTAATTTTTTTTTTTTAAATATGGTAAATTTGCTGTTTTGATTCTAAAACTATTCTTTTATATTTTCGATGATTATAATTTGGTTTAGAGTTTTCAGAACTATACAAGTTTCAAGTTGGGGTTCTCAACTAATGCTCAATGCTGGTAATTTTTGGTTTGCGAAGCGTCAAATCGGTTTTCTTTTTGAAACCGTCTTTTTTGGTGTTCTTGTTTGATTCTTCTTTTACCATTGCTTCCATAGTTTCTCATCGTATTTTTTTGGAGCTACGTTTTTTTATTCTACGGCACCAAAATTATCTGGTTTTTGTAATTTGCTATAGTTTAATTCACGTATGTTTTGTTTTTGTTCTGCAGATCTCTTTCTGCTACTCCGGTTCTTTTTGGATATGCTGTTTAAAAAAATGTTATATTCTACCTGGTGTTTTTATATTATTCGATTATCTTTAATAAATTATATATTCCTTCGAATATGTTTTGTTAGGTTGGCGACCAAAGTTTCACATCCCACGTTGGTTAAACATGAGAAGGATCAGCGATATATAAGTGAAAACATATCTTAACTAATATGAAGGTTTTTGGAAGTGAACCAAAAGCAAAGTCTTACGGATTTTCGGGTGTCAAAACAGACAATATCGTACTAGCGTGGAGATCGGTTGTTCTTATTATATACGAAGACAATAAGCGGTTCCATATTCGCAACACGTTTTAAATATTTATACGAATTTTATTTATAATATTTCGCACCAATTTGTTTTTTGACCAATAAAAAATTCAGTTAATAAAAAATTGAAAACTCATTTAATACGAAAATAAACATTTACGTGACAAATGATATATACGATGACTTATACTTGCTTTTTAGAATATTCAACTCCTCTGCCTTGTAGTTGTTCACAGCCAAAACGACAAGATTGTTTACATTTGTCTGTCGTTGAGACATGGAGTTTCATACATATCGGCATGCAATCCTTTTGACATAACTCGAAGACTCCTGGATCCCCATTTACCATCAACAACATTGTTGATATAACCACCATCATCCTTA
The DNA here is from genome assembly GCA_036936605.1 of Limnanthes douglasii subsp. nivea. Taxonomy (NCBI): domain Eukaryota; kingdom Viridiplantae; phylum Streptophyta; class Magnoliopsida; order Brassicales; family Limnanthaceae; genus Limnanthes; species Limnanthes douglasii. Next base: position 130,762,146 of record JAUPFV010000002.1, read on the forward strand.
TCAAGCTTTTCTCCATTTTTCATTTGTTTTGGTATTTGTCAAACTCTTGTAATAATAAGTAAGAATGAATGAATGATAGTGTACAGAGAATTGATGTTTAGCCTTCAAAACATTAAGGGACAAGAGAAATTCATGGACTAATGTTGCTTTTACAACTCTATTTTTCTTTTTCTGGCTTTTTTCTTAAATTGTTTGTGTGTGGAATAAATTTAGAATGATGTAAATTAGATTTAATATCCAATATAATACTTTTAGAATGGAAAATTGTTAGGGTTTAACCAATTATTTTCTTTATATCATAAATGTTTTGGTCATGTAATCGGATTTGAACAGGGATTGGATGTTATTTGTATCTGATACAATTTTTGTATTGGATGGAATCCAACATGCTCTTTTCTTCGTATCAAATTCAAATCCATGAATTTATTTTATTAGTTTAATTACGTTATCATCTTAATTTTAATCACAAACACAAACTGTTCTAGAACTATAAATGACCAACCCATCGTCAAAATTATTTTGGTTATATGCAAAAGTCTCAAATGTACTCGTAATTGAGCGGTTAATGGCGCCTCCTACAAATAGGGATGCGAGCCCGACCAAATTTTAACATTTAGGTCCGCAGTTTTGGAATATTGAGACACATAAGTATGTGAAAACGAATCAATAAAATTGATAAATAAAATATAAAATTGATAAATAAAATTGATAGTAAAATCGTTAGAATCAATAAAGAATCCAACCCATTATTATTTTTTTCAGTTTATTTTCTATAATTTATAAAAATTATTTGGTGATGACGAATTATTAGAAATTAAACATTAATTTTTAATTTCAATTTTTATATTTATTTAATTAAAAAATAAATTTTTTATTGCATCGAACCGACTGAAAACAGATTGAATCAAATCGAATCGGAACCGATTCAATTTAGCAGTTTGATCCGATTTTGTCAAACCCGGACTAGACCGACCCTATCATGATAAGTTACAGCCCTGCATTCGGGGATTTCCTATGTTACATGAGGAGCCATCTTTACAAGCAGTCTTTATAAGATTGTTATCGATATTCAGGTTTTGATGAATCCAAATAAGATGCTAAGTTTATAGATTGGAACTGGACTGGATCCTTAAATTTTCAGTTTTAGTTTGTATAACCAGGTCGAATCGTTTCTCTTCTAATTTGGTCTAATCTGGTTCAATCTGTTTTGATTCGGTCAGATTTTGATTCGGCCGAGTTTAATTTATAAACAAAATCTAGTTATACTTATAGTTATCAAAATTTTTATTTAAATAAATGATATAAAAATTATTATTATTTTAATTTTATAATTTTTAAAATTAATTTTTATCTAACAAATTTTAGTAATATGATGTATAAAAAGTTAAATTATAAAGAATCCAACCGGCTCTAACGGTCTTATTGATTCGATTTCGTATCGATTATATAAATTTATTGATTTCATCTTTTCGGTTCCTTATTGATTGGGTTTTTTAAAATAAAACCGCCAATCAAACTATTAAAATTCGATCCGATTATTATCTGTTCCGCCGGTCCGGTTTCCAGAGAACATTAACAGCCCTACTCTCATAATGCACCGTAAATCACTAGAGCTGCACATTTTGCATTCGCTTTAAATCTGCAAGGGCTATTTGCCTCAGACAATTGATTACTTGCCTAATAATGTGTGTACATCTCCGAAAATTATTTCGCCATCTCAAGCCTTTTCTCAGCTTCACAAGCTCCCTCTTGCTTGGCTGCCTCGGTTATGAGCATAAAACCCTCCGGTTGTTTCCCGGTGATCAAACCATTGGCCAAGACAAAGCCAGCAAAAATGTTATTGTAAGATAAAAATATACCTTTTCTTATGATCAATTGGATATTAAGTGAGGTCCTATATCCAATTATATAGGATACCATTAGTGTGCAAATGGTTTTAAATTACATTTTCAATAAATACGAAGTCTAACAAAATTTTAACAGATAATTTTTTTTAGAGAAAAGGTGTGCATATGATAAATTCTTGATTTAGTTTGCAAACCAACATGATAAGATAAACCAAAAAAAACGGGTTCAACCACGAAAGCGAAAATGAATCAAACATGACTTCATCGCGAGCTTTACTTACTTCATTTTCTCGGCTATCCATTTTAGAAAAAAATAAAATGCATGATTTGGTCACGAACTCGGCTTATTTTACCAATTCGGCTTTCCATTTCGGGACGGATAAATATTGTCGCTTAAATAGAAAGTTATTATAAATGGAGGGTAACTATACTGGCTCTTTATGTATATACATATGAAAATCTATTAAGATACGTGTAAAGATTTAGAAAATCCAACTTAGATTTGGTACTAAATTTATAGACAGTAATCTGAAACTCTTCCTAATTAAATATTAAAAAAAAAAAATTACAAGCTACCAACATGTAGAAGTATTACGTTGTTTCCTTAAAATATTTCAGATTATTTTTTGAAATTAATAATACGTAGTATTTTTGTTTTGGTTGTAGCAGGGTTTAGTTTTTTTATTAGGATTAAAACAACTAATTATATTTAAGACGAGTCGCATACAAAAGATTGAATAAATAAAATTAAGCACACAAAACAAAGTTGACGCGGTTTGAATTGTGAAAATAATCATATATTTATTAGCAACATACATCTTTTTATTAATAAATAAGTTATAAAAAGACTCTCAAATACAAAGAACTCAATTACCTCTTATCTAATTTATTTAACAAACCAAACTAAGCATATTTATTTCTCTTTAAAAATATACTATCCATGAATTTCCTCACACTTTTCATAGTACGTAATATCTTATCATATTTATAAGACGGTTGTGATAACTCTAATCCATTAGTTAAGTAATTTAATAAATATAAAAGATCTAGTACACAGAAATCTACTAATGAATTTATAATCGATAATACCTTTAGAGACCAGCTCATCTGCATCCCAAACTTGCACTAGTCTCATGGAGTTCGTGAATTTATAATCGATAATACATTGGTCAGAGCGTCAGAATGATTTTCTTTGCTAGAAATCTTATCCACATTCAATTCCTCATTCTCCACCATGTCTCGAATGAAGTGCATCTTAATGTCTACATGTTTAGTTTGCTCATGGAACTTCATATTTTTCATCAAATGAAGGGCACTAATGTTTTCACAGAAACCACATCTTTTTTCATACTAGTGAGTTCAGTCAACACTCCCTTTAGCCAAATAACTTCCTTCACGACTTTCGTATAAGCCATATACTCGGTTTCCATAGATGAAAATGCAACAGACTTTTGTATACAAAACTTTCAACTAACCACTCCTCCAAGCACATTAAACAAATAACCCTAAGTAGATTTTCTTGTGTCGAAGCAGCTTGTATAATCGGAGTTCACATACGCATTAAAAAATATATCATAAATATATTTATAAATATAACACAACGGTACGAAACCTGAACCCTTCAAGTAACTCATGAGCTACTTACGTGCATGCCAATGTGAATTCTCGAGATTTGACATGAATCTTCTCAAAACACTAACAATATAGACAAGATCAGATCTCGTGCAAATCATATCACACATAATACTACCAATATAATTGACATAAGGTAATCCAATCATATATTTCTTATCTGATGTTTCGATTGGTGCTTGAGTGATACCGAATTTGAATTGGAAACCAATAGAAAGTACAACCGCTTTCGCTTCAGACATCGAGAACATTCTTAGGAATTTATATATATGTTGAGATTAGAATAAATACCTTTTATTCTCTTGATCTCAATACTAGTATCATTTTAGCCTCTCTCATATCCTTTATCTCAAACTCTCATTTCAGTTAAGTCTTCACTGCTTCAATCTGTGCCATATCTTTTCTATTTATTAGTATGTCAGCAACATATAAAAACAAGAAGACTTGTCTCTCCATGTGTGTCTCTTTATTCCAATATACACAGTTTTCGTAGCATCTATAGGTATATTTAATAGATCTCATAAAAGAATCATATATTTTATTCCACTGCATCGATGACTTTTTCAACCTATAGAGGGGTCTTTTCAACAAACACAAATAATCCTATTTCCCTTATTCAAACACCTTTGATTGACACATATAAATTATCTTATCCAATTCATCATGCGTGAATGAAGTAGTAACATTCAATTGATTTAACTTAAGACCAAATCAACCAACATTTGACATGAGAATTCTGACAGAGGTTTCCTTCAAAACTGATAAAATATCTCACTAAAATCGACACCTTTTGTTTGTGTAAAACCCTTAGCCCTGAGCCTAGCCTTGTATCTGGGGTAACTCAACGAATTTCTGGTTTCCTCTTGAATATTCATTTATAAAAACCTAAGTCTTCAACTTCTTTAGATATCCCAGTTATTCTTTCATGGTCATGAGCCATTTTTCTTTATTACTAATTTTGATATCATCATGATACATTTCAGGTTGAAGAACATCTCTATACATTTCAACAGATAAAGAATAACTAATTGCATCAGCAAAACCATAAATTTATGGTTGTTAGCTTGGCCTTCGTGCTTTATCCTTCACTAGTTGATAATGATCAAGATCATGTTGCTCTTCCATTTGACCATTCGAAGTCCTTTGAACACCAGATTCTCGACCAGCTTCATACTCATGTAGTGGTTGAACTTTCTTTGTACGACCTGAAGCAAAACCATGCCTAAAATATTCTTCGACATAAACGTCACCATTTTTACTTTGTAGATCAGATCCATCATTAACTTTATATCTTTTTTTTACGGTATCAGGTCGAGTCTTCACCGCATTCTTCAATGGAATATCCTCTTAATTGAAAAACACGTTCGTACTTATCAAAACCGTTTGATGTCCAGGTTCGAGGCACCACAATCTATACTATTTTACTCATTCCAGATAGCTGAGCAACAATTGCTTTTTTCCTAATATTATACTACTTTACATCTGCGGAGGTAGTACATCCAAACACTATAATATATTCCAACTTAGGTTTTATTCCCGTCGAGGCCACGTAAGGAAAAAAACTTAAGCACCATAAATGGACTTATATTGATGATATATGCAGCCGTTGTCACGACTTCTCCCATGAACCTTCGACTCATTCCAGCATCGTTTAATTCATTCTCTGAGCAAGCCTGTTTTGTTGTGGAGTCCAAATTACGGTTCAGTGTCTAATAATTCAAGGATTTTCATAATATCTAGTGAACTCTTTGTTCGCATACGCCAAGTCATTATCAGTATGAAGCATCTTCAGTACTTTCTTGGTTTGATTCTTTACCAAATTCTTCCAGTTCCTAAAAACAGTAAACACTTCATCATTGGTCTTCAAAATTGGAACCCATACTTTCTTAGAATAGTCATCAATCAATGACATAAAGTACCTTGCACCACCTATGGTAGGTTTCCGTTCCAGAACCCGAAGGTTTGAATGAATATAATCAATTACTCCATTAGATACATGATTTTTAAAAATAAACTTCACCCTCTTGCTCTTACCCAATGCTTATTAGAAGTTATGTGAAATAACGTACCTGAATTTAAGACCCACTTATTTTTATACCTGTAAGAATGTGAACTCATTAAACCATAATGGTACTCACAATTATCATACAACATTGCAATATCTCCAGCTTCGATCTTTTGATAATTATTGGTATTTCACTTCTCTAAGCAGTTATAACTAATATGCCAGTTCTTCTTGCATGTCCAACATATTAATTTTGAACCCATATCAACCCCTTTGGACTTTGATTTATATTTATCTCTCCTCTCACTTGAAACTTCATTCACTAATCGATCATTCACACTCAATCTATGCCCTTCAGAGTTACCCTTCAAAATGTTCTTATTTTGAAATATTTTAGAGTTCAATGCGCTATTGACTTTGAACATCGTAAGGGCGTATTTCTCGTAGAGCATGGTAACCATGAAGTGTTCATACTCATTCGACAGAGAACTTTAAAAGATGATTATTTGGCCCTTATTGTCCACCTTTACACTAACTGCATTCAAGTCGAGTATGATTCGGATGTAGTCATCCAGGTTCTTTCAGATCTATATGCTACTATCTAGAGCCAAAGTGTAAAGTTATTCATCAAATATAATATATTCGCCAATGATTTCTTCATGTAAATTTCCTCCACTCGATTCCATATCTTCAGCGTCGTAAGTGATGATTCTAGATTTTTCTTAGTGATGTTTTCTAGTCCCAGATATTTTGTATGGGAATACTTGTCATACTAATACTCGTATAATGATATTTATAGAGAGAGAAATGGAATGAGTAGAGAGAGAAAAAGTTAAAAGTAATAATTGATTAATCATTGGTCCATTTTCCCAAAAGGGAATGTCCTTTATATAGTACATGGGTAGGTTTTAAAGTTACATATTTAACCCCTCATAAGTGGATCTTTTCACCTCACTCATTTACTAACTATAAACATACACACTAGTTATTATATTTGACCCCCCTCAACTCTTATACTTGCTTGAGTTTTGTCTTCAATATATTATTTCATCACACTAATCCCTTTATTTACTATATTTAGCTTATTTACCACCATATTTTTCTTCCCTTATCAGTAGGATCTTCAGATACCTCTCGTAATACTTCATCTCCCAAGCTTAATATGAAGATAGTATGAGCTTTAGGCAGTAATATAAATTAACCTGTGTAGATTTTCATCATAGATAATAACAACCAATCCATTATGTACTAGGTAAGTCTTAGCATTAATTCTCCATAGGTTAAAACTATTATATCCGTCGATTATTTCTAAGCTAAGTTTCATGGAACTCATCTTCTGTGGCTTTCCAGTTGCCAAACAAGATCTACTTCTCTAACCTTTAGATATTTAATTGCTAAACTTCTTACATTGTTGCTCAATTCTCACTGCACCACTTGTTGGGGTTAAAACTACTGGTTGGTCGACATAAAATCCGATGTATCGATTAGGAAACCTTCAGAGAAAACAATTAACCTTATTCAAGATGAGAAACAAATAAAAGAAAAATAAATAAAACCAACCACACAAGACAGATTTAATGTGGTTCTGATTGTGGAAATTATTTTGCATCTCATGCTACTAATATTTTGTTTTGTTAATAAATAGGTCATAGAAAGACTCTCAAACACAAAGAACTCATTCACTGTTTATGACAGAAGATGATATGATTCACAAAACAATATATTCAGTCTTGTCTCTCACCTCACTTATTTCACAAAAAGTAGAGTTATATCTCTCTCTTTGGAAATATGTTGCTCACAATTTGTCTTACACTTTGTATAACAATATCTTTATCTATTTATATGGCGGTTTTGATAAGTCTTAATCAATTAATTAAAGAATATAATTAATATAGAAGATCCAATTAATAAAAATTATAATTAATATAGAAGATAAAAAATATGAAATCTAATTAAAAATCTAATTAATATAAAATACTAAAGTAATAGATAATTTAATTAATATAGAAATCTGATTAATATAGAAGACCAAATTAATATAAACTTTATTCAATATAAAAGATCTAATTAATATATAAGAGTTTTAATATGACATACACTTTACACTCTCTCTTTTTGCAATCTTATTTGTCTTATTTATGCAAGTGAATGACTTCAACTATTTGTGTTTTTAACAAGTAAGCATATTTTCGCAAGTGAATTTTACAAGTTCCGCAAGTGGTCGATAATTTATTTTTTCACAACTGAAAATGCCTTTTTCACAAGTAAATCTATTTATGCAAGTGAAATGCACGTAATTCTGTAACTGGACCACAACTTATTTTTCACAAATAAATATATTTCAACAAGTGAAATGTATTTATGTCCGCAAGTGGTTTATAACTTGTTTTTTAACATATCAAAATATCTTTTTAGTAAGTAAATGTATTTCCACAAGTGGTTAACAACTTGTTTTTTCACATGTCGAAATATTTTCTTAACATGTAAATATACTTTCGTAAGTGGTTAACAACTTAGTTTTTTTCATAACTGAAAATATGTTTCCTTACAAGTAATATATATTTTCGTAGATGAATGACACATTTTTTTTTAGTGGATAACAACTTCTTTCGTCACAATTGAAAATATATCTATGCAAGTGTAATACACATATCTTCGCGAATGGTAACCACAAAGTCACAAATAAATTTTAGGAACTAAAATGAATATTTTTTTAGCAAATTTCATATATTTCAAGCAAATAATAACAAAAATAAAAAAAAAACAAAATATTCAATACCATAAAAAATATTATTTTATAAACTTTTATCACACATTATTTTGTTATGACCATATTTTTTACAACGTCCACACCTTAATTTTCGTATCAAATCCTTACATTTAGAGGTAATATTTTTCTGCTTGGATCTTCCAATTTGTTTTTGAAACTCATTAGAAGAACAATATGAGATACACTTGAACTAGAAACTTCACCACACATAGTTAAAGTTGGTATTCCGTTTTGAGTAAGTGGATTTATAGCAGCTAACACATGTAATCAAGAGAAAAAATTCACTTTGTTCATACCACAAGAACATTTTTAGTTTTAAAAGATCAACAATCATAAGAGGATTAGATTGAAATTCATAAAACGTTCATGAAAACAAACAATCTATGGGCGATATAGTTTAATATTGGGTTTAAGCTTCCTGTCAATACCAAGACACAACCTAATATTCTAATTTAAACAGTATATGTAACGCATTAAAATCTGTGTCATAAGAAAAATTATAATTTTGTCGTTTAAATCCAAAATAAGAATACTACAATATTATTTTAATTTAATGATTAAATGAGTGAACAATAGTAAACAAAATAGAACCATATCATTTACCTCTAAAATATACGCATGAATAGTTTCAAAGAGTCAATTTTTATATAAAAGTAACATTTTTTTTACCATATTCATTCAAAGATGCTTACATATATGAATTGGATGGACTCTCACTAGGAGCATACACACATTGTTTAAGATCCTAAAAATAATTGGTGTATGTCTTATCACATGCAATGTTCCAATGATAAAGACAATGTGCATGGTAGTAATGGAAAACTGTTGAGAAAATATTAAATATACCAATATGACGATCATATACAAATGTTATTAGATGGTCAAGTAAATGAGGTTTTAATAACCCCAAGAACCATAATCATTGATCAACATCTTCATCCCCAATAACAACAAAAGCTACATAAAATAGACCTACAAAAGGTATATCATAGAAGGATCAATTTAGACTTATTTTTACAAGTTAAAACATATATCTTCGCAAGTGAATATCATATATTTTTGCGAGTCAATAAGACCAATTTTGAAAAATGAATAAAATTTATTTTTCGCAAGTCATTTACAGGTTTTTCGGCAAGTGATACCGCTTATTTCCTTAAGTTACTAAAAGGTGAATAACAATTAATTTTAATAAGTCATTTACACATATTTATGCAATCACATTTCTCCGCAAATCAAAACAACATATTTTCACAAGTCTTAAACACTTGATTTTGAAAATCAAATAATAAAAGAAGTGAAAGTGGTTGTTACAAATAAATACCATACTAACATATGGTATTTTAGATAAAAGTTTGATCACACATCATATTTACCTACCAAAAATATATCATACTGACCTATAATTATTGATTGAGTTTTGTTTAAAATTTCAGTTTGTTCTTCAAGTCCGATCTAATTAAAAATAATGTAAATTTTATTCAGTTTTGGTAATGTATCTAAGTCTAAGTCATTCACCAAATTTAGAATTCAATTATTATTATTATATTTGAATTTATATTATAAATACAATCTAATGTAAAAATACTTTTGTCAATTTAATGGATGTATATCATCTCTTTAAAATAGAATAAAAATCATACATATAAATTTTATTTTATTAAAGTAGAAAATCGTATAGGGTTTTAGTGGTATATAATTTTTAAAACGTGAATGTCATGCATTATCGTCTTGGCCATCCTTTTAAAATGTATGTTTTTTATAGTTATATATAATTAAGATATACTTTTGGTAGTTAAAGGTGATGAGTTCAGATATTTGAGTCATTGTACTTTGACTAAATCCGAAGGGTAATTCAGACCCAACCACTACAATAAAATTCCGAACATGACAACTGTATTAAGTCTTGACTAAGCTAGTTGCTAATCACTTCAAACCATATTACTAATAGGTCCTTAACTTGACATGACTTCACGACCCGACCCAATAAGCCCATAGATCACTAATTAAGTATAAATACCCCAATCACTTTCATTAATGAGGGTAATCAGAATTATTACTAGTAGACATCTTAATTATCTCTCTACTCTTCACACTAAATACAAAACACCACAAAATACCCTAAAAAGCTTTTAAACACTTTACGAGATTGCCCTCAGGCAGAAATAAACCTCACCAAATTGGAGACCACATCGGGAGCGCGACGGTGCCTGAATTTTACATTCAAAACCAGCAAGCAAAGCAGTTTGGATGGATTCGGATAAACAGAATGTTCTACCCCCAGAGGTGGAAAGTGCAAGGGAAAACAAAGAGTATAGCATCGAGGAGCGAGACCAGTTGATGGCTGAAATAGAGGCACTGAGAGCAATAAAACAAACATAAAAATGAATTAAGGAGAAATCTGGAGCGTCAGTAATTCACCATACTGAAAATCCTGGAGATAATGAACAATCTTTGAAGACTCATCTCAGCTAAAAAAAGACACACCGATCCAAGCCTGTTGAAAGTTCTGCATCGGAATCCTCCAGCAGCTCATCAAATGAGGCAAAACTTGAAGAATCACTTTCTTCAAGTAGTGATGACGGGAGATCTAAACAAAAGATGAGGTTAACTAAAAATCATTCAAGGAAGAGGGACAGACATAGCAGGCCCAACAGGCACCATGGTAAGGGGTTAGCTCACAAGCATGTTGATCAGTTGTTGATTGATCCTTTTTCATTTCAGTCCGAACCGGGTATTTTTGCAACCCCTAATGAAGATACCGTTTTCAGTCGCAATAATAATTGGAGGCACTCGCCTTTGTCCATAAAAATACTCTCCGAACATCTTCGTAAAAGGTTTGATAGTTCCAAGATGGAGAAATACAATGGGAGCCGAGATCCGGACAACTATCTAGAAGAGTTCAAGAACTTTATGATGAACTTTGACGACGATAACAAGATTTTGTGTAGGGCTTTCTCCCAAACTTGCAAAGGGAGTGCCCTTAAACGGTATAACAGTCTCCCCCAGGGGTGTATAAGAAATTTTGATATGTTCTGGGTTTCCTTCCGGAGGAAATTTGTTGGAAGTAAGGAGCTGAAGGGTAATGCAAACACCATTATCCATTGTGCTCATGAACCAAATGAGTCTCTGAAGGAGTACATAAGTTGCTTTGTGAATACGAAGAATAGGCTGGCAGTTTGCATTGAGCAAGTTGCAATTGCTTCACTTAGGCAAGGTTTAAATCCTCGGAATTTATCAAATTCCATGACTCGGAAGAAGGCTATGAACTGGGTGGTTTATTGAACTAAGTAGGAAAACAGATGAATGTAGAAGAAATAAAGAAAACAATGGTACACCGTCAAGTGAGGTCTACCAATACAACAACAACTCCTCCAGCCACCAACCAATCCGGTTATAGGGCAAAAGAGACCGGACAAAGGTCCAATCGGTCGAGACAGAATCAATCCAACCAAACTCAGAGCCAACAAACAAGAAGTAAGAGGGGGCCCTGGGTTCAACCTGAATGGTTTTCTGAGTTGGGGGAAAGCGTGGCTACAATTTATGATAGGACTAAAAATGAGGTGCATTTTAGAAGCCAACAACGTTATAGTCCCCCAGAGAGAACTGGAGCACTCGTTTTTGTCAATATCACATGATATAGGCCATGATACTCAGGATTGCATATCATTGAAACAAGAGGTCCAAAACCTTATTGAGAGGGGTAATTTGGGGGCATACGTTAAAAATCAAAGTGGAAACAGACCAGATAATACGCAAAACAATGTTCCCCAGACGAGCCCTTCTAAGACATCTACACAAGAGGGTGTAATGGTGATTTTTGAAAGATTCGATGTAGACTCTGAGTATCTGGATCCAGATCTATATCGAAATCAGGTGGGGGTAATAACAGAAAAAACTAAGATAGTTTCCGGACTAATCAACTTCTTCGAATCATTAACCATTTTTGGAGGAGATACAGTGACTGCACCTTCTACTTCATCAAGGAAGAGGCATCTCCACAATTTGGCCACCCAGTTAGATGGTGGAATGTCTTCCCATCAGTGACAATCACCATCCCCATTCATAGTTTTTGATGAGGATGACCTGAGGGACATTACAGGACCTCATGAGGATGCGGTAGTCATAGGGGCTTCAATAGGGAGGAACGATATACGTTGAATTCTGATTGATCTAGTAGTTATTCAATGTTCGAACAGAACCATTGTAGGCTTCACAGGAAGTTCTGCACATGCTATCGGGGAGTTTGAATAAGAAGTATTATGGGGCAAGGGCCCTTTAAAAAGATGTTAAGAGTGTTGTTTGTTGTGGTGGATTGCCCAACATCGTAAAATGCAATTTTTGGGAGGTCTTGGCTCTCCAGAATGCATGTTCTGGCCTTTACAGTCTACCAATGCTTGAAATATTCTGTTCAGGGACAAGTAGGTGTTGTCCGGAGAAGTCAAAAGATAGCCAGGGAGTGCTATGCAACAACTCTTGCCCCTAAAACTCTAAGGGTAGTCAGAATAAACAAGGATTAGCAGCTACTGGACCATTTTTCGAAGGAGAATGAGATCGATGATCCCATAGAGGATTCCAGTGTTATAATATCTATTGAAGATGTTGAAACTCACTCCCTCGCATAGGGAAAGAATATTAAGATTGGTTCTAAGCTGGCACCAGAGTTGAAGCACCGATTATTGTCCTTTTTAATGAATAATCACATGTATTTGCATGGTGCAACATTGATGTAACCAGAGTACCAGCAGATGTTATTCCACACAAGTTGTCAATCCGGAGTGATATTGCACTAATTGTACAAAAGAGAAGAGCTTTTTCCAAGGAAAAAATAGATGTGATTGTTCAAGAAGTTGACCGGTTAACCAAGATGGGTCACATTAAAGAATCTCAGTACCCTTTGTGGACTACCAACCCTGTATTAGTGAAGAAAAGAATGGAAAGTAGCGTATGTGTATTGATTTCACTGACCTCAATAGGGAATGCCCTAAGGATCTTTATCTCGTTCCTCGGATAAACTAGTTAGTGAATTCTACATCTGGAAACAAGTTGTTGTCCTTCATGGATGCCTTCTCACGGTACAACCAGATACAAGTAGATCTGAAGGATCAAGATCACACTACTTTTATCATAGAAAGAGGTCTTCATTGTTACAAGGTGGTGCCCTTCGGGTTGAAAATTGATGGGGCCACTTATCAGAGGCTGGTGAATAGAGCTTTTGTTGATCAGATTGGTAGAAACATGGAAGTCTACATAGATGATATGATGGTTAAAAGCCTGGAGGAAGATTCACATATATCTGACCTTCAAGAGATATTTTCCAATTTAGAGGCTGTGAATTTAAAGTTGAACCCTGAGAAGTATGTATTTGGGGTCCGATCTGGAAAATTCTTGGGGTACATAATAAGTGAAAAGGGAATTCATCCTGATCTGGATCACCTTAATGCCTTACTAGCAATGGACCCTCCTCAAGATTTTAAAGAAGTTCAAAGGCTCACAGGAAGGTTGGCTGCATTGAATAGGTTTATCTCAAGGTCATCAGACAAGTGCGCTCCATTCTTCAAAATGTTGAGAAATGCTAAAGACTTCAATTGGTCCCCACAATGTGACCAGGATTTTATTTGAATAAAAAAACATTTGTCCTCACCCAAAACTCTTTTCAAACCTGTTCGGGTAGAAAAGCTCTCTGTATATCTAGCTGTGTCAGAATATGCAATAATTGTTGTGCTAGTAAGGAAAGCGGACAATTACCCTCATCCGGTGTATCACATCAGTAAGAATCTATTGGATGCTGAAAGAAAATACTTGAAATTAGAAAATTTAGTGTTGGCCTTAGTAACTGCAACAAGAAAAATGAGACCCTATTTCCAAGCTCATATCATTGTTGTCCGAGAGTCTTTCTCTTTGAACAATATTTTTCAAAAAGCTGATGTATCAAGCAGAATGACCAAGTGGTCAGTGGAATTGGGTGACTACAATATTGAATTTGCCCCTCGAACAACAATTAAAGCCCAATCATTGGTTGACTTCTTGGTGGAGTTTCATGTTGATAGATCCTCCAGACAGGAATCGGGAAACTGTTCTAAAAAAGAATGGGTAGTTCGAACTGATGGTGGATCAAGTACTATGGGCTGTGGAGCTGGAATTTGCCTAACCTCTCCATATGGTGATAGAATGTACCAGGCTATATATTTTGGGTTCAGAGTTTCTAACAATGAGTCTGAGTATGAAGCAGTCATAGTTGGTCTTAAGTTAGCTCTACTGTGTGGGGCTAAGCGAGTTTGATTAATGAGTGATTCTCAATTAATCACTCACCATGCTCAAGGGTAGTGTGAAGCAAAGAAGGAACAATTGGTTAAATATTTGCTTATGTTGAAAGAAGTGGCAGCAAACTTTAAAAATATTTGCTATGAGCACATTCCTAGATCGGAAAACACTTTGGCAGACTTCTTGGAAACTATAGCTTATTCTGAATCCTACCCATAGATTCTTGTACAAGAATGTCCATCTGTACAGACATTTCGGAAGAAAGAGGATAAAAAAAATATGAACATACTCGTTATTCAACCTAAAGATTGGAGATATGCTCTTCTCCAATAAATCTCTAATGGGATATTACCTCCGGATAAAGCTGTGGCAAAAAAGATTAAGTACAAGGCGCACGGTTTCTTAATACTAAAAGAAATTCTTTACAAAAAATCTTTCAGCAGGCATCTCCTACGTTGTTTAGGGTTTGAAGAATCTCAAGTTGCATTATCCGAACTACATGATGGGGAAGGTTTGGTACACTGTGGCTATAGGGGTTTGACTGGGAGAGTCTTGTTAGTAGGATACTACTGGCCAACCATAATGGCAGATGCTAAAGAAATGGTGAAAATGTGATCCTTGTCAGAAATATGGGAATGAAATTCATGTGCCAGCCATACCTATGAAGTCCATATCTAAACCAATACCCTTTTCCATGTGGGGTATGGATCTAGTGAGGCCTCTTCCTATGGCCTCCGGGGGATGTAGGACAATCATAGTCTCTATTGACTATTTCTTTAAGTGGATAGAAGCAACTCTTTTGCCTGGAACCACTTCAAAGGCAGTTATTTAATTTATCTTATCTAATATATGTTGTAGGTTTGGGGTTCCCGAGAAGATTACTACAGACAATGGGCCACCGTTTAATAACAAAGACATGGAAGCCTTCTGTACATCTAGAGGAATTCAATATTGTTTTTCTTCTCTTTTCCACCCTCAAGAAAATGCCGAGGTTGAGGTTGCAAATAGGACTATCTTGTCCGGATTAAAGAAGAATTGAGAGAGAGTTGTAGGAAAATGGCCAAGTTATTTACAAGAAGTGTTGCGGGCCTATTAAACTACTCATCGGGCTGCTACACAAGAGTCTCATTTTTCTTTGGTGTATGGGATGGATGCAATTACTCCAATAGAGGCTACTTTACCATCACACAGAGTCCAAAACTATTCCGAACATGCTAATGATGTATCAGTTAGGAATCATTTGGACTTGATAGAAGAAAAAAGGGTTAAACCACATCTGAGAACAACGCACTACCAAGGCTTGATGAGGAGCAGATTTGCTTCTAAAGTTAAAAGAATGGATTTTCAAATATGGGAAAAAGATTTAAGAAAATTATTTTTACACACCAAGGAAAAGTAGTTCGGTAAGTTGGATCCAAACTGGGAAGGCCCTTATATGGTCTATGGAAAGGTTAAACCATGAAAATACAGGCTCCAAGACAAAGAAGGGAGAGCTCTAAAGCACCCATGGAACGTTCAGCATCTCAGGTTATATTTACAATAGAACTCTTTTGTAAATATTTACTTTTTAAATACCAATATAAATATTAGGGGGCATACTCTTTCCTACGATGGTGGTGGGTTTTTTAATAATATATGATGCCTTTTTCAAAAATCTGGTGTTATTTTGTTTCAATTCGGTTGATAAATGCTTATTCAACACCCCGACTCTCAAGTTTTCTTGAGTTGATCGGATATGCTTAACACTTGATCACAATTATTAAACGCATGTGATCGGAGATGTTGGATATTTTTGTTCAACACTTCTGAAATATTAGAGGCTATTAGCCATAGAATATTTAAACAAAATATTAAACAAAAGGGAAATGTGATAATTAAAACATGATCGGACTCAAACCGATCAATAGTACAAAAAATGCCTTGGCCATCCAAGGACTCTAGTATTTGAAAACAAAAAAGTACATAATGAAACCTTAGGGTTTGTTCCCTTCAGATTTTTGTTCACCACCATCTTTTTTGGGACTTTTGAGTTTAGCACTTGAACTCTCACCCGTTCCTTCATCGTCATCAGTAGAGTGAATTCCACTATAGTAGTTGCGTTTGTCACCATCTGCTAACGTGTGGAATGGGATCTCATCATAGTCTACATATTTCCATAGGGGACCAAGGGTTCTCTTATGAAAGGTCTCATGGAACTACAAGACCATGTCGGACTTGATCACATCGTCCTTCTTCTCTAGAGAATCCACTATCCCATTAACATACTTCTCTATGCCTGCGGCTATGGTTTGCGCTTGTTGGTGTTCTAGGGCTTCTTTCTCTTTGGTCTTCTCTTCGACAATATTTTCCAACTTAGTCTTCTCATCGGATAAAGTCTGGATAGTACCATCCTTAGTTTTCAATTGATCTTTCAAAGTTGTGAGGTCTTTTGAAGAAGAGGTCTCCAAGTTGGAGTATTTGGTTTGGAGCTCCTTGCTAGCCGCTTCTGAATTGAGAAGTTGGGCAACTAGCTCTTCTTTCTCCTTTTTTCAATAACTCTATGCTTTGTTGAGCACTGAGAAGATCATTCGACAAGTTTTGCTTGTCTGTGGTTAGAGAATTGATGGTACCTGTTTGAATCCTTACATGTCTCTTTAGATCAAGCACTGGTCTGATATAGCCTAAGAGGGCACGACTCAAAGTGTCTTACTCCCTGAGTATTGCATATCTTTCCCCATTATGAACCAACATATTGGGGGAGCTATGAGGACGGTAAGGCCCCACAAAGTAATCTTTATCAAAGTCATTAAAATATATATATATATATATTGATGTTATGAAAGGCCTCAAGATCTACCTCATCGTTACCATTACCAAGAATATGTCCAGAATGAAGGTCAGTTTGAATTTTCTCCTGCAAAGTAGGCTCGGTAGGAGCTGGGGGGAGGATTTCAGGAGGGCGAAGGATTATCTCTGCTCCCAGAGTGACTTTATTTTTCTTGGCAGCTTTCTCATCACTTCCGGCCTTACATTTTTCGTCCTTCGTCTGAGGCTTCGGTGGGTAGTTTGACTCACCAGCTTCCTTTACAGTCACTTCTACTGCTTTCAGTTAAGCAACATTAATACCTCCTGGTTCTCTGAACCGGTCCCTTCAGTAGTCGTTTGGGCTGGGTCTGTTGTGGCCTTCTTCTTGTTGTTGTTCTGCATCTTACTGGGGGGCTTTGGCATTGGAAGGCAAGTGTAACTTGGCATCTTTGGCCTCTGTCCTACTTAGGATCACATCTGCGAGGGAAGGGGTGGCCAATTCTTCCCAAGTAAGATCCTTTCTACCTGTGGTGTTCCACAGGTGAGACCTCACAAAGTTACCCGGTTTAAAGCAATTGTGAAAAACATTGCCCCAATTCTCCGAAGCCCAAACGTTCAGATTGGCACAAGTATCATGTCTTGCCTTAAAGTAATCTGAGAAATCCTTCAGAAGTACTTAAAATAAATATGAGTCACTTCGAATTAAAAACTTAACACTTGAAAGATAAAAGAAGAAATAAAAGAAACTCACCAGTGTTCTTCCAGCGACTGGTCAAAAGGCTTGCGTTTGAGTCAGCCTTGATCTTCTTGCCATTCTCCCAAGGCCCACTAATAAATAGGAACTGCGTCCTCCAAGGTTTTTCGGACTCTAATATATTATCCACTACCTTATAATTGTTCCCAATATTGTAATGATAAAAGGGGATTTAATGGTTTTTACACAAGCTTGCCACAACAGCAAACTGTTCCATCAGTAGTGGGATCTTGGACAGCCTGGACACCGTGATGCAGGCCAGAAGGGTATACCAAGCATTGGGGCACAAGTTAATTAGATGGAAGTATGAGACTATCTGCGGGTCCAAAAGGAACTAGAGTCCCCAGTTCAACACTCCACTGTAAACCATCACTTCATTTAACTTACAATCCATTGGGGTATCCGGGGTGATCAGAATCCTCATTTTTACAGACTCTGGGATCCCCCACCTAGTATTGATCCGACCTACCTCAGATGTGTGGGTATACACCTATAAATCTTTTGAAGGACCATCAAGTATTTTACACTAACCTTCTTCAAACATGGACCCACTTTACCCTCCAAGCTCTCTGGAAGGGCATCCGGATGAGACATACCCACCTTTGTCTTGCCTTTCTGGTCTGAATTTGTATCTCTTGTTTGGTCGGACGCCTCAGCCTCAAAAAAACCTTTGTCTATACTATCTTCCATAGTTTCTTCCATCATTGTGGAGGGATGTTTGGATGGCTTTGAAGATGGTTGTTCAGATGGTTTTGCATATGGTTGTTCAGAGGGTTGTGCGGACGGCAATTTAGATAATTTAGTTTCTGTTAGGGGTTTTTTCATAGATGGTTTAGCTTGTATTATAGATTTTATAGCCTCCTAACTGGAGGGCTTTGAAGATGTGGGAGTGGATTTTGGTTTAGACTGACGCGTGACCCGACAAAGAGTTAATTTGTCTGGAGACGTTTCTGTGTCTGGTCCTATCACGATGAAAGGTGAGGGCTTTCTCACACTAGAAACAGTTTTTTCCTTAGGTAAATGATTTTAGGACTTCTGGACTGAGGACCCAGATGGGAGATGTGAAAGGTTTTCTACAAATGGAAGTTTCCTAACCTTGGCGGTTTTTGAAGAACACGAACCCTGATCAATATTCAGTTGTGGCTGATTACTCTTTTCATTTTGTGAAGCAGGCAGACCAATAGCAATGTGTTTGTCCTTTGCTACTTTTTGTGCTTTCTCTAACTCAGATAAGTTCAACCAACCTCATTTTACTAAGGCGTTTCTGGCGGTGAACATATATGATTTCAAGAATAAAGTTGAAGATGAAATAAGCTCTCTCTCTCTCTAAGAATGTTTATGATTTGTGAAGACAATGAAACAATAGAAAGATTTATATATAACAATGAAAAAGGGCAGTTACCTAGGAGAAGGTACATTGATTTTGAGCAATGATTAAAAGCTGCAAAGTGTGAAAGTTAAAGTCTAGGTAACTTTCTAGCCTAGTGGGTGCGAGAATCTAAGAGAAAATGGCTAGGAGGTCGAACTAAAGCCTGAGACGTGTTCCACGATTCAAGAAAAACTCCTAGAATTCTGAGATGAGAAATTAATTCCACTAAAACATGAACAGGGTCACTCTTGAAGAAAAACTTTTGCAGTTCGAACAACACAAAATCTGAAGGGCAATTCAGACTAAACCATAAACTCTTAGAATGTTGATATTAGCTCTTAAAGGGCTACTGATGAGTTCAGATATTTGAGTCAATGTGCTTTGACTAAATCTGAAGGGAAATTCGGACTAAACCACCACAATAAAATTCCGAACAGGACAAATGTATTAAGTGGTTCACTAAGCTAGTTGCTAATCACTTCAAACCATATTACTATTGGGTCCTTAAACTTGACCCGACTTCACGACCCGACCCAATAAGACCATGGGTCAGTAATTAAGTATAAATACCCCAACCATTTTCATCAATGAGGATAATCAGAATTTATTAATAATAGACAACTTAATCATCTCTCTACTCTTCACACTAAACACAAATTACCACAAAATACCCAAAACACATTTTAAACACTTTACGAGATTACCCTCATGCAGAAATAAACCACACCAAAAGGTAATTAGGATATGTGATCAGACTTTTGTATAAATACCATTTTTTTTTGTATTTATTGGTAGCAACATATAACAAACCAACATACAAAAAACTTACTATTGTTATCATATTTAGCTATAACAAAAAGTAAAACCTTTTTATTTTTGTCGGTCAAAAGTGTTTCATCTATAAAGAGCATATAACGACAAGATTTTGGAGGTTGTAGACAGACTCCATAAGCCAAGAAATAATATTTAAAGAAACAATGTTATCAATCATACTCGAGAAAAAGATCAATTTGCATATCAATACTCTTTTATGTCTTAGAGTACATTTTCAACATGTTGAAAGAAGTAACTATCACAAATCTTGTTCGCTATCAAATCAGATGTCAAATGTTTTTTATTTTCTAGTAGAAAATCAAGATAACAACTAACCTTTACTTTATCTCTCTCATTATAAAGAATTTTTTAATAAAAAACACATTCTACAAAAAAAACAATACGATGAACCAAGTTGCAATGAAGTAGCACTCCCTTAAAAAACTTGACTTACACCGATAATCCATGTAACAAAACTACTAGTAGCAAAATATTTTTTCTTATGATTAAAAATACTAATACCGGAACTAGATTCTTCACTCGGTAAATTATCATCCATTATAGAAATAGTATCCCTAACGGTACTCTATCCACGATAGTATCAACAATCTAATGATGGCTACGTAAAAAACAGTTCTTAAGACCACATAAAAATCAAAATTAAAACAATTCATAACCAACCAATATCACTTGGTGGGGACAAAATCAATCATACATTGAAGATTCTGAAAATTAATAAGTAGACGAACTGCAACTTGGTCATTTTCTTTAAAAATGACAAACTCATCTGCACATATTACACCTACTGAGAAAGATATAAATTATTGGGAACTTAATACTATTAGAGAAAAGTTGTAATTAGTAGTTTTATAAAGTTATTAAAGAAAATTTATATCCACTATATATATGAGGGCTAAAGTGCAATTCGCCTATTTGTATAACTCTTTCGGCTAACATTTCTAGTGTTCTTATAAATAAAGTTGGAGACAATGAATAAAAGATGTGAATTTGGTTTCTTAATTAGACTTTTGCCTTTTACTTCTCTCACATTTACGTTTTTTATCCAAAATTATAGATACAACTCAAACTCTTATAGTAGAAATACATTACACTTAACAAAAAAAAACATAAAAACAAAAACATCAACTAAAAACTAGAATCATTTTACTATTATTGTAAGTTTGATTGTCGCATTTCTGTAAGTTTGTAACTCCTTATAAACCAAAAGTATCTCCCGAATTGGTTTTTGTCGTACTTCAGGAAGTGTATAACACCTTACGAACCAAAACATTTCGCGAATGTTTTTACCGTATTTTTTAAGTCAACATACACAAAAATACATATTTTTACAAGGGGATTTGTCGTATTTTCGCAAGTGTCTCTAATTACAATAAACTATATTATTTTGCAAAATAAAAAAAAACACATGTTGCATCTCCTTGTAAGTTTCTATCCAAAAATTTCACATGAATGTAGACTTAAATTCAAAATATAAAAAATTAATCATATTTTTATCATGAATTTTATTCAATTTTTTAGTATAAAAATTAAGACTATAAAATATTGTAAGAAATTAAGACTACAAAATATTGAGATCGAATTATCAAACTATATATTATGTATCAAAATTATTTAGCACTAGATAGAAAATAGCTATCCAAATCAATCAATATATTTCTCATTGAAAAAAATAAACTAGAGAAAAAAATATTGGAGAGAAAGTACATCCAATAGGATGTATATAAGAAGAAAAGAAAATAAAACAATAAATTAAAAAAATAGTATGGGAATTTCGAAAATTTTATTATTTATTGATAATAAATAATTTAAATCTAACTATTGACGAAGGTAAATGAAATTTTGGATATTCGTTGGTATATATGATTGATATTTTATTATTAAATGATAATTTATATTTTATTTTATAGATTTTAAAATAATTTTAAAAAATTAATATAATATTTTATTTTATAATTATTTATAAAATTATTTTGTTTTAAAATATATAAACATATATTAAAATTTAGAATTTCTTTTGTCTTCCAAGTTTTGATTTTAAGTTTTAATCACCATCTTTCATTTATTTTGATATATTTGAATATTTGATTTTACGATAATCTACCAATAACCACCTAACATCAAACTTATTTACCAATAAACATCTAATGTTGGATAAAGTACGAATAACCACATAATATTAAATTAATATTTACTGATCACCACCTTGATGTTTGTAAGTACTAATGATACCATTTCCTATGGTATGTTATCCCCTTGATTCCTTTGGATCGTGAATTCTAGATTTTGTTTGATTATAGGTATATTTCTTCTATGCGATCAATTTATTATACAATTGGCAATCAATTCTTGTTTTCTTTGTTCTTTTGTAATCACGTATAATCCATGTATTTTTTGTTTTCGGTTTTTTGTTATTTTATTTGTTTCAAATTATTTTGTGGTTGTTTCTTGATATATATGTTTTTTTAAGTTATATTGATTGTTGATCTCATACATTCACGTAATTTTTTTTTTGACAATTATCTAAAAATAAATATTAGGAAAATAAATGTGGGGATGTTTGTAGCTTGCTGGTGTGGTTGCACAATTAGTTAGTGTTGTTGTGTTGCATAATTATGTTCATTTTGGTTGCAAAATTAGTTATTGTTGTTGGGTTATGGAATTATTTCCTCTTTGATTGGAGAATTAGTTAGTGTTGTTTGGTTGTGTTTTGGTTGTGGAAATATGTGAAAGTTGGGTACAAAAATAGTCTCAACTTATATGGAATCATGATATAGTTCAAGTCTGTATAAGAAAACTTATTCTCATGGCATCTCAGCTTTAACTACTTTTGGTTAAACTTCTAATTCAAATCAATCTCATGATGTTCTTCTACCTAGCTTGAAAAAAGAGGTGGATGACCTAAATAAAATGTTTTCTATCCGAAGTTGAAAAGTCGGTTCATAATAGAAGATCATGTGAAGAAACATATTGAATAATGTATTTTTGTTTTTTAATTGAATTGAATTTATTTATTTATTTTATATTAATATATTTAAAACAATTTAGAATTGGTCAAGAAATTTAAATTTTTGGGCTTGGAATTGAGGGACTGAATGCGGTTTCATTCCCACTCGAGCAACTATTTCACTTCTTCTTTACCTGATGCCGGAACCGTTTTGACGGTGGTTCTTTTCAACTCAAGTTTGCATCCGATCTCGACATCAAATGGTTTCTTTAGTTTCAAAGGTTCATTTTCGTTGATGAGGCTTCATTCCAATGCGAGGTACTCTCACCCTTATCATTTTCTCAATGAGGGTATCTTGTCTTTAGTGGATCATTTCACCCCAGATTTGCCTCCAATCTCGACTTCGGATAGTTTCTTTGGTTTTAAAGGTTCGTTTCATGTGAGCAAATCTCCCTCTTCCCCTTCTCCAAATACACTCCTTCATCTCCTTCTTTCATCAACATCCAAGTCGGTTGCCCCATTGATGCTGAGTCTTTCCTTTACCGTCCTTGGTGACTCTTTCCATGACCTTCCTCGTTTTGAGCGCCTCATATCTTTCTATTTCGGCATCAGTTTTTTTCTAGGAAAGGTCCCTTTTACTAGAGATGCTGAACAAAAGTCTATCACTTTAACTCTGCTTTGTCGGAGGGATGACATTATTCATTCCAACTCTATATTTTTCTCGGCCAGTAGTTTGTACCAAGATGTGATAGATTCGATGCATAGTTCTAACCTTTTGTCTGAGTTCGCCGACGTGAGAGTTTTTTTTTATTCTCCTATCGGGTGGTACTAGGTTAACGAGCAATATTGTCGTCGATAAGAGAAAAAAATGGTGCAACAACTAGTGGTCGTCGTGGGAGGCTTTTGATGGTCCTTTCATTTTGTTTATCGATAGGGCAAATACCTAACCTTCTGTAAATATTTTATGTTTATCGCTTCTTAGAATGTGTGTAGATTAAACGACCTCGTTAGATAGAAAAGATGTCAATGATTTTATCATGAATAAAAACATATATGTCATGAATCTAATGGAAACCAAAGTCCGCTCTCATAATGTTATTCCCATTCTTAGTAAAATTTCCCTCTATTGGAAGTATTCTACTAATCATGAGCATCACGCCTTAAGTAGAATCTGGATTATTTGGAACCCTTATGTAGTTACAGTCTCTATTTTATATTATTCTTTCTAACATATTCATTATTATGCGAAACATCTAATTACAGTCTCAAGTATACTGGTCATCCATTTTCATTCTCCTTTCTAGAGGTCTTAAAGAAATCTCTCAAACTCTCTCCATCGTTATCTCTGGTCTGGTCTCGATTTGAATATTTTTTATGCCAAAGTGGTATGGTCTTCGGTTGTAGTGCCCTTTCTTGAGGGAGGCCTTGGTATTTTGGAATTAAAAGTCTGGAATCAGACGACCATCCTCAAGCATATTTGGTCTATAATTAACAATAGCTTTAAATTTATATGGAGCGATTCGATTAAGATAAAAAAATTAAAAACAACTATTTATGAGAAATATCTCATTGCTCCACCGCTCTTGGACCTCGAGAAATTTTTTATCTCTTAGGCCTCTAGCCAACAATCTTTTTAAGGTGGCTATGTAATGGCAAGAATACCACCCTTGAATCATACTACGGTCATTCCATCATCACCGATTTAAGGATAGGTAAGCATATTACTGTCTCAAACTTTATCTCTGATGGACGATGGATTTGGCCTCTCAACAGGAGATCCGCCAGTGTTGGAAACAGAAAAAAACTTATAGAACTCAACAATAATATTTCTCTCTATTATTCCTCAAAGTGTCCACCTCGGCGATGTCTCTCCATGGATAGAAAAATTAGAACCTTACGAATTCACGATTAACGACACGTACACTACCATTCGAACATATATCCTTGTGTCGGATAGGCGGGGTTAGTCTAGAGTAAATTAATATCCTGTGTCATTCTCTCATCATTTGGCTCACCATTCATGGTAAACTCGCCACTCGTAACAAGCTTTTGTCATGGTGGATTGGTTCTTCCCTTCTTGTATTCTTTGTGATGTTGCAGACGGAAATATTAATCATATCCCAATGATTATAGTTTCTTCCATAGCTTATGGAAGCATGCTCGTACTAATATTGGGATCCCCTAGCATAATAACTCCAATGGGAATTTTTGACTTCTTGAAACCTCTAATTGGCCTTTTTTTAAATTCTCGTCATATTTGGCGGACCTTCTTTGGTGCTATCATTTACCATATTTGGTGGGAGCGAAATAACAGAATCTTTGGCTTCCCTCCAAGCCTTGCCTCTGCTATATTGTTTCGCTTACTTGCTGATCTTCGTTTCCGTTTGCCTCTGCTATATTGTTTCGCTTACTTACGAAATAAAAATATATTTCTCTGACCCGAGTTAAGAAAGATAACCAAGCAAAGAACATCCACCACAAATTACAAATTTGAACATTAAGGTTTTGATTTTTGTATCCTTACAACATCTTTATATCTTAATTAGAAATTCACATTTTTCGTTGTATTTGTTTTGCATTTCATATTTGGCATATTATTTACTTGTTATTTCGTGTTGCGCATCTCATATAACATTTACTTCTTATTTCATGATTAAAATATTGCTTTATTCTTGATTCACATTTTTCAGTTTATTATATTGATGTTTCATTTTGTTTATTGAATTCACTATTTCTTTTATATTTTACGATGGAATAAAAAAACTCTTATGACTAGATTAAAGCAAAGAGTAGTCAATGTAGCTATATTGTTGATTCCGTTAGAATGCTCAACTTTGTGTTTCTCAACATCATGTGAGGTATTGGTTTTGACTATGGTTTATTACGTCAAATACATGAAAAAATTACCAATTATGGTTGGGTTACAACAATCATGAAAAAGTTATGACTTCAATAAAAATATTGTGATGACAAACCTGAAAAAGGTGAGATGATGTGTTGATATATTGGTGGTTAATACCTTACAATATTAAAATATATAAATAATCAAGTATATCCAATTATTCTTATATAAATTATAGACATCCATGTATTATGGAACACTCATTAAGGAGAAGTCATATAAGACTTGATCCCAAGATATTTAATATGGATGGAAATTAAAGCCGATCCAAAGGTTAATTTGGTTGAAGCCCTTGAAAATTTCATGACTCATATTTAGCGGTGTATATTATTTGTGCTTCACATTTGGTAGTATTGTGCTTGACATTTATAATTATTTCACGTTTGGATGTGCTTCACGCTTCACATTTAAGTAATAAAGTTAATACTTTTGTAGGCTACGGTTGGACGTTTATCTTTAGCACATGATGCAAAAGGGTTTTGGTTAAAATTACTTTTATACAAGTCTTCCCCTTTGGATAAAATAAACTTTATTATACCTACAATGTCTTCGAAATTGCACAAGATAATGGATTACAGTTTGATCAATAAATTTAAAAATATTTAGTCTTGATCTGGACATTGCAAACCTGCATATTAAATTTCAAAAATATTAAGTGATTTGCATTTCACATTCATATGACTAAATGGTTCGCATTTTGTATTTCTATATATAACTTTTTAAAAACATTTACACCATATTTACCCGCAACACATTTCAAATTAGGTTCACATTTCGTATTTATACAAAGCTAAGTTTGCAATTCGCATTTACACATACTACTTGTCTTGGGAATCACATTCAATCTAATCGAATTTTTCATTTCACACCGACTATACACGTCCATCGTCTTCTTTGATCTTCCATATCTAGGGGGTAAAAACCATATATCAATTTTTTTTCATACTTTCTTGATTTATAGAACTTCATAAAACCATTACAAAATCATCTTAACTCATTTTTTATTTCTAATTTAAAAAATAAAAAATAAAATCGAACGAAATACAGATAACCTAACCTCAATCGATGGAAATGAAAAATATACACTCGAACGAATATTTTTATAACTCCATAAAACTACCACAAAACCATCATAACTCAAATTTTATATCCAATTAAAAAGGAAACACATACAATAAAACTAAGTATAAATAATTTAAGCTCAATCACGATATAAAAAAATATTTTACTTCAAACGAGATAAACATTTTCTAAATGAATAAAAATAAAAATACATCATAATCGAACGTATAGATTGTAAGTAACCTCATCTCATTTCCTATGTAATATTCTTTGAACTAGA
Source organism: Limnanthes douglasii subsp. nivea (assembly GCA_036936605.1). Classification (NCBI taxonomy): domain Eukaryota; kingdom Viridiplantae; phylum Streptophyta; class Magnoliopsida; order Brassicales; family Limnanthaceae; genus Limnanthes; species Limnanthes douglasii. Next base: position 130,789,590 of record JAUPFV010000002.1, read on the forward strand.
AAACTAGAATGTATTGTAGGTAGAAAAAAAGCATAAACATTATTTTTGAATGAACTAAAACCCGGTTAAGTTTGAAAGAATAAACATAAAATAAAAAATTATTTAGATTTATATATTTACTTAATAATGTTCTGAATACTATGAACAATTATGTGTTATATGCGTGATAATATTATTTAAATACTAAAAAATATAGTAAATAATAAATAAATAATATACGTTTTTAAATATGTATTCATATTTCAGTTTGAAAAATATTTTGAAAATATTTATTAAGGAAATAGAAATGTTTATAGATACCGAGTGATGATGACCTTCCAAAAGAATATAAGATATGTAACTCATTTAACCACTAATGAATTAATTTGGGTTAGTCTAAAAGGAGATCCAATTTTATTGGGACAAGAACTGGTTGGACCAATATCCGATTTTTTATCACGGCCCCTAGATTTTACAAGTTTGTCATTGATATAATAATTTTCGTAAGTCTATCATTATTATTATACCTAAACCCTAAATATCTCAAGATACCCATTTCAAAATTGAAGTTTTTGAAAGTTCGACTCCATATCATTGTTAAGGTATGTATTACTAAGCTATTGATGTATTTTGTTTCAAATTTAGATATGTTTTAAGTTGTATTTAGGTTATAATTATTTTTCAAAACTCATTTTTTTAGTCGTTATTTTGATTTCTAGTTAGTTATATATTTTATGTTAAGTTTAGATCTTTGATTTGATATTCTATTTGCTGGATTTGGGGTAACATACATGAATATTATGATTTAGAAGCCACCATGGTTATTCTTTCAAAAACGCTCACGTATCGTGCGACGAACAGTCGGTTCTGCGCACCCAAGTCGCGCTGGTTGTCCGTGCACAATTTCGCGCAGACAATACTATATTTTTTGTGCAAATTCATGCACATTTCATGTGCAATTTTGCACAAAATTTTATAGATTTTGTGTGCAAAAATGACTACTTTATAAAAAAATTACAATTATACCTTCAATGCTTACTTCAATACTTAGTAGAGTGTATGTCTTTCGTGTTATACATATTATAGTGTTTAAGAATGGTTTGGGATACTTTTTGATATTAACTAAAATGTTACCATAATTTCAGCATACTTCGTAGACAAGAGACAACGAACCTACTCAGTGTAGATCGAGTTTGATGTCAGTTAGGGTTGAGCAACGCAGCCGTATACCTATCGTTAAGCATCAACACATTAATCTGGATCAACTTTTCTAGAGATTCAATGCTCATATTCCGAACTTGTACTCGAACATGAACGACTATAAACATCATGAGGTGTATAATATGTTCAATAACGATATAATGAATCAATTATGATCATTCAAGTGTAAAAACGATTCGTAGTTATGTTTCCCATTTACCACTATCAATCTCCAATAACCAGGTACTCCTACAACTGGACGTCCTCTTAACGTGAAGGGGCAACCATATTTTTTAGATGAACATTTTTGTCGCTTTTTAACAAACCCCAGTTTGAACCTAGATTTATAAACATTGTGTCTCTCGCATTTATAATACATTCTAGAAGATTTTCTATTTTTACTACTGTCGTTATCTTTAATATTACAAGTGATGAATCTTACCCTGTTGCTTTCAGATTCAACTCATGTGTCCAAATCAGATTTAGTGTAATAGCGTTGGCTAGTAAAAATAGGTTTGTAACCGGCCATCGAACATGACGTTGTTCCGGATCCTACAATAAACATTAAAGTAAGATACCACAATATTCACATTCCAACATACATTAAAGTAAGATACCATAATATTCACATTCATTAGATTAACAACTACATAAATCATGCATGAGCATGTTCCATAACTGAAGGAGAGTGAAACGTAGCAGAAGCTTAAAAGGGATAACCCTAATTTTTATTAAACAAAACAATTCCCCTAACAATGAATAGAAGATAGGTTTATATAGAGTTCAAGCAAAACCCTAAAATTAAAAATATGAAAATTACAAAAATAACCTAAAGTATTAAAAGTGCGAAAAAAGAGGATAGATGAGCCCGGATGCCTAAAAAAGCCCATAGCTCACGAGCGAAGCTGGTGACTTGCGTTCGTGACGTCGTTTCCTTCGAAACAAGGTGTTGTGGGTAAACAACTGACACCAGAGCTCCAAACTACTAATTCACCGAACTGTCTGCATCATTCCCTCCGGGATAGAAAAGATTCGCCCTCGAATCTGACCCGGTCTCCCCATCAGAAGAATCACCTGCATAAGGAATCAGATGCTTAACATTGAAAACATCAGTCGTGCGGACATGGCTAGGCAAACGTAGTTGATAAGCATTCAGATTGATCCGCTCCACAATCTCCACTGGACTAATTTTCCTGGCGGCCAGTTTATTGTATTCACCAGCAGGGTACCGATTCTTTGTTAAAACTTCCCATACATAGTCACCAACTTCAAACTGAACAGGACGACGATGAGAATCTGCCTGAGACTTATATTTGGCGGTGCTCAAGACCAACTGATCATGAGTCTGCTGGTATGTTTGGCGAATCTGTGAGACGAGTTCTTCAGCAGTTGTATGAGGACGAATCTTGCTAGGCAGTGCTAACAAGTCTATTGGACCCCTAGGCACAATACCATACATCACCTGAAAAGGACAAAAACCCGTGGATCTATTAAGAGCATGGTTATGGGCGAACTCCGCCTGCGGTAAGCGCTGATCCCAAGCCTTCGGATGATCTCCTACCAGACTGCGCAACAAGTTACCGAGAGATCGGTTAACCACTTCTATCTGACCATCCGTCTGAGGGTGGTAAGCACTACTGAAGTTGAGCTGTGTATTCACCATACGCCATAAGCTGCGCCAAAAATGACTCACAAACCGGGTGTCACGGTCAGAAACAATGGTACTGGGAAAGCCATGAATACGATAAATCTCCCGAAAGAAAAGCTGCGCAACACACACTGCATCAGATGTTTTTTTTACAGGGAATGAAGTGTACCATCTTAGAAAAACGATCAACCACCACAAAATAGAATCGAATCCATGCTGAGTCAGGGGTAAATCAAGAACAAAATCCATACTGATGTTGGTCCAGGGCTGAGCCGGAATTGGCAGGGGTAAATAAAGACCTGCATTTGTGGATGTTCCCTTGGCCAACTGACAAATTCGACAACGGGCGACAAAACGACCAACTTCCTTCCGCATCGATGGCCAAAAATAGGAGGACGACAGCAACTGGTATGTTCGATCACGGCCCACATGACCTTCATTATGCAGCTCATAGATCAGCCACGGACGCAAACTACAGTCAGGGATACACAGCTGTACGCCACGAAAGAGAAAACCATCTTCCAATAAAAAATCAGAATGTTCACCCTGCTGAATCAGTTCCAGAACCCGAGAAAAGAATGAATCGGTAACATAAAGGTCAACAAAAGAATCAAAGTCAGGAACCTGAACGCGCATCTCAGTCAACAGAGTGTGACGTCGGCTCAAAGCATCAGCAACCCGATTCGTAATACCATCCTTGTGCTTGATGACAAAAGTGAACTGCTGCAAATAAGCTATCCAAGCAGCATGTCTATGAGATACTTTGTCTTGACTACCAAGGTACTTCAAAGAATCATTATCAGTATATAGCACAAATTCATGCTGAAACAAGTAATGACGCCAATGTTTGATAGCCTGAACGATCGCATAAAATTCAATATCATAAGTACTAAATCGCAGTTTGGCATTTGCCAATTTCTCACTGAAGAAAGCCACGGGACGCCCTGATTGGGAGAGAACTGCCCCAATACCAAATTTAGACGCATCACAATGAAGTTCGAATGGCTGGGAAAAGTCTGGCAGCACCAAAATAGGCGCTGTGGTAAGACGCCTTTTAACTTCTACAAATGCTGCATCAGCATCGTCGGACCAACTAAATTTTGTTCCCTTCATGCAATCCGTAATCGGGGCCATAATACTGCTGAAATGGCGAATAAAACACCGATAAAACGATGCTAAACCATAAGAACTACGAACCTCGGTAATGGAAGCAGGTCGAGGCCACTGGTCTACATCAGCAACTTTGCTCGGATCAGCTCGTAACCCGTCAACAGAAACAATATAACCCAAAAATTGAACAGCTGGGGACATAAACGAACATTTGGCAGTAGCAGCATAAAACTTATCTCGACGCAACACTAATAACACCTCACGTAAATGGGATAGATGCACAGAATGGTTCGAACTATAAATCAGAATATCATCAAAGTAAACAACAACAAATTTACCGATGAAAGGCCTCAATGCCTGATTCATGATACGCATGAACGTGCTAGGCGCGTTGGACAAGCCAAACGGCATCACCATCCACTCAAACAAGCCCTCACGCGTCTTAAACGCCGTCTTCCACTCATCACCAGGACGAATCCGAATATGATGGTATCCACTCTTCAAATCAAGCTTGCTAAACACAGAAGCACCACCAAAATGGTCTAACAGATCATCCAGGCGCGGTATAGGAAACCTGTAGCGAACAGTGATCTTGTTAATAGCTCGGCTGTCCACACACATACGCCAAGAACCATCCTTCTTCGGTGTCAGTAATGCCAGAACTGCACAAGGGCTGAGACTTTCCCGAATATGTCCCTTCTCTAACAAATCCTCCACCTGTCGACGTAATTCTTCATGCTCCTTCGGGCTCATTCGGTAGTGGGGTCGATTTGGGAGAGCAGCACCAGGGACCAGGTCGATCTGATGTTGAATATCTCTCAGAGGAGGTAATTCGGGTGGCAAATCCGCTGGAAACACATCTGCAAACTCCTGCAATAGAGACTGAATGACAGGACTATGGTCCGCCTTGGAAATAGGCACAACAGGGTCACAGAACAATAGGAAAACTACGCCAGCCTCTTCCATAGCTGTCTGAAAAGAAGCACGGGACAGCAAAGTCGATGAGGGAGGAGTAGAGTGAATGCTCAGGGGTCGAGGCTTTGCTGGCATAAGAACGATCTTTTTTCCCCGAAAGAGGAATGAGTAGGTATTTGCCCGCCCATCATGTAGAACAGACAGGTCGTACTGCCAAGGACGGCCAATCAGTAGATGACAAGCATCCATAGGGACAATATCACAGAAGACTTCATCATGGTATGTTTGCCCTACAGAAAAAGAAACAAGCACGCGCTTGGAGACGGTGATATCCGTACCTTTACTTAACCAGGCGAGCTTGTACGGTTTGGGATGCGATTCTGCCCTCAACCCTAGCTTCGAAACCGCTGCTTCGGAGATGACATTTTCGCAGCTGCCAACATCAATGATGAAGGTGCACACCTTCCCGCCGATCGTACACGTCGACTGGAACACGTTACTCCTCAGCCAGTCGCTCTGCTCCGGAACGCGAAGAGACAGAAAAGTACGGCGCAGCATCAGCACTGCTCCAACATCGCCAGTCACGATTTCTTCCGCATCCTCAGGCAAGTCATCATCGTAGGTATCGAATTTTGGAGGGCCATCAAGAACAATAGGGTTTGGTTCAAACACCTCCTGCGAAAAGAGACCCCTAGCACCCGCAACATTGGGACACTCGACCTGACAATGCCCTAATTCGCCACAGCCATAGCACCGTAAATTGCTTGAAGAACGGCTTGGTGCACCGCGCCCAGGAGGGATCGGATCAGGTGTTGGGCGGCGCCTAGGAGGGATCGGATCAGGTGTTGGGCGGAGAACTGGTTTGGACGCCGGAATCCCTGAAGGAGTACTGGTCCTTACGCCAGTCTGGGTCCGACGAGCCGACTGTTTTTCTGCCTGGAGGGCGCGCCGATGGGCTTCGGAAACAGAGGATGGATCGAACATATTTAGCGTGTCTTGAAGCTGGAGGCGTAGTCCGCCAATGTAGCGGGAGACCCGCTGGTGCGGCGACTCGGTCACATCTGTGCGAGCCAGCAGCTGATAAAATTCTTCGGTATATTCATCAACAGATCTGGGTCCCTGACGAAGATTCTGCATTCGCTGGTAGAGTTCCCGCTCGAAGTTGTAGGGAAGGAAAGCCTTGCGGATTTTTCTTTTGAATTTCTCCCAACTCTGGACTTTATCCTTGCCTGCACGCGCGCGGTTCTGCTTCACCTGCTGCCACCAAGCCTGTGCCCTACCGCGTAGGTGGATGGTGACTAATGCAACTCTTCTCTCCTCCGGAACCTCCTTGAAGTCCAGGACTTCCTCAATCTGTGATAACCAATCGATAAGTGCCTCCGCCTTAAGGCTGCCATCAAAGTCCGGGACGTCTATCTTGAAACCAAGCTCCCAGCGGCGTGGGTTAGAAGTAGTCTGGTCGATCCCCTCCCCAAAAGGGTTAACCATACCCTCAACCTCTGTGCTTTGTTGCTTGGCGGTAAGAACAGCCACCTGCCGGGTAAGATCGGCTACCTGACGGCGTAGGTCAGCATCTTCACGATCATCTACCTCACTTGTATCTCGGTACACTCTAGCGCCACCGCGACCGCTGGTTCTTGCTCGTACCATCGCGCAGGACTGCATGTGTCTGATACCAATATGAAGGAGAGTGAAACGTAGCAGAAGCTTAAAAGGGATAACCCTAATTTTTATTAAACAAAACAATTCCCCTAACAATGAATAGAAGATATGTTTATATAGAGTTCAAGCAAAACCCTAAAATTAAAAATATGAAAATTACAAAAATAACCTAAAGTATTAAAAGTGCGAAAAAAGAGGATAGATGAGCCCGGATGCCTAAAAAAGCCCATAGCTCACGAGCGAAGCTGGTGACTTGCGTTCCTGACGTCGTTTCCTTCGAAACAAGGTGCTGTGGGTAAAAAACTGACACCGGAGCTCCAAACTACTAATTCACCGAACTGTCTGCATCAATAACCTACCAAATCACGCACAACAATATCCTAAACGTGTCAAAATTGCACATACAATTGCGTACATTTTATAAAAGTAGTATACTTTTTTGCACAAAATATTTAAAATCGCGTATGAATAAAGATTTCGATTTGGCGTCAAATCGAAGACGCTATGTGATTTTGCACATTCGTGTGCAACTTGGATGCATTGTTATGTACATCGACGCGCACGAACGAGCGCAAAGACGCATTGTCACATAAAAACACTTAAAATGTATCTCGATTTGTGCTTGCGAATCCATTAATGTTTCATGCTCCTCCAATAAAAACTTTGGTATTGCAACTAAAATCATCATTTAAGTCTATAATGTACAAGATACTTTATGGATTTAAGTTTATTTTTATATTAAATTTAGTGTACACTAGGATAAAGACAATGATGATTAGAATAAAATGTGGATAACTGGATGAAATTATAGTTTTGTAAGATATGAATATTCTAAATAATTCAAACTTATAGAAAAAAGTTTAGGGGTATTGGACCTAGCAATATTAAAACTGTTTTACTTTACTATTTAAATATTAAATTATATAATGAATAGTAAATAAAAAGTATTTTATAAAATATATATTGATACTTCCATCTGAGAAAAGAAAATTAAATATGTATTGAAGAAATAAATTATTTATAGATACCGAATGGTGATGACCTTTTAAAAGGATATAAAATATGTAATTTTCTTGACCACTAATGAATTAGTTTTGTTGTTATTTTGCAAAATAAATGAGATAGTCAATTATATAGTGCAATCCAGGTTGTCTGTCATCTTGACCTCTGGGATGCAAAGTTGCAAACACAGAATCTCACATGCTTCAAGCCATCACTATCAAAATGCTTGTACTACCACGTCTCTCTATCTAACCTGTATATAATTATACTTTTCGAAGATTATAAATTATTTCAATATTCCGGAACTACTTTTATTTATTTATAAATATATTTTTTCGGAATAACAATAGCTTGTAAATTGAGAAAGTGAATCGAACGTTTAACCGGTCGCGAACTCATCAATTCCACCAAATAGCTATCCTTTTCGAAAATATTTTTAAAGATTATGTTTTCTATTGTTTGTGTTTTTACTTTAGGTAATCTAGTTGCTGCTGGTGTAAATCATAGTGTGATTATGGCTATTAATTTTGCGTCTCTATTATTACATTCTTTCCTGCTCGTGCTCGCTATAAGTAACGTTTTAAACAAACTTGAGACGCATGGATCAGCGGAGGAGAGGATTCAGATTCATCAATAAGACCTAAATTAATTAAAATTTATTATTATTATATATATAATATTTATAAATAATATATTTTTTTATATCAAATGTTTTTTTAATAATGATAAATAATATTTACATTTATTGTAGTGGAGTTCTGAACATATTTGGCTACTGATTAATTTTTTTATACAACTTTTAATTAAAATACATAATAGAAAATAAATAAAAAATATTACAGCAAATGTATCTGGAATATCCTAAGAAAGGTTAAACTTACAATAATATGGAAACAAAAATCTAAAGATACAAAAATCTAAAAATGAAAATCCAAAAATACATAAGGGTAGTAACTAGCAATTCAAAATAATATTAGTAAAAACAGACAATATAGTTCAAGTAAGCAACGAAACCAACAACTCCACTCAACAATTGTTGGATTCCATAAAATAAAAACCGGAGATGTTAGAATATGTATGAGTCGTTTAATGGTATTCATACATTTGATTCAAATACCCAGAATCCATTTTTGTATGAATAATAATACTCACAATTCACCATATCTTCTTGATGATATTGCAGACTGCAGCAGAAGTCTGTTGTTATTCATATTTATAGATGAAGGTAGATGACGTTTGATGATCTTCTACTAGCTTATGAAATGGTGAAATATCAAATCATGGAGGAATGAAATTTATGTTTTAACGAACGTTGTAAATAAATGCTAGATAGAGAATATTTATAGGTTTTGAAAAGCGACATGATTTTCAGATAAGCTTTTATATTAAGTGAAAATTTTCACTTAATTTTATAAAGTCCTCAACTATTTCCCTTTACTTAATTATTCACATGTATTATTTTTATTAAAATTCCACAGCTACCACAGGTCATAACCTTTATTGTTCTTCTAGAGCTCCAGACTGATTTATTGGGTTGAATGATCTTCTCTTTAGATACATTTTATCACAACTGGTACCTACACATTATTTATAACATCATAACACTAATTATTATTATTATTATTCGGTCTAATATTTCAATTGATTATTTTGAGTGGACTTACTACAACATGTATAGATATTGTAACTTACAAATGACGAGACATTCTAATTTAGAATTTTCTTAGAATCTCTCACTTGGATCATTCATGTCTACCAAATTATATCCATCTGAAACGTTCACTGCATAATGTTATTGTTCACGAATAGTATCTGATCGTTTATCCATGTTAATAGATAGCTAACAACGAACCATAAATTTCCACTACGACTCATAATGCGTAATGGTTCTATAATAAATCACATGCTACTTGTCACCTTAGTTAACACTTTACAATCAGTCGTGCTTAAATGAGATCACTGAATTTCAAAGAAAAATTAAAAACTGAATCATTATATTATTGATAATAATTCAATTTTAATTACATGAAAAGTAAAACATTGTACAAAAATAATACAGTATAAAATACTGAAAGTTGACTTGAAGTCAATTATAAATTAAAAGTAAAAGCTCCATTGAAGTCAAAACAACACTCCCATTAAATATGAATATCCTCTAGGAACATCCACATGGATGTTATTTTCATAAAATACTTTAAGCGTTGAAATTTTAGTAGAAAGAGATGGAAAAGAGAAAAATTAATATTACTATTATACTTTAATCTAAAATTAATATATCTTTTTTCCTTGCTTATAATGAACTGAATTTATTTTCTTTATTGAATGTTCTTAAGTGTGCTACAAAATTTATTCTCATAAAATATATAGGTCTAAATCACATTCTAACATGGACTTACCTTATAAAGTCATGCACTTAATTAATATCCTTAATTACCTGACTTTCTTTATGTCATTATGAGATATTAGATGAGCTATATGATATGTAGAGTGGTTCATCTCTGGAATCGCTTAAGTATTCACTTAAGATATCTAGAATGAATTTTATATTTTATCCTAAATTAACCATGAACGTACATCAAGAGTTCAATTGTCATAACATATGAAATCTTTTGTTCCTCATAAATTTCTAAATTGGTCTTTAGATATTTGATTGAAAAAACTATCTCAAATCAACTCAAGCAAACTAGAGATTTGTCATTTTTTATACCGTAACGTTTTTACATGCTATTAATGTGTGTCTTATGTGATATATCCACAAAATTATCAAGAGGAATTATTATTATTTTTTGTTCCTTAATAAATAATGTGTGTTTTTATATTTTCAGACTTAAGATTATTTAATATAAGTTTCTTGATATCATGCATCAAGTAATGGTAACTTATGGTAATTATTATGACAAGGAACTCTAACTATGAATTTATTCCCAATGCATTAATGATATTCATATAATTTATGAAGTTAAATCTCAAAACTAAAAGAGATGGTAGCTTTGATAAATTACGACTAATCAGACATTTAAATTTAATATCATAAATGAATACATAATTTTTACAAACTATTGATTATGTTATATCTTAATATCATTGTTAAAAGCGTGTTAATTTTCTTGTGGACTTATTAACTTTTGTAACTCATCATTATTAATTAACAGAGTTTTTAAATAATATATATATATATATATATATATATATATATATATATATATATATATATATATATATCAAGTTTGGTTAATGTTACCATCCATAAAGAATTGATCCTAATATCCATTTAATGAAGCATGATTTTTTAAATGTACAAAATGTGCAATAATTATCTTAAAAGAGTCCTTCAAAAATTATGAATTAAAGGTTCTCCTAAACGGTAAATATGTTCACATTTATTTAAATCTGTTTGGTTTAAGACGTAATATCTGAACTCAATGATCTTATATCAATTTTCATTCTTGTTACAAAAGTCCATATTTAAACATTGTAAAAAAAATTGAATGTGATCCTATAAAAGATTAAATAGAATTCTTCATTTATATCACAATATTTTTAAATGTTCTTATAGAACTCTTTATAGTGTTGCATAAGCTAAAACTAGATTATTTTGTTGCATCATAAATGTTTTAATGTTCTTGTATAACTTCTTATGATATTATAAAAGCTGGAACTTGATTCTTGTGTTGATAAAAAAGAATCTTAATATTTTATGAAGCTCTTTATGAAATTACCAAAAGCTAAAGCTGGACATTTCTGTAAGCTAATATACTAACTTATCGTTGCATGATTTCATAAGGATGTTGAGTTTTTCCTTCATGAACAACTAAAACTTTTTAACCTTAAGTGGAAATTTGAAATTTATCTCTATAGGTGAAAAAATGACCTTAAGAGAATTATCAAATTCTTACCATTTGAATCTAAACAAATCACTTATGCTTATTCCTTAATATCAGGGATGTTCACTAAATATTTTTCTTCAAACTAAATATCTTCAAAATAAATGGATTATCTCCTATTTTGAATTGGATAGTGGGTTTCTGAAATAACTATTATAGTATGGAATTTATTCTAAATGGAGATAATTATTATTGTATCGTACTCTATTTTCCAATGCTAGACTATAAGGCTTTGATATTACTATGCGTTGTTAAATATATGAATTTCTCAGACAATACTTTTACTATATTAAGCTTAATGTACTCGTTTTATTAGTTATCTCCTTATTAATTTTGTTTAATAAGGAACTATTGTACATCTTAAGTGTGTAAACCCAAAAATTGAGACATACTCCCTTCATTCCTTAATAACTAACGTTCAAGAAAAAAATATTAATTTTAAATTAAGAGATTAAATATTTATAGCCAATTAAATTGATTTTTTTACTCTTTATAAAACAGATGCAACCTTTATTATTTTGGACCAATCAAATTTATTTCTCTTTTAGTCTTTATAGAACATAGTAATAATAATGGATTTCCTTAATAATTGTGCACTCTCCTTAAACGTCCCTTAATATGAAAGGGAAGAAGTAAAATTGTTCACTGAACTACCAAACCTCGCTTGAGTGGTAACCACTTGGAAAATATATGAAAAACTATTTGAAATTTTTAGTGGATTTCATCTATACTAAAATATTGCTTTGAATAGCCAAAAATAGCTATAAAAATATGTTATATATAGTTAGCTCTAAATAGGAGTTCCTGATAACCGTCTAATTTTGTTTAAAGAGTTATACTACTCTACATGCAGATAATTTACTTTATTTGGAAGGTTCTTTTATGAGTCTATGTCTATAATATATGAATATTTAGGATACTCAAGAGTTTATGAAGCTTCTTATCAACTAAATTTCCAACATTCTTGTGAGAGATATGACATGAATGCCTATGATATAGTTGTGTTAAGTGTCCTAGTATTTCAAAATATTTTGTTGAATGATACATAAATTTGGATAATGTCATTGCAAAATTTTATTAAGTACAACCTTTAGCAGAGATGATGGGTGCCAATATGATATACAATTAATTTATTTTGCAACTTCTTTATACTTTAATCATCACCATTTATAAAGTGTTTTACCATCAGTTTATTTAGCGATTCAATATATATATATAAATAAAGATCAAAGGTATATGATAGCCATAAGACGATAATAAATCCCCAATATACATAAAGATATTTTTAAAATCACTTAATTTTGGCGATTTAATGTATAACTTGAATAAGGATCAAATATCTCGAAGAGCTAGATATATATATATTAAAATATAAAATCCCCACCGTTCTTTTGGAGGATTTTTGTTTCTCACTATGCAATTTATCACAAAATGACTCAAGCATAGAACACAAATGAAACAAATAAAAATAAAGATAAAACACAGGATTTAACGTGGTTCGACAACTGTCTACGTCCACGAGCGCCGCTAGAGAAAAGTGTTTCACTATGATAGAAAAGGGTTACATATTTCATATTGTTTTTTGTGTAGTCCTAGTAGCCTATTTATAAGAATTAAATAGAACTTACTAGATAATGGGCCTAATGGGCTCATACCACAAGACTAACAATGATACCGTCATAACACTTATTTGTACTTCCGGACACGGTACACTTTTAAGGCACTATTCGACTCATTCACAATGAATCTTCCCCTCGAGGCGAATATCCTTTCTTCACTATCAACAAAGAAAATTATCTTCTTCTGACTCACCAAATGCCCCTAAGGCATTCAATCTATACTGCAAACACCAATCCAGTTTAAGAACTCCCTAAACTTTTGAATTGATAGTGCCTTGGTCATTATATCTGCTGGACTATCGTGTGTAGACACTTTCTTCACATCAACGATTCCCTTTGATATTATATCATGAATAAAATGATACTTGACATTTATGTGCTTTGTACGATCATGGTACACCTAGTTCCCTGTAAGGTGTATGGCGTTTTGACTGTCATAAAACATTTTTGTAGTAGTCCTATCCAAGCCCAAATCTGCCACCAAACCTTGCAACAATATTGCCTCTAAACTGATTCTGGTACCACCATGTACTTTGCCTCTGTTGTAGACAAAGCTGCAGTAGCTTGCAACTGTTCTTTCCAACTGCCTACTAAATTTTTTCCTTTATGCAAGTCAACAAGCTTCCATGTTTGATTCTTATGAACAGATTCAACCCCCCCCCCCCCCCCATAGCACCAATCCATTGATCTGTCTTTGAACTCGCTATAGCTTCTCTGTAGCTACTAGGTTCTTGCAGCTCAACTTCTTCTACAACTAATAGAGCATATGCAACTATATTCGCATACATTTTTAGAAGCCTAATATCTCTTCTTTCTATCCCTAATGTTATGTTATAATGTTGTTGTTCTGGTTCATGCATATTGTCATCATTATCATCCAATACTGACGCTTCACCTCCAGATTCTGGATCCACCTTAGAACTACATGAATTATTGTACCTGCTAGGAACTGATTCTACTTCAAGCTCCACCTATTTAGTCACAACAAATCATGTTTCGACCATTTCTCCTACTTTCTTCTCACTGTCTATCGAAGCAAACTCGTTAAAAGTAACGTCCCTACTGATGAGAAAACCTGGAGACTTTGGAGAGGTACACCATAACTTATATATCTTCACTCCAGTAGCATATCGTAGAAATATGCACCTCTTTTCCCTCGGCTCAAGCTTACCATATCTCACATGAGGATACGCCGGACAGCCGAACACCCTCAAATGTTTGTAGTCAGCCGACGATTCAAACCAAATCTCAAAAGGATTTTTACAATCAGTAGCCGTTGATGGAGACCGATTCACCAAGTAACACGTTGTATTGATAACTTCAGCCTAAAAATACTTTCCCACACCGGAATGCGAGAGAATGCTTCATGCTTTATCACAAAATGTTCTGTTCATTCTTTCTACGAATTTATTCTGTTGTGGTGTTCAAAAATAAGTGCGATGGCGCATTATTCCCTCAGCTTCGCAGAACTCGTTGAACTCATGACTGCAATATTCTAACCCATTATCAGTCATAAGACGTTTTATTTTTCTTCATATTTGCTTCTCAATCATCGTCTTCCATTTGGCAAAGGTTGAATATGCCTCATCTTTCATTTTCAAAAGGTAAAACCCACATCATCCTTGAATAATCATCAATCAAACTCATGTAGTGTTTGGCTCTGCTCTTTGATGGAATTCTGTTTGGACCCCAAATATCTGAGTGAATGTAGTCCACTATCCCTTTAATCTTTCTTACAATCGATTTGCTAAATTTGACTCTAGTTTGTTTATCAAATACGCAGTGCTCACAAACTCCCAATGATTTTGTTTTATACCCTTTCAACAAATTTCTATTTCCCAAAACAGTTAATCCTCTGTCACTCATATGACCAAGACGCCAATGCCACAACTTATTTTGATCATGCCTACCTTGGCTATTACTCCATAATGATGCTATTGCAGCATCGAGCATAACAACACTCCCCTAGAGAATGTAAATACTCTTCTGCAAACTGCCCTTCATGCTAACCATTGAGCCTTTTGTCACTTTGATTACACCGTCTTCTCCACACTACTTGTAACCCCGAGTTTCTTGAGTCCCATGAGAAATCAGGTTTCTCTTTAACCCAGGAACATGCTAGCACGTTAAGATTATAAAAACCTCGTCAAACATTATAATTTTGACGTTACTGATACCACCAACAGTCAATGAATGAGTGTTCCCTAAATAGACACTTCCCTATATTAGCTTATAAGTATTGCACCACTGCTTGAACTGACACATGCGATATTAGCGCCAATATCGAGTACCCAACAGTTTTGCCCACAATCTGAACTCATGGACAATACATCTCCTCTACCATTATTTTCGCTATCGTCGGAATCGTTCACAACTTCAACAATATTTGCTGAATTTTCCTTTTTTATTTTCCTTTTTACCATTTAGTTTTGGACATTCTCTCATACAATGACCCTGCTCACCGCATTCATAACAGTTTGAGTTCTTTACCTTTGATTTGGACCTCCATTTCTTCCTTCTTAAAGAACTCGCTTTGCTTCTAGATCTTTCCCTTGTCATAAAACCATTCCCTTGAGCCTGATTGTCTGGCTGCAACTATCTCAACTCTTTTAATTTCATTCCCCCTTTGATATCTGCTAGTGATAACTTATCCTTACCATACATAATAGTATCTACGAACTTTTTATAGGGAGTTGGTAACGATTTCAACACAAACAAAGTTTGATCATCATCCTCATCATCCATTATAATTGATTTAAAATTATCTAAGTGCTCAGTTATGGAAATACCTTCTTTTAATCTGAAATCGTACAAACGTTTCTTCAAGTATAATCAGTTTACTACGAATTTATCCGAGTAAAGATCTTCTAGCTTCTTCCATGCATATGTAGCAATCTTCTCACCACTAATCTTGCGAAACACATTGTTTTTCCCACTCATTAAAATCCAGCACAAAGCCTTTTCTTGAAGATCTTGCTTCTCCTCTTCTTTCAACTCTTCTGGTAACTTACTCTCCACAACCTTCCACGGTCCTTGCAGTACCAATGAAGATTTTGGTTTAATCTTCCACAACGCAAAGTTGGATCCCTCATCAAATTTTCAATCATGTATTTTATTGTTGTTGACGCCATTGTGAAACCTTAATTGCAAAAGCCCTGATTTTCACCACGTGGCTCTGATACCAATTTTGTTATTAAATCACTATGCAATTTATCACAGAATAGCTCAAGAACATAACACAAATTAAACAAATAACAATAAAGATATAACACAAAATTTGACGTGGTTTGACAATTGTCTACGTCCACGGGTGCCGCCAGAGAAAAGTGTTTCACTATGATAGAAAAGGGTTACAAATTACAGATTGTGTTTTGTGTAGTCCTAGTAGTTTATTCATGGAGATTAAATAAAACTTACTAGATAATGGGCATAATGGGTTCATACCACAAGACTAACAATGATATTGTCACAACACTGATTTATACTGCTGAACACAGTACAATATCAAGGCACAATATCACTATGACAGACATAAAACTGTACTGCCAAACATAGTACACTGTCAAGGCACTATTCGACTCATTCACAACAACTTTTTTCATCTCTAGAATATAAACTACTAGTGAAAATTAAAATTTTCCCACTTATAACATTAATTTCATGTTTCCATATATTTTCACTTTTGATTGTTGGTATTGCTCATTCGCACTTCATGTGTATTGCTACTTTCTTCACTTTATTATACTAAGGTATCATCACATAAAACACACACATATGTCCAAGTATCATATCACCAACCAAATGATTTATTTTTTCAATATTGGTTTTCGTCATCATTGCAACAATTATCTATTTTAGATAGTTTATGTTTTTATTTTTTCTTAAGATTGCAATCTTTTATAAAATAGCATAGTTTACCAAAAACATTACACATAATTCCGATCTCCTAGTTTTTTTGGTTTTTTATCCCACCGATCTTTTTTAGGATTTTTGTTTCAAAATTTTAGACTCAACGTATTGATGCTCATATAAATTAGATTTTTAGATTTTTTTTCTCTTTTTGGAGACACAACCATTTTAATTATGTTATAAAGTTCATAAATTTATGAGAGAATACATTTTTTTTGTAAATTTATATTCATATTGAGATTTAAGAGATTTAGTGGTACATGTGTTTTTTTAAGTATGTTCCATATTTTAGTATCGGTTTAATTTATTCTTTCACCTTATAACTTTTCTTTCATCGTACTGATCGAATCAAGTTAAATCTTGATTCATCACTTTGATGGTAGTCATTTCCAAATTCATAGAAATTTCTATAATTAAACTTTATTTTATGAGAACGACGTATACAATTTTGAGAAAGTTAAGTCGTTAAAATTTGATTGGAAAGATTACTTTGTCTTCATCTTTGATGAGAGACTTAAGATACATATGAGATACATTTCCTAAAAATTAATATTTGTGTCTCATGGTTACTTAAACTTCTCATGTTAAATCGTTTGTAGTTTACCAATGATTTTACTATCGATACAAGTCACATAAAACCAAAAGTATGTTCGATAAAATTTAGTAATATAATGAGATATTTTGAATAATATAAAGGTTAAAAGAGATTAATAGTTCGTGATTATTCATCTATCAAGATTGTAGGCTATCTATAAGATTCATTTTTAGATAATATTATTGATTTTTTTTGAAAGTCTGAAATTTTGAAATTTCAGACATGTAACCATTCGTGCGCGCTGCGACAAGAAAACAATACTCGTCGTGAAAAGATATGGTTTCATACCATTACACTCATCTGTAATGATTTTTCCGCGATAATGTTTTTATTTTCGTAGGGAAATTAATCTATTGTTGCATATAGAAACTAATACAAAGAATAAGAAATTTGAGAATAACTAATTTTATTATTATTCGATAATCACACTTCTTATATAGTAAAATACTTGGACGATACGTAAGAAATTATATATAAAGAGAGGATCTAATTGATTGCTATGTTTAATTATATATAAAGATTATATATATTTTTTAGTATTAACTACTTCATTTCATAATAATACATTTTATGAGAATTTGTTTATTCCAAATTAATTGTTCTTCTATATTATGAATACCACATTAAATAGTCACCAGTCGCGTTCAATTACTTTTTCTTTTCCAATAAGACATATGCAAAATTTTATTATTTATTGATCAATTAGATTGATTTTTTTCTTATCTTTTTACAAGAGAAAAGTATAATTACTCTTCTTATTAATAATTACGGATTCTCCGTCCATTATTATGTAACAAATGGAGTACATCATTAACTACTCAAAAGATCCAATAATTTATAACTATTTATCTAATAAATTATATTCAAAGACTATCTAATATTTAATTATAAATATAATACTCATATATATTAAATCTTCAATCATATCTCATCATGGAGCATATATGTCATTCATGCCGGACTTGTTAATTACTTTATTAAATATTTGTCCACAAACTCATAATTAATATTCAATCAAGTATGTTCAACTTTTCAATTATTTTGTTAAATACTCATTCATAAACTCCTCCTCATAATGCACATTCCATCTTAATATAGAGTATAGATGTCAATCACGTACACATTACCGATCATTGTGTTTAATATTCACCTGAAACACCTTAATTAATCTTCAATCAATAATCATGCCAAACTTGTCAATCATTTTCTTAAATATACATCCAAAATATCATCGGGATAAACACTACATACTGACAAATAGCATAAATGTTAAACCTGTCCACATTATCAATCACTTTGTTAAATATTTTTGCAAAAACTTTTTAATTAATCTTCAAACGTCGATCACCAATCATATTATTTCAAATATCTCAGTACTCCCCCATAATTTAGTGTATAACAACATTAATTTTTATTGGTTATTTATTGAATATCCATTGCATTTTCATCCGTCTCATTCGCACTCATTCATTGGATTTTTATTGAACTCCTTCATGCATCCACTTTTGCATGACTAATTTAACGACTTTCACAGACTTCCCTCAATGTATCCAATTCTGGATGACTAATTCAACGACTTTCAAGGCCTTCAGCAGTCTCCAACATCCTTAAGAGTCTTCAACGACCTTCAATGGTCTTTAATTAATGAAGAGCTTCAACTCTTCACTGCATCAAGTGAATGATGACTCACTAAATTCATATCTTCTTCAAATGGAATTCTTCAATAGCCTTTATTGGTATTTACTTCTTCCCGGTCTATCAACATTTGTCGATCTCTATTGGTATTTCCTTACATTTTTTGATATTTTTTTCTATTTCTATTTGGTCTTCTCTCAATCCATTTTTTTTCTTATTTGTTTTAAACAAATTAAATTTTGTTTTCAACGGGTATAATATAATAAATAAATAAATTTAAACATGAAAAAAATAATGTTTTGGCATATTAAAAAAGAATAATCTAACACTAAAAGTAATAATAATAACTCATATATAAAAACTATTTTCCCCTTTGAATACAAAAAAAACATTAAAATTTAACATGAAATTTTTATTTTTTATTTTTTTTAGAAGATTATAAAGAAATAAAAATCATGTAAAAAAGTATATTTTTCGTTTGTAACCTTTTCAAAATGTACTTTTTCATAAAATTAAACTTAATTCTTTTATATTTAATAAATAATAAAATAAAAAACATTAATATGACTATTTGTTTCAAAAGACTATAAAGAAATAATAAAACTCAAACGTGAAAACTGTGAGAGAACCTTATGGCTCTGTTACTATGTAAAAGCTAATAGAAAGAATTCTGTATATAGTTAAAAGCTAATATATACGGTAACTAAAAAAATTATATATAGAGACATTAATAGTATATAATCGATTATAATATTTCATTTTTGTATATTTAAGTAACAAAAATAAAATATTATAATCGATTATATACTATGAATCTCTATATATATATATAATTTCTTATTTAGCCTCTAAGTTATGTTTCATAAAGAGACTTTAAATTTCTGTCTAAAGATAATTGCATCTTCACGAAACTTTCAAACACCTCACATATCAAACTTGTTCTTGATCGAATCGGAGCTGGATCATTATATCATAAGCTCAAGTCTTCATTTCTTCAGATTCTTTTTTCAAATCAGGCTCAAAGCCTCTTCAATTCTTCATTCATTCATCGATTTGGCTACATGCACATTCTGAGAATAATCATTCTTTAGATTAAGTGTTTGATTTCTCAATCGTCAATTAGATCTTTGGAATCTTTGTCTCAAATCTAATTATTCCAAAGTTGATAATGGATGTCCAAGAAGAGCAGCAAAAATTGGTTCGACTTCCCCTTACATCGTAATGGAATGAAGTCGAATCCTAATCTGTCTTGTTTGGATCCAAATGTTTAGTCTGTAATCAAGTTATTTGTGTCTTAATATGTAGTTGAATTTGATGTTAGTAATAAATTGTTATTTTTTGGAAAAGAAACAACTAATTATATAATTAACAATAGTTAAATACTCTATAATCTATGATTATTCATCTAATATTTAATTATAGTCTAATATTTTCAAATGTATAACTATCAATTTAATATTTCAATATATTCAATCTTCACTAATATATTCGTAATTAATATTATATATTATATATTCAATAACGACAACTTTTTCGCGGTAAATTTGTCTGTTGTCGACAAAAACAAAATTGGTCTGATAATATTTGTAACAATTAATTATTTTTGCGATATTAATTTGTCTGAATTTTCAAAAGGTAGCCAACTTGAAATTGTCATGACAACTCTTAAGTGCGACCAAAATCTCACATCGGTTAGATATGTGAATGATCACTAGTATATAAGTAAAAACATATCTCAAATGGTCTTTTAGGAATTGACCAAAAATAATATCGTGCAGACCTTCATACCAAATCTGGTTAATATCATATTAGTATGAAGAAATGGTTGATTCGTATTTTATGCGGAAGCGTACCAAATCCGAAAAATATCATAGTAGTGTGAAGAAATTGTTGATTCATATTATATGTGGAAGCGTAATTGAGTTCTCTCATATCCGGCCAATAACCAATCTCGCTGCCAGTATATTTGTTGTTGTGAAAATATACACTGTTTTGACTTCTAGTATCTTATATGACTATTTTATAGTCCATCATCCAATATTACATGCTCAATTTATTTAACATTATAATTTATATAATGTATTTTTTATTGGTCGAATGCAGTTTTAAAAGATCAAAACATATGTGGATACACGACATATATTTTCTATTAACCCTAAAATTTCAAAAAACAAAATTGACCAAACTATTACCCTCATTTTTTAACCTCTCCAAAAAATAGATTTTTTTATATTGACTTTGGTGTGGATAATAATCACCTGGGGGTAGGCTGGTAATTTCTATTGGTGTTTTAAGGTGGTGTATGAGTGTTTTACGGTGGAGTGTGGGTGTTAAACTGTTTAGAGTAGGGAGTAGAGAGAAAATTATGCAGCTTGGTAGCAGTTAATTCTCATTACCCACAGTTAATGCAGGTGGTTGGGTATTTATACCCTGATATTGGGCCCTTATGGGCTTTCGGGTCATATTTAATGGACCCGGGTCATGTTTAAAGACCCATGAGCTCTAAGTAGGAGAGCTAGTAGCTTAGTCAAGAAGTGTTTAAGTTTTTTTAGTACTTTTGTCATAGTTCGAACAGCCCTATGTTCATAGTGTTCAAAGTAATCTGTCCGGTCCATGTGACCTGTTCGATCCATGTCCATGTGACCTGTCTGGTATCCGGAGAGACTAGACCGATTTGCCCTTGTACGGGGAGCATGCTGAATTCGGACTCATCAGGAGCCCCTTTTTTAGGTGTTTGAGCAAGTATTCTTGTCAAAGAACTGAAAAACAGTCCGACGTCAGAAGTGGTTTTTAATCCGGACAGGTCTATGGGTCTACCCGGATAGATTAAGCTTCACGAATTTAAAACGGTTTTTGCCAGAGTTCGTGGGACACGTGTCGCTTTCTGATTGGTTGTTCCAGCCGTTTTTTCACCTTGAATTTCGAACCCACCTCCTTCGAAAAGCAACCTCTTTAATTACAAATGGTGACATCAGCGCCGTCTTTTAATCATTGCCAAACTTTTCGAATTATCCTAGGAATCAACTCCTTTTTTTTAAGATTTACTATAAATTCAAACTCATTTTCTACTGTTTTACTATCTCTTTCACATTTACTCTGCAAATTCACTCAGAGCTTTCTCTCTCTAAAGCAAAGGTTTTCTGGGTAGTTTATGTTTACAACAAGAACAGCACTGATCAAAGGTGGGTGGATCAATCTTTCATAGTTGGAGATAGCACAAAAAGTTGAGAAGGAGAGACGAATAGCAGTAGGGCTACCATCATCACCCATTGAGAGACCAGTCGCCTCTGTCACAGAGTCAGATCGAGGCTCATCCTCCTCCAAAGGTACTAAGCCCAAAAAACTCTTTCAATCCACCCTCTCGCCTATAGTCTCTGGTTCCTCAGTTCAAGAGTCAGTACCTGCTGTTGAGCCAGGAGTTACAGTCACAAGTGTTAGGAAACCTTCTCCTTTTATAGCTATGGGATCTGACACAGAGCACTCTCCGGAGAAACTGGTTATTAAGAGGCCAAGCCGGTTAGTTAAGGGACCAGGCTCCAAGAATACTCCCTCAAAATCGGGGGCAAAAAATAGTAGTTCTGGGTCTGGAGTGCCCATCAGAGCTCCCCGGGAAAGGCCGTACGGTCCGGAGGCTAGCCTCCCAGCACTTCTAAAAGAGACCTCTGCTTCAGAGCCCCAGCCTGAGGCTAGAATTCAAAGCAACACTGAAATCCAGCAGTCCGGTAACCAAGCTGAGCCAAGTTTAAATCCTCCCCGGACCACTGCCACTGATATTCCCCCAACAATCATGGAGGAAAGAATGGAGGACTCTGTTGAAGAAGTCCCCTTTGAGTCGGAGTCCTCCGGCCAGACTGGCAATGCTGCTGCTGCCAAAAAAGGCAAGGAAAAACGGTGCCTGAGGCATCCGGATCTGCGGGAGTGCCTCGAAGGGAAGGTAGGACCTTGTTTTCACAGGGTCGAACTTAAATATCTCTTGGCCTTACAGAAGACCAAGTATGATTTCATTCACACGGCCGAGCTAGGTCGAATGCGCACAAAATGGGGGATCCCAGAAAATGTGAAGATAAGGATTCCCATAGATCCGGAGACCCCTATGGATTGCAAGCTAAATGCGCTGGTCATCTTCACAGAGCTCTTTAATTGGGGACTCAGATTCCCATTGGACCCGGAGATCGTCAGATATTTCCACCTGGTCAAGCTCTGCCCGAGCCAGCTGAGCCCCAACGGCTGGTATACTCTGATGTCATGTATCATGGCATCTAGGCTGTCCGGGATTCATCTCCCTATGGAAGAGTTCGCAGCAGTGGCCAACCTTTGCAAACATCACCAATTCCCCTTCTACCACTTCAATATGGGGAACGATCTCAAAGCTGTTGACGATATGTTGAAGTCTGAAAGCAAATGGAGGAGCCAGTTTTTGTTTGTCAGTGGTGCTTGGGAAAACGGACAGAAGATCAAGTCCGGAGTGAACCCAAGCCTCCTCAAAAGCAGGTGGAGGAGTGACCGTAAGTTTCTTACTTTAAATCTTTGTCCATTCCTTCCTTCTTTAAGTTGGTTTAAATTAACTGATCTCCCTTCTGTTTTAACAGAACTGCCTAAGGAGTTCGGGGATTATTTGAAGGCCGGACAGGTTACCTGTGGCAAAATCAATGCCTGTGCCGCAGAGAACTGGGAGAATCGATTCCACAAAGCCTTCACTAGTGGAAATCTGGCAAGGTCTCACCTGTGGAACACCACAGGTCGGAGAGACCTAACTTGGGAGGAGCTCACCACCCAGCCTTCTGCAGATATCGTGCTTAAGAGATCCCACGGACCAGATGGGACACTCTTCCTGCCTGGCCGGGCCAAAGCCCCAAGCAAAATGAAGGGCAAGAAGAGAGGCAAAAAGGTGGCAAGTGATGCTGAGAAGGATGCCCCAACCGCCCCGGAGGGACCGGCCCAGAGCCAAATCGATGCTGCTCTTTTGCAAGTGGTGGACCAAGAGACCGAAAGGCAGGAAGCAGACATCCCAAAACCTCCAAGGGCACCCAAGAGGACTCGTAAACAAGGAGGTGAAGATGCTGACCGGGAAGCCAAGAAGAAGAAGACTTCTCAAGGAGATGAGCTTGCTCTCCGGGATCCGGAGCCTTCTGTTCCAGCTGACCCCTCTGACCCAACACAGGCCGAAAAGATCCTAAGGGACTTTCAAACTGATGAAGTGGAGGGGGGGAGATCTCAACCTTGATGAAGTGGACATCACCGGTCTAGGAGGGCTTGGTGAATACTTCCTTAGCCTTCCTAGAGATGAATTCGCAGGGCCTTACATTCCTCCGAGCAGCTCTAATAGTCAACTTCAATGGTAAGACTTCCATTGTTTCTAGTGAAAAGGACACCATAGCCCACTCCCTGCTTAGCAATGTAAAGACAGTACTCACACTGGAGAGACAAGTCCGGGGTCAAGTAGACATCATCAGAGACCTCAAGTCTGAGAAGGAAAAGCTGTCCGAAGACCTCCGCACTGCTACTGCCAATGCTGACATGCTAAAGGAAGCAAATGAGGAGCTAAAGAGGAATCAAGAGGATAGCCTTTAGATATTTCAGTCCGGATAGTATGATAAGGATTGGACTTTAAAAACACTTAGAAAATTTTGAAGAAGGCATTGAATTTTATTTAACAACCCGGACACCTCATTAAAACCTCTCTGCGCCACCGGGGAGGAAAGAGTATGCCCCCAAATATTTACATGGATGTTTAAACAAGTAAATATTTACACAAGTGCTATTCCAAGTACATCCGAAGATGCTCAATATTCCAATGATGAGTTAGAACTCTGCCATCTTTGTCTTCCAACCAATAAGTTTCAGGCTTGATTCTTTCAACCACTATATACGGACCCTCCCAGGTTGGGGCCAGCTTTCCGAAGAGCTTTTCTTTAGTGTGTAAGAAGACATTCCTTAATACTTTGTCCCCTGGTTGGAAATCTCTTCTTTTAACTTTGGAAGCAAACCTGATCCTCATCAAACCCTGATAGTGTGCAACTCTAAGGTGAGCCTTAACCCATCTTTCTTCTATCAAATCAAGTTGATTTCTGATTGCCATCTCATTAGCGTGTTCGGAGAAGTTGTGAACACGAAAGGAAGGGAGTGTCTTCTCTATGGGGGCTACTGCATCCATCCCATAGACCAAGGAAAAGGGTGATTCTTGTGTTGCAGCCCCAGGTGTTGTCCGGTAGGCCCACAAGACTTCTTGTAAATAACTAGGCCATTTTCCAGCAGCCCCTTCCAAGTTCTTCTTTAAACCGGAGAGTATGGTTCTATTAGCCACTTCAACTTGTCCATTTGCTTGTGGGTGGAAAGGTGAGGAAAAACAATGTTGTATACCCCTTGAGGCACAGAAGCTCTCCATTTCTCTATTATCGAACTGTGGCCCATTGTCTGTTGTTATTTTCTGGGGGACACCAAATCTACAACATATGTTGGATAGAATGAATTTTATGACAGCTTTTGACGTTGTCCCTGCCAGGGGAGCTGCTTCTATCCACTTCGAGAAGTATTCTATGGCCACAATTATAGTTTTACGCCATCCGGACGCCACGGGGAGAGGCCCTACTAAATCAAATCCCCATCGAGCAAAGAGAATGGGCTCAGAAATTGATTCTAAAGGAATGGCTGGTACATGAATTTCATTGCTGTACCTCTGGCATGGGTCACACCTCCTCACCAACTCCTTAGCATCTTTCATGATCGATGGCCAATAGTATCCGGAGAGTAATACTCTCCTTGTTAAAGCTCTAAATCTACAATGGGCTGATCCCTCACCATCATGTAGTTCGGAGAGGACCACTTGTGACTTATCATCCCCCAAACAACGTAGGAGAGGTTTACTGTAGGACTTTTTGTATAACACCTCTCTCAACATGATAAAACCACGAGCCTTGTGTTTCAACGTTCTGGCTTGTGACTTATCTGGAGGCACGACACCGTCGGACAGATATTGTAGGAGTGGGAATCTCCAGTCTTGAGGCTGTTTCACTTGTATTTCAAAAATTTCCTCTTCTTTACCCTTACTAAGTTGAATAGAAGGGTTTTCAAGCACATGGATCCATGGGTATGACTCTGTATATGCTATAGTTGCCAATGAGTCTGCTAGCTCATTTTCTGCCCGGGGAATGTGCTCATAGACAACAGCTTTAAATTTTAGTGCTTCATTTTTTAGGAGGAGTAAATACTTCACAAGTTGCTCCTTTCTAGCTTCAGATTGGCCTAAGGCATGGTGGATGCCCTTTCAAGCTTAAATGTGATATTGTAACTCTTGATGCGTGATCTTTAGACGTCGTATGCGGGGTTCAAACCATAAAACTGCAAAAATCCAAAAAAATATCATTTTTACTTGTGACGCTTTTTTAAATAAAAGTTGTAATTGATACTTAATTCTACTAACAAGTGAACATGTCCTTGCAAAATTTTAGGGGGGAGTGAAAAGATTGAACATTAAGAATTAATCAATGGAATATAGCGACATATGGTCGCTCATAACTATAATACTTGTTAGGAAGAACTCAAAAGGTTAATTTATTACATATGGCATCGCGTGAAGGCCAAAGTGATATAATTGGTAAAAATTTGGTGCACACCCGGTTAGTTTGGATTTGTTGCGGTCGTTTCTAAATATGTTAATAATGCATAACATCTACATGGTAATAAGGTAAAGGGTGTAGGTTTTTGAGTTCGTAGAACCCACTTATACCGGTATGACTTTCTACATAAAATTTGTGTTTATATCTATGGAGAAAGTTGAGAACTAAAAATGGGTATTGGAATTTTTGCAATCGTTGATGGTAACTAACTCTATCAAATGATCACAGCTCTTTTGGCACATAAATACTTAGCATTGATGAAGGCTATCAAATAAATTTTCTACAGTGCAACCTGCATACCATGTCGATGTCATATTAATATGAATATCCTAACTAAACCGAAAAATCATGAACGATAAAAAAGCCTCCAATGTTGTTTATGTTCGTGGAATGAGATAACGTTGGCAGAGACGAAGCTCATGTTCAATAACAGTCGGTCTGAAATGCTTGGTGACTTCAAAGATTCTCCGAAAGTAATCGAATATACCGAAACTTTTTTAGGTCCTTACATTGATAAGTTTCTCATGCTCGCATAATGTATGTAAATCAGGACCACACTAAAGTAAGAGTGTAAAACGTTCTATCTAATGAACCAGTTATCCCCAACAAACGATATCATGTATGATTTTAACTTCCAGCAAGCCTTTATTAATCCGAAACTTGGTTAGGTCCTTACACCCAATACCCAATATTAATATAGTATGGTCTTCATTTTTCACTTGATGAGTCACCTCAAATTTGGCATCATGTCTAATTTTTCTTAACATTCTTCATCTTCTTGCGTTTTTTTCTCTCGTTATTTATACATATCTCGACTCCCCTTTTAATCGTCATTCAATCTCTATCAGCCTCAATTCTCTCATGCTTCGATCTTTCTTTTTTTCTTCTCGACATCACCCACTACTGACTAACTCATTTTTATAATATAAATCACTCATCTGAGTTGGCTCATTCACTTTCTCATTCGCATAATGCTTGTCGATTGTATTTACCTTTTGAAAATAGATTTTCCCTTCAAAACATTGTTAATTTAGGAATATATATTGGATTTCAAGAATGAAGACAGAAATATGAAGGAGAAGAATGAGAAGAAAGGAGGTCAACAGTAGAAAATGGGATAATGGAGAAGAAGGGTTGGAGAAACCAATTTTGGCACACATTAGGATTTTAGCTTTTTTGTTAAGGATTTTATGGATTTATTATTTTGCGACAACAATTACAGGTTTTTGTTAGTAAATACAGGTCTGGAGTTTAATATGTTGGAATGAGTTTCAATTAGTAGTCGGTCTTATTTATTCACTAAATAGTAAACAGTTAATAGTAAATAGTAAAAGTAAATTATTAATAGTAAAAATATATATGTCGCAACTTACTAGGATGGGGATGTGGCATATACAAGATGTTATTAGGAAAATGTTTGTGATACTAATGGTGAAATAAAACTAATGTCTAGACTGCCACGTAGCAGTCTCCAAGCAATCTCACGCGTAAAAAACTAAACAAGCAAAGTTTAAAATATACTAAACTACTTCAAGATAAAACTGAAAAAAAAAACTAGTTTGAATCAAACACGAAACATGAATGACTAATAATGATTTTTAACTGTTTTTTTTATAAAAGATGCTTTTGTTAAAGAAGAAAATAAATTTATAAAAAAAGTTTTAGTTTTTGAAAAAAAAAATTATTTAAA
This sequence comes from Limnanthes douglasii subsp. nivea, assembly GCA_036936605.1. Lineage (NCBI taxonomy): Eukaryota > Viridiplantae > Streptophyta > Magnoliopsida > Brassicales > Limnanthaceae > Limnanthes > Limnanthes douglasii. The sequence goes on from JAUPFV010000002.1 coordinate 130,818,054, forward strand.
AAAAAGATCAATATTATATAAAAAAACAAACATAATTAATAGATAAAATAAATTAAAATATAGACGGATAGTTTCCTCCATTAATTAATTAATTGGTGGTTTCAAATTGTTTTGAAACGATGCGCACATGGTAAATCCCTAGGTTTAACTGGTCGCTTCAAATTGTTTTGAAATGATGCGCACAGGGTAAACCCGCAATGACCTGCAAACCAATGTTAGAAGGTAAACAACTCAATGTGAGAGACACAAACCAAAAAAGATGACCTTTTGGTCACGAGTTCATCTACTCCACTAACTCGGCTACCCCTTTTGGACCGATTGTTATCATCATATTGGGTAGAAAATAAAATAAATTTGTTTTTGTTTTTAGTCTATCATAACGGGTTGACCCATATATCATCCCTTAACAAATATAAAGTGTAATAAATATATATTTATAATTATTAATTTATTTTAAAAATCATACAATTTTTATTAATTTAAATTTAATAAGATAGTAATTTTTTACAAGCCAAGTTTTATAATAGGATATGGCTATATATACCAAAATGTGGTTTAAGCTTACCCAAAAAAATCCGTTGATTTTACTTTAACTTTTTTAGGACTAAAATACCCTCGAACTTCCATTTAATTACCAAAGTGTCACTAAGTAAAAAATAACACTAAATATATCCTAGGTATACCCAATTCATAAAACAATATATTGGGCTATGTAGACCAAAGAAACACAACTCATTACTAGATCAAACACCATATTGGTATTGTTTTCTGAAAATCTTCCAAATCAACTTTAAAATTCAAACAACTTCGAAAAACATTCAACCCCATTTTGAAGAAAAACACATAATCAATCATGACTCAGTCGGATCTAGGAATTAGCATGGAGGAGTTGATATCGCCGGAAGTTGGAGATGAGGAAATTTCGTCGGAGAAGGAGTCGACGTCTCCGGAAAAGGTAACCAAATTCATGGTTTCACTATGCACCATTAGTTCTGGGCCTTGGAACCGATGGTGCATAGTGGTGTTGAGGCTTGTTCAAGGCTTTAGAATCGTTCTTACTCAGCTTACGCACCACCGGTTATGGGGCCTATGCATCGGTGATGCATAGGTTGAGTACGACCGGTTCTAAGGCCCTAAACCGGTGGTGTACGACCCCAAAAAAATATGTTTTTCGACCCTTTTATTTAAGCATGTTGTACCTAATTTCAAGTCGTGTTTTGATGTTGTTAATTAGGGAACATATATTGCGCACAGATCTGAAGAAGCTTTTGCTTCCGACTACAGTCATGTGTTTTTCACCATCGAGTATTATATACAAGAAGCATTGATTAAGTGGGTACAGAAGATCGGAAAACATAATGGGTTGGTTATCAATTTAAGGCTCCGCGATAAAGTCGATAGTAGGAAAAATCCTCGGATTTTTTTCCAGTGCGAGAGGTCGGGAAAGTATACTCCAAGAGTGGTTGTAAAGGATTGTAAGAGAAAATCGACAGCAACCAAAAAAATTAGTTCTCCATTTGAGATATATGGGTCGTGGGCGGAACCAGGTCGATGGAAGTTAGAGGTTATATGTGGCATTCACAACCACGAGAGTTCAAAATAATTTGACGGCCATTCTTACGCAGGCCATTTGAACAACGAGGAGATGGAATTTGTTGAGCGAGAAACATATATCAGAACAAACCATAAAGAAATATTGAACGGTGTTAAGAAGATAAATGAAGATAATGTTTCTTCTATGCGCACTATTTATAATACAAGGCAGAAAAATCGAGTTTAGAAGAAAGCGGGTAGGTCACAGCTGCAGTTCCTCTTGGGGGAGCTTAAGGCACATAATTATTATGAATGGCATAAATCTGATGATGACGATGGACAAGTGATTACATATATGTTTTTGCACATCCATTTAGTGTTGATCTTTTACGCACATTTCCAATAGTGTTGATCATGGATAGCACGTATAAGATCATAATATATGGTATGTGTTGTTTGAAATAGTTGGTGTGACGTCTATTGGTTTGCTGTACTGTGTGGATTTCGCTTTCATGTCCGGTGAGAAGTTAAACAACTTCAATTGGGTGTTAGAATGTTTGAATTCGTTAATTTCCGCTCACGGGATTAAAGAACTGTCTGTTATTTTGACCGATAGAGATTTAACATTCATGAACGCCATAGAATTAGTATTCCCAAAGAGAACGCATATGTTATGCCGCTGGCACATTAACCAAAACGTTCAGGGACATACAAGAAAGTTTTTCTCTTGAGAAAAACGATCATGTGAAAAAATTTTCCGCTTGGAAGAAGATAGCGTATGCGGCATAAGAAATTGAATTTGATCACGCCAGACATGAAATGCAAATGGAGTACAAAGAATACCCTCTTACAATCGAATACACGGAAAAATCTTGGCTTGATAAATACAACGATAAATTTGTTGTTTGGAAAACAAGGAACTTCATGCATTTGGGACATTGTACGACTAACCACGTGGAGAGCACTCATTCCAACATAAATGGTTACCTACGTACGAGCAAACTAAAATTTGAGTTATTTTGGGAGAGGGTGCATTTACTTGTTGAAATCCAACATATGGCAATTAGATTTTCTTTTGAAAAGATTCTTCGCATAGCACTGCATAAATTTGCTGACAAACTGTTTGACGAAATTCGAGGCAAGGTATCACATATGGCGTTGGAACTGTTTTTTTACAGAATTAGAAATGGTGTTAGATTGCAAGAAAATTGCTATCAAGGATGGGTCGAATGTTAAACACGATACAAGCGATGACGTTGACATATGTTCGATAAAATCTACACACGGTATACCGTGCTACCACCAGATACGCGATTGACGTAATAACAAAAACGTTACATCTTTAGAAGCGTTTCACAGCCATTGGACGAGGTTAAACATACGATCCTGTTTGAACCGTACAACGATAGAGATTCTAAAATATAATTTGGAAAAATTTGTAATAGAATGTTATAGAGACAAAATACGAAAGTCGTATAAAACACATTTACAAGCGTTTCACAGCCATTGGAGGAGGTTAAACATACGATCCTATTTGAACCGTACAACGATAGAGATTCTAAAATATAATTTGGAAAAATTTGTAATAGAATGTTATAGAGACAAAATACGAAAGTCGTATAAAACACATTTACAAGAGATGGTTTGAAATTGTTTATCTAGGAGACATCATCCTTACCAGAGCCATTGGATAAGCAGAAACATCGCAGTCGTCCACATGTGAAACGAAAACTTGTTATCGATGCATCATCCACTAAACGAGATAAAAGTCACTGGGAACATGTGAGGGATGCTGATAAGGCTAGTGAAGACTCAATGCCAAACCCTTTTAAAACACCAAAAGTGAACACTCGTAGATCAGTTGCAAGTGCGAATACGGTTCGTGCAGATGTTCCTAAAGTACGTTGCACTTCTTTCATTGCCTCGCTTGCTAGCAATAACAGACAATCATCTGGTGTTGGTAGAAAACAATTGATAGATGATCTGAAAGGATTTTTTCGTTGGTTTCCGACTCATTTCATTCCGTTTATATCTGGTATAAACGATGTTAGGGCAGATGGTCATTGTGGATATCGAGCAGTTTCGTTTGGGCTGTATGGTCATGAAGAAGGTTGGGAATTTGTTAGGAAGGGAATTTACGATGAACTAATGGACAATTATGAAACTCATGGAAACATTTATAACGGTAGAGAAGAATAGCTGAAGGTCGCCAAAAGTATAAACTATTACGAAACTCCAGCATCCACCAAATATTGGATGACAATGCCAGAGATGGGCATTGCGATTGCAACCATGTTACAATGCATTGTTCATTTTGTTTCACTTGTGGGATCTCACAACTACAACCAAATGTTTCTACACGTGCGAGGTGAACCCCATATGATGCTAAAAAGACGTGAAATCGGGTTCGGTTTCATTGATACTAATCATTTCGTCAATGTAAGTCATTCGACTCATACTTTTGATATTCAGTACGCTTGTCTTAAAATATATCTTATACTAATTATTAATTAATTTTATAGCTAGCCATCAAGCCTCTATGTCCTTGTGCACGTATACATTCTACGTGGTATGCATTGAACAATAAGGACGTTTAAAATTGGAGCTAGCAATACTTAGTCGCAACAATAAATATATGGAGCTCGAAGGTCGAAAGCCAGTTTATTCCTACCCAGACGTAACTGATCTTGATGAATTTGTTTGGACGGTTTATGTTATTTAGTTCTTTATTTATTTACTAGTTATAACGTTTTATACTTCAGTTTTAAGTGTTTTATGGTTTAGTATTTTGTTACATAGAAGAAACAACAATAACTTGTCAATGAAAATAGTCGTTACATAGAAGACAAAGCGACGATACATAACTTAAGATTAAACATAAAATTAGTCAAAATTGTAGCCTCTATTGCCGGTGAGGATACGCAGGGTTTCCTCCTTCATGACAATTTGATCCTGAACATATTTTATTATTTCTTTAGACAAGTAGTCCATCACTATTAAACCAAGGATTCGAATGCCTCATTTCTAATGTCTTGTGGCTGGTTAAACACCAAAAACATTGGTCCACTAGTGATACACCTGTACCTAGTCGCTACATCTTCACGAATACGAAAATGAGGCATTTGTGTTGATGTAGACATGCTGCCATACATGAAATACATCATACACAAAACCTCATCGAAAAACCCATCGGTATTATTATCCAGCCTAGTAAACTTCACATGTTTTGCAACGTTGAGTAAATGAGCATCGTCAAACACCCTCCACCCCATAGAGAAATAAATTCGAAAGATTGGAAGAAGAAATTTGTGTGTTTGGTATATCGAAATTAGGGATCCTTATATATAAAGTAGAAGTTTAGGTTGGCGGGAATTTTTTAGCGGGAATGAATTTTAGCGGGAAGTGCAAAGTGGGAAAAATTGATAAAAAAATATAGCACCATAGATTTTGCCTACTGTGTACCTATGGTGCACAGTAGGGTGTACCAATGGTCCCTAGTCAACGGCACCGTCGGTGCGTTACCCTGTGCACTGATGGTGCACAAACCAAGCACCATCAGTGCCAACGACTAGGCAACGATGGTGCCCAGAACCGGCCGGTATAATATGTATCGACCGGTGCATGGTACCATCAACACCTGGTCCTTGTACCGATGGTACAGGCACCATGTGCAGCCGGTAATGTGCACTATCAGTTCATTATAGAGAGAACCCATGGTGCACACCCAGTTGCACATGGATGCAGAGTGGTGTGCACCATTGGTTCTCATGACTACGCACTAATGGTGCATGGGTACTTGAAGTTTTTTATTTTTTTTCCGTCGACGAATTGTTTTTTCACGGACTCTTTCTCAGGTATATCTTTGAACGTTTAGTATTACTTTTTTGCAAATCGTATTTTCTCGTAGTTTATATATTACATCTATATCTATTTTCGAGTAAAATTTATTGTTGTTTCAGTACGTAAAATTTATCATTGTTTCAATACGTATAATTTATCGTGTGAAGTGGATGTTAATAGTTGAATGGAATAAGTAAACATAAAGATGAAAGAAAACAGACTAACATTCAAATCGAAATAACAAAGTTATACTACAAATCAACAATCAATGAGCAAAAATGATAACAGAACATAAATATGAAGTCAAACATATATCAACTTAACATAACTACAACAAGTACAATAAGAAGAACGACTAGCCAAGAAGAAAACAATTGCAACACTTGTTCTCTCCACTGAAGCGCACCCTCTAAATCTTGACGTATAGGCAATATGTTCAAAGATCGAATTGTCTCCAACATTCTATGGTTCATGGTGTGTGGGGGTGGGCTGATCGTATGCCAACCATACTCACCCAAGTACCTCTAGTACATGTTCGTCGCCGATTGTCTTTAAGTATCGACGATAACGGTCAACCGATCCTCTAGAAGTAAATGCTGACGCCAATCTTGCCACGCACTCACACGCCACGTATATCGAGCCAGACCTCCATTCTTGTAACCAAGTCTAAGTACAAGTGGGAGTTCGGGTTCATCCTGAACCCGTCCAAACTAGCGCATAACGCGATCGGGCATATATCCCTCCACAATGCTCATCATCTGCAAAGGGTAAGCGATGGTGTGGATCTCTTGCACAGGGAACTGAACCCTGATACCCTCATATGGCTCAAACACAACCTGTTCAAAATAAAATAAAACATTGAATACATAATAGAATATGACTTAGTATAATTATGTAACTTACTAATAAATAAAATCACTTACATGTGTCTCCTTCAGATCCAAAAGAAGAGTATGCATCGTCGATTTGGGGCGGATGTTTGTTCCTATAATCCTCTTAAGTAGCCACTTTACAATCCTTGGCTGCCTTGCGACATGATCTGCGTTCTTGGGGGCTCTAAATACAGGGAAATGATCGTAAATCTAGCACTCTAGCATGGCGACAAATTTGTAAATGTTATGCTTCGATACTTTTGAAACATCATCCAAACCACGGAACAAAAAGGCCAATGCACTAGTACCCCATGCGATATCCCATAACCCGGAGTCCACGTTCTCCAATCCATATAAGTAATCATCCTTGACATTTTTCTAACTAGTATCCGCAAATAAAGTGCAACCAAATAAGAACATCAGGTATGCTCGTGATACTTGGCAAATAATGTACGGATCAGTCTGCTCGATGTAGCCTCTTTTTGTAAACGTTTTTCGCAGCCAATTTATCTTAAAGCCAACGCATCTCGTGGATTGGATCTCAGCGCGGACCTCTTCAACGCTCAACCCCAACATAGTTGTGTACTAGTTGTCTGCCTCATCACATGGAACCATGACAACGTCTAAAGTCCAACTAACTACAGGGAGACCTGTATTGCAGCTAACATCGTCTAGAGTAATGGTCATCTCCCTAAAGCTGAATTGAAACGTGTTAATCTCCTGATGCCAACGCTCAACGAATACCTCATCCAGTACAGAGTGTGTGAAGTACTAATGCAAGTGAGCAATAAAAGGTCCGAAATGAGTCTGTGCCAAGTGCCGCTCCACCTCCGGCTGAGCACTAAGATCCCACATGTATAACACATTATAATGTGCATGGATTCCTAACGACGTGCAAGCCTGCAAATAAAAAACTAAGACAGACATCAATCAAAGTAAAATGTAACTACAAATACCATATAATAATTTGATATTGACCTGCCCGATAAAGACGTGGAATGCCTCATATTCTGTATCGTCAGGAAAGAGAGGTATTTTATTGCATTTCAAAAATGCAAACATCTTCCACCGCTCCTCAGTGTGTATGGTATCAATATGCTCCGCGTCCAGGACATCCTGCTCGGGATCTCCAGTAACCTTATCACTAACTGGTAGTGGACGTGAAGTACTAGTATGCATAGGGGGTGGTGAAAGAGTAGCGGGCGGTGGTGATCGGTGGACATGTGGTGCATCCCGTCGTGATATGCCTCCATGAGTATCATCAACTGTTTTTTCAAGAGTTTTATCATTTCTATTCCCATGGTTACTGCGGCGCAACGACCGATCGGAACTGATCATCTCCGCATCTTCCTCCTTCAAACATTCAGTGTCTGTGTTCTTCGTCGATGATCGTCTGTGTTTATTTTCACGGACTCTTTCATCTTCAACGGCCCTTACCGTCTTCAAATTCTTCCCCAGGTGAATCCCCCTTGATCCCGAGTGAAGCACCCTTGACCGAAAATGGCCATCGGGTCATGGATCGACAAAATCGGACCTGGAAAACAAGGTTAATATTATCCTAAAACATACAATACAATCCATAAACCTAAAAAACAATCCACAAACTAAACCTAAAAATCCATATAAAAAACATTTCGTACTTAAAAAAACTATAAAAAAAATATTTAAAAAAAATCAGTAAATTCATGGATGCGCACCATAGGTGCACGGCCCCAGTACCATAGGTACAGACCTTACACACCGATGGGGTGCGCCAGACACCTAATTCCTAAAATTAACCTTATATGTACCCTAACTTTACCCTAAATTCTAAATCCTAACTAAAACCTAAGATACTAACACAAATTCCAAACCAAAATCACATAATTATATCCTAAATAGCTTAGAAATTGAAGTTAAAAAACTTACTTTGTAAGTGGTTGATCTTTTTTTTTCACCATGACGGAGGAGGAGAAAGGGAGGAAGAGGAGGAGGTGTTGTGGTTCACCGGAAAAGTTAGAGAGAGGTTTGAGGTTTTAGAGAGAAGAGGGGGTTAGGATTGTAGAGAGAAGTGAAAGGAGCGAAGAAAGTGGGAGAGAGTTGGAGAAAAAATTGAGATGGTTGAACGTTAGAAAAAAAAAAGCTTATATCCGAAAATGATATTTTCGTCAAAATTTGAATCAACTTATACCGCTTGTGAGTAAACTCAAAACTGGATAAACTTAAACCAGTTTTGGGTACCTGTAGTTTGACCATTTATAATATTAATATTACGTTTTTTTAAACCTTCAATTGTTTTTATAAATCTTTTAATTTTAAAATTATGGTTTTAAATTTTTAATTTGATAAAATCTAACACGGATAAGTCGGGTGTTGATAAAAAGGATGCAAAATCTAATATATAGAGTCGTAGCATAACTGAAGCTATGGGGCTTTTTTGACGTGTTAGCAAGAGTTAGAATGAACTATAACTTCATCCACCCAAACTTGATCGTGGGTCATGTCTGCATACTCCTGAAGATGTAGACAAGCAGCGAAAAATTGGAGTTAAAACAATATTTTGCTTCCAACAAGATTCAGAACTAATTTAAAAACCTATATTTATAGATTTTGTAATTTTATTAATTAATTTATAAATTTTTACCAACTTTAATAATTTAAAATAATAATTTTAAAATTTAATGACTAACTAAAAAAATAATGTATGGACTATTCAGTTACTACTAACATCTCTGATTGTAACGGACATATTATGATTAACAACAACACAACGATCAAGGAAATTGGTGCCCTACAAATGAGTCTTCATGTTTTTGATGCGGACATCTTTTTATTGTGACATTTTTATTGTATGTGCCACGGCATATAATGAGTGGCTAGGTGGGGATTGCTAGCTAATACCTTTTCTGGAACCGATACAATAATTGAATACAATTATGAAATGAAAAAGGAGAAAGCAAAAGCTTAAAAAAATGCGACTCTATAATTTTGCAATTATCAAACTTAAGTGCCGATTGGAAAAGAGCTGCACATGATAGTTATATATATTTGACATGGGATGATAAATTATTCTATTCGGTTTAAATTTAAATTTAAATTTAAATTAGTTTATAACATTTTTTAGTTTTAGTTATATCGTCTATTATTTAGTTCAAATTTTAGAATATTATTTTAGTTTTAGTTTTAGTGTTATAGTTTATTATCCGCGTCAACAAAAAATTATAATTTTTTTAATCTTTTTTATATAGTAATCTATTCTCTTTAACAATTAAAATATAAAAGGGTGAAGCTATTTCCTCCCTCACATTTTTTATTTTCTCCATATTTCAAAATGAAAAAAAAGACTTATCACTTGTTTTTACTATATTGTTCTCATTTTACCTTCTAATTTATAAGTTGATGTCATTAACCATTATGAAACCGTTATTTCAACAAACAAATTATTTAACCAAATTAAATCCAACATATATACCTTCTAAAATTAAACCCTAAAAACAAAAAAAAAACTTCAAATTTATTAAAGATTACTCATGGAAGAGGAAAACACCCAAAACTAAAAAATTTAACACCGGAGAACATCACTCAATCCACCAACAAGATAATTTAATCTTGTTTTTTAGTTTTACTTTCATGTAACTTGAGAATCTCTGTTAAAAAAACATATTTTCGAAAATCCCGATTTGTGCAGGTTTTAGCGGAAAACAACTAATTCCGAGACACTAGCTAAGAATCAGGCGCTTTTTTCCAAGAAAAGAACACCTCATTCCGAGACGACATCTTAGAATTAAGTGAATTTCATCTGTTTTAATAAACAATGGTGCATTTTTAAGTGTTGTTATTTTTTTAAAATAATGAATGATTTCTACCTTAGACGAATTCGAGAGAGACTGCCGTTTTTTGTCAAGATTAAAAGAGAAATCGATTAGTTGGCTATGGTTTGTTGTTTTTCAAGATTAGAAGAGAAATCTTGAAGAGGAGACCGTCTTTATAGTGGCTAGGCTAGGGTTAGGATTTATTGGAGATTGATGTGAGAAGCTAATAGGGCTGGTTTGGTGTACATAAGTTAATATGATGGAGATAGTTGGGATGGTGGTAGAAATCGATGGAGTTGCTGGAGAATCAATGGGTTTGGAATAAAAATAAAGAAAAAGATAAATATGCTATTTCTTTTATAAAAGAAATAACAAAGTGAAGTTTCTTTTTATTTATGGAGGAAATAAAAAATTTGATGGAGGAAATAGCTTCACCAAATATAAAAACCATTTTTTGTCACATTTTTAAATTCTCAAAACTGTTTTAAACATTAAAAAATGTATATCATAATTTCAATTTTAGCATTCTTCTTTCAAATAAATGTCGTTACATCTAATGTATAATTTTAAATTTTATATACTTTTGGTATTCTTTAAAGATTAAAATAATTATTTACAAAAACTAAAAAAACTAATATATAAAAAAAACACATTTTCTTTAGCTTTTATCGGTTTAATTTTTTTTGGTGTACAAATAATTTAAGAAATCAGTTCCATGAATTTGTAAATTAATTAAAATTTTAAATAAAATTACAATTATATTTAATAATATTTAAAATAAGTCTAAACTAAATTTTTGTTTTAATGTTTCTTTTTTAAAAACTACTATTAATAATTAAAATATTTTAAATTAAAAAATAAATGAAAAATGATGTCAAAAACTAAAATCCAATAAATCCAATACGTACAAATAAAATAAAGAATTACTGATTAACCCCATAAATTATCATAACTCTTATTAAATATTTATGTTTACACCCAAATATTTTAAAGTTATTATAAAAATATTAACTAATATAAAAGTGTTATATATTTTAAATTTTATTAAAAATTATAAAACAAATGAGACAATTGCATATATTATTATAAACGTATAACACTATAAGACGATAATATATAAAAAATATTATTTGGTAATATGTTTTATGTGTGATGAGTTTTTTTGTGGAAAAAAACAACCAAAAGAAAGAAAATCATTGGAAAATGAAATAAAGTATAGTGGACGATAACTTGATGTGTTTTGGGAGTGTTAGTAGCAACTTGTCTAGTATGAAGAGTAGAATGTGAGATGAAGTTGAAGTGAGAGAATGTGGTATGATATAAAAGAAATAGTGGGAATAAGATATGAGGGTAAGTTGAATTAGTTGGCTATATAATATGAGAGTTAGTTTTTTTTAAGCAAAATATTTTATTTCAATTATAGATTTGAGCCTAAAAGGCTATACAAAGAAAATTAAGGGCCAAGAAGAAAGTGAATCCCTGCCCGGCATAATCCAAACCAAATAAAAACCCTAATTCATAAAAGACACTTCCTTCTATCTCTCTCTTCTATCTTCATCCGACCACTCTAGTCATAGATGAGAAGCAACACAAATCACCCAAAGAGAATGAACTAAATCCTCTGATTGATGCTAACATCATTCCCATGTTTTTCCTTTCATTCGAAATTCCATTCAGAAGACAGAGACTACAGCGATAATATGAGAGTTAGTTATTAGACAATAAGTTAAAGAAGTAGAATTACTAAAGAGAATGAATAAATTGCAGAAAATGGAATAACCCTTAACACTAAGAATTCATGTTCTATTTATATGCAGAACCTTGGTTAGGAATTTTTACGAGCTTCTCACCTTGCATGTATGGTTTTAAGCTTTACAAGTTCATTTTCTATGTGCAAAGACCTTATTTACGTACAGTTTTAGTCTAAAACCTACAAGAGCATTTCTAGAGGCACAATCAACATAAAGCCATATTTTGTAGGTTCTAACATAATGAGCTAAGACTTTACGATTTGTGAAGTTATCGGTAACCCATCCCTAGTTTTTGTGAGATGATCGAGGGGGACTATATTCTTGAGTTGATTTTTTTTCCAAGATTTTTCCTGTACATGCTCGATCATGTTGGCCAAAGCTTGCACGACTTGGAATCTTGAAGCATGTCACCTATTATTTGTCGAGCCAAACTAACAAGTTGATTACGGTTTGACTCGTGAGAGCTTTGAGATTTGTTGGTCATATTTTCAGCTTATTAAAAATTCTTCATTCTCCAACTCTTCTTTGATGACAAAAGGCTATATTTTTTCGTAGGATAAAAAATACAAGCATAAGTAGTATTTTATCTATTTTTTATTTCTTAATAATCGGTTATCTCATAGACAAAGTCTTCAATCAAATTAAGATTTATATGAATTTGAGAAAAAGTATGTTAAAGTTGTTTCAATTTATCCGTGGAGGTTGTTATAATCGACGCGTGTGTTTAAAGATAAACCATACACGTTAAAAAATGGAGTATTTATTATATAATTGAATCAATTTTTGTGATTTATTTATCTTTTGTTTGACATAATAATTTTGTTCTTCATTTGAACTATTTTTCCCCATACTTCACTATTTTTATCCTCTATAAGATTTTTCTTATATAGTTTGCTCATTCTTTCAATATATTTAAAGTTTACTATTTTAAGTTACAATTTCGCTTCTTCTTCTTAAGTCTTTTTCACTTAAGCCTAAGTTTCCTTAAAATGGTTAGAACTATGGTTTTGCTTATAAGCTATTCAAATGAAGAAGAGTATGAGCGATTTAATATTTATGGTAAAACTTTCAATGTCAAAGACTTCATCTCGTTGATAACTATCTACATAAGTAAGACACACTTTTAATACTAGTTGATACCAATAATGATACCAAAATAATATTTAATCTTCTCGATTACAACAAATAAAACATGGAAAATGAATTTATTTATGTTTCTGCGAATCGGGAGAGAATCAAGAACAAACTGACATCATGATTGTCAAGGCTCTTAGAAACATTAAGTAAATATGTTAGTTTTATTTTCTTTATTTTTATATTTAATATTTTTGTGATTTATTATCTTAATTTTGATCACCTCATCTTAAAAAAGATTAATTGCACTGGTATTTGTGTCCAGCTAAGAATAATTATGTTTATCGTGAGGATTTTATCAACCAAAAATTGATAAATCTTCACTAATCATTTATGCTCTCGAAAAGCTTTCAAATTTAAGAATTTTGGCCAAATCTTATATAATTTGTGGTTGTCAATGCTTCTAGATGAGTTGTTGATGAGGTAAATAATTTGTCAACCAATGTTTAAATATCTGAAATGATAGTATTAGTATTCTATATTGCGCCTCATTCAAAGTATTCATAATCCAAGAGATGAAATTCAAAGGTGTGGACTGCAAATGCTAGGCCTTCTCCCCTAAAAACTAATGCGGCCAAAATTTCTAACCCGAAGAGTAAAGTTTATAGGCCTACATTTTCAAAGGTTTTCGAAGGCATAATTGTAGTACAAAAATCAAAGATTGTTGATCATCCTTCTACCAAAACTCTAGAGCCCAATGTAGTTGATTTGGAGGGTAAATCGGTCAACCCAAAAAATAATATAGTCACTCATTTTGTTAAAATATATTTTGTATATATTTTATCTTCTAATGACTTGGGCACCAATTGTTCTGACTTGAAGAGTAGAGAGGTCGTAGTAATGTCATTTTATTTATTCGGTTGTTAGAGATAAATGTAATAATTATAGCCTTGATATGGCCATGAATTCTCCCTCAAATTCCCCAAAATAAATTGTTATAACTAAAGGTGGACTAAAAATTTCTAAGAAAACAACTCCTCTTGTTGGGAAGAGGAATGATAAACTCTCTGGAACTTTTGTTGCACTAAACAGCCATAAGCACTAAAAAACTAAAGTTATTGCCTATTTAGAATGGATAGTCAAAGATAAATAAATTTAATAAGATCAACAAGAAGAAGAGATAAAAAAAAGTTAAAATGATAATAAAGGGTTTTATCATTTCGGTTGTTGTTGTTGCACCTGTTGTAGTTACTTTTGGCTTACCTTATGAGCCTTGATTTTGGTAATTCTATCTCGGCCTTGTAGGAACTTTAGGCAGTGGTTTTTTAATTTTGACTTGTACGATTATAACGTACTCATTAGCATTTTCATGTGGATCGTAAGAAAGGTAGGCATTTCGAAGTCGTGAAGTATGCCTCTCATAGTCTTGTTCCTTTCATTGACTCTTCCACTTGAGCCAACAAATATCCAAACTTTCTATATTATTTTTCATAATATTTGTTACTAAAAGTTATGGAAAAATTGTATGTATGTAATCTATAAAGCGTACTCGATTATAGAAATCTTCTAAATTATTTTTTGTTTAAACATACTAATTAGTCTACTGCCGAAGACTATCTTTCGGTTGATTCTTGCAATGAATGATATAGTCATAATATATATTGATTAACTTATATCAAATAAAATAATTCTTAAATGCACTCCACAACATGTTGAAGTTTTGGATGTTGCTTAGAGGGATCTGGTTAAATCATGTCACTGTGGTGCATGTGAAATCATCGAGAGTGTTTAGAACATAAGCCTATATGGTGATTCGGTCTCATATACTATCTATTTTTTCCATCTTGTATTAATTAAAATTTGGTGGAAATTTTACGTATAATATTCGTAGAGTTAATGGAGTAATGACAAAGCTGAATCTCGGTTAAGAAAGAAATAATTCGGATAGTTTTGGCTTGCTAACCCAGCAAAAAGATGCATTATTTTCGACGATTGGCCAAGTTAGGATTCTATCATCAGATCTAAGCACAAAGGAAGTGGCATCATCTCTTTTGATCTAATTTTTAACATCTTCAAGGAAATGAACGACATAATGTGGAGTTTATCATCGTGTTGGGTCGATATCTGCCACCAAATTTCTAATTATTCGTATCTCATCTATGTGGCTTTATCTTATGTCGTCTAGTTGTTATTGGGTGTGTATATTAGTGGTAACAGTAACCCCTTGCACAAATATCATCTTTAAACTTACAGATATTAGGGACACTGTCATTATTTTGTTCTTTTGGTAAAACTAGTAAAAGCTGTAAAGATAAATGTTTGAATAAGTTTTTGAAATTAAGGTTTTGTCCTTGTAGAAATATCGTGAGAAGGAGATAAAATCAGTGAAAATTGAAATAAAGTAAAATGGCTGAGAGTTTGATGGGTTCTGCAATGGTTGGTCAGATCTTATCTAGTGAGAAAGAATAGATTAGTATGTGAGCTTGAGGTGAGCGAACATGGTATCAAAATAGAGGAAGTAATGGAAACAAGTGCTAGGAGAAGTAGATTTAGTTGGCTGTAAAACATGAGAGCTAGTTAATATCCAAAAGGCTAGAGAGATAGAATTTTTATAATATAAATAATAAATTTAAAATTGAAGGATCTCAACCGTAGAGATTCATGTTCTATTTATAAGTAGAACCCTGAAAATAAGTGGTTATGGATATATGCCTCCAACTTTAAAATTATGTTATATAATTTTAATTCTTACAAACTCATTTCGATCCAAAAACTTTATTTACTTACAAATTTAATCTAAAAATCTTATTGTAACATTTTTAGTATCAAATTATATTTATCATATTGTTTGATAAACCGAAACATAACGTGTTTAATCTATATAATTTATCATCTTAGTATACTCTTAGTATTATTAATATAGCACACAATATTTATATTAGAAAAAAAATTATTTTTAAATGTAAATAACATTTTTCAGATGATCTATATACTTTATTGATAATAAGATCTTTTATTCTCATGTATATTATGCAGGTTGGTTTCAACTCATTAAATTTGTGTTTTTTTACAGGGAAAGTATATTGGTTTTCGATTTCTATTCTCCCTGCTAGAGTTCTTAAGTCTCTATGTCGTTTCCTCTAGTTTATCTATGAGATGAAGATTACAAGTGCGAAAGTGGCTTTGTATTTTGTGATATTGACCTTTCCTGAAGGCGTGCTTTGGATTATAGACAAAAAAAATTGGAATTACGCGGTTATCCTTAAACATTTATGGTCCATTGTTAGTAAAAATAACAACTATATATGTGTGAGTGATTAACTGTAAGAGGATTAAGGACAATAACTGATGGTCTTTAAATATTGGTTATTATCCTTTCTAAGAAAAAATTGAAATCTTAGTGCCCTCACAAGTAAGTTGTACACGATTGCGAATGGTAACAAGGAGAGTACATCCTTCTGGTTTGAACGCTGGTTGCTTTCAACCTCTTTGGTAAACCACTACATGCATAGTATTATTCGAGATTCTCTTGTTGGAGCAATTTCAAGGTCCCTGATATCATTCAAGATGATAGATGGAATTGACCGATGCAATTAAGCTCGATCAGTGCTATAAATCATTGTAACTTACAGGAGACTAACCATATCATTCTCTCTCCTTCCTCTAAACATCAACTATGTTGATGTGCATTGTTTATCCCCACAGATAGGAAATATTAATTTAACTATTAGAGACACTTACGATGTGATATGTACCCCTCAACCCTATTGATGGATGGGGTGGGTTGATATGACATGAATATAATATCTTCATCATTCCCTCATCCTTTGGCTTGTCATCGTCGGTAAGTTATCAATCCTGGTTAAGCTCATTAGTTGGACATTTACTCCCCTCCTAATGTTCTATACAATACCAGTGACGAATTTATCAACCATATCCTCTGTGAGTGTACATATACTCATGATATCTGGATTGCTGCCAACTCCAAGTTTGGGTTCATTTTTCTTTACAAGGATTGGCCTTCCGGGTATCGGATGGCTGGGAATCAGTTTTCCTCCGATAATCGTAATATTTGGTGTGTCTCTCTGCTTTGGTGTGGTCATTTAACACGTCTGCCATGAGAAGAACTCTAAAATATTTTTGGCTCTCCTCCCGTCATTTCCTCGACGGCAGCACACCGTGTGCTTTCTTCCGGTGTAATCTTGTATTCTTGTTTTTCACTTATGGTATTTTGGTTGCATGATGTTTTACGTTGGCTGATGCTGGTGTTTCCGTCTTTGGTTTTCCTCTGCCTTCGCCATAATGCTTGTTTTTAACTTCCCTCCATCTGGGAAAGATGTGGTAGTCCACCGATTTTTTGGTTCAAAGTCCTTTTTAAACAACCTCTCTATTGTTGGTTGGGTTTTGTTGTTTTTTTATTTTTTTATTTAGTCTTTTTTACCACTTCGATTTTTACATTTTTGTTTATTTTTTTTTGTTATAGGATTAGTCTTGCTAAAGTTACATTCTCATCGAATTTTTTTGTACTCACGACTTCTCATCTCTATTTTTATATTTATTTACTACATTTTTAACCAAAAACAATAATTGTTTAATAACTATTATTTTTCTGTATTAATTTTATTGTGATTGTATTATTTTTAGTAGAATTTTATGTGAATTTAAATTAGGGAGACTTACTTATAAAGACCCGTTACACAAAGTATTACGGATAAAAGCCTAAATTTTTTAAAAGACTTTATACATTTATTACCCTTTTATATAAAATCCACTAACCAACTTCTCTTTCTTTCTTTCTTTTTAATTTTAATTTGTAAAGCTCTGTATCTTTTAAACCGTAACTCAGAAAAAGAATCCAAAAATACCATTGGTTTTGTTTTTCTAAGACGAACAAAACTAGTACCACTCATGATATGTTTTGAATTTTTTAAATATATATATATATATATTACACACGTTTCTCGGTTATATGGTTTCACATCTGCCAAAATAAAGAAGTTTTCGTATCTATCAAAACAAAGAGGTTTCTCATCTAGCAAAATAAAGAAGGTTTCGCATCTATCAAGATAAAGAATGTTTCGCATCTATCAAAATAAAGAAGGTTTAACATCTATCAAAATAAAGAAGGTTTAGCATCTATCAAAATAAATAAAAAAGGTTTTGCATCTATCAAAATAAAGAAAGTTTAACATTTATCAAAATAAAGAAGGTTTAGCATCTATCAGAATAAATAAGGTTTCACATCTATCAAAATAAAGAAGGTTTAACATCTATCAAAATAAATAAAGAAGGTTTCGATATGAGCTATACTCTGCGAGGAGCCAAGCGGGCGTATGGCCTTACCATTAGACCTCTCTTCCCGTGTGACAATCTATCAAAATGAATAAGGTTTCACATCTTCTTCGTTTACCCTTTAAATTTATTTTTTTTAAAAGTCTCTATCTTTTAAATCGTAACTCGGAAAAAAATCTAAAAATACTGTTGGCTTTGATTTTTAAGACGAACAAAACTAGTACCACTCTTGATATGTTTTGAATTTTTTTTAAAAAAATATATATTTTATCATTTTTCCATTTCCTTACTTCATATATCTCTTAGTTGCTTAGACTATTCAAATCACGAATCTCGAATCTTCATTTTAGAGCTGATATTGTGGTTTACTTTAAGGACCGCATAAGATGTGTAAACATCATCATATTGTCTTGTTTGAAGTACTTCTTATCGATGTAGTGGCAATAAAACTTGTATCGATATGATTGCAAAGCTCGACAAAGTTCTTTGGTATGGTGCATCAACTCTTTTTGACTTTGCTCTTTATCACCAAGAGCCAACCGCCATAGTCTTACATTTATCTTTGTAAAATCAGAGATAAGCTTTGGACATAACTCATATCAAGGATCATACGGTTTTCAGAGATTAGATTCATCTAGTTTAAAGGAAAACTTCATATTTTTAGTGAGTAAGGATATAAAGGGTATTAGTGGGTCTTCAATGGTAACTATTTGACTAAAACAGATCTTTTTCGAAGAATAATAAAATATGGGTTTTAGGTGGATAATAGTTAGGATTTTGGGTATTAAATGGTACTTTAATATATATATATATATATTAACTATGATTTTACGATTTTATATTTAAAATTCTAAGTAAATTCATTATAGAGTAGCTGTGCTCTGTGAGTGATGCTACACTTCAAATCCGATATCTGAAAAAAAAAAATATACATATAAGTGTCGCTTCAATTTTTAAAGCGATGATCATTTTAAAATTTAAGTATAAGAATTATTACATAAAAGCTGTATGGCGTCCACACAAACGTTATCTACTGGTGCTTGGTGTCTTGTCCAAAGACGTGTGGGCTAACCCAACCAACCAAGCCACCTTCCTTCACGCTATGATGTTTATATGCATATCCATCATTATTGTTTTCGTTTGATCCAACAAGATGCAGCCAAAACTACTTCATTGTGTAGCATCTATTCAGAGTTACCCAAACGAGATTATGTAGTTTCTTTAAAATGCCTACACCACATTACTATACATCATCCAGTAGGATTGTGTTTTTGGGCTACTTTAACCGGTGCGTGTGATATGTTTAGTGATAAGGAGAAAAAGGGATTAAAATAATTTTATTTTCAAATTAACGAAATATGGATCTATATTCAATTTTTTTTTGTTGTTGGTGGTCTTCGTTTTGTAGTTAGATTATACCTAGTTTCAAACTATAGCCGATTTACGAATCTAATTAACCCATAGAAAAATTGAAGCTTAACATATGTATTTGAATATAATTTTTAGTACGAAAAAAATATAACAATGGTTAAAGAAAAGTTATTCAGAGAGCAATCTATTTTTCAAATATCAACAATATTGAGTCTTAACAATAGTCGAACCACGAACAACAGTCGAACCACGAACAACGTGCCAAAATCCTAATGTTATTAAGTCGAAACTTGTTCGTTTATCAGATAAACCCTATAATAAAAGCAGGAGAACTACACGCCAGTTTGTACTCAAAAGCTTAGCTATAAACCCAAAAACAACAAAGCAAGATATAGAAATAGAATGCTAAACGAAACACACACGATAAATTTAACGTGAATTGGATTGTGAAGAAATCCAACTCAATGGACAACGGATACTGATATTATACAAATGAGGTTATAAGAATACTCTCTCAAACACTAAAGACTCATTCACTCATCTTTTGTTAAAATCACTTTTAACTTACAAAAAGAACTATGAATCTCACAACATCTTCAAGTCTTTATTTTGTACCTAGACTATATGAGTTGCTTTGAGCTTTCTCTCTCAAATCTCTCAATTTTTTTGACTCACAACAAATGACTTCATACCACGCTCTCACTATTTATAATGATCAAAATATGTGAATCATGTTTCCATGCTCACAATAGCGTCTGGCGACCCTTTTTCTCATTTGGTCAAACAAACCAACACAAAGCACATGCGGCAGTGCTGACATCCGTACAACAGGTAGTGGCATATCGTTCTACTATTTTATCACATGTTAAGAATGCTTATATCAACAGTTCTTTGATCAACAACTGAGATTACACATCAATCCAGACCCTTGATGACTCAGTTTTTTCTAGATCAAACAATTAAATTTATAAGTCTTTCGGCAATCATGTTTTGCACTTTCGAGTCCGTAGATGATCAATATGCACCTTTGACTTCAACAAAAATATTTTTTTTTGCCTTCGGTAGAGTTTTCCCTTAAGTTCTAACAAACATATTTGCACCTAAGCTTCAGTCCAACTCCTATCATTAGAAAGATTCAAACAATTTATTTTTTATAAGTGTTCAAATGTTTATCTATAGTTACTTATAGTCTTCATATATAATTCGTTCTCGATTAGTTTTAACCTACACCAAACAATTCTCCCTCTAGATCTATAGTAACTTCAGGATCAGTTGCACGCGATGTTTAACTAATGTTTAGAGACCAATTCACTTGCATCATAGACTTGAACAACTCTCATGCAATTCATGAACATTAAGGCCGGTAATATCTTGGTCAAAACATCTGAAGGATTTTCTTAGCATGCAATCTTTATCACCTTCAATTGCTCTATCTCCACTATATTTTGGATGGGGTGCAACTTGATATCTACGTGCTTGGTTATCTCATGGAATTTCGTATTCTTCATTAAATGAATAACATTAATATTATCATATAACATAATCATATTTTGTTTTATACCATTGATCATTCAACAGTCCTGCTAACAATATAGTTTCTTTCATTGCTTTCATAGAAGCTGTGTAATCAGCTTTCCTATATGACAAGGAAACAACCTTTTATATACAAGACTTTCATATAACTACTTATCCAAGCATAATGAACAAATAGCCTGAGGTTGATTTCTTTGTGTCACGTTAGCCCATACAATCAGAGACAACATACCCTCTCAAAAGTGTATCAATTATATTGTAACACAACCTAAATTTGGCTGAACCCTTCAAGTATATCATGAGCCACTTGAGTGCATGTCAATGTATATGTATATATATATATATATATATGTGTGTATATATATCTTTATGTGTGTATGTATATGTGTGTACATGTACATGTACATGTACATGTATTTGTACATGTGTATATGTATGTATATGTATCTATGTGTGTACGTATGTATATGCATGTTTGTGTATGTACATGTATGCGTGCGTGCGAGTGCGCGGACGTGCGTGCGTACGTGTGTACGAGCGTACATATGTGGGCATGGCCATATGTGTGTATGCGTGTGTATTCCTGTGTGAACGTGTACATATGTGTATGTACATATATGTATACGTGTGTATGTGTAAGTCTATGTGCGCGTATGGATGGGTATAGGCGTGTATGCGCGTGTATGAGAGTGTGTATGTGTGACTGCATATGTGGTTTCATATGTGCGTGCGTGTCTGTGTGTGTGTGTGTGTGTGTGTGTGTGTGTGTGTGTGTGTGTGTGTGTGTGTGTTTTCAATAGACATGTATATTAGCACCAACTTACACTATGCTCATCATGGTAAACCAAAATAGTTACAATAAACTTCTAAGAACCTTGACATGCCATGATTATAACAATCTTTTAATAGCTTTGAATCAAACTTAGTTTCAAACTAATTCATCCAACTTTATTTGAGACTGATCAATTTCTATTATGGACTCATCTAATTATTTTCAAATTTATATTGAGAGTTATTCTCAAAATATTTGAACTTTGGAGCTATCTGAGGCCAAACCATTCATGTTGAAGCTGAATCCATGTTAAGGTCAAAACCTTTTGATGAGGTTGAACCCTGTCTCCCTTGCAGCAGTCCAAACAATTGATCTTATATTGCATCGTCAACCACTTTAAGCCTATTTGAACAGGGTTTCATAGGTAGGTCTTCAAATACTTTTATTTATTTGACGATATTTGTGCACTTGCAAATAATTATATCACTAGTGGTTCACATATAACACCAAATTGATGTATATCATTCACTCATTTTATTAAAGTTGTTTGAATAATTACCATATGATGAGATGTAAATATTAATTAGCAAAAAATATTATGTTTGCATATGTCACAAGTGAACATTTATGCATGACAAAGTATGATAATTAACTAAAAATATATTAAATCCTACGTGATCATATAAAAAAAATTATTAGTTAATTTAGTTTCATGATGTATGAAAATTGATTAGAATAAAAACATCGTTTAGATGAAAATAAACTTAGAAGAACATCTACAAAAGTTAAAATTAACACGGTGACTTGAAAGTTTTACTGAAAAGGCTGTGATTAAATTGGTTAAATAAACATGTTTGAACAAGTGTTATGATAATAAATAAATTGCAAAATATACATGATATTAAGCGTTATTTTATTTTAGATATATATTCTATTTATACTTTTAGAAAGTACATTTCAATCTACTAGCTACATATAATTATTGCTAATTGTAAAAACTACTTATATTAAAATGCTAAATATTATATATATATATATATATATATATCATATAATTTAATATATTAAAATTATCAATAAAATTTTGTGTCATTCATATAAAAAAATTAAAATATCGACCAATATATATTTCATGAAAAATAAGAAGTCGAAATGTTGAAGGTTTTAAAGATTCAGTTTAAGTTGTAATTCAGTCAACAAATATTATATACAAGATTGTATTATTATTGTGTATAATAGTAAAAAAATAATTATTTATATGAAGAACAACATATATATGCATTTAAAAAATTTACACATAATACTGTGTATATTTGAAATATATAATAGATAAATATATATATATTAAAATATATAGTCGCGAAGATGATAAGATTCATCCTTATTAATTTCGTTGGGAAAAACCTAGTAAATATTTAATTTATTTTTTAACTATGTATATACCAAAATATCAAGTTTAAATACCGCACATTGTTTATCTCAGATAAAATCTTAGTTTACAGTACCTTGCATATGAAGACTCTAATGGAAAGAAAACCTTTACAAACCCATTAAATGAAAGCTAAAATCTAAACGATTTACAACCAGTTTGTTATGATATTAAAATCATTTTATGGCTTATAAAATTTATGATCCCATTATCTAAACAATTAGATAAAATAATTAATGTTTTAAAAATATTGCGTTTATAAAAAAAATAAAAAAATAACGTAAATTTTACAAAAAACATCTGAAACGATTCATTCATATTAGTTATATAAATTTTAAATATTGATGAAAGAGTGTTCAATTTCTCACTCAAAACATTATTTATATATATATATATATATATATATATATTTAAATACTAAACTTAATCTCATAAAGAAAAACCCTGAAGCTATAGATGTTCCATATATGAAAGTCTATATAATAAAAAATAATTATTATATCTTCATATTGTGTATTATATTTTCAAAATCATGAAAATTTTATGGCACAACATCATGAAAATTACTAACTCTCAAATTTGAAGATTATTATGAATCGAATATGGAAGAAAATAATAAATAATTAGTTAAACTGATGCGTGATAAATATGTTCGTAATAGTTTATAGTTAAATAAGAATAATATTTTTTACAAATAAATATTTAGAATCAAACACAAATAATAATTAAAATCAAACAAGAATAAAATATAATGTTAAAAATATACAATGCATCTTATACAGAAACGTTTTACACAACATGAGTGATTAACTATAAATAAATTTGTATATAATTTCAGTAAATGATTTTTATAAAAATCATTATATTGGTCTTGTGGCTTCATAAAATAAATTTAACTAAATATAACATCGAAAATAATATATATACCATAATTGAGACTTTTCATTAAGACTTTTGTGTTTAATAACATTGTAAATGTTACTTAGTCCCAAAAAAATATACAAATTTAGAACGAGTTAATGGTCTATACAATATAATAATTCTTGTGCAAATTTACACACACCTCTCGACACCATAAGTCTTCATAATATATAATATTGCTTGGTTTTAGATTATTTTTATAAATAATTGTGTGTATCATAAATTCGGTGAGAGCAAAAAAATATTTTATAATGTTATATGTTCTTATTATACTTATTTTGAGTAATGATAATAGTTTATTGTAAATCATTAAAATATTTGTGTAAGAAAAATGATAAAAAAATATTGGTGAAAAATATTATGTATTAAAATTCATATACTCTAACATCACTCCTAAAATATAATGGATTTATCCTATAATACATATGTTGAAACGATACTGTGTTATTATAAAAAAAACAATAAATTTTTAAATATTTATTGGTAAATGAAGATAATCTTCGCTCGATTAGGTTCTTAAGATAAAAGTTAAAAACTGGATATATGTAAAAAAACTTATGTATTTTAGCCATTAAAAGTTTGATATATATCTAAATTTATACGAGACCATATATAGTCCACATTGTAAAAAAACCTATAAATTTTTTTGAATACTTTAAGAATCGATAATTTATAAATGGTTAAAAGAAGTTGCTTTCATTTATTTAAAACAAACATAAAATTAGGGGTTAACACACACGATATCAAATAAATTGAAGAAAATATATTATTATGATTCAGACTTTGTCAACTATGTAAAATGCTTTAGACAATCCAACCATGAATTATAATTCAAAATATTTGCTATTGAATGGTACTTATCCAATTATATTAAGATAATGAATTTATAATTATATAGTTTGAAAACAATAATGACTCGATTAAGCCAAATTACATAACATAAAGTTATTGTTTCTAAGAATGCAATACAAAATGTTTAGATTAAGATAAAGGCAAAACAAATTGCATAGCTACAAATAACTTTACAAGACCATTTGAGAATAAAAATCTAAGGTTATAGGATAATATAATTATCATGTTGCACATCATAAAAAATATAATATCAGTTCTAATAGATATTATATCACGTGAACTATAATCTCAATTAAAATACACAAACTCTTAAGATATGAATACGTCCGTATATATTGAATAACGAACTTACGAGATGATCAAGACATCATCCTTCGTTTTTTTGTTCTTGATGTTACTTTTGGTTCTTGATTTGTTGTATCTTTGACAGTGATTCATTGGATTTTTATTTCATGATTGAAGATCTTCATAGAATATTCGTTTTTTCTAACCTTAAGGCTTCGAACCAACAACAACAGTGGAAATCCGTATGTAAGTGACGGAATGAATATTCCACATATCTTCCTTTTTATATATGATTTGCAATTAGGGTGTTAACTTAAGCCTAATTACAACCATATCCCTAAGTTTCGTTGCCATAACCAGGGATCACAACCTCACTAATTGTTTATTTACAATTAGTTTGTAAGCTTTATCTTTAGACTTAAGCTCCAACTTTTGGATTCAATCTTTCACAAAACACGAATTTAGTATGTTATCTACATAATTACCTCTGTTAATAGTTTTCATCTATTAATCAAATTTTTATTTATCTTATGTACTCGATTACATATTAATTGGGCCGTCTATAAACCATGGTCAATATATCAATAAACATGTGATGATCCATCCTAGTAGATAAATTTATAATAATATCTCACTTGGATCATCATATGATGCTAATGATTCATTAAAAGAATTCATGTGGTCTATTCTCTGAGAAATAATGTCGAGAATATACGGTTTTATTTGTTCTCTCATTCCTTCCTTCTCAGTGGCATATCTAGCATGGCTTGGCTTCCTTATGTAGTATATTTTATTAGAAATGTTAAGGTTGTCATTGAGCAGTTTTTAGCCTATTTGGGGCATGCAGTGAAAAATATTACGGTGGTTGGTTGGAAAGTGTCTAGTCTTTAGACTGTGATAAAGAAAATAAAGGATGAGAAACATAAGAATATAAAATAATTGCACATATTTATTATTAATTGCTTTTATTTATTTGGATAATTAATTGCTTTTATTTATTTGGATATTTAATTAATGAGAAAGATAAGTCAATGAAACTTAATTGAGAATTATATATTTTGTATTTAATCTTTAAATGTATCCAACCAAATAACAAACATATATCAAAACCTACTATAAAACTCCAACTAAAATCAAAGATCCTGTAAATAAAAAAATTCATTATAATGGTGTGATCCTGAAAAACTATTGGTAGTACATCTTTCATCATCTAATATGCTACCATGGAGTTTTTACTGATGTGTTTTATATTAATTTGACGATTTTTCAGGCTCTATTTAACAAACACGAACTAGATATATATACATGTTTGGATTTAGTTGAGCTTCTGCCACTTAATAGTATAAGTATTATCACATTATAGCCTTGTCGATTTTATATCCCTTATGAAATAACAAAATTTTATAACCATAATGCATGGATGGACGTCTTAAATCATGAAACAAATTTCTCTTCCACAGTGGAAGATACAACTAGTGTTACTATACACTTGTTTATAGTCCAACTAATTGGAATATGCTACCAAAGTTCTACAAAATATTTCAACGTATAACTTTTTGTTTGTTGTTTATCTGGAGAATCATTTTAACTACTTTCAAATTGTCAATCCTTGGATTATTTATTTATCTTCCCAACGACACAACAAAAAATGTAATATCTGACTTGATATAAACTTGAGCATACATCATACTCATGACTGCCAAAGCATATAAAGTCTTTTTCGTTTCTTCAGATAATGTTATCTTGCATAAACTAATATTATTATTTCATAATGTTGATCCAAGAGTGAGAATCATAACTCTTCATGATCTCACATAAACGCGACGAATTGTATACCATTACGCCACTTAATTTTCATGTTCTTAAAGATACATTATATGATATAGTATTATTCATATCTCGAGTGTACCTTTTCAAAAGCATTATTTCCTTTAGTTTGTACTTCCTGAGAAGGTATAGAGTTTGATTATCTTGAACAACTTCATTTTGTTTCATATATGGAATAAAAATATCATATTAAGTATCTTCATGGTATAACATGATTGAAGTGACTAGTATTAAAACCATTTTATCTCATACAAAGTAGAAATTCACCGATATGGATACTTATCGTGTGGTATGTTAGATTCATGGAATCTTTATATTTGTTAGAACTTTCACGAATCTTTATGTATTATTCCTCAAAATAAATATTTGTTCTTATTTTATTCCCCATAAACTCAACATCCTCAAAGAACGTTGGTGTTCTCGACTCAAATTTAGTTTTAATTAAAGAATCATATAAAATAAAACCTTTTAAATTTTAATGAAAATCCAATGAAATAATAGTTAACCCCTTTAGTGTCCAATTTCTTTTGACTCGTCCCATAAAATTTCATTTCATATGGACATCCCAAAACACGTTGATGCTTTAAGTTAGGCTTGCACCCTGTATAAAGTTCATGTGTGATCTTAACTGTTACTTTTGTGGGATTTATATTGATCATATATGTATAAAATTTGATGGTCTATCGCCAGAGTGATAATGGTAGAGTTGAATGACTAATCATATTTCTCAACATATCCTTAAGCATTCGATTTAATCTATAAGATATGTATTTTATGTTGGATGAACACGACATTGTATTATGAGAAATTATATCACATTTCTCTAGGTACTTTATAGATGATCCATGATTTATTTACCCTACTTCAAATCTGATATATTATTTACCACAATGGATCTGAAGCAATAAATTTTCTTACCAAGTTGTTTATCTTCGGTCTTAAAAGCTATGAACTTGTGTTATGGCTTCTGATATCTCAAGAATAAGGTTCGATACGTGTACCGAGAGAATTCATCTATAAATGAGATAAAATATCATTGGCCATTCCATGACGCCTTTAGGAATGGTCCATGATGATCAGTAGGTATTAAATCTAAGACTTTTTCATTATATATGCACATAACCTTTTCACTATGGTCTATTTCACCTTGATACATTCGGTCCAAAAAAAGAATATCAATAATCAAGATAACCTAATAAATATTTCAACATCAAACTTATCAATTCGTGTCTCAGAGATATGAGCTAAGTACATGTGTCAAATATTTTTTAAATTTTCACATTTACAATTTTTTTACCATACATTTGTATGTTCATTGATTATTTATGATTCTTAATAGATTATAAATATAACTTATAATTTATTGTTAAATATCCAATTCATATCATATTATCGTGTAAATAAAGAGATATTTGATTTTTTCCAAAAAAATATATGAATATCCAAATGTACCTTGTATAGGAATGATCAAATAACACTTTCAAATATAAGAAACATTTGCTAAAAAAATAATCTACAATCATAAATAACAAAAACTAAACATGAAATGCCCTTTACTAGATATATGGATCTTTTGCATCACTACAGTTTTAGCTTCTTATCCTAATATGTATAGAAATACCAATATGGGTGGTCACACCTATATCAAACCAGTATTGTGATATTACCATTAGACTTCTTATAATCTTGGCACTTTTCACACTCTCTTTTAAGATTCCCCATCATTTTGAAAAGAAACATCAATCTACATCATATGATTATTTAGATTTTTTTGCTCCTCTACCGAATGACTTATTAAATGCTTAATCATACTTCTATTTTTTATTTTACCTTGTTGAGAACTTATCATATGTACCTCAGAATGTTACCTCCTCATTTTAAGTAGCATGGAAATTCAGTTTACTAACTCTCCAATTCTTACCCTAAGTAATAAAAACTCAAACGCAAACTCTACCATCACTCCATCGAGAAGGTTACTCTTAAGTGACTCTAACTTTGAAGAGATCATTTGCATCCCAAAAATATGTTTGAGTAATTTCCTTTTGATATTAAACTTCACGTTGGGGAGCTGCATCAACAACATTTTAATCTTCGCCTTATTAATCATGACAAAACTTTTATCAATTGCTTTAAAAAATCTAAACTACATGGGTGAACTCTATTGGGATAGTCTCGTGGAATGCCAATGGTATTCATTATTTCATGATTGTCAAGCACACAATATTTGACTTATCTCACGTCCCAAAATATTTTTTCTCTTTATGGGAACTATCTTTAATTTTGGATGTGGGGTATGTAGTCTTTAATTCAAGGTAAACAAAATAAAAGTTCAAATATAATTTTGTGTCCTCTTATTGTTGGAAAAGAAGATCCATCTAAAATGGTTTAATGGATTAGAGGTAGGATTATTCGAAGGGAAAATCGCAGGATTACATACTTAAAACCGATAATTGCAGGATTATTCGAAGGGAAAATTGCATCATGAAGTTATTGCGGAAATACCAAGATTTGTTGCAGCGTAGGGGTTGTCACAATGAAAAGCTATTGTCTCATGTTTTACTCGAGTTTAGTTTTATATGTCACGAGGATGTTGTATTTAGGTGTAACAATTCAATCCCAAATCGGTTTAATAACCCGGGATTGCATCTGAAATTTATCCAAAACGATGTACATATAAATTATGCTTTATCCATGATAAATAATAATGTAATTTCAAGTGCTAACGACACACATATATCGGCTTAATGGAAAATAATTTATAAATGTGGACCTTTGATTGAAAATAACATGCACGTGTTTTTGTATATATATTTAAGAACAAATCTATCAATCAATTTCAAAAGGTAAGAGACATATACCAATTAACAGAGTTCATATCGCATGAATCTTAATATGAAAATAACAATCACATGTTTTATTAGTGATCATAACTGATGAGTCCAGATAAATCCACCACTGCCTACTCAGATATCCTGACAGGGGTAATTTGGACATAAACTGCCCACTAATACCTAGTAGAAGACGAAGAGATTCGAGAAATGATTGAAGACGACGCTGACGTGGGAAATATTAAATGTTCATTACCGTCATTAATGAAAGTATGAGGTATTTATACCCTTAATGATGGACCCATGGGCTTTCGAGTCAAATTATGAAACGTGGTCAATTTTAAGGACTCATTTACTTAATAAGCTGATTAGCACCTAGCTTAGTCAAAAGGTGTTTAGTTATTTTATACTTTTGTTATGTCCGAATAATTTGGATATAAACTGCCCACTGAATTATCCGGACAGGACAAAAGTATAAAATAACTAAACACATTTTGACTAAGCTAGGTGCTAATCAGCTTATTAAGTAAATGGGTCCTTAAACTTGACCCGATTATAATTCGACCCGAAAGCCCATGGGTCCATCATTATAGCTTGGTTGACAGATCTTCTTTTTCCTTCTTCAACTCTTCAAGCTCCTTCTTTAGTGCCTCAATTCTCTGGTTAGCGTTGAGGAGGTTAGTTGACAGAGTCTCCTTGTCTGCATTGAGGGCCACTAAAAAGGCGGCTGGTTGAATTTTTCCGAATTAGAGAAGGAAAAGAAAGTTGAACTAGAGAGACGCACTATTGCTGGTCTCTCAGTCTCCCCAGGCGACAAGTCTAATAAACCATCTCAAGAAGCTGATCAAGGATCATCTTATACCAGGAATCCAAAACCCAAACGTCTATTCAAGCAAAACCTTTCACCAATCCCATCAGGCTCCTCTGTTCAAGAGTCTCAACCTTCTACTCCCAAAAAAAAAGCAGTATCAATAACCTCATTAATTATTTCTTTAAAAACTAATCCATAAACTTTATGTTTGGACGTAAGTGTCAACATTCGAGTTTAATAATTCACAAAATCTGATTTTGGTATAGTATTTACCTAATTATCCTTATAAATAGTTTTTATTTATTAGTTTAATTCTTATATATATATATATATATATATTATCTGATTATTTATTAACTAGGTCGTCTATCCATAATAACTAATGCATTATTAAGTATATGACTATTTATCCTAAATAAAAATTAGAACAATTTAAACCAATATTTGGTGTTGATTACTAATGTATCAGTTGTGTTTCAATAAAGGATGATATAAATGATCATATAATAGTATTTCATATTGTTGGTTTTTAGAATACTAATTCACATATTTAAACACAGTTGGGCATGTCGTGTTACTTACTAGTATATCAAGCTAATTTTTAAATAACCATGATATATACATGGTCATGGTCATGTATTATAATGGTACTAACTAATAAAATAAATGATAATTTTTTTTAAAGAACACCCTATCTAGGTAACGAATAGCTCTAAAATAACGACTAGTTTCTTAGGTAATTTTCAGGCTTTGAACAGTAACTCGTCCTTGGACTATCGACTTTGGTGACAGATAGTCCCTGGACTTTCAAAATTCCGTTCGTAGTCCTTGGACTATCCAGTTTGGTGACATATAGTCCCTGGACGTTCAAAAGTCCGCTGGTAGTCCCTGGACTATCCAGTTTGGATAAAGTTAGTCACATGCGCATGTTTATTAGAGGGACTAACTTTATCAAAAATAGAAAGTCAAAGGACTAAATTTATCGAAAATAAATAGTTGAAGGACTATTTGTCACAAAAATTGATAGTCAACACATGCAAGGGGATTAACTTTATCCAAACTGAATAGTCGAGGGACTACGATCGGACTTTTGAAAGTCCAGGGACTATCTGTCACCAAGTGCGATAGTCTAGGGACGAGTTACTGTTCAAATCCTAATTTTCACTTTGGTTGTTGGTTTTTATGGTGGCTTAAGGCTATCTAGTCGAAAAATCCACCGGATTATGCATCTTCAACTATCACACGCTACTTCTTTAGCCTATGCTTGTCTCAGTTTGATTCCTCATACTTAATCCATTCTAAAGATGGAAATTTGTTATGCTCTATCAAGAAAATCACAACTATCATAAATTAGTTTATGTATTTAAGGCAATATCTTTCTCCCAATTTGCAACAATTGAATCTTCATTTGTACCACTATTGGTGTGGTTTATTTCTGATCAAAAGGTGTTTTGGAAAATAGTTTCTGGAATTTAATATGTTGAGTGAGAAGTAGAGAGATAAAAGTGGTGTATACTAGCATTAAATTTCTATCACCCCATTAATGAAAGTAGTTGGGATATTTATACTTGTTTAATGGGTTGTGGGCCTTCCGGGTCGGATCATGGTTTTGGGTTAAGTTTAAAAACCCATAAGCCTAAGATAAGAAATTACTAGCAACCAGCTGAGTCACAGTCCACTTGTTTGTCTTGTTCGGTGGGGCATGGTACTGGATATGTCCGAACCGCCCTCCGGATATATATAATAATATGTGTCAACGAAATCAGACCTCATCAGTAGGCCTAAGATAAGAAATGACTAGCAACCAGCTGAGTCACCGTCCATTTGTTTGTCCTCTTTGGTGGGGCATAGTATTAGATATGTCTGAACTACCTTCCAGATATATACAATAATATGTGTCAAATAAATCCGACCTCATCAACTGTAACTTTCATTTGCAACAAATTCATATAATTTTGTTTCCTCTTAAATATCATATTCACTTCAATGTGGTATTTCATTCTTAAATAATACTATAGATCTCTCTATGAAGTGTTGGAGAAAATATGTAAAAAACACATATAGCTTATGAGGACCAATGTTAGTGGTTTTTTAGTCAATCTTGTCATTTTGATGTTAAGACATAGTCTGTTACCAACCTTTGTTGAGTTTCAAGCTCATGTTAGTGAACTTTAATACAATCATCCAGAGGTCCAATAGAGACGTATTCTCCAACATCATTGTCTTGACCTACAACGCAGATGTCTTATATGTCACCAGCGTCATGCTTAATCAGCCTCTACGAGATATTTTATCTCATCGACTTAGGTTTCTGGTGATTTTGGGTTTGAAAAGGCCGTCGGTGGATCTATGGAGGTCTTTGATTCTCAAGGCTCTAAATCTGATATAGTCGATGGTTTTCTGGGTTGATATATAGGCAACGGTGTTGCTAAGGTTGGTGATATCATGATGATCATAAAGTGATCTAGGAAGGCCGACAGTTTTCATTGGAAGAAGAAGAGGACTTTTGATGACAGACATGGGTTGACTCAGGGTTCTCCTAAGACTTTATTGTATGAAGCAGAAACGCAAAACTAATTTACCTTTTGGGTTCTATGTTAGACCAATCGAGGGTTCTAACAATTACGTTCTGGATAGTTTTGACCAAGCCTCGATTGCATATATTAATCGGGTTCAATGGGCCTTCGTAGAAGTAACTATAATGAAGTTCTTGTCCGCATTATCGGATTTGTCCTCGAATAGGTACATATATTCTTTTGGAAGATGGAGAAGTAGGGTTCTAGAAATGCATCTGCCGCAATACCCAAATTAGAATGAAAATATTACATATCGTAGTAACAAAAGGTTACCCCTGTCTTAATAGAGTTTTGGCCCTCCTTATTCCATAGTCCAACACTATGGATAAGATATTTATGACTTATATGGTAATGTGCTACAAATTAAAAATTCCTTATTTAGTATTAAAACAATAAATTATCGGGCCTAATAGATTCAACTCTAGCTTCTTCAAGAATTCGTGGGATATTATGGGTAATAATATATGCAATGGGATCATGGACTTCTTCAATTTTGGGTGAATTTCACTTCTATGGCCCTCATCCTAAAAAAGGACACCCTCACATACACAACCTATTTGAGGCCTATTGCTTTATGAAATGTAGTGTACAAGGCTATTTCCAAGTTTTTAGCTAAGAAAATCATGACTCATTCTAGTACTTGATTAAAAAATCTCAATCTGCTTTCATCTCCGGAAGGACCATCTTTTCGGACATCCTTCTTACCCAAAAACTTATCACGGTTACAACACTAACTATAAAGTCAATATGGTCACTCTAAATATAAAATTTATGAAAGCCTTCGATAATGTTTATTGGAACCTCGTTCTTAATATCCTTCTCGTTTTAGAATTTCTTAGAAAAAGATGAGCTCTTGGGTTGTCCAATATATCAGTACTCCTTATTATAATAGTAACTTAAATAACGATCATATTGGCAATTTTCCTGGTACGAAAGGTCCAAGGAAAAGTGATCATCTATCCCTTTTTCTTTTCGTTCTCGTAATGCAAGTTTTATCCAGTATTCTTAGAGATAAGTCAACGACATGAATTTAAAATTCCATTATAAATGTTATGAACTCAAAATAGTCAATCTATATTTTGTTGTTGACTTAATGATTTTAATTTCCATGGAGATTTAAAATCTCTTAATCTTATCAAATATGGTTTAGATGTTTTTTTCTCGCTCTCTGGTGTACAAGTCAGTCAAACCAAAAGTTACATTTTCCTCTTGGGGGTTATCTTCACCCTTAGAAATAATTTCATCATCTTTTGAGGGTACATGATCAACTCCCTTCATGTTTAATACCTCGCAGTTTCCTTCCTCAAAGATCGACTTTTATATACTAATTGGTACCCTCTCCTTCATAATATCATTTCGTGTATAGGTTTTTTGATTTTAAATCATGTATCAAATGTGAACCTACTCCAGCTCATCAAGTATGTTCTATTTGGCGGCCAAGTATGTTCTATTTGGCCGCCAAGTATACTAGTCTTTAATCAGTATTATCCCTTCAAGGATTCTCAAAGAGCTTTCTCAATTCTTTCGTTGTTTCCTTTGGTCTGGCCACAAGATGAACATCTCAGGGTCTAAAGTGGTTTGGTCTTATCTTACATTGCTCATAAAATAAAGGGCTTGGTATTGGAGACCTAAAAACTTGGAATCAGTCGGTTGTCTTTAAAAACTTGTGGAAATAATCTTAAAGTTTCAGACATTATTCAGGATGGGCTGTGTAGATATTTTCGAGATGATCTTGTAGATGACATTGCAGCTGGAGATGGGGCGGTAGTTAGAGGGGGAGGAAGGGTTGTCAGTTTTAGGGATTAGGGCAATAAGGGTTTTGTTCCAGTCTGGATCCAAGTGCCCGCAGAGGAAGAAGTGCTTGACGGCAGCACAAATGTCAGGGCCCACAATATCCTAGCAGGCTTTAAAGAAGCATGCGCTATAACCGTCCGGGCAAGGGGATTTGTCACTGTCAATGTCGAAGAGGGCAGCCCTAAACTCCGAGTCGGAGGAGGGCTTGGTCATTTGGATTTGTCCGAGGGGAAGACGGTATGGTTTATGAGGGACGTGACTTTGGCAAGGCCGGGTAACCGGTGGCGCTAGAGGAACCAAGCAGGTTTTGGAAATGGGAAAGGAAGGTGGACGAGATAGTTTTAGGGTTGGAACTGGAGCGCCCATCAGGAGTGGTGATCGAGAGGATTTTGTTTCTGGCCCGGTGGGCCTTAATGCTATTGTGGAAGAATTTGGAGTTTTTGTCACCAAGCTTGAGCCAAGTCTCATGGGACTTTTTCTTGAGGAAGGATTCCTCGGCTCGGCTAAAGGTGGACGGTGGATATTATTTGGATTCTACCAACAATTCTCGTATTGGATTGGTGATGGTGGCATTGTTCCTCATGTTTGTTTTTTTCTACATCGACATTTTTTTTTGGATAATTCATTTAAGACCCCTTTTCATTTATCGGTATTATTTGTGTTATCGCGACAAGTTTCAGTGTTGTCGCTCTTTTTTATTTCAAATGTCAAATCTATATCTTTTTGTTTCATTTTTTTTTATTTTCCGATCTAGATCTAAATTTTCAGTAATAACATGTTGCAGGTTCGAATATAGTCTCATGCATTTTCTAGTATTTTAATGTATCCTATTATAATCTCATGTATTCCAGTTGTTTATGCATGTATTCCGGTTGTTTATGTATTTTGTTGTTATCGCTGTACAATTTTCCGGTAATATTTATGTTTCTGGTTGTTTTCGGATGTATTTTGGTGTTTCCATAATATATCTCATAACACTATAAATTTATTTATAATGTATTTACTATATATCTTTTTAAATAGTAGTTATAGTTTATTCAATTAGTTATTATTAAAAATATATAAAATATTATAGTCTCGAGGATTACACGGTATTAAATAATTATTTCATGATTGTATATATAAAAAAATTATCACCATCAACTATTATGGGAAAACTAACAAAGGAGAGGTCCTTACAAGGTCGAGCTCAGTATGGTTCATTGCGTAGCGTTGAGTGAGACTAGTTCATCAATTTTGTTCACGGAAAATTTGATTAGACTCATTACCTGGCCCCTAGAGACGCTTGATACTTTATCAATTCGCTTATTTATATCGTGTACAAGGTATGAGACTCAGTATGACCTTTACGTAGCCCGTAAACGTGGCAAGTTAGCCGGTTCGTATAAGATAACTCATTGGTTTATGATCAATGTGACCTCTTGCATAGCCCGTAGGCGTGGTCACTTACCCATTTGCTATTGTAAGACCATATAGATTTAAACAAACAAACACACATACTCGCAAAAGCATATAAATTATATTAAAAATCTAAATGTTAGTTTGATGCCTCATTAAAAAAACCACCACGCTCCATCAGGGGGAAAAGAGTGTATTTACTGAATTACAACGTGTAGCGATATAATTTAAGGTGATTAATGTTCCAAGGATGCTTTAAAGCGTTAACCTCAGCATCGGCGAGGTGATAAGCTCTGTTGTGTCCCTTGGATATAACCTAGTACAAGCCATCCCAAATTGGTCTTAATTTTCCTCCTGCTCTATCACCGGATCCGTAAAAAATATTCTGCGTGACCATATTCCCCACTTGGAAGTTGTGCAGCTTAAGGTGAGCGTTAAATCACCCACCTTCTATAATGCTCTTTCTGAACCCGTGTTTGATCACGACGCTCTTCTATGAGGTCCACAATTACAGTATAATCTGTGGTGTTATTGCTCTCCGCATAACTAACTATACAATAGTTTGGTACGATTATTTATGTAGGTACCACGGCTTCGTTTCCGTAAACAAGTGCGAGACGAGTATCACATTTATTTTTACGAGGAGTAATCTAATATGCCTATAAGACCTCATGCAATTTGTCTAGCCACTTGTCCTTATCTCATTCAAGCTTCTTTTTAATGCCTTCCAAGATGGTGCGGTTGGTGACTTCGACTTGGTTGTTTTCCTCTGGGTAATAAGGTGTGGAGAAGTATTGACTGATCGTATAACGCTTGCAAAATTTTGTTACCACAGCAGTTTGAAATTCTGGACCGTTTTCTGTCATCAAGATGTGGGGTATGCCAAACATAGTAAGGATTTGATTGTGGAAGAAATCACATATCTCTTGGGCTCGGGTTCAAAAAAGAGCTTTGGCTTCTACCCACATCGAAAAGTAATCCAGTACGACAATGAGAAACTGCCTCCTACCAGTTGTTATAGGAAATGGCTCAACAAGGTCGATGCTCCACTTATCAAAATGGCAAGGGACGACTATATGATGCATCATCTTACTCGGTAGATGCCCGGTATTGGAAAACTGTTGACACTGGTGGCATTGCTAGATAAGTCGTTTTGCGTCGGTAGCCAGTTCTGGCCATTAGTAACCTGCAAGTAGAAAACGTTGAATAAAACTCATGTACTCACAGTGTGCCCTGCCTCTCCAGTGTGTAGGTTCCTCAGAACTGAGGTAGCTTTTTCTTGATCGAGGCAACGTAGTAGGGTTCGTGTTTCACTTTTTTGGTATATGACATTATCTAACATATAATATTTGACAACCCGCAGGTGAAGAGCCCGAGCGGCTGTCTTATCGGAAGGGAGAACGACATAATTTAATTATAAAATATATGTTTGTCTCTAATCATTAGTGTGTCGATGGCATGGATGGTTTCACTCTGAGTAACCAGTTCAGTAGTCGGCAATTGTTGTGTGAGGATGAAAGGGTGCCCACCCAAAGTTGCGGCCTTAGCCAATGAGTTGGCGATGGAGTTTTCTTGGCGCGGAACTTGTTCGTAGAGTACCGTGTCAAATTTGGACTCGTACTCCTTGTGTATTGCTAAGTAGCCGCGGATGCCTTATTTCTTTGCATCATAATTTCCCTTAGATTAATTGATGGCTAGCTCTGAGTCTGATCAGATTTGTAGGAGATGAGCCCCGCATATTAAGGCCAGTTTCAAACTGCAAATGACCACTTCATATTCTGCAACATTATTAGTCACCATAAATTTAAACCAGATCACTTGTCTGACCTCTTCTCTTTTAGGTATTTGGAGGATGACCCCTACACCACCTTTAGATATGCTCGACACTCCATCGGTCTCGAAAATCCATTCTATTTGCTTGGTTGCTGGTGTACTGGTGTATGAACGACATATGTCCCTCAGCGGGGTGAACTCTATCAATAAGTCAACTACGGTCTACCCCTTGATTGCGGTACGTAGTTCAAATTGGATGTCATATTCCCCAATTTCGATGTTCCACGTTAACTTGCCTGAGGTATCAAGTTTTTGTAGCATCATTTTAAAAAGGAAAGATGTGTGGACAGTAAATGTGTTCCCCTGGAAGTATGGGCGCATTTTCTGGACAACTATCACCAGGCCCAATGCAAGTTTCTCGAGGTTGAGGTATCTAGTCTCGACATCGACCATAGTTTTTCTGGTATAGTAGATAGGCCACTGAACACCGGTTGGTTCTCTGACCAGGACTGCACTGACAAAAAATGGTGAAACAAGTAAGTATAAAAATAGCGGTTCACCGACTAGGGGCGGATAAAATCTCTGGCGATGTAAGGTAGTTTTTCAACTCGTTAAAGGCCTTATTGCATTACTCTATCCAGTCGAATTTTTTAACCCCTCCGAGGATCTTGAAGAACGAGTGACTCTTATCTGAGGCTCTGGAAAGAAAATGGGAAAGTGCTGCGAGGCCTCTTGTGAGACACTACAGCTCTTTGATATTTGTTGGTGGTGCCATTTTTATGATTGCTTACATTTGGGCGGGGTCGTCTTCGATGGCCTTTTTCTGACTATGGAGCCTAGGAATTTTCCACTCCTTTCTCCAAAATAGCATTTTATCTGGTTAAGCTTTAAATTAAACTGGCGCAGTAGGTTGAACACAGTTTGGAGCATCTCAAGCTGTTGGTCGGCTGTATGCATTTTGACGATCATGTCATTAATATATGCTTCCATATACTTACCTAAGTGTTCTCTAAAAATGTGGTTGACCAGGCGTTGGTATGTAGAACCCGTATTCTTTAATCGAAAAAACATCACTGTGTAACAATACAAGCCTTGCTCGGTTTGGAACGTCGTGTGTTCTTCATCCGACAGGTTGATGCAGATCTGATTGTAGCTCGAGTATGCGTCCATAAATAAGAGGAACTCACACCCCGAGGTTGAATCCACGAACTGGTCGATGTGGGGTAGAGGAAATGGATCTTTGGGGCATGCTTGATTCAGGTCAGTGTAAACGACACACATGCGCCATTAACCTCTTTTTTTCTTAAGTAAAACCGGGTTTGCTATCTATACCTGATACCGAGCTTGCCTAATATGTCCTATTCTGGAAAATTTCGTCACCTTAGTAGATATGGCTTCTTGCTTCTCGACAGAAAAATTATGTTGCTTCTGTCGCACGGGTTTGGTATATGAGTTGATAGCCAACTCATGACAGATAACTGAGGAATCGATAGCCAACTCATGACAGATAACTGCTACTACCTTATTGACCAAGTCTGGAGGATCCTCTTCTGGCTGCTTTGGTTCTCTAGGGTCATCAACAGGCTCAACCGAGGGTGGTGCATTTCTTCTTTCCTCGGGATGGACGGTTATTGCGTAACATGTCTTTGTCGTACATTGGCTTCCTTGGATAATACTGATTGTGCTTCTTATTGGGTTCTTGACACATTACATGAACGTGCATGGGATGGCATCCATCCTATACAACCAATATCGGTCGATTATCGCATGACAGGAGTTGGGGGCGTCCGAGATCATAAACAGTGTTTTGAGCTTGCATTTAGTAGCTTTGTAACCTATTGTGACCATCAGTTCGACTTCTCTAACACACTGAGACGCCTTACCTTCATATCCGACCAAGGTTCATTGGGTGGGCTTGTAGGGTGGTACTTTATGCATTAGATTTTAGCTTTCCTTGAAAATGATGTTGGCCGAGCTACCCCATCTACTAGGACTCGTGTCACCATTACTCCAATAATGTCCAAATTTATCGTCAGCGCATCCTCATAAGGCGTGGTGACACCTCTCAGGTCGTCATCATTAAACGTGAGGTCTGCCACAAGGTCTCGGTAGTTACGATAAGAGGAAATTTCAACCTCATATACGTTGTGATCAGTTCATTCCCTTTTGTCGGTTTTTTGTCCTTCGGCTACCTTGGAGTTTCCACCGGAAATAGTGAAGAGAGATGGAGGGTTTCCCTTTACGTCAGAGACCATGTTACTAGCCATCTCGGACTGCTTTCCAAATCTATCATGAGGTGATGGTAAAGCGTCATTCCCTCGGTTAATGGTTATATCTGAATATCCCCCCGCAATGGTGAATAGTCATTGTTGTTTTCCTTTATCTGCTCGTTCGTCGTCGTCAAGCTTATCCCTATTAATTGGATGCGATTCTTCCCTTACTCGGGTTGACAGTGATGATCGTGCTGTTTAATGAACTGGATGAGTTCTCCACCATTTATTAGTCTCTGAATTTCTTCTCAGAGTTTCCAGCACTCATTAGTTGGGTGGCCATGATCATTATGGTAGGAGTAGAAATACATGTTCGATCTTTTAAACATAGGGGTGATCATTACTCGCAGCGTTTGATACTTTATTTTTTCCTTTGTACGATCGTAGATGATCGATATAGACTAGTTCAACGGGGTAAATAGCTTGGATGGATTTTCATAGTGTAGTAGTCTCCAGCTAGCGTCCTGATGAGGTGCGTCGTCAATTTGTTTTCGGTGGGACTGTCCTCCTTTAGGATCAGCGACATGTCTGTATGGTGAATTTCCTTTTCGGACTTCATCTACTCGGATGAACGTATCTGCACAGGCGAGCAAGTCTCATATCTTCTTTGTTGGGAATTTAATTAGGTCAGTATACAGCTCCCCTCGTCGGTTCATGCCTCTCTTGAGGGAGGCTACGGCCATATTTTCTTCTAGATGTGGCCAAGAATTTATGGCGTGAACAAAACACTTAATATAACTTTTCAGTAACTCACCTTGTATTCTACAGGCCTGCGATATCGTGAACGGATATCTTCGGTAGACTACTGAACCAGTCCATTTCATTTCCCTTGAGGGTCATAACCAGGACTCGACATAGCATAGCGTCATTGGGGTTAAATTCCATCATCATATTGCGAAACTGTTCCAGATGTCTCTCCGGATCTCCAGTTCCATGGTAGGCTTCCATCCTGAACGGGTCAAATTTTCTCAGCAACTAGGCTTCGAGAAATTTTTTCACAAACGGGGACTCCTTGAGGATATAGCTGGACATTCTCATTTGCACCGATCGTGTTCCCTCTGATAGACTTCAGGTATGCTCGTATCACCGTTGTGCTCACTCGTCCACTCAGTTTGCTTTATAATTAGTTCGGTTAGGTGTATTATGTTTTCCCTGTTAATTCTATTTGCTTGGATACCATCTGACTTACTAGATGGTAGATACCCCTCATCATTAAGAATTTAAATAAATTTTAGTAGTGTAATGTGTGACCATAACTATTATATGTGCGATTGAAGTGAAATAAATGAATTATCCACGTAAATATTTAATTCAAAAAATTGAAAAAATAGATAATTTTTTAAGATAAACAAATTTTAAATTGAGTGTTAATAACAATATTTTTTAGAAATATACAAATATATACCATAATCTTTCACATGAGCTATAACTACCCTTTTATCTAAATAAATATTGTTAATATTAAAATTTTATATAAAATATATGAATTTTATATAAAATATATGTATTTTATAAAAATTTGAAACAAAATATGTAGGCGGACTTATACAAAGCCGATGTACCATTTTCATCTGTATGCATATAAAATATTATTGTTATTGCTTAAATGATTTGATTTTAATTTTTTAATTTTTTCTTTTATATATTTTATACCAAGTGATTTATGGCGTTTGTTTGGGTGTTAGTTAGAAAGTGATTAAAGATTAGATTGTGTTTGGAATATAGGTTTGTATATAAGTATGAATAATTTGATCTTCATACTAGTGTGATATTATTGTTTTGGGTCCAAAAAACCATAGGATTTTGTTTTTTGGTTCACTTGGTAAACGTCTCATACTAGTTGAGATATGTTCTTACTTTTATATCATTGATCTAACTAATGTGGGATGTGGGACTTTGGTCGCACCTACAAAGTAATCCATTCGAACAAAATATAATTTTAGACTAATCTCAATTGAATTGCATCTGTTTACTTTAATCAGGTTGTGCGAGTATTCTCTGTCTAAGCCATATAGCTTTACAACATATCTATCTACTCACTCTTATTAGACCACACTGCATGTTTCTCAGTGTCACTCCAATAAATTCACTCTCTTTATAGACTTTAATCAAGCTACACCGCTTGATGAGCCACAAGCACTACAAACTACGTCATACTTGTGATCTATAGAACATATCATATACCTTGATCATGGTTGTTGGTTCATCATGTTTGACATCCAAGAGTTTCACCTATATCGCGTTTTGTCTGGGCAAAGAACTCTGATACCATTTTTTGGGAATATAGCTACCGTATATTCTGCCTCCATATATAAGTATAAACAATCTGATTTCTGTACTAGTATCATATTGTCCGTTTTAGGCCCAAAGACCCGCACAACTTTATGTTTGGTCCACTTTTAAAATACATTATACTAGTTGAGATATGTTATTATTTATATATCATTCTCATGCCTAACCGATATGGGATGTAGCTTAACAGCTTACACGATAGTATATGTTATTGAAATATGTTGGAGAATGAGAAATAATGCAATTTGGATTGTTGGAGAGAAAGTGAAGAGTTAGTCATGGAATTAGATATTTTCAATTTTAATTTTAGTGAGATAAAAAAAAGTGGATAGCTAGAAGAAAATATGATTTCTAAAGAATCAAGTGTTTCCTTAAATGAAAATATTTCTATATTTATATGGAAATATTTGGCTAAAATATTTTAAGTTTTTTGCTTAAGTCTTTTGTGTTATAACAAGAGCTTTGTGTCTTTAGCCTTACAATCTTAAATTTCATACAGAATCAGTAATATACAATTAATACATTAAGATATATTTCAACCTATACAATTTACACCATTATCAAAAGCCATTTTACCTTTACAAGATCATCAAGTTATGACTAGAACCTTGAAGTATTTTCTTTCTTCGAATCTTTTATTGTCTTTGTTATGTGATTCAACCAATTTTTGCTTGTCTTGTTGTCTTGAATTGAATGTTCACGTCCCAAGTGAAGACCTACAGAGTCGAACTACGGAACTAGTTATGAATGGACTCATGAGAATCTTGAGGTTTATTGATCTTATACTTGTCTCATGAAAAATAATTTGTCGGTATAATCCTTATTTGAGGATAAAAGACTCTGTTTTATAGAAGAGAGAATTAGTACAAGTATAATTAGTATTTTCTATACTTTCGATTTACTAATAGTTAGTTATCTTGTAGGTATAGACTTCATTCTATTTAATATTGCCAGAAAGTAGAGAGATACATTTGAAAAAAAAAATACTTCGAATTACATGTGTATGCATAAGAGTAGCCTTTTTATCCCTTTAAAAATATGGATGAAGGACTATTTCTTGATCATAATTTGTTGAACATGTAATCTGAGACTTTATGTTTCACTATATCTGAAACTTTATTTTATACATAAATATTTTTAATGAATTTTTATTTAAATCTTTTGCCTACCGGGAACTTTACACTTTGTGGAGGTGAAAGGCTAAGTTTTTAAGAATTATTTTTGTATATTTTCTCATATAGTGGGTGGTTGTTTTACACGTGTCACAAACGTTTAACAATATTATTGTTAA
The DNA here is from genome assembly GCA_036936605.1 of Limnanthes douglasii subsp. nivea. NCBI lineage: Eukaryota > Viridiplantae > Streptophyta > Magnoliopsida > Brassicales > Limnanthaceae > Limnanthes > Limnanthes douglasii. Next base: position 130,862,230 of record JAUPFV010000002.1, read on the forward strand.
CCTACGTGCACTACTTGTTAAACACTTTTTATCTCAATCCTTAGATTTTTTTATAATGACCTTTAATCTACGATGGATGTTCAAAAATTTAAGAGTTGTGGTTTGTTGACCTTCCTGCTTGAAATAATCTTATTCTTTCTCATTTTTATTCATTTACATATTTTACTCTTTAAACTTTTTATTTTTTTTTTTTTTTTTACATTTAGAGTTCCCCACATTCATACAACTTATGGTTTTATAATTTTTATGTTATAAAAATGGCAAGATCAACAAATCTGCAAGATCATATAGAATAAAGCACAATCCAATAGTAAAAAATAAAGTAGTAGTGTTTAATTGAGGGATATTTTCTCAAGAGATTGAATTAGAGATGATGAATCTCTTAAGGAAGTTATGATGTCCCACGATCCTCCTAGGAATCATTTTGCATCTTTTGTTCACAGTGTTTCTCTTATGATTGATTGTGAAAATTATGTATTGATGTTTCTCATTTGTATGTAATATCATTGTTTCTCTCAATTGCTCATATCTTTTCTATATTTGTGAGTATTTGTCTTGTTGTCGTCCTTGTGTAACTTGGCACCTCTTCTATTACTTCTAGATTTGGGACTTTATCTACTTTATCTTTGACAAATATCGAAGGAGCTTATAATATGTACACAAGAAGAATCTCTCCATGAGGAAATATTTGGGAGCTGTAGAAACTATAATCTTGAGTGGACGCATATGTATTTAAATCATGGATGAATATTTTTTATGAAGATAAAAGAATGGGTAATATATTCCAATGTTCATAGCTGAGGGAAAATCCTTTATATTGTTTGTCTGAAGTAGTAATGATTTTTACTTTATTTTTTTGTATTAGGTGTTGGTTCTCTAACAGTGAGGATTCAATGAAATCGTTTTGAGAAACTTACATATGTCTCAGTTAACTTATACTAAATTTATGAATAATGTTAATGGGTACCATTATTCATTATCGGTATGTGTATTAAAGGTTTAAGATTCGTCATTTTTTTTACCTTGGCCAAAATTTCTTTTAGGAATTAACACTTATTTATATTATTTTACCATGACACCAACTATCGGTATTTTTCAAAAATCTTTCTAACCCTGAGAAGAAGTGGATGAGCAAAGTTGTTTATTTCTCCGATATTTGCGAGGTTGGTCTAAAAGAGGATCAACACATTTGTTCTTATGTCTAAATGTCTGAATGTAAGTATTTTCTCTTCTGTATGTATGTTTCCTGTATTTTTTCTATTTTCATAATCCTTAGATGTAGTTAGCTTTCCTGTTTATTTTATGCCCATATACTACTACTTTCTTTAAAAATCAGATCATTTACCTAAAAAATAATATTAAAAAATTGTAAAATATGCTACAATATGGTTCAATGATTACAGGACCATCCAGGTACATCAGAATGTTTGGACCCTGTCGATGTTGTTATAACTCCAGCTTCGTCATGCCAATTGAGATTAAAATGGTAATGTTAACCATTCTCTTGTTATGAAACCTATTATGGAATCTTCGAGTCTAAGACTTGGGTTGCTAAAGACTCTTTAACTTGCTTGGTAGAATATATTTTTTTTCAAAACGAGCACTTGTGAACATTCTAGGAGGCCAAATTATTTATTACTCTTCTATCAAAGTTGCAAAGACTTTGAGTGATGTGATTTTGGTTGCTGATTCGAAGTTAATATCTGTTATTTTTAAGGCCATAACAACAAACTTCCTTTCATGATTATTACAATAAAAACCTTCTTTTGTTGCATTCTGTTCTACCTTTATACAATGCTTTACATGGAGCTACTAAATCCCCAAAATCAAGCGTTTTTTTCTTCATAATTTTTTTTATCACCAATCTTGACAAAATCTTATATTTATAAAAATAGACTACTACCAAATCATGGTAATCTTGCAACATGTTTTTTTATTTCCACAAAAATCTTCTATTTTAGTCCCTCTAACTCTTTTATAAGTTATTTTTATAATGTGTTATATAATTCTTGAAGGCATTCATGAAACATTTAATGTAGCATGGAGGAATATTGTTGAACCAGGTTAAAGTATTGACCTAAAAGTCATTGAGAACTTTTTGCACATAAATTTGCAAAATTTTGCTGAATTGGAGTATGGTTAAGGTTTGGTTGGGAGTTTATAGGGACCTTTGAAGAGTTTTATTGATTCATATAAAGATGATGATAGTGTTGAATATATGCGTATGTTACTGGTGGAACTGGTGGATAACTTTGGTGTATTGTTTGGTGAACTGGTAGAATATAAAAGTAATTTTGTTATGTAGGTTTCATTGATGGAGGGACTTAGGTGAAGTTTGGTTGCGCCCCCTACTGAGCCGGAAAGACTTGATGAAAGTTTTGTTGGGCTACTTGAGACACTGGATGAGCGTGATGGTTATTTTTTAGGCTGCGAGTTTACTATGGGCATGTATTGATTTTCATTATTGGCATTCTCTTGATACCGACGTGGGTGATGCTCAGGGACATGTCCCTCATTTTTCATTTTATGGTTGTGTTTTGAAGTTGAAGTTTTACTCATTATCTTATTATTTCAGCCACGATGAAGACGATAGTGCTTCTCATTCCCACTAGGGGACCCTTGGTCTAAAAGTTTCATAGGCTTTTCAACTTTAGTGTGATGAGGTAACTTGCTTCAGTAGGTAATGTTCTGGTAGTTCTCTCTTATCATAAAGCTTGCGGAATAATCCATTGTTTTCCTCATTTTTCGTTTTGAGGATGTTTGGTTACAATTGGATATTGTTGTACTAGGGAAGTCATTGTGGTATGTAACGATTTGTACATGCTGGATTGTTCTTCTCTCAGTTCATTTAGTTGATGTTGAATGTCCACAATATGAGAAACTATAGTCGCATGTATAGCATTCACATCGACAGCCAAATGTGGTCTGTTTGGTATTTTCAGATCGACTAAGGGATCAAATTTTGCAAACAAATTTGACGTTATCACTAGTGTTTTTAGGCTTTATAGATTTTTTTTTGTTTGTTTTTTAAAACAATATCATACAATGTACCATTTTGGTGAAGTATAAATGTGTTTGGAAGTTATTTGGAGAATAATTGAGATTTAGAGGACATATAAATCATCGAAAAACTATCGTGGTGGTTTCAAAATTTTAAAAGCGTTAAAATTTTGAAAACGTTAGCGAAGCTTATATAATGACGCGTAAAGGTCGAAATCTATCGAAGAATAAATAAAAAAACAATTATCGGTGTGAAATAAAAAATAAAAAATTACTTAATAAAATGAAATATTTTTATCTGAATCGTAAAAAATAAAAGATTTAAATAGTTAGAACCTAACTGTGGGAAAGTTGATTCTATTTATTTATTTATAAAAAAATATCTTTTCGATTTTTAGTATAATTTTTTAATATTCTAATAAATTTTGTAGTTTTAAACTTGTCATTTTAATTTTATGTCTAAAAGAATAATATAGATCTAATGTACATTAAGATGGATAATAGACTATACAATTTTTTCGTTTATTAATTATAAATGTTTATATATAAAGAAAATCATCGCTTTTATTTCTACAAAAGTGAGTCATTTTCCCCCTTTAAACTGTTTTTGGATTTCATTTGAAAAACTAATCCTCAGATTTTGTGAAAATTAATCTTTTTGATAATCAACTCATGGGACTTTTCTGCTGCACTGAAGAGAAGACGGAAAAGTGACTCATTTTGTTTTTCTCAATCTAAAATTACAATCTACTGTATAATATAAGTATTTCAAGGGGAGTATTATTATAGCCATCTTGCTATTCAAAGATTCGAACAATGGGCATGGAGCCCAAGAAAAGTTCCTTTTGCATTTCTTCATTGATTGAATAAAGGAGTACTATTATATGTAGATAGTTATTGACTCCATATATTATATGTTCAAAATCGTATAATTAAAAAGTTAATCTAAGTGGCACATGCTGCATGTTTGCCCCAATGTTGCAAGATTCTTAAAAAAGGAGGAAATATATCTTTAAAGATTTACCAATCACTTTCATTGCTATCTTTACTCTATATATATATATATATATAATAAAAGTTGAAATTTATTAGACTTAACCATACTTTAAAAAAAATGTCATTTCCAACTTTTTCTTTTTGGAGGTTGTATTTTTATGTTAAACTTGTCATGTTTAGGTTGCATAGAAAAATCTTTCCAAAAATTTAACAAAAATGATGGATTTAAAATAAAAAAAAAGTAAAGATTTTTAAAAATATAATTGATCTCCGAATGAAGGTTTATTTTATATTTATAGCATTTAAACTATATACTTTTCCAATCATAATCATAAAGTTACATGTGTTCCTAGTCATTAAATTATATGTGTCAGTTTGTTATAATCATCTAACAAACTTTCTTGAGATTCTCTTATAAAACGGAATGTGTAAATATGTGCGCGCCTGCTTGATAACCTCTTATGGAATGATGATACGTGTAAATATGTGCACGTGTTTCGACTTTAAATTTAACTTTTGTCATAATCTTCAATGCAACCCTCGTCATTGATGAGGCAATAAATCACCAAGCTCGAGATTAGAAATATAGATTATTAAGTGAAATAAATGTATTTGTCCTATTCTTGTATTAATTAATTGTTAGAAGAGAATATTCCCAAGTTAGGGAAAGTGAGGGATCAGGTTGTAAAAATGAAGGACCACAAAAAAAATAAGTGGGGCACCTCACCCACTATATAAGAGAGCCCTCTCTTTTTTCTCGGTTGGTGAGCATTATTAAATAAATTCTCATTCTACTTTCTCTCTATACTTTTATTTCTAGTCACATAAAACACTAGATCTAAGATTCCTACTTTAGTCACATTTTAACTTCTCATTGGCGCCGTCTGTGGGAACGAGTGATACTTGAAGGTCACATTTTTTCCTCAAAATCACGACTAACTGAAATATAAACGACGAGATGACTAGTGACGGGATCGAGAGAGTTTCAACCCGAAATGGATCACTGTTTGAAGGTGAGAGATTCCCCGACCACGGCCATTATGGACGGGGTCGGGACAAGAGATCAACTCTAATCATCACAAGAAGACAGCTAATGGACGAGATTGTGAAGCTGAACACTGAAAAAGAAAAAGCATTGAACAAAAAAATGATCCGAGAAAGGAGAGGCAAGGAACATATAATTGACACCGACAGAGAAGACTCTTCGGGTGAGAATCGAAACAAGAACAATTCTCGTGGCCGAGGCCGTCGGGAACTCAAACCAGTTCGGGAAGTGGAAAGAAATGTCAAGCGTCCTTCAGAACAGGATCGAGACGATTCCACTGATTTCACTACCGATGAATCCTTAGGAAGAGAATCCCAACGTAGAATCAGACACAATAAATTGACAAGGAAGAGCATATCCCGATGCAATAAAGCAAGGTTGTTCAATTCACCAAAACACAAGAGGGACAACACGAAAAAAAGTACGTCGAACTCTCATGAGAAAGAGGAAACGGTGACAAGAAGTAAGGAAGAGCGGGTAGTATTGCCTTAAGTTCAATGGCAACCGTCAGGAAGCCAAACGCACAGGTACATGGTTAGCAGCCAGTTCGTCAATCCAAATAATGAGAGATTGTATGGGATTCCCACTGAAGGCCTCGGTGGTGGCGCTTATGGATTTTGACTCAATTGGAGAGCATCAGAATTGTCGGATGAAATATTGTCGGGACATCTCCCAAAACGATTTGACATATCAACGTTAGAAAAGTACGACGGCAAAAAAGATCCAGATAATCATTTGGAGGCCTTCAAAAAATTTATGCTGAGTTTCAACAACGACGACAAGCTTTTGTGCCGAGCTTTTTCAATCATGTTCAAAGATCGGGCCTCAAAATGGTACAACAGGTTTCCGCAAGGGTGCGTAAAAAAATTCGGATGTTCTGAGTAATATTTCGGCAGCAATTTGTTGGAAGCAAGAGCTTCCAAGCAAATGGAGATACGATTGTCAAGTGTAGGCAGAAGGTGGGAGAAATCCTCAGGGATTGTACTAGGTGTTTCATTGATGCTAAAACAGATCTTGACCATTGCTAAGAAAACGTGGCATTAACGGGGTAGCAGTTAGGATTACTTCCGGAACCAATGGAGCAAGCTGTGACTAAGAAACATGCGTTTAATTTTTCTTCCCTTTTCGCTCAGGTGGAAAAACAAATATTGATTGAAGAGACAGAGGCATCCGAACTGGCCGCACAAATCCAGCAGAGCACGCAGGTCGTGATCGCTACTCGACAGAATACTCAGTCAAGGTATATCTCGCAACCTCAACCAATTAATACACTCCCCCCTAGTGCCCAGCCTAACCCGGTCCAAACCCAAGTGTCTCAGGTGCAGAAGGTCAAGCAAAACAACCAAGTGGTCACCCGACCCATTTCTACAAATGGATCCGACCCGCTCAGTATATCGACCTGGCCGAATGTGTTAACCATTTACGAGAAGAGCATAAAAAATAGAATTTACCGAAAACTATTTCCAATCCCGACCCCTCGGGAGAGTAGGAATAATCGATATTGTAGATATCACGAAGACGTACGGCATGGCACAAAGGATTGTATTGCTTTGCAAAATAAAATACAGATGCTGGTGGAGAATGGGAAGTTACTTGAGTACATGAAGAAACGGGTACAACAATGAGCTGCGTCTGAAGAAATTATGGCTAGTACAGAAACCGGAGATAGCGATGGTCATAACAAAGGTTACAGATATCTTCGATGTATCTGTAGAATACCTCGATCCTGAGGTCAATCACAATGTCATTAGAGTCATTGAAGAAGAAGTTATGGAGAGTTGGAAGAATTTAAGTAGTCTCTGCCAGTTTTTTGAGTCCCTAACATTTTTTGGAGGCGATTCAATGGCAAGAATCGCCAATTATTCACGAAAGCGGTACATCGTGAATCTGGCGACCCAATTAGAATCTCGGACATCTCCTCATCTGCACCGGAGTCTATCACCAATCCTATACTTTGACGACGATGATATGAGGGATATAGCAGGCCCTGATGAAGACGTTGTCATAACTAGGGCGACAATTGCGGGAGAGGAAGTTCGTCGTATACTTGTGGACACCGGAAGTTTCGCGAATATAATTTTATTTTCTACTTTTGCTCAGTTCAAGAAACCACTGGTGATCTCAATGTCAGATCGAACAATTGTTGGGTTCACAGGGTCAACGACAGTGGTAATTGGCGAATTTGAAGGCATAGTGCAGCTTGGTCACGGACCGTTTAAGAAAGAGGTCACATCTCTTTTCGTGGTTGTTGATGCACCCGCTTCGCACAATACCATTTTGGGCAGATCATAGATGTCACGAATGCACGCGGTGACATCCATGTATCAGAGACTAGTAAACAAGGCATGCGAGAAACAGATCAGGAGAAACGTGGAAGTTTACATTTACGACATGCTCGTCAAAACTAAGACCGACGATAACTATCTTGTTGATCTGAGAGAAACCTTTGATAGCCTAAGGGATATAAACCTCAAGCTAAACCCTGAGAAATTCTATTTTGACATTCGGTTAGGAAATTTTTTAGGTTTCTTAGTCAGCAAAAAAAGGATTGAAGCAGACCCGACCAAATTGCAAGCTTTAACTAGCATGGCACCCTCAAGGAATGTCAAAGAATTTCAGATACTGACGGGGAGGTTGGTAGCTTTAAATCGATTTATCTCCCGTTCCTCTGATAAGTGCCCCGTTTTTTCTGGTTTTGAGAAATGCTAAAGCATTCGCATGAACATCAGCTTGTGACGAGGCTTTTGCGGGAATCAAGAGTTACTTGTCATCCCCGAACCTTTTAACAAAACCTTTGAAGGGCGAAACTTTGTTTTTGTACATTAGCGGTCTCTGATTATACAGTAAGTTCGGCTTTGGTTAGCGAGTCAAGGGTGGTCCCTAAAGCGGTTTACTTTGTAAGTAGAAGTTTACTGGAACAAGATATCTCAAGCTTGAAAAGATGGTGTTGGCCCTAGTTATCGCGGCGCGAAAGATGCGACCATACTTTCAGGCTCATTCGATAATTGTGAGAAAATCTTTTCCCCTCAAGTACGTGTTGCAACGACCAGATATCTCTGGACGAATGTCCAAATGGTCGGTCGGATTGGGTGATTTCGATATTGATTTTGAACCACGAACGGCTATAAAGGGCCAAGTTTTAGCTGATTTCTTGGTAGAGTTTCATTCGAGCCGATCAAAAGTTGCGGAATTTCCCGAGGCCAACAGAATAGAGGAATGGGTAGTCAGAACCGATGGAGGCTCAAATATCAGCGGATACGGGGCAAGCGTGCAGATAACCACACCTTCGGGAATAATGATGCACCAGGCAATCCATTTCGGTTTCACCGCATCCAACAACAAGGCTGAATATGAGGCCGCGCTAGCAGGTTTGAGATTGGCACAAGTATGTGGCGCTAGACATATTCGTCTCATTAGTGATTCTCAGTTATTAATAAACCAAGCGTTGGGTGCGTCAGAAGCCAGGAAAGAGCATCTGGCTCAGTATTTGGCCGCGCTGCATGTATTGACTGCCTCTTTTACCAAAGTTACTTACGAGAACGTTCCCAGAGCCAATAACATGATCGTGGACTCCCTCGCATCAGCTTCTTGTTCGAACAACTACCCATGGATAATAACTCAGGAAACTCCTTCAATCATTAAGAGAACAAAGCTAGACAACCGACCCGAAATCGTTTGTCAGATATCTTCGATAGCCTTTTCGGACTCGAGAAGAGATATTATAAACTTCATAGCAGAGCGTTCCTTACCCGAGGACAGAGCATCGGCAAGAAAAATACAACAAAAATCTCGGGGATGTGTGCTTTTGGGAGATGTACTTTACAAGAAATCTTTTAGTATACCGTTACTAAGATGTTTGGGAACAAACGAATCACAAATAATTTTGTCGAAGCTTCACAACGGAGAAGGGGCCGCTCATTGCAGCTTCAAAGCCTTGATAAGGAGGATCTTTCTTGTAGGATTCTATTGGTCGACCATAACCGCCGATGCAAAAGGCATAGTGAAAACGTGCGATACTTGTCAGAGGTTTGCAAACGTAATTCACACGCCTGTTGTTTCCATGGAATCAATCTTAGAAGGCCTGGGGAATCGATCTGGGAGGGCCATTACCAATGACATCTGGTGGAAGGCAGATGATAGTAGTTGCAGTGGATTATTTCTCCAAGTGGGTCGAGGCCAAGCCATTATCAGGAAAAAATACTAAAGATATTATCAAATTCATATGGTCAAACATTTGTTGTAGATATGTGGTCCCTCAGAGACTCACCATGGACAACGGACCACAGTTTGATAGCAATGAAATGAAGTCATTTTTATCGTCCCATAGAATCAAGCAGTGTTTTTCGGCACCTTTCCACCTGCATGCCAATAGTCAGGTCGAGGTCACAAATCGGACTATTATAGACGGACTAAAAAAAAACTTTGAAGGAAAAGCTGGTAAATGGCCGGACCATTTGCAGGAAGTGCTTTGGGCCTACTGCACAACTCCCCGAACGGAAACCCACAAATCACCTTATGCTCTGGTTTATGGAATGGATGCGGTAACCCCTGCCGAGATAATTTTCCCCTCCTTCAGGGTTGGGAGCTATGATGAGAACATGAATGGAGACAAACGATCTTTGGCTCTTGACTTGGTAGAGGAAACACGAAGTCTCGCACAGTTAAATTCACTACAGTACCATACCCTGATAAGGAGTCGATACGCGTCGAGAATTCGTCGCGAGAATTTAAAGTCGGAGATATGGTTTTGAGAAGAGTTTTTCTGCACACTAAAGATAAAAGCCTCGGTAAGCTCACACCAAATTGGGAAGGTCCATATCAAGTCGTGGAAAAAGTCAAGAACGGTACCTACATGCTTCAAGACAAGCATGGGCGACTCTTGAGACTCCGGTGGAATATTGAGCATCTAAAGATTTATTTGGATTAAATTTTCAATCTCTTTTATGATTAATTAAAACTATGTAAAAACTTTTGATCGGGGGTGCACTATTTCCTACCTTGGTGGTGTGAGGAGGTTTTAATGAGGCATTCATGGCAACTGATCTGTTTAATCTACAAAATATGCCTCTGCGGGCGTGAACTACGACAAAAAATATTACAACAAACGAATTCAAGCATCCCCATCGTCGGAATCGGTATCTGACATATCAGTGTCATCTCTTTCCTCATCTTCACAAACAGCACCGAGCGGGCGATTCTCTTCTAGAACATCCAACTACATCGAGCCCAATGTCAGGTCGGGAAAGTGGTTATATAGGTTTAGAACATAAGCGGCTTTAACATCAGCCACTTCCCTCTTCATTAGCTTTTTACACTTGGCGGCAAAACTGGCATTTTCAACTTTACCAAGATCCGAAAACTCATCAGTTTCCTTGGTCTTCTTTACCACAAAGTGGCGAAGAAACTGATTCTGGACTTTCCTTCCAAGTGACCTCCTTTATTGTCATGGTCTTTCGTGACTCGCGAAAGATAAGAGCTTATGGAATTTTTCTTTGCTTGAAGAGATGTCAGGACCGCCTCGGATTTCACACTTTCTCTTCCGCGATTTTAGTCTTATCCTCCAGAAGCTTTTTTCCGGCGTCCCTCTCTTTCAGCTCTTTCTTCAATTCAGCTATACGTTTATTGGCATCTGACAAGTGTTGGCTCAGTTACCCTACCCGTCTCTCTTTCATTGCCAACGGTACGATCATGTTGTATAGCGATAGAGACAAGACATCATTACATTGCAAGGGAAAAGTATTTGAACTTCCAGGCACCGAAAGCACGGCAAGTTTCATCCCACTAGACGAGGCTTCGTCAGCTCTATTTACATCAGAAGGGCCGACCCTTTTCTTCTCTGGGGTGAACTCACCAACTTCATCTTCATCGGCGATCACCACAACAGTGGAATTCTCTGCATAAAGCGCTGCTATCGCAGCAACATCCCCGGCCTTGGCACCCTCTCCATACTGATCGAAGAGAGCTGGAATAGTAGTGTTCTCGATGAACGGCAGAACCATCCCGACCGCTCCTGACTTAGAGTCTACCTTCTTCTTCGTTGCTTTTGGCCTTTTGGCTTCATTACCATCGGCCACAGATTTCTTCATTTTCTTCTTCACCCCCCCCCCTCCTTACAACTAACCTTCCCAGCATCCGCAGCAACTAATGGCTCTTTCCTCTCAACCTCAACCTCAACCTCACCTTTATTTTCTTGCTCAGCAATTTCATCAGACTTCGAGCGCTTACTTGGCGCCCTGTTACGCTTCAGCAAAAATAAATGCGCGTGAAGCGCGTCGGTTTTTGCCACCAAGTCCACCAAACTGGGTGGTTGGTGCAACTGTTCTGCGGTCAGAGGCTCGTTAGAGCAACGCCAAAGGTTGCTCATTATCAAGTTGGTATTCTTGAAGCATCTATGGAACGCGTGACCCTAGTTTTTCCGAGCATAGTCTTTTAGATTTTGGAAGGTTAACTTGGCATCTTCAAAATAATCCTTTTCAACTCCTAGATATGCTCCTTGCACACTGAAACAACGGCTCGGCTATTAAAAAACTGACGAAAATATTACCATCATGAATCCACGTGCGCAGCAGCCGCCTCGATTTCTCAGGAGTATAGGGCCGTCCATTTTCCCAACAACCGCTGACGAAAATAAATCGATGCTTCCATGAGTTGTCAACTTCCAAAAAATCATTTACTATCTTCCACGTATTTTCCAAAGAAGAATAAATGAAAGGTAACTTTTGCGATTTAGAAAGGTCGGACATGGCGACATACTCTTCCATCGGCATGACATGGCCGGACAATCGGGAGGCCATGATGCAGGACATTAGCGTGTACCAAGCATTGAGAGTCAGCTGGGACGGACAAAGACTAATAAGCTCAAAATACCTCATAATTTCGGGGTCCAGAGGGAGCCTGAGATCCCCAGTTGAAGAGATCGGTAACAATAATTATCTCCTAAGTCCTAACATGTAATGGTGTCTCCCCAGGAACGGGAAAATATACTTTTACGCTTTCTGGTATGCCCCACCGGATCAATAACTCGAGTTGTTCCTTCAGAGTATAATACAAGTACTTGCCTTCGTACAAGGTAATAACGTTATCCTTGCACAGAGACCGATGATAGTTGGTCGTCATCACTGCCACGATCTCATGAGTAAGAGGCTCTTTGGGAGGAACAGCAGCAACAGCCCCTTCGCTTTGGCGGCAACCTCTTTTTCTACTTGGCATCCTTCTGCGGGACCAGCTTCTAGATCAACCACGGGATCGGCCTCAACTACCACATCTGGGGTCTTATCAACAACGGTTTTTCCCCTTCAGCATCGATGGGGTCGGCTTCTTCCAAATTTTTTGAACGAGCTGTAATTTTGGACTTGATCGAGGCGGGGTTTACAAAGCTTGAGCTACTACCGATGCGCTTATGATGGGGGTCACTCTCTTGCAGCTTTTTCAAGGATTTTATCTCTGTTCTCTGACGATCATCATCCCTTTGAGCAACCCCCCAAGGAGTAGTGGCGGTGTTAACGCCTATCCGGACACCGATAATAGTATTGGTTAGCTGCACCATTTCGGGTGTATACGATGCACTAGAAGTGCCCATTGTAAGGAACTTGGGCCGGTATATGTATTTCAAATGCTGATCGGGAGAAGAATAATGGGCTAAATCACCAGTGGGAGTTACTGGTTTAGTGTTCGGGTGACTGGAAAGACTGGCAGGGGGGCTCAGGGTAGGATCACTCGAAGAAATAAGAATTGTTTCGGGGTTCTAGACAGCAGGCGGTTCTGGCGGCAAAAATGTTTCCAAGGGCACGAGTGACAACTGAACAGGATCGTGAGGAGGAGGAACGGATGTATATGGACTTTTGGTGGAATCCCAAATTAATCCCGCGGCACGGTATTCTTCAAGCCTATCAATAATGCTGGCGTAATCGATAAACCAGAACACAAGCTTCTTTTTCTCCTTACGCTTTCGATTTTTCTTCAGGACGTTCTTTCTCATAAACACAATAGTTTCTCTCTATATAACTGCTAATGATGACTCTCTCTCACTAAAATTTCTCTCATGAAGCAAATAATGATCGAAGGGAAGGTATATTTATAGGCAGCGTTGTGCTTTATATGAAGAAGTCCAAAGGAAAAGTGTCGCGAGAAGTTGAAGAGTCTCTTGGGGAAGCGTGTGATCAGACACGCTTTGAATATGAAGGTGACAAGTGGGAGCGTACATCAGCTATAAGAGGGATAGAAAATCATTGCGCTAGTCAAGTAGGTGTGCGGCGGCGTCTGAACTCGCGTGTCTATCGGGCAAGTATCACGTATACACCTGTGTCAAGGAGCGTGATGATCCATTTTTGCAGATGGACTGGATAATATTTTTTTACCCGAGTCAGGCCCATCAACCAGAATCCTAGGGTATGGTGACCCAACACTAAGCCTTCAGAAGCATGACTGAATTTTTTCTTAAGTACCGCAAGGGTTGAAAGCAACTCAGACACAAAGGTCCCGCAATGAGAGGACCCTTAGCCGCTCTGGCGTAGAGCCTAAGATGTCAGACGACAAAATATAATTCCCGAAATGATCGCAATTTAGGATCTGCACTTAAGGCCTATATGTTCCCAAAGTAGTAACACGCCAGAAACAACTCAAGTTGGATTACAACAAGTCTTCATTCTCAAGCTCATGAAGATTGAGGCTACTGATGAGGCAATAAATCACAAAGCTCGAGATTATAAATATAGATTATTAAGTAAAATAAATGTATTTGTCCTATTCTTGTATTAATTAATTGTTAGAGGAGAATATTCCCAAGTTAGGGAAAGTGAGGGACTAAGCTGTAAAAGTGGAAGGACCACAAAAGAAAAAAGTGTTGGCCACCTTACCCACTATATAAAGGAGCCCCACTTTTTCTGGGTTGGTAGGTATCATTAAATACATTCTCTTTATACTTTCTCTCTCTACACGTTTCTCTCTAGTCACATCAAACACTAGATCCAAGATTCCTACTTTAGTCACATTTTAACTTATCAGCCATAACTCTAAATTTTACTTTTGTCATAACTCTGTTAACCCTCGTCATAACTCTGAAAACAACCTTTGTGATCATCTTGAGTGTGACCTCCATCAGAACTCTGAGAATAACACTTGTCATCATCTTAAATATGACCCTGATCATAATTATAATCTATACCGTCGTCATAAACTTGCACATAACTTTCGTCATAATTTAATCTTTACTCCTGTCTTAATCCCTTAACATGTGGGGTCGTCATAATTATGATCTTTACCCTCTTCATAACGTCCTAACATATGGTCTCATCATAATTATGATTTTTACCTTAGTTGGCTCAATTCGTGTTAATAAATATTATATTTCATACGTGGGATATAGTCTATTATCATAGACATCAATTATTTCAAATTTTGATTCTTGAATTATAAAAATCTTTTGATTAAATATTAAAAATGACAAAGTCTGATATATTTTTTTAATTTTTTGAATATATATATATATATATATATATATATATCTAATTTAATTGATATTGTTACGTTTTATTAATTAACATTTCCTTATTGATAATATTATGTTAATTTATGTTGTTCCTTATTAATTTTAGTAAACAAAGTGAGAGATGAGTACAAACTTATACATATGAGCTCATGTACAAGTGAAATACGTTGTTGGTAACTTTACCTAAGTGGATATCTTCCAATTTGAAGTGAAAACATAGGAAGTACTATTAACAATAAATAAAATATATAAAAAGGTAAAATAATCATAAGTATTTTGAGTTTACATTTAGCACGTGCATAAGAATGAGGCACTTAGTTGCACATTTGATAATGTAGTAAAGAATACCGGCAATGTAACAACTCTTGAGTTTCTTTGAATTCAATATTATCCATTCTTTATATTTGGATGACTAAGATATATATATATATATATATATAGCTAATAATTATTTTACTTTACATTTACATTTTATTTTCTTATAATCCTCAAATTTTCTCATGATCTTTTTTAGAAAAAAATTGTTATTCTTTTTTAATTACTTTTTTTGAATAATATCTCATAATAAAGTAATGAAAATAGATTCTAAGAACATATAAGGTGAAATATTGGTTCAAAGATTGTTCAGAACACGAGAACGTTGGGTTGAACCATAACATGAGGTGCAAAGCTCACGAACGAGGGATAAACCTATTATAAATTTATACGGTAGCCATTCATGTCAGGCCAAACACCTCCTCATTTACCAAGTATGTCCTCTAAATTCTGGTGGTGGAATATATGGTTGAGGTGTGAAGATCAATTTTCTCAAAAAAGTCAGTTCTGATGCAATATTTTTATTCATATAGATATGTTCCCTTTTGCTTTGTTAAAGTGATTCACAAGAAATATAATATTTTTAACAAACATAAAATGCATACCATTTTCCTTAGTGGAATATTTATGCATCTATTGGTATTGGGCTTCTGATCAACGAATAAACATTCACAGGTTGTTCTATTAATGAAATAATTTTCTTCAAATGTGTATTCGATACATGGTTACGTCTTTCTTTAGACCCGGTGTTTCTATAATTGTGTTTGATGTTTGGCATATATCTGAGTCAGGTGATGCCAAATGAGTCGAGGTTACTGATAACCTAAATTATGTTCACAAACTTTGCCAATTATTCTTTTTCTAATAAAGAGTTTCAGGCTATCACAATCTTGAATTTACTAAAACATATTTATTACTACTTATGTGTCCTTAACCAATACAATGTGGTAATATACCTCTGAGGTTTTGGAAAATGGTAGAGGCTAAGTTTTGTAATCATCATCGGTGCTTGAGAGACGACTAAGACTTGTGAAGACGGGACCAGTGACATGGATTAGAGCTTTACTAATAAGTTTGTTTTGTATATAGTTATTCATATATAATTATGTATTAAAATTTATTGACCACACTTTGTATGTTTTTTTAATATGACACATCAGTTTCTTTGGCGGTTGGTAAAAATTGCAAAAGAAAACACTTCTTCACTTAAGCGGGATCACATTGATGTAATGTGGGAAATCTTATTGTGTACGTTTTCCCCGAGAATTTTGACGTGTATGGGTACTGCCTTTTGGAAGATTAATAAATACATTGTTTGTTTTTTATTTTTCCAAAAAAATTGTAGCTCGATTACCTTTCAAATGGTTTTGGTTGTCGTCATTTATGTAATTTATTTATTAATTAAAAATTACGTAAGTACAATATGGAGAATAAAAAATATTTTGCTTATATTTTTTAATATATTTTCATACAATAAAAAGTAATGTCATACCTTTATTAGGGTAATCAAACTCAAATATAAAAGGTAAATTCCCAGCACATAAACCGTTTTGCACAATGGTGCTTTAGTTAGAAAGTATCTTTGCACATCAGTGCTCTGGCTCCGAAGCCACTTTGAATACTTGTTCTTTAACTTAAAATCCAATTTACACATTGGTTTACTACCAAATGTGAGTCTCTAATGAGCTTTATACATTGGGCTGCACAAACATAGGAAAATTGGACCCTTGATATTGTAGATTTATATTTGGTATCGTTGTTCGAAGTATGTGATCCAAATTTTAATTGATTGGTATATAATGTCCCCCCAAAAAATGTTAGCTGCTCTATAATTTTGTATTACATTGCTATCGTTGATTAATTTCTCTATAATCCATATTATTTGAGGCATCTTCGGTTCAGACTATCCATATTGGTTCAAGATTATACTATGAAGAAAAAAAATCGGTGAGGAAGTTTGCCAGAGCTTAGTCTTCGATGGTAGTTCTTGGTTCAAATGTGACGTAATAATATCTAATCTATATTGACCATCGCGTAGGGTTTATCGAATGTATCAAGATTTTAGAGAATGTTTCGGAGGGGGAAACATGTTATGACAATGATTGTATGATCTTATAAATATAACATCATCTACTGATCATATATTACAAGAGACAATTTTAGATTCTCCAATAATAAGAACCAAGTTTTGGATCTATTGGTGGCCCATTCTTTCATGACTAGAACTATAATCACATGTATGATAAAAAAATTGATATAAATGGAGAGTTTCACCTGAGTTTGGTTGCGTCATAATTTGAAAATAAGTAAAGTAATCTTTGATTTTTTTATATGATTCAGTACACTATAGGGTCTAGTTGAATTATTGATCTATTCAAAAATTTGAAAAATGATAGCGCACTTGTTATATGATATAGAGATGAATAAATGTAGAGAAATTAGTATTCTTGTGAGGATCTTAATATTTTTTATGTTTCATAATGACTTCGCATCTTCTAGACTGGATAATTTCTTTGGGTATGATTTGATTATTTTTCATTGACTATGTAGACCAATAATTTTCTTAAGTGGAATTTGAATGTGTATTTTTCTGGATTCATATTCAAGCTGATTTCCTTGAGGTTTCTGAAATTTTATCCAAGTTCGGACAAGTCATTCTTGTCTTCTTCACATGTTACCAGAATATTATCAGTAAACGAATGTTTTGCCTACTAATTGATGATAAATTTCACCTATATTTTTAAATTGGAAGGTGTTATCTTGTAATAGTGCAGCCCTCATTTAGACATGAAGTATGTGTGTTATGTATCGTCCATATGAATTTTAATTTGACTGTACCTTGAATAGGCATCCAAAAACAATAACATCTTGGTTTTCAAAGTGGCATACAGTGACTGATTAATGTGTATGACCGAGAAGATTGTTCTGGCATGTTTGGTTACAATCGATGAAGTCCATAGACATTTATCAATTGTTTTTTCACCAAAACCAAATTTATAGTCCAGACATGGTAAAAGGATTTCTTGATGTGGCTTATTTGGGTTCGTTAATTGACTTAGGATATGATGTCGTTGACTATATAGTTTGAAAATGTCATACATTTATAATGGCACGTAATTGAAACGGGTACTCTTGTTACATATTGCACATACCAAGCAAAAATATCTAAATTAATCAATACACAAGATTGTAAATATGTTTGGAGGACTGTTGCAAGTCATCCCCAATGCAGATTGTTTGTCATACTTCAAGTGTTAATTCTCCTAATGTTTCCATAATACGGGGCCCCTCCTTATGATCGTTTACTCCTCCTAAGATTATACGCTCTACTAATATCTATTTACTAGGAACATGTGAAGTAACATAACACTCTTTGGTGACACACTGACTGCTGTAAATTACTTTAATAATCCTATTGATTATACATCACAGACATTAATGCACAATAGATATAATAGCATGCATCTCATTGTTCTATGGGCATTCAAATATAACATTATACAGTAAAAGATGATCTACTACCATGAAGAGGCATTAAATATTTTTATTGCACTCTATATGTTCTACGATGACATCTAACTTGAATTTTCAAAGTACTCGGGCTCGGCCCTTGTGAAACTACTCATGATACTTTTAAATGAGTTAATGATTTTATGCCACAGATCTTATCATAATTCTTCGTGAATCAGATATCCGTCGAGATTCTTTTTATCAATCATTATTATTCTGACTTATGCCCCAAATGATCTTGACGATGATGATTATTGCACATATGTGGTGACCTATTATGCCTTTATATAGTAATCAATAAAGTTAGTTTATGGGTAAGGAAATCTATAAAAGAAGGTCGGTGTTTGGCTTATTTGTTAAACTTCAAGATCAGAGATATGCTGTTTTCGGAAAACATTTATGACTCAGGGAGGATGTCAAATCTAATTATGGTTCTTACGACATATATGTCTAGATTGAGATTCAAGTATATGGTGTAGGCTTCATAGATTTGAAATATTTACCACCGGAGATGCCGCAACTTGAGGTGGATTTGTGGGTGCTGTCCATGTGTTTCTATGATTGAGTTACTAGATTTGCTTTAGATTCAGTAGGAGGATAAAAGTCTCGATTTTTTTATAAATTCAAGAATTGTATGGTCATCGGTGAGTCTTTGGAGTTCATCCTTTGAGGCTTTGCATTCCCTTGTGTGCTGACCATTGTCATTGGCGTACTTACATGACTTATTTAGATTTTTTCGTTATTTAGGGGTTCATGTTCTTTTTGGTTTTCAAAACCGGACCACATCGTCAGACTGGTCATAGACTGTTGTTATACTCTTAGTGAGGTTGGTATACCTGGTGGCCAAACCCATTGTAGGATTAAATCTGAACTTCTTGTAGGTCTTCGGTTATTGTTTTGATATTTTTAGTTTTATTGGAAAGATCGGCGTCGTGGCTATTCAAAAGGTGTTGAGTTGTTTGGGCTAAAGCAATGGAAAAAGGTTAATTTAGTACCCAAGTTTGTTAATATGAATGATAAGTGTTGGGTATATCCAACATCCTCACACATATTGTCTCTTTCATTTTGATTTGTTGTTTGACTTGATCTAAGAGATAGTTGAAGGTTGCAGTCTTACATTATATAATATATTCAACTAAGAGATCGAGGAGGCTCTGCCTATAGACGACACATGTCATGATATCATGCTAGTTTTTCAAGTTGTTATTCATTTTGACAAAACTTTTTGTGTAATTTCTTATGCTCCCATTGGCTCTTGCTTATAATGAAAAATATAATCCACATCTTCCTAGATTATTTTTTCTCAATAAATTGATCTTGAATATAGTCCATAGCTCTAAAATTTATGAAATGAGCTTTGGTGTATCTGAATGAACCATGCTATCATGTTACATTAGAAGGTCATCCAATTTTCTCGGTAAATGAGTATGTCATCACCGCCAAACCCCAATATATCAATTTCAAAATTGTTTCATATGATGTTTGGGATTGCACGTCTCGTCGTATTTATCCAACTTATACTGATTAAACTTGCCAGGTATATATCATAAAAATATCTATATTGCTAATGTGGAGGTGTACCAAATCTGAACAAGGGTTCAGTGGGACTATTAAATGCCTCAACGAGCCTTTTGTTGCTCTGTTACTGAGCTCGCTCGGATGGATGCATCACGGTGTTGATGTTTAATAGAAGTTTGGCGTTTTGAATGTGAATGGTAGTGTTTATGGTGAACATATCTCATGTTCTCTCTTCTTTTTGGCATCGAATCAGTAGACAAAAAAAATTTCTCAAGGCGTCCACCATTTGTCTGGTGTCCATGAGTTCATCCACGTGGTTTTTCTTTAGATTGTTCATTTTTGTTTTATTTCTGCAACTGGATATACAATTTAACCATTTAGATCTTAGTAAAAAATAAAATGAAACCGGTATTATGATATGAGTGACATATTTTGGATATAAATTTTTTTGTTTTTTTATAACTTAAAATATATAAGTTTTTTTACTAATTTGTTCCTGTTGTAATGTTGTTTTTTATTTTTCAAAAATAATTTTCGAACATAACGAACATTTAATCTTTAATTTAAAAGAACTATAACTGAAAAAAAATTATCGATAAACGTAGTAAATAAGTACATAAATTTAAAAATGTAAGAAAAAAAGAGAAAATGATAATTTTGGATGAATTTAATTTTTGAGTAATATTTTATGTATATAGATTAAGGTATCTTTTAAAATCAACACATTTTTTGGTAAAAAACATGAAGAGTGATGCATGTTTTGCAGTCATTATGCTATATAATAAAATTTTCCTCAACAAAAGACATGTATAATTATCCAAACACATTATCGTTTGTAAGTCACCACTTTCATCGGTTTATAATCATGGTAAACTGCCTTGTTATCGCAACAGGTTTGACTCTATGTTTTAGTAAACTTGATAGCGTATGAAAAGTAACATATGAAATCCAATTTGCTACCATGATTCATGCTCGTAATTATAACAACCGGTTATCAATGTTTGATTTGATCATGTTAAAAGTTATTCAAACTTATCCTCCACTAGATAATGACCAATATATAATTCATATTATATAGAATCGTTATTGTTTATATCATGAAACCATTTTATCAAATGATTGATTCATATGTATTGAATATTTGATGTTTGGAGGTTTATTATAGTCGAATGGACTTGTCGACATTAGAAAATCTGACTTTAAGGGTTAAAGTTCTGTTTCTCTAGATGTATAATCTAAAAATTCTCGAAATAATGGTTTGGTAAGCAGAACCGTTAAGTTCTTGCTAATATATATATATATATATATATAAGACTAATATGATTCCATCTTGAATCAATTTTTGTTTATAATCATGTATAAGACTATATGTATAATGTTGTCATTACAGATAATTGTTGCAGGATTTGCCAAAATTTGTTACAATTTATTTAGATTGTTTTTATTTTATAAGTGGATGATATTTTTAATAATAGGTCTCTCAATCATTTATCTTCTTATTCCGTTGTGACCACCGCTCTATGAAATACAATTTCATATTCGAATGTGATATACATGTCAATTTATTTCAACCCCAAAAGCAGTATATCCATTTAATATAAACACTCATCTCATAAATTGATTTATTATGAGTTAGTTATCTCATCTAGTTTGTAAGTATTCTCGATAAATTGGAAGATTGAATGCATATATTTTTAGTATTTTACAAGTAACTAAGAAATCTCTCAATATTGTTTCAGTGTTAAATACTAGAATTGATATTGATAGTAATTGACTTTATTTACTAATTATATATGAAACATTCGCCTTAATGTATAATTCTTATATATGAAGTTTTCTATGGCGCCACCGTAATCTTATTGAACACCAATATTCCATAATTATTTCGAATTGTTTTAACTATAACTAAATAATATATTTGCCTTAGTGGTTTTAAGATATTTGAATTACTTTTGTTATGAGACTAATGTTTTCTTCTTCAAGATATTTCATATTAATAGTAAAAGACAAAACATTTTTTTATCGTCATCACCCCACTGTTATTTTTATTTAAAACAAGTAGATCATCTACGTATTAGCGCATGATGACCACTGTGTCATTATAGATTTTTGTGTCTAAATACTTACCTTTATTGTTGTGCTTAAATTCATAAGATAACATGGCATGAACAAACTTTTTATGACACTTCTTATGTACTTAATTTAAACTATATAATAATTTAAAAAATTTACATGCTTCCAGTTATTACTTAGGAGCACAAATACTTTTGGTTGTTCCATGTGATATTTTTATAAATAAAAAAATCATTTAAAAATATTATTAGTTTTTTCACTACATAAAAAATTAAATCATCGTATGTAATTGATATTTTATGTTTTTGAAAATGTGAACGCACTAAAAGCCTTATTATTATTTTCAGTGAGTAAACACAAATGTATTCAAATTAGTCATCTATGAAGGTTATAAAATAAATCATACATTTATGAATAACATTTAACCAACGAACATTGCGTTGTAATAAGTCTCAATTTTTTATGCATCTTTCAAAGCTTTGTAAGCTTTTTTAGTCATTTTAGATTTTACGCACAATTTACATATACAATATGGATTTACTCTAATTTATAATTTAATTATTCTTATCGTCATATTACGATCTATATGCGCAAGTATATAGCATGTAATTATTTTGCACACATGAGTAAATAAAAGAGTTTTTATTCACTACAATATTTCTAGTACATACTTTACTCATTTAATCACATGAGTAACATTTAATTTGTCTAATTTTTACACTAAACATATACCAATAATTCATAAGAAATCAACATATACAAGTTTCCTGTTCATATATGAACTATATATGATGTTGCTAAGAGTTATCATTTTTCACTTGTATATACCAGTGACCTTCAACTAATGATTTATGTTGTTTTTCATTTGTACATCCCATGAACTATTTCATAATTAAGATATTTTAAAAGGAGATATATCATGAGCAACATGCATTAAAGAAAATATGTTGTACCAACACCTCGAAGTTTCGTTTAAAGGATATTAATCTCAATTTTTGTTGTCATAAGTTTTTACTCAATGGAGTTAACATACTAATTTTTTTTATAAATATTGTAATTAGTTGTTAAATACCGAGTTTGGATGCAAATGCAACAAATGTCTTCTTTTTCTAAAGTTTGTTTTGTTTTTTGTAACATATTATTTTGAAAGAACATACATTATTATTATTTTATCTTAGGTTCAACTGTCTTGACACTTATAAAAGTTAAATTTTTGGAATCTTTATTCGTTCTCTCTCATACGAGACTCATAATGAATCATAAAATGTTTGTGGAGTTCTTTTGTCTAGTGCTCTTACGAGCTAAAATCATTTCTTTTGATAGTTATATTATTATTATGACAACATGAAAAACCTTTTAAAGTGTGACTTTCACGGAGATGAGTTTACTGACTATATCAAGAAGTTTCTGAATATTTAGAAGAATATATTATTCATCTAAAATTAATTCATTTTTTATATTTTTATTTAGTTTTTTTTACATTTACTCAAGAAAATTTTAAACTTTAAGCACAACTTATTTTTTTGTGTAAAATCATAAATGCAATCATAGAAGGCGTTCATGAAGATCATCTTCTCAATGTTTAATTACTTATTTTGTCTTTTGAGATATGGAGACTGGTTCAGGATGATCGACCCACTTAGGGTTAATAATGAAGAACATATTAAGAATGGTAAGCATAAATTCCAAATTATGTTGTTACCTTTTAAAATTTGTATCATCAAATCGGTGTGATGACAAAATCTTGATTCATCATTTTTATTGTCGATATTTCCGTTTTATTAGTCTTGATGTTATCTAAATTTGTTTGCAAATATATATATATATATATAACCTTGTGTATATACAATGAACTTGAGATGTTAACTATTTTTCTTATAAAAATCTGAACCAATATAAACAATTATATTTTAAAAAATTACTATAATATTTTTATATGAAATATATTTCGAGATAGAACAAGTTGTATACATTTGATTAAAGTAACTAAAAATCAAAAGTTTATCGATTATGTTTTTTGAATTCATGTAGATTATTGAATAGCGTATGAAAACTTTATAAATGAATAAGTTTTTGGATGATTTCAGTTTCTTAGTTATTCTCTTTATATATGGGTTTAAAGTTTATTTTATAACCAACTCAAACTTTTGGAATCAACACAATCATGTTGAAAGACAACACAAAAAGTCATACATATTTATATTTTTAGGACAATTAATGAGGTCGGCCACGATAAAAGACATGTATAATTGTCCAAACTAATTCATATTTGCATGATGTCATACAAATTAGTATTTATTACTATATTAAACTACCTCATTGATATGATTTGATGCATTGTTGTGACGAATTATATAATATATGGACAATAACCTATAAAATTCAGTATTCTACGAGAAATCATGATCTTTAACGTGCTAACGAGCCCAAAAATATAATCCTAGATTAAAATCTTTAATTTGTTACGGTTAACATAGTTCATTATCTGATGAGTGATCTATAGCTCCACTTCATAAAAATCGTATCCAAATTATCATAACGAATCATGTTTATTGTTACGACTAAGTTATTCAATGAGAAATAACAAGGTCACAGTGTCTCATGTCGCAACCAATGACATGTATTGGTACGATGATAACATACTATTATGTTATATGGTAAGTGACTTGTGATACACGTTCAATTTATCCATGCATACATTCGCCATCGATGTCTTTTAGCCTACAGTATACAAGTCTTAGTATAATATTTGTGATATTTGAATTTCTTGATGGAATCTCATGTTTGAATTTTATATTTAATTGAATTCTAATATATATTTTCAAATTCTGCGAAAATAACATAGTTGAAAAAAAATTATATTTAATTATATATTTCAATATATTTTAGAAAGTAGAAGATAAAATAAAATAAAATTATAAATAGTTTCCTTGTGAATATATCTAATTATTAGTTTTATTTTTCATAATTTAATTTTATATTATTTTTACAATTGAGTTTAAAGTAATTGATCTATCACCGTTATTGTCTAACATCACATTAAACTAATAACAAATAATTTAAAACTAAAATTAGACGAATTGATCTTAATGAGAGTTTCATAAACCTGAATTAGGTTATTCAATATATATATATATATATATATATATATATATATATAATTAAAGAAGTTACTAATGCCGAAATATAAAGTAAAAAATAATGGTGAGAATGATTTCTCTTTTAGTTTTTACCATTCTAAAATATTTAAAAAAGACTAAAATCCAGGATTTCTGTATTGGGCTGAAGTGGTAATAAAATTCTGTTTTAAATGATTTTCTCATGTTAAAAAAATAATTTAGTCGTCACGTGTGAGATTAATTTAATACAAAAAACATCAGAGACTCTATTTAAAATTTGGTCAAATATAAGGATAAAAATGTAACTCTTTTAAATATTAAAAAACTAATGTATACAAACATATAACAATAATTTTTCGATAATATAAATGAGAAAAAATAATTTAAACAAAATTTAGTTTTATTCCAATCTAAAAGCATTTTAGGGTTTCAAAATATATTTGGTATTTAAATAAAACGTGTTTTATCTATATAAAATTCCGTATCAATAAATATATTGGGTATCCAAATTATAATTTTGATAATTAATATATAATTTTAATAACAGGTAAAACAATAATTAAGAAATACTATATAAAAAATAATTTAGGATGGTGAATTTCAAAAGGTACACCAAAATTTTAAAAATAACTAGGAGGTACCAAACTATCAAAACTCTAAATAGTATAGTGAAATTAAACAATTATTAAATTAGTCTTATATCAAAATACCACACTTCATAACTTTACTAACCTATTCTCGAAACTCATAAATCTGAAATCACACTTCACAGTTCGTGCTAAATACAACTTTTTAAAATCATTTTATGTTATCAATGACTTTGAAATCACCTTTTACATTGTCTAAAACCCCACATAATAAAGACTTAAATTAAACCATAATTGACTTACAAAGTTTAAGTCAAGATCTTCATTTCACATACAATTTGTATTTACTTTCTTCTTTGTTTGATTTGATTATTAGACAAATTTTATCAAAGTTTACATCTATTCTTATCAATTTAGGGTTCAATGGTTGCAAAGAATGGTATTGGATATTAGAATATGAAAGAGTAATATGCAGAGAATAAAGCTCAATGTATTAAACTGAAGCACAAAATAACATTAAATAGCCTACAAGAAGCGTTTCGTATTCCAACCAATAGATGATAGCTTTTATTGAATGGAATAGTAACAACTAAAATACTAATTTATATAACGCCTAAAATACCAATTCATATAAAGTTTAATTATTAAATAAGATAATTAAATAAATTAATAATCACATAAATTCCAACAAATCACTCCCTTAAACTGGATATATCTGGAAAGTAACTAGTTTAATTTTCTAGTGCTTGCACTTCAAGTGAACTTCGATACTTAACAAATGTCTCTAACTTCACTGGATTTGCCATTATATATACAAATTGTTCTTCTGTTCCACAGTAAACCAGCTTCACAACTTCTTGATTCGTAAGATCTCGTAGATAATGATACCTTACATCGATATGATCCGTGCCCCTATGCATTACTAGGTTCTTAGAGAGTTTAATTGAAGAAGTGTTGTCGCAATAAATTTTCAGACACTCGGATTGTTCAGATGTGATTAGTTCCATAATTTCCTTAAGTCAGACACAATGACAAACACAAGATGGTGTAGCTATATACTCTGCTTCGGTTGTAGACAAAGTAACAACCTATTGTTTTCTTGAGCTCCAGCATATTGCAACTTCACTAAACATACAAACGCAACCTGAAGTACTTCTTTTACCATCGAAATCACCAGCATAATCATTGTCTGTGTATGCTTTCACCTTCACCTCTGATCTCTTATAAAAAATGTCAAACTCCATTGCAACTTTTAAGTATCGCACAACTATCTTAGCTGCCTGCATATGTCCCTCCATTGGTTTATCTATGAACCGAGACAATAAGCAGACCACATACATCATGTTAAGTCTTGTAACTGCGAGGTACATTAGATAACCCACCAATTATTTGTATAAAGCAGCATCGACTTATTTTTCATATCTTTCCTTTGAGAGTTTATGCCTTGGGAAAATGGGATTTTTTACTGAATTAAAGTCTGCCATGTCAAACCTTTCGAGAACCTCATGAGCATACTTTTTCTGTTTAAAGTGAATCTCATCTTGGCTTTGATGAATTTCAACACCAAGAAAGAACCTCATCAAACCAATATCAGTCATCTCAAATTCTCATGGCATTGACAACTTAAACTCTTTAATAAAATGTTCATCATTTCCAGTTAAATTAAGTCATATACATAAATACTTATTATGATATACCTCACTCATTCTCTCTTAATGAATAATGTGTGATCATGTCTACTTATTTTGATCTTGCTTGAAATACCTCTCTACCCGAAAAACAAAGCTAGGGGAGCTTGCTTGAAATCATACAAAGTTTTCTTGAGTCGATATACTTTATCTTCTTCATATTTTTGGACAAAACCCTTTGGTTGATCCACATATACCACTTAATTTAATTCTCAATATAAGAAGGCACTTTTTACATCTAATTCATATACTTTCCAACTTTTGTATGCAACAACATCCAATAAAATTCTGATTGCATCCCATCTTGCAATCGGTGGAAAGACTCCATCATAGTCAATGCCTTCTTCTTGTGCATATCCTTTCACCACCAATGTTGTTCTGTATTTGTTCACCTCCCGATTTAATCTTGATTTTATTTGCATTAGCGGGGAGATTTACAAGTTCTCATATGTTGTTTTTCTCAATGGCTTCTATTTCACATTTCATTTCTTCAATCTATTTTATTTCTTTGACAACTTCTTTAAAACGCATCGAATCATCATGAGACATAAATAATACCAATGTCATTTGTACTTCACCATCTTCATCTGAAATCCTTTCTCCACTTTCATAATCTTGCATCAATATTGGTGCTCTATGACTTCTTTTCTAATGTGTTTCAAGTTGAGGTAACATGACATTATTTTCACCAATGACATCTTCCTCAACAACTTTGATCTCTTCATCATTATTCTCTCTAATAGTGTCTTCTTCTCTTCGTTCAAGAGTATCATCAGAATTTTTCACATCAGCATTCCAATCTCATTTATCGTCCTCTTTGAATATCACATCCCGACTAATGATAATTTTATTTAGAGTTGGATCATAAAGTCGATATGACTTTTAATCTTTACTTACTTCAAGTAAAACACGTGTATGGCTCATGTTATCTAACTTTATTCTACGTCTTTCAGGGATGTGCCCATGACCTATGTAACCAAAAATTCTAAAATAGCCCATACTTGGTTTAATTCCACTCCAACACTCTTCTGGAACCATATCACTTACAACACTTGTCACACTTTTTTTCAACATATAACACGTCCACTTAGCCGCCTCAACCCAAACAATCTTTGGCATGCTCCTTTTCTGCGAGTAGACATCTGACCATGTTCATGATTGCGCGATTTCTTCTCTCGGCTACTCTATTTTGTTGCGGAGTGTAGGCGCCAGTTAGTTGTCTTCTGATCCCATTTTATTTGCAAAATTGGTGGAAAATATTTGAATTAAATTCTCATCCTTTATCAGTTCTCAGTAAATATATAAATTTTCCAGCTTCTTTTTCGATAAGGCTTTCAAAGTTTTTAAGAACAACAAAAGTTTCATTATTTTCTGATAAAAAATATATTCAGCTTTTGTGACTATAATCATCTACTAACAAGAATACGTACTTTTTCAACTCTGAGAAACAGGAAATGTCGGCCCACATAAGTCTGCATAAACAAGCTTTAATTTCTCTGTTGCTCGCCACTGACGTTTCTTTGACATGATTTGTCGATGTTGCTTTCCAATATTGCATACTTCACATAATTTCATTATCTCTTTCATTTGAGGTAATCCCTTTACCATTTGATTTTCTTACATAGTATTGATGTATGTGTTGCTCAAATACCCATAACGCTTGTGCCCAGTGGCGTAGCCAGGATCGGAACACCGTGGTGTCCTGGACTTTATTATTGAAGAAGTATATATATATATATATATATATATTGAAGAAGTATATATATCAAAATAAATTATAGTAACAAATGGTTTATATTCAAATTTCAAATATTGAATTGTCGGTGTCACGACATAATATATGTTACATAAATACCTTAGTGTTTGAAGCTGAAAATCACAAGAAAGCAAGAAAACAATTTGCAGCCTGTAGTTAAAGTTTTTAAAAATTATAGTAGAAACTACTGTATTTTGTAGTTAGAGTTTAATATATATATATATATATATATATATATATATATATATAAGTATAAATTGATATTATATATATTTAAAAAATATTATCTATATTAAACTAATATATATGATATATTAGGTATATGATAAAATCTTTAAAAAAAATTGATAATATATAGAATAAGAATAAACGGGTAGGATAAGATCTTTAAAAAGAAAATATAATATATAGGATAAGAATAAACGGGTAGGATAAGATCTTTAAAAAGAAAATATATTAATAATATATAGGATAAGAATAAACGGATATAAAAATGAGAAAATATAGGAAATAGGTATAAAATAAAATCTTTAAAAAAATTGATAATATATAGAATAAGAATAAACGGGTAGGATAAGATCTTTAAAAAGAAAATATAATATATAGGATAAGAATAAACGGGTAGGATAAGATCTTTAAAAAATATATATTATTAGTTTAAAAAGAAAATATATAGATAAGAATAAAAACGAAAATATATAGATAAGAATAGAAAAAGAAGATAAAATATAGAGTATAAAACGAAAATGTATAAGATAAAAAAAAAGATTACTCTACCTAGGTATCAAACCCATGACCTCCACTCAGGTCGTGGGTTCCTATTTTAATTTTACCACTGAGACAAAGGTGAATCTGATTTTTTAGCTGTACGAAAACATCTACTTCAGGAATTGGGTGGGTTCCTGGGACCCCACAGGCACCCACCCAGCTCCGCCTATGCTTGTGCCATAAACCGGATGACTCATCTTGTTCTACTTTCAAACATCTATTTAGACCAGATTTTCTAATTCCAGATATAGTGAACATGCGGTTTATTTTCATTGTAGAGTTTACAATCAAACCTTTACGAGGATGGTAGATTTTGCATGCTCATTGGTCGATCACAATAGTTAAACCCATTTCTTGAAGTTTCCAAACACTCAATAGATTATTAGTCAATTCAGGAACATGCTCATCTGTTAAAATTTGGGTCATCCCTTTGACTTCAAACTTCACATTTCCTTTTACCATCACCTTCGTTTGTGAGCTATTTATTAGTTTTACTCAATGTCTAAAGTTTTCATTGAGCTCAGCAAACCAATATTTGTTACATGTCATATGATTTGAGAAACCGGAATCGATAAACCAAATCCCATCATCTTTAACCTCTTTGATACTCATATGAGCCATTATAAGTAATTCTTCTGCTTTATCGAACTCGGTGTAGTTTTCTATTTTTTGTCCATTTGGGAACTCGTATTGATAGTGTTCAAGCTTGTGACACCTGAAACACTCAATATGAGCTCTGTTAATAGTCCATCATCTTCCACCTCTTCCCTTGCCCTCAAAAAATTACTTCATCATCTGCCAAAATTACTCATTCCACTGCCTTGTCCATAGTTGCGATCACCCTCGACTTTCAGTACTTGTTCTTCAGAGACTTTGCGCTGTAGCTTCTGTTCATCAACAAGTAATAAGCTTTGCAACTCATTAGTTGTCATTTGATCAATATATTTTAACTCCTCAATTGAACATGCAATGTAATTGAATTCTTCTGTCATCGTGCGTAGGATTTTCTCAACAATCTTAAAATCTTTCAGGTGTTCTCCACTATTTCTCATATCATTTTCTATGACCATGAATCTTCTGAAATAATCTGTCACTGTCTCACCCCTCTTCATCTCCTCTATTTCAAACAATCTTAGAAGTATTTAGAGTTAAGCATACTTCACTCTTTCATTGCCATGATACTTGGTCTTCATTTTTTTCTAAAGTTGTTTGGATGTCTGTTTTTTATTGATGGTCTTCAAAATAGTCTTGTCGATGGAATAAAACATATAATTATTTGCCTTCAAATCCTTAAGCCTAGATTCATCAAACATCTTTTGCTACACCGTCATCAACACTTCACCTTCTCTGGGTTCCTTGCGACCTGGTTAAATCACACATCATTACTCTTTTGAACGTAAGAGATTCTCCATAAGTAAACTCCAGTGATCATAATCTCAATTAAATTTGGGCACACATGGGGCACTGAAATTGTTCGAATCAGATGTCATTTTTAACACTTTCTTCACTATTGTTTCACTCTTTCTTCACCTTTTTTTCACTCAAGCACTTTTGTTTCATAGTTTCCTTACTCTTTCTTTGCTTAAACACTCTTGTTTCACACTTTCTTTACTTCTTCACCCAAACACTCTTGTTTTACTCAAAAAATTAATGTTGCACAATCATTAATGGTGGTGAGAAGTGGGGTGTGATGGTTATGAATGGCGTCAATAAGGTTGATTAGCCCATCTGTAACATCTTGAATTGTTTTCCAAGGGGATGTTTGGTCTGGATTCCTTGAATCGAGCCCGAAGGTATGCCTTATGCTTGGTTTGGATATTTCTTGTTTGATGTTAAAGATAACAAGCTAACCGAGAGGCTTTAATTTGGTGGTCCTATCTTTCCTTATGGTAATATCCTTATCAGAGATCCTCCATATTCCTTTTAAAAACGCGTGTCAATGGGAGTGGTTACTGAAAGGAATATAAAATCTAAAGGAAAGATAAGTGAGGTAAACGAAATACTAAAAAGCTCAAAGTGGCTAAACATAGTTGTTTGGGTCAGGTGTCAATGTTGAAGTTGATGTGATTGAGGATCAACGCTAGCTTGACACGTGTTAATGAGGGGTCATCCCCATTATGAACTTGTACTAGAGAAATGGGAGCCGCTAAAAGCTATGTTCAAATCTTTATTCGTGAGATGAACTCGTTGTCAGCAGGCGAGGAGCTTGCAGTAATTGATGCTTTAAAAGAGGGTTGGTTCGTAAGGGCCCACTTTACAATGACCTCAGCCGGTTCCTACTTAGAAACACAGGGACATTATAAGAAGATATGACCAGTACATCAGGTTTGATGATTCAAAAAAAGAATATTCTTCTTACCCCTTCCCCGAGGTTTCAAAAATCTAAAGTGCCAGTTGAAAAACGGAGGCGCCAGAACCTCGGTAAATAGGCAAATGCCTTCTTATTATAATAATCATAATCGTAAATTCATGCC
This sequence comes from Limnanthes douglasii subsp. nivea, assembly GCA_036936605.1. NCBI lineage: Eukaryota > Viridiplantae > Streptophyta > Magnoliopsida > Brassicales > Limnanthaceae > Limnanthes > Limnanthes douglasii. Next base: position 130,894,566 of record JAUPFV010000002.1, read on the forward strand.
CTCTACCGAGAACATAACGTCCATCTATGATAAAACCAAAGGTCATGACAAATACTAATTATCGTGTAATATGCTAGCTTATAGTTACAAAAGGTCTCGTTTGCACTTTTATGTACCATAACGATCACGGTCATACCAACTATGAGTGTTGGCAATTGAAAGAAAAAATTCAAAGGTTGATTGATAGTAGCGAGCTCGTCCAATATGTTAGGCAGTATGAGGGCAAGCTACGTGACGAAAGAGATGGTGATGGGCTAGTAGAATATGCTCTAGAGAAGATGAATGATGTGAAAGGGAAGCATCAACGGTTATGCACTATCTTCAGTGGGACATCATGTTAAGGATATACACTACATCCAAAAGAGACATAAAAAAAACTTGAAGGTCCTTTCGATACATGAATCTTCATATCATAAATGATAAGGAATAGTAAATAAATGAAGAGTAAAAATAATTGTTTTACATCAGGTAAAATAATAAATAGATAATGTATAAAAGAGGTTTGGTGTAAAATATAAGGATAAATGACTAGATCTGTAATTTTTAAAATATATATTTGTCAAAAGTATTAGAGTGGGGTGAGGCATCCAATGAACAAACAATATTCTGTTACTTGTAACCAAACTACCTATAAAAGGTGTACTTTTTTGGAAAGAGGATGAGACTTGACACTTTTGACATTTTGCAATTTTCTCTTTCTACAGACTTTCTTATAGTTTTGTCTCTTTAAAAACTCTTTTAGTCAAAGTATAAATCCTTCGGTACCGCAACCGGTAATTCTTCCCCAGTTAGACCTCTCTTTCACTTCCGAAATTATTTAGAATTATTATTGGCGACCATAGTGGGAGGTACACTTGGTACCCGAATTTAATATGTAAAACCAAATAGACGATCGATCGGATAACCAATACATGGAAGAAGTAAATTGGAGGATTTCTCCTTTATCATATGAGATAAGATCGGTATCGCTTCTAAAGCACTTTGACATCACTAAAGTTGAAAAGTTTGATGGCACACAAGATCTCGAAGACCATATAGAGACAATTAAAAACTATATAATGAATATTGATGATGGCGACAAGTTAATGTGTAGGGCATTTTCATAAGTTTTGAAAGACACAACTATGAAGTGGTACAATAGAATTCTGATGTGATCTATAACTAATTTTGAGACATTTTACACAGCATTCCAAAGAAAATTTATGGGTAGAAAATAATTGCGGGTTAATGTGGATACTAAAATTTAATGCAAGCACGCAGTTGGAGAAAATTTGAAATATTATACTAAATGCTTTGTGTTGACCAAGACCAAATTAGATGATTGTGACGAACATGTAGCATATGTTGCTTTTAGCCAAGGGTTTCTTATTGGAGATTTAGAAAATGAAACTACAAGAAGAATGAAAGTTACTTTTTGGGCTCTAATGGTTTAAGTAAAATATCATATTAACGTGGATGAATCAACAAGAGTCCGGAAATGACCTAGTCTATCTCAGAGACACTCAAGCTAAGGAAATACTCCCACCATTCAAGTTTATCAGGGTAGTACTTTGAATTTATAAGGACTTTCTCGACCGAGAGTATCCGTTAATTTACCTCATCGCTCTGGCCCGTCAGAAGTGTTGGCTTCTAATTACTAACAACCTCGTACTAGGTCAAATCAGTGGGTGAGGTTATATTATTTTGTATATTTAACTGAAAATGTGGCAATAAATTTCAAACGATCCAAGATCCATGTTCATTTTCAAAAACATTCACCAATAACTAGGCCAAATGAGAAGTGAAGTGATAAGTTTTGTAAATACCACAATGACATTAGACACGACACTACAGATTGTATAGCTCTAAAGAAAGAAATTCAGATTCTAATAGACAATGATAAGTTTCCTACTTTTGCGAAATGGCAAGGAAGTTCTCATCATATTCTGAACGTTAATCCATCAGCACAACATGTTGTAAATATGTCTTTGAAGTAATAAAATACATTGTTGATACGTGAGCCTAGGGATGGTATCAATTTATCTTCAGAATACCTTGATCTCGATCCAACTTAGAGGATGGTATTAGTTGTAAATGAACCAGTGGCATAAAAGTTTGAATCTTATGTGAGTATTTTGAGTCTTTGGAAATTTTTAGATGAGAGGTTATGGCTGAAAACATTAATAGTTCTAGAAAAAAGCATGTGGTAAGTTTAACTACTCAGTTTGAAAGAGCAATTTATACTCATCTTTACATAAAGAATATTATACCTTTCATATTGTTTGATGAATATGATTTAAAGAGTGTAGTTGGTCCTCATGAAGATGTAATAGTGATTAGAGTATAAATAACATACACTGAGGTTCGAAGAATACTCGACTAAGTTGTTTGCTAATCAACTTAAAACTAATTGGTTTTTAAATTCGACCCGGTTTCATGACCCGACCCAATAAGCCCATGGGTCAGTAGTTAAGGTATAAATACCCCAACCACTCTCATTAATGAGGGTGATCAGAATTTAATACTAGTAGACCGCTTAATTATCTTCCAATTCTCCACACTAAACACAAAACACCCCAAAATTATTAAACACTTTCTAACATTTTACCACTCTACCCTCAGCCCAAAATAAACTAAACCAGATACAATCTTGGTTATGAACGCATGTGCTACTGATTGTCTTAAAACTGTAAGGACTCACGACCAGGAAGCTAAAATTTCCATGATTCTTGACTTTCGCGAAAGATTTCTGAATGCGAACATGGCGGATTGTTAGTATTTGGTTCCAGAAAATCGATACCCTAAAGATACATTCACTACCATTGTAAGTGTTTCAGAGAAGCCAGAATATAGAGACAACAGAAATAATAGATCTACCTCATTAGGAAGTGAAAATTCAGCAAATAAGAGAAATTCTTTTGATGGCAGCTCAGGTGAACTCTCAAACGGTGGCAAACATAAATAAGGAGAAGTGATATCATATTTTGTGTGTTACAAGCTGTGTATTTGACCATATTTTTACGTATTTTGGTTAATAACCATCATATGTCAAGCTCTGTATTTCTGTAAGTACCCATCACATGCCACTATGTGTATTGCTGTTAGTGACATCACATATCAATGGTTGTATTTTTGTAAGTGCTCATCACATGAGAGTATTTGTATTACTGTAAGTGACCATCACATGTCACTAGTTGTTTTTTATATTAAATATCATATCCTTGTGCCAATTTACAACTTGTCTTAAAAAATGTCTTCGGATTATGTCGCCACACAAATTGACACTTAGAAAAATATAATCTACACACATTGGTACTGTGGAAAATATTGTCACACACATTAGTACTTCGAATTATATCGCCACACATATTGGTTCTTCGAATCATGTCACTGCACACATTGGAACTTAGAATTACATCGCCACACGCATTGAAACTTCGAATTACATTGCCACACGCATTGGCACTTCGAATTATATCGCCACACACATTGAAACTTTGAATAATGTCGCCACACACATTAGAAGTTCAAATAATATCGCCACACATATTGGCACTTATAATATCTATTTTTGTAAATTATCCCAATGGTGATCCATCTTTGTTTAATTTACAAAAAACAAATCTTATATTTGTATAATAATATTTTATATTTAAAGTTTTAAAAAGTTCACCCTTATAAGAATAATTTTATCTCTTCAACATTAGGACACCGCACACTTGATTTATTGGCAAGAGAATCATTGTATTTGCAATTATGGCTATACAAGCACCTCATTGAAACCTTTCGGAGCTATGAAGAGAGAAATAATTATGTTATCGGTCAATATACACATAAGAAAATAATATGCATGGATATTTAGAAAATTACTCACAATACAATCATAAATGTTCAATATTTCAAGGGTGTTGTAAAGTTCATCTCTCTTTATCTTCGAGGTGATATGTCAATAACTTAACCTTTTTTACCAATAAATACGATCCTTCTCAATTCGGAGCCATTTTACCCAATCTTATATATTTGTAGGTAAAAGACCTTTCGTAAAACTTTATCGCCTACTTTGATATATCTTCTTCTTACCTTTAAATTGTAGTGGCTTCGCATTAAAATTTGATAATGAAGCGAGTTTCAATGTGATATTGTCCTCTTTTCTTCTACCAAATCAAGTTATGCTCGTTTATCCTCTTCGTTAACGTCCTCGGAATAGTTAAGTACTCTATAATATGAAAGTGTGGATTCTATTATGCACACCACATCCATTCCATATACCAGAGAAAAAGTAATTTATTGAGTTGTCGTTCGAGATGTTGTTTTATAGGCCCATAACACCTCTTCAAGATAGCTAGGCCATTGGTGAAAAGGTGTTGAAAACACTTTTTGATTCATCTCAAAGTACAAAAGGATATCATCTCTTTGTTATTGAACTGGGGTCATTTTTAGTAGTAATTATCCAAGGAACCCTAAATCTACAACAAATATTTTACAAAATAAATTTGATGACATATTTTTCTCTTGTTCTTGATAGGGGCGCTGCTTCTGTCCATTTTGAAAAGTAATCTACCGCAACAATAATTTTATGTCGTCCTCCAGAAGCCAATGGTAGTGCTCCAACTAAATCTAACCCCCATCTATCAAAGGGAAAAGCCTCAGAAATTAAAAATAGTGGCAAACCTGGCATATGAATGGTATTTGCGTATCTTTGACAAATATCACAACTACGAACCAAACTTTTAGCATCACCAATTATGGTAGGCCAATAATATCATGCCAACAAAACTTTTCTTGTTAGAATTTTGAATCCACAATGAGCTGATCTTTTTCCGCCATGCAGTTCAAACAATATTATTTGAGATTGGGTTTTTCTCAAACATCTCAGCAATGGTCGACTCAGAGATTTCTTATACGACATTCCCCTAATAAATTGCACCCATGACTCATAAACCTCAATCGTTGTGCTAACATTATATCAAGTGGTAATGTGAATTTGAGTAAAAATACTTTTAGATCAAACCTCCAATCTTTTTGCTCTTCCTTGGTAGCCACAAACACGTCTTCATAATATTTCACTACTCGAATTTCATCATTATAGATGAAATCTTTTGTAATAAAATCCAAGGATATTCTCGGAATAAGCAATGGTTTCCAAAGAAGCTGTAACAGTGTTTTCTCCTCAGTTAATATGTTCAATCTTCAAATTGTCAAACAAGACTACCAATACCCTTAGTTCTAGAAAATACTTCATAAGCTTATCTTTCTTAGCCTCAAATATTCCCAATATATGGCTCGCTACAAGCAATGAATCCATTTGCAAAAGAACATTTTTAGCTCCAATTTTTTTGCAAGTCTGAATCCAACTAAAGTTGTCTTGTATTCTGCTCATTTGATGCTCTAAATCTGAACTGTATTGCTTGATATATAGTCTCCCCGGATTGAGCTATTAGCTGAACTCCTGCTCTTGATCCCAAAATACTGGATCCTCCATTAGTTCTAACTAACTATTTGTATGTTGTCATTAATGCATTTAACATGTTTCTCATCACCAAAGTGCTTCAGATGAAATTCAAAAATAAAATACGGTAAGGATTGGGCCTTGATAGTTGTTCGAGAAGTAAAGTTGATGTCATAATCTCCTAATTCACCAGACTAATTTGTCATTCTCGTGGAAACATATGGTTTTTAATACATTCTTCAATGAAAACAACGTTCTAACAATAATGGAATGAGCTTGGAAATAAAGACGTATCTTTCGAGCAGCTATAACGAAAGCAAATCTAATATCTCTAGCTTCAAAATTTATTTTTTCTGAGGCAAGAAAACTTTTATTCACATAATATACCGGTCATTGATATCCCTTTACTTCCCTTACCAAGACTACGATTACAACATAGTCCGACACAACGATATACAAGAACAATTGCTCACCTAAAAGCGGCTTAGATAAAACTTTCGGTGATAATAAATGTTCTTTAATTTTTTGAAAATACTACATCGCACTTTAGTGTTCATGAAAATTCCTTTGACTCTCAATACTTGGAAAAATATAGCACATTTATATGAAGATCTATATATGAATCTATTTAGACCTATCAACCTTCTTGTCAAAAATTGAACTTCTTAAATAGACCGAGGTAAAGTGATTGTTATCAAAGCTTTCAACTGCTCTAGATAAGCTTCTGTCCCATTTTTGCTTCTTATGTATCCTAAGAAATTTATGGATCTAACTCTGAATGTACATTTCTATGGGTTTAATTTTAAATGAATAGCTCTCAAATTCGATAAAGGTTTTTCTAAGTCATGTATATGTTCTTCATGGACATAAATTTTAACTAACATGTCATCCATGTACACTTCCATATTCCTCATAATTTGCGTGGCAAAGTCTTTGTTCACTAACCATTGATACGTAGATCCAGCATTCTTAAGACCAAAATGTATAACTCAATAATAATGCAGTCTTCAATCATTAATAAATGTAGTACTCTCTTGATAATTCAGATTCATTTGGATATGTTTATATCTCATGAAAGCATCCATAAACGAAACAAGCTTTTTACCTAATGTTGAATCAACAAGTTGGTCTATCCTTGGGATAGAAAACCGATCCTTCGGACATACTCGATTCAGATCAGTAAAAATGACACACATCCTTCATTTTTTATTATTTTTCTTCACAAGCACAGGATTTACAGTCCATAATGGATAATGTGATTCTCGAATATGTCATACTTTGATTTTCTTATGCCACTATTGCTTCAGACTTTTCTACCGAAAAAATCTTTTATTTTTTAATGATATGTCTAGTTTTTGGGTTAACTGCCAACCTATGATAAATCAACTCGGAGGGAACCCCTACAACAGCTTCAGTTCTCCAAGAAAAAGTCTCTAAATTTTTGGACAAGTATCGTAATAGTAGATAATGTAATGATAGAGATAACAACGTCTCTATATACAAACTATTTCTATTAGAAAAAAATATAAACTTCCAAAATCTTATCGGTAAGTAATAAACTTGGGGTATCCCTTGGATCATCCACCATGTACACATCCGAGAAAGACCCTCCTAATTGCTATTATGTCATCTATTAATACTGAAACCTTTATTGGTGTGCAAATGTGTTGCATAACACTTTCTAGCCACTTGTTGAATATTTCGAACGACCACTACACGATCCAAAATCACATATATCAGGCATTGATGAACTGTAAAAGTTAGGACATGCATTTTGTATAGCCAAGATCTCCTCAAAATAGCATTTAAGCTCGTCGGACAATTAACTACCAAAACAACACGTAAACGGTTTTCTTAAATGGAGCAAGACCTAATAAAACCTCACCTTCAAATTCTCTAATAACCTGTGTTGTTACCCCAATGAATCCAATTTTTTGTTCGCTCGGATCAGAGAACTACAGGTGAATTACGTATCTTTTTGTATGTTGGCATAAATAACACATTGGCCGAACTGCAAGTATCAATGAATCTGAAAACTTACTTGCTTTTATTTTACCAAGAGATACTTGAGCTTAGCGAGGAGATATTGTTGTAGATTCGTAGTCTTTTCCTTCTAGATATGATAGATAATGGCACAGAAAACTACTCGCCAAATATGAGAAAGTTTACAGTTCCCCCAGCTACAGGCAGCCTCAATCCAGTTAGCCTAATTATTTAGGGTAGAAGGGATGAACAGTTTCCTACAGACATTGTCCCAGATGGAGGAGGCATATGGGCAGGAGATAATAATATGATCGAGGGTCTCTAGGGAAGAAAGACATAGGACACAGTCAGAGGGAGTGTCTAAGCCTCAACTAATGAGTTTGTTGCGCGTGGACAGTTTGTTCTGAACAGCCATCTAGGAGATAAAGGAGTGCCTCGAGATGGAGTACTTGTCCCAAATAAGTAGTCCACGCGGAACCTTCGCACCGGTAGGCCTGATGGCAGATTAGGTGCTACTTATGGTGAAGAGGGGCTTGGATTTGTTGGGGGCAGGGGCGGATTTAGGGGGGAGATAGGTATGCCCGGGACAACCTTAAATTAGAAAAATAAGTTTAGTATAGTGGTTAACTTCTCAAGTAGTATACTTGAGGTCTTGGGTTCAACACCTAGTGAATAAAAGCTTAACTTCTTTAAATTATTTTATTTCACTTCTTTATATTCTTTTACTTTCTATTTTTCTTTAAATTCTTTTATTTCACTTTTTTATTTCACTTCTTCTTTATATTCTTTTACTTTTTATTTTTACTATATTTTCCAACTTCTCTCAAATAAAAGCTTCACTTCTTTAAATTCTTTTATTTCACTTCTTTACATTCTTTTACTTTCTATTTTACTCTATTTCCCCTAATTGTACTTGTCTCCTTCCCAACTTCTCTTAAATAAAAGCAACATAAAACTATAGAAATAAAATATTAAGTTGATTCAGTTAATGAATTTTCCATTGGAGTTTACTTCGATTTACAAAGAAGTAAAATTTGATATTGGGTTTTACTTCAACTTTGATTCAACAAATCATTGAAAAAGTGGGAATTTTCAAACTTACTTCAACTTTGATTCAACAAATAATTGAAAAAATTGGGGATTTTCAAACCCTAGTTTTCCTTTCTATAATAAAATTATATGATATGCATGGTTGTTAATCATTCATTCCAAATTGATTGCATATTTCATTGCAGGTTAATGATTAATGAACACGAAGATTTGCAGATGGTTGATGTAATATCTTGTCCACCTACTAAATTGTAAGATTTTTCCTTAGTTGAAGATTACTTCGATTTTCATTCAACAAAGCAATAAAATTTTCCATTTGGTTTTACTTCAATTTTGATTCAACAAATCACCAAAAAATTGGGAATTTTCAAACCCTAGTTTTCCTTTCTATAAGAAAAATATCTCGGATTTATGTACGACTTTCATTTATAAAAAAACATTAGATATTTGGATTTGTGTACAGACTTTTGAAGCGAGTTTTGTCCTTACCGGTTTCTACCGCAAGTTTTGAGCGAGTATTTTCTCGTATGAAATTGGTGAAGAATGAGTTGAGAAATAGAATTGTCAATTCACGATTCACGACTTAATGATTGTTCACTGACATTTGTGGAGAAAGAAGTGTTTTCTACGGTTGATGATCTAGATATTATCCAACGCTTTCAAAGCATGAGTAAGAGAAGAATGCATTTACTTTTGGACTAGAATATATTTTCATTTTGAATTGTACATATTTTTATTATGCAATACTCGAATATTTATATTTTAATGAAATTTTCCATAACATCTTTCGGCATACCTTAAATTTTATTCCTGGATCCGCCACCGGTTGGGGGTCCAAAGAAAGATGTCTTCAGAGTTGTTGGAAGGAGGAAGATTCAAAGGCCAGTTCTGATTTTAGTTAAGTGGGAGAGAAAATGTCTGTTTGAACTCTAGTATTGGAGGGCCAATACCATGAGCCGTTAGAGATTAGGTCGGAAACCCGGGTGATGTTTATGAGGCGGGCGATGTTTGTGATACCATTGCCAAAGCATTTGATAATAGATGATGGGAATAGTCAAGGGTCATGCCAGATTGAGGTGTTTGCTCTATTTCTTGTTCTGACAGAGTAAATATCGACTGCTTGGGAACTAAGCTTCAGGATTTTTTTGCCAACCCCAGCTAGCGTTGGGAGGGATGAGAATGGTCTGGAAGTTTTTGTTTTTTATTTTTTCCATGATTGTCCACCGGGTCCATATTGAGTTTTGATTTTTTTTAATATGGACCAAAAGAATTTTAGAGCGGTCGCTTGGTTCCAAATTTTTAGGTTTGGGATCCTAAGGCCGCTCTCCTCTTTGGGCAAGGTGAGCTTATCCCAAGCTACCTTAGCTCCCGCGATCTTCATTTCAGATCCAGACCAGAGGAATTTTCTAAGGAGCTGCGAAAGTTCCTTTAGGACCCTGACCGGAAGAATGAAGATGGAAGACCAATAGAATTGGCTAGCAAAAAGTACTGATTGTATTAGTTGATGGCGGCCTGCGTAGTCCAGGAGCTAATGCGACTAGTGATCTTTGAGAAGAGGGGGCGACAGTCATTGTAGGTGAGCCTGGAGGTGATGAGCGGAATCCCTAAGTATCGAACCGGAAGGGTGTCCTCGCTGAAACCCAAGCTGCTGAGGATTGCGCTTTTCGAGGCTAAAGAGGTTCGCGAAAGGAAAATTTGACTTTTTATTGGGTTGAGGTCGAGGCCGGAAAGCATGGCGAACTCCTTAAGCCCTTCCTGGATGAGCGAGGCAGAGATGGCATTGGCCCAATAAAAGATCATGAGGTCATCCGCAAAGCATAGATTGATGATCTTCAGAGAGTGACATTTCCAGTGAAATCTAAGCCGCGGTTCTGGCTCTTTTCCAAGAGGATATAAGATAGTACCTACATGATAATGACAAAGATGTATGGGGAGAGGGGGTCTCCTTGCCTAAGACCTCTCTCCCCCAAGAAAAAGCTAGAAGGGCTTCCATTAATACAAACAACATATGAAAGGGTGGTGATGTAATGGATAATCCAGCCTATCATTTCAATGGGAAAATCCATCACGTAAAGAGCGTCAAGGACGAGCTCCCAGCGGGCGTTATCAAAAGCTTTCATGAGGTCAATCTTAAGGGCGCAACGGGACCTTTCTGGTTAGTATGGTAACCATGCATAAGGTCCTGGGTTTGGAGAATATTATTCGTGATGGAGCGTCCCAACACAAAAGCAGACAGAGAGGGGTCGATGAGGTAAGCAATGGTGGGTTTGATTCTGTTAGCTAGGATTTTCGAAATAATATTATAAATAACATTACAACAAGAGATGGGTCTGTAGTCGGAAGGATAAAAAGGGTTATCTGTTTTAGGGATAAGGGCGATGAGGGTTTTGTTTTAATCCGGGTCCAATTTACCTTGAAGGAAAAAATGCTTTATGGCAGCACATATGTTCGGGCCAACAATTGACCAGCAAGATTTAAAAAAACCCCGCACTAAAACCGACCGGCCCAGGGCCTTTGTCGCTATCAATGTCAAAGAGAGCTGTCTTGATTTTGTCATCCAAAATGGGTTTAGTCATATTAACTTTATCGGTCGGGGAGTCAGATTTATTAAGAAGGGTTTTAAACCTATCAAGGCCCGGGTATCCATTCATGATAGGGGAGCCAAAACGGCTTTTAAAGTGGGAGAGGTAGGTGGCCATGATAAGTCTCGGGTCAGAACTGACCCTTACATCAAGGATGGTGACCGATAAGATTTTGTTGCGAGCTCTACGAGCTTTAATGCTGTTGTGGAAGAACTTAGAGTTTTTGTCCCCCCAACTTAAGTCAGGTCTCTCTAGATTTCCACTCGAGGAAATATTCCTCCACACGACTATATAGGATATAGTTATTGGCCGATTCCCTCTCAATCCTCAATAGGGAGGGGTCTAACGGGTTTGAAGCCAAGGTTAGCTGGGCATGCGCTAGAGAGGTTTGGGCATTTTCCACTCTAAGACTTATATCACTAAACTCTCTCCTATTAAGACAGTCGAAGGAGGGGTCAAGCCGGTCCAGTGTAACGCTAACAGTCTGCATAGGGCTTTTGTGACACGGGCTAGACCAGCTATTGGAAACTATGTCTAAGAAGCTGGGGTGATAGCTCCACATATTGAAGTACTTGAAGGGCTTGGGTTTAGGGAGGTGGGGGTGATGAGTGGAGGATAATCGGGGTGTGGTCTGAGGTACGAGAAGGGTCAAGGTGGGCAAAAAAGTTTTGGAAAGTTACTGCATTCTTTGGTTATAGTTGCACTGCAGAGCTGTCATCTCCATCCGGCTCCCTTTCATAGTGGATCTTCCTTTTTAATAATTTATTGCTAACAATTGTTTATATAAGCTATGGCTACAATTGTTTATATTTTAGTGAACAAATATAAATGAAATTTCACTAGTTTATTTAATTATAAAAACTTATTTTAAACAATTAAAATTATATATAAATACATAAATAATATTTTATTTGTTATATTTACCCTAAGTTGAAGAGATATCTATATTCTGAATGTAGAGAATAATGGTTGATTATATTAAAATATATAAAACATATTTTTTTCTATAAAATATTTTTTTAATCAAAATTGGATGAATAAATATTTAATACAAATTTTTCATGATATCAAAAAGAGACAAAAGGAGGATCTTCTTCTGTGAAATCAGTTTCACGTGGAGGTAAAGCAAGATCTCTTTTGTTTTTTACAACAAGTTGGAAGAGAAAAGTATGATAGAGACGAGGAAGAGGCAAATGAGGATATTTATCTAAGAAATCAGTTTGAAGTAGAGGTAAAGCAAGATCTCTTTTTATTTTTTTATTTTATCTATCAAAATTTATAATTTTTTTATTTTATTCTATTTTAATAGTTATTTGCTTTTTCATTTTTTTAAATTTCACTTTCATTGATATTTTTAAAGTTAAAGTTAAAATGACATAATAATATCAATTATAACGTCAATCTAATAAGATTTTAAAAATAGATTTAAAGCAAACTCACGTCTATAATTTTTTTCACATGTGTATTAGTTCGTTTTTTTAAGAAGGCTATTGTCTATTTTCCAGTAAGATGTACTTTAAATCTCATTTTCTCAAAATTAAAAGGTTATGACCATAATAGCAAAATTCTCTTGTAAACTGTTTTCTTACTCTACAATGTCGCATTATAACTATTGAGGGGACTATCTGGATTGGGTTCTCCTGATAGACTTTAAATCCACAAAAATATTTGTCCCAAATAATATAGAGACTCAACATTTGGGTGGAAGCATATAGTCTCACATTTATATTAAATTGAGTCTCGTAGATGTTTTCCAATTAATTTTTAGATTAATTTTAAAGTAATCATATGAATCTAATTAAATTTTAATTAAAATTTTAATTTAATTTTGATCTAATCATAATATATATAATATTAACCCTAAGCAACTTAACTTCCAATTTGGTTTTCTTTGTGAACCATAATCATAGTTCTGTTTTGTATTTGCTTATTAAAACTGAACGACAATTGTTTATAAATGTTGTCTTTTGATTATAGAAACTTCTTCTAAGGAAATAAAATTTTATATAAATATATAAAACAAGTTTTTTTATTATACTTACCACAAAATCAAAAGATATATATTATGACTGCATAGAATAGTGGATGACTATATTAAAATATATAAAACCTATTTGTTTTATAAAACAATATTTTTATCAAAATTGGATGAGCTCTATGATATAAGGAAGAGGCAAAGCAGATCTTCTTCTATGAGGACAGTTTCAGGTGATTAGAGGGGAGGCAAAGTAAGATATCTTTATAAGGGATGAAATGACTAAAAAAGAAAAAAAATTTAAAAAAAATTGGAAGAGAAAAGCACAATTAAGATTAAGAAAAATGAAATACCTTAAGATGTTTCTAAGACATCTTAGAAGCATATTTATGTTAAAATATTTTATAGATAGATAATCAATATTTTGTCAATGTGCATTATATTGTCGATTAAAAAATAAAACTTTAAATCAATAGAAAATAATACATTTTGTTATGAGAGTTATAGTTGAAAGTAGAAAATATTATAGATATAGATTTGATAGAATTATTGTGTAATATTGTTTTTCTGTTTTGGAATGCTCATATACCCATCTGTTAAGTCAAAATTTAACCTGCCTCATCAAATATACCACACACTTAAAAATTTTGAGCCAGGCTAAACTGCAGGAGGCGAAAAACTTGTAAGAATTAACTATTTTGTCAACAAAGTTTCTCTAATTTGCAAACCTTTTGAATGCAATAATGGATCACTTCTTTAGTTATAGATTTCAATTCATTGTTTTCATACCCAAAAATATATCTGTTACAAGACACGAAACAATTATTCTCGCTCAAACAAAGCTCGGTATATAATAAAATTCAAACGAGGTACATATATTGCATCATGACAGAAAAATGAGACGCATTCATACATGACACTTTTTGCAAGAATCTGGAAAGCTGAAAGATATATATGTATATGCATTTTAGTTGATCTTTCTTTTTAAGAATTTATTGCTAACAATTATTTGGCTAAAAAGCACCGTTAGTCCTCCATGTTTACCACTTGTATCAATATAGTCCATTTCGTTCACTTCTGCATAAAACTCATCCCTTTCGTTTTAAACATTTGCACGATTAGTCCCTCCACATATTTTGGGGACCAAAAGTGATACAAAACATGAGATTTGGGGACCAAAATTGATACAAAACTTAAAATTTAAGTGTCACGTGTCAGTTTTTAAATGGTTTATATGAGCATGAGGACTATATTTGCAAATTTTTAAAACAAAGGGGATGAGTTTTATGCAGAAGTGAACGAAATGGACTATATTGATACAAGTGGTAAACATGGGGGACTAACAGTGTTTTTTACCCCAATTATTTATATAAGTTATGGCTACAATTGTTTATATTTCGGTAAACAAATATATATATATATATATATGAAATTTCACTAGTTTATTTAATTATAAAAACTTATTTTAAACAATTAAAATTATATATAAATATATAAATATTATTTTCTTTGTTATATTTACCATAAGTTGAAGAGATATATAGAATAGTGGATGACTATATTAAAATATATAAAACATATTTTTTCTATAAAATATTTTTTAATCAAAATTGGATGAATAAATATTTATTGCAAAATTTTCATGATATCAAGAAGAGACAAAAGGAGGATCTTCTTCTGTGAAATCAGTTTCACGTGGAGGTAAAACAAGATCTGTTTTGCTTTTGACAACAAGTTGGAAGAGAAAAGCATGATAGAGATGAGGAAGAGGCGAGGATATGTTTTCTAAGAAAACAGTTTGAAGTGGAGGTAAAGCAAGATCTTTTTTTATTTTTTTTATCTTATCTATCAAATTTTATAATTTTTTATTTTATTTTATTTTAATAGTTATTTGTTTTTTCTATTTTTTAAAATTTAACTTTGATTGATATTTTTAAAGTTAAAGTTAAAATGACAGAATATTATCAATTATAACGTCAATCTAATAAGATTTTAAAAAAAGATTTAAAGCAAATTGACGTCTATAATTTTTTCAAATTTTCCAGTAAGATATACTTTAAATCTCCTTTTCTCTAAAATCAAATGGTTAAGACCATGATAGCAAAATTCTCTTATAAACCTTTTTATTACTCTGCCGCAGTATAGCTATTGAGGGGACTCTCTAGATTGGATTCCCCTAATAGACTTTAAATCGACAAAAATATTGTTTTGCGGTCATAAGCAGAAAATCACTTGTCCAAAATAATATAGAGACTCAACATTTGGGTGGAAGCACATAGTCTCACACTTATATTAAATTGAGTCTGATAGATGCTTTTCCAATTAATTTGTAGATTAATGTTAAAGTAATCATATGAATCTAATTAAATTTTAATTAAAATTTTGATTTGATTTTGATCTAATCATAATATATATAATATTAACCCTAAGCAACTTAACTTCCAATTTTGTTTTCTTTGTGAACCATAATCATAGTTCTGTTTTTTATTTGCTTACTAAAACTGAATGACAATTGTTTATAAATGTTGTCTTTTAATTATAGAAACTTCTTCTAAATAAATAAAATTTTATATAAATATATAAAGCATGTTTTTCTTATTATACTTACAAAAAAAATCAAAAGATATATATTATGACCGCAGAGAATAGTGGATGACTATATTAAAATATATAAAACATATTTGTTTTATAAAACAATATTTTTATCAAAATTGGATGAGTTCTATGATATAAGGAAGAGGCAAAGCAGATCTTCTTCTATGAAGACACTTTCAGGTGATTAAAGTGGAGGCAAAGTAAGATCTCTTTATAAGGGATGAAAAAAGGAAAAAAAATTTAAAAAAAAATTGAAGAGAAAAACACTATTAAGATTAAGAAAAATAAGTACCTTAAGATACTTCTAAGACATTTTAGAAGCATATTTATGTTAAAATATTTTATAGATAGATAATCAATATTTTTTTCAATGTACATTATATTGTCAATTAAAAAATAAAACTTTAAATCAATAGAAAATAATACATAATATAGATATAGATTTGATACAATTATAGTGTAATATTGTTTTTCTGTTTTGGAATGCTCTTATACCCATCTGTTAAGTCAAAATCTGACCTGCCTCATCAAATATACCACACATCAAAAAAATTTAGCCAGGCTAAACGGCAGGCGAAAAACTTGTGAGAATTAACTATTTTGTCAACAAAGTTTCTCTAATTTGCAAACCTTTTGAATGCAATAAGGGATCACTTCTTTAGTTATAGATTTCAATTCATTGTTTCCATACCAAAAATATATCTATTACAAGATACGAAACATTTATTCTCGCTCAAACAAAGTTTTATATGTATATGCATTTAAGTTCATCTTTCTTTATTAGTTATGACTAATTGTTTATATTTCGGTGAACTAATATAACTGAAATTCCACTGAGTTATATTTAATTATAAAAACTTATTTTAAGTAATTAAAATTATATAAGAAAATATAAAACATATTTTCTTTATTATACTTACCATAAGTTGAACAGATATATATTATGAATATAGAGAATAGTAGATGACTATATTAAAATATATAAAACATATTTTTTTTCTATAATACAGTTTTTAATCAAAATTGGATGAATAAATGTTTATTGTAAATTTTTCATGATATCAGGAAGAGGCAAAAGGAGGATCTTCTTCTATGAAATCCCTCCAAAACAAGATTAGATTTATTTTGGGGTTGACATCAAGCTCGAAGAGAAAAGCATGATAGAGATGAGGAAGAGGTAAATGAGGATATATATTTTAAGAAATCTTGAAGTTGAGGTAAAGCAAGATCTCTTTATTTTATTTTATTTTGTCAATTTATCAAAATTTATGATTATTTATTTTATATGTTAATAGTTATTTGCTTTTTTATTTCTTAAATTTCACTTTTATTGATATTTTTAAAGTTAAAGTTAAAATGACATAATATTATCAATTATAACTTAAATCTAATAAGATTAAAAAAATAGATTTAAACCAAATTGATGTCTATAATTTTTTCACATGTGTATTAGTTAGTTTTATTAGTTAGTTTTTTAGAGGGCTATTTCCTATTTTTCAGTAAGATGTACTTTAAATCTCCTCTTCGCCAAAATCAAATGGTTATGAACATGTAGCAAAATTCTCTTGTAAACTTTTTTATTACTCCACAATGCTGCAACATAGCTATTGAGGGGACTCTCTGGGTTGGGTTCTCCTAATAGACTTTAAATTGACAAAAATATTGTTCTACGGTCATAAGCAGAAGATCACTTATCCCAAATAATACAGAGACTCAACATTTGGGTGCAAGCACATAGTCTCACACTTATATTAAATTGAGTCTCTTGTATTTGTATAGGTGGTTTCCCAATTAATTTGTAGATTAATTTTAAAGTAATCATATGAATCTAATTAAATTTTAATTTTAATTTTGATCTAATCATAATATATATAATATTAACCCTAAGCAACTTAACTTCCAGTTTTGTTTTCTTTGTGAACCCTAATCATAGTTGTGTTTTTTATTTGCTTATTAAAAATGACAATTGTTTATAAATGTTGTCTTTTAATTATATAATTTTCTTCTAAAGAAATAAAATTTTATATAAATATATAAAACATGTTTTTCTTATTATACTTACCATAAAATCAAAAGATATATATTATGATTGCAGAGAATAGTAAATGACTATATTAAAATATGGGAAATTGTACCAAAGGTACCTACTCAACTATTCAATTGTCACTTACCACCCAAGGTTTGATCAATTGTTACTTAATACCCAACTCAACTACCTTATTGTCACTTACAACCTAACTTTATTTTAATACCCTAACTACCCTCACCATTCATGAACAGCCACGTAACCAAAATTTCTATTTCCTTCTCTTTCCTTCTCTTTCCTACTTTTCCTTTAATTTTATTTTTAAAAGATCTGTATCTTTCGAACCGGAGCTCGAAAAAAATAAATGAAAGTACCATTACTTTTGTTTTTTAAAAATGAACAAAACTAGATCCATTTATGATTTTTTTTATTTTTTTTTATTTTTTTAAAAAATAAAATTTCACCAGTTGCAAGCAATTCGCATCTTGAGAATTGTACCACTTTTTTTTTTATCGTTCAGAAATCCTGAGAGTTGCAAGCAATTCGCATCTTATCATGAGAATCGTTCAGAAATTTGCAAGCAATTCGCATCTTATCATGCGAATCGTTCAGAAATTGCAAGCAATTCGCATCTTATCATGAGAATCGTTCAGAAATTGCAAGCAATTCGTATCTTATCCTGAGAATCGTTCAGAATTTGCAAGCAATTCGCATCCTGAGAATTTGGACAAGCAATTCGCATCCTGAGAATTTGCAAGCAATTCGCATCTTGAGAATTGTACCAGTTTTTTTTTTTTTTATCGTTCAGAAATCTTGAGAGTTGCAAGCTATTCGCATCTTATCATGAGAATCGTTCAGAAATTTGCAAGCAATTCGCATCTTATCATGAGAATCGTTCAGAAATTGCAAGCAATTCGCATCTTATCATGAGAATCGTTCAGAAATTGCAAGCAATTTGCATCCTGAGAATTTGCAAGCAATTCGCATCTTGAGAATTGTACCATTTTTTTTTTATTTTTTTTACCAGCGCGCGCCTTTTTTTAGTCGGGGGTATTTTTGTCCAAATTTCAGTTCGAGGTACCAAGTTACACTATCCAAAAAGCGGGTACCGCCGGGTAATACCATAGTTGAGAAGGTATTTACCGGTACTTTTCTCTTAAAATATATAAAACCTATTTGTTTTATAAAACAATATTTTTATCAAAATTGGATGAGTTCTATTATATAAGGAAGAGAAAAAGCAGGATATTCTTCTATGAAGACAGTTTCAGGTGATTAAAGTGGAGACAAAGTAAGATCTATTTATAAGGGATGAAAAGAGTAAAAAGGAAAAAGTTTTAAAAAAAATTGGAATATAAAAGCACGATTAAGATTAAGAAAGAGAAAGCACCTTAAGATGCTTCTAAGACATTTTATAAGCATATTTATGTTAAAATATTGTATAGATAGATAATCAATATTTTGTTAATGTGCATTATATTGTCAATTAAAAAATAAAACTTTCAATCAAAAGAAAATAATAAATTTTGTTATGAGAGTTATAGTAGAAAGTAGAAAATATTATAGATATAGATTTGATAGAATTATAGTGTGATATTGCTTTTATGTTTTGGAATGCTCATAGAAGCATCTGTTAAGTCAAAATCTGACCTACCTGATCAAATATACCACGGACCTGAAAATTTTGAGCTAGGCTAAACTGGAGGAGGCAAAAAACTTGTGAGAATTAACTATTTTGTCAATAAAGTTTCTCTAATTTATAAACCTTTGAATGCAATAATGGATCACTTCTTCAGTTATAGATTTCAATTCATTGTTTCTATACCCAAAAATATATCTATTACAAGGCACAAAACAATTATTCTCGCTCAAACAAAGTTTATTCATATTTTTTACAAACCTCGGTATATAATAAAATTCAAACGAGGTACATATATTGCATTATGACAGAAAAAGGAGACTCGTTCATACATGGCACTTCTTACAAGAATCTGGCAAGTTAAAAGATTTAGATGCAGCCACCTAGTTGTCCTTTTTTTTGCAAAAACACAATTGCAGAAAATGAGGGATGGATCGGCAATATGTTAAATTAACAATTTACTTAGCTAACATAGCAAATTAGCACAATGGCTGCTTAATTTACGTAATTACTTTTCTAGTAGTCAATTTTTTCTCCACTAATATGAAATTTCTATGGAATTTTCTAGATGATATTACCAACCAATAGCTAGTTTTAGCGCATACGAACCTAACCTCAATAAAAGATGCATTTCAAAAATCGAATTATATAATAGAACGGGTAGCGGAGAAAAGAGAAAGCATATAATATTACAATATGTATATGGTGGAAGAAGTGATTACCATCCGTCCACCACTTTAAAGTCATTCCCCACGTTGTAATGATAGAAGGGGATTTGGTAATTCTTGCACAAGCTTGATACAACAGCAAACTGTTTCATGAGAAGTGGGATTTTTGACAGTCTGAACACCATGATGCAGGTGAGGAGAGTTTACCAAGCGTTGGGGCTCAGCTGGCTGGGACATAGTTTGATCAGATGAAAGTATCTAACAATCTTTGGGTCTAAGGGGAACCGAAGTCTCCAATCTAGTACTTCGGTGTTGATCATTATCTCGTTCAACTTACAATCCATGGGGGTCTCCAGAGTGATTGGGATGCTCACTTTTACAGCCTCTAGGATCCCTCATTTAGTTCGAATCCGACCCACCTCAGCCGTGTGGGTGTAGACATAATTAATGTTCTGAAGAGCCAACAAATATTTAACATTGACCTTTTTGAAACATGGACATACCTTGCCCTCAAGACTCTCCATAAGAGCGTCCAGATGAGTCATGCCAACCTTTGTTTTAAATTTCTGATCTGAGGCTGTATCCTCTGTTTGACCGGACGCCTCGGTCTCGAATGGGGCTTCCTCAATGATGTCCTCTATGTTCTCTTCCATCACTGAGAAAGGTTGTTCATCTATTTTTTAGACAGGTTGGCTTGGCTTCTTCATTGGTAATTGTACAACTGGTTGTTCAGAAGGCTGTGCAGATCCTGCTTCTGAAATTCTGATATTTGGTAGAGATTGTTGTCCAGAGGATTTAGTTTGTGGAACAGCCTTTATTGCCTCCGAACCGGAGGGTTTTGAAGATATAGGCGTGGATTTGGTTTTTGTCTAACATGTAATCCGGCGATGAGTTATTTTCTCTGGTGATTTCTCTATGTCCGAGCCCATTACGATAAATGGTGAGGTTTCCTAACACTAAAGACGGCTTTTACGTTGGGAATAGGGTTTTGAGATTCCTGAACTGAAGAATCGGATGTGAGAGGTGTAAGGTTAGTTGTGGATGGAAGCTTTCTGGTTCGAGGGTTTCTTGAAGAAGATGACCCTTGATCGGCGTTCTGGTTTGATTGGCTACCTTTCTCGCTTGGAGAAGCGAGAAGACCGACAACAATACGATTCTCTCTCGCTACTTTGTTCTCTCTCTCTAATTCAGACAAGTTCAACCAACCTCTTTTAACTAAGGTGTTTTTGGTTGTGAACATATATGTCTCAAGAACAATTTAAATGTGAACTGAGTTTTCTCTTTAGAAATATTTGAGTGTGGAAGAGAATGAAACAGTGGAAATATTTATATATAACAGTGAAAACAGCAGTTACCAAGGAAAAGAAGAACATAATTTTTGCAATTATTAAAGGCTGCGCAACATGTGAAAAATTGAAACCTATGTAACTTTCTAGGCCTAGTGGGTGCGACAATCTAGGAGAAAAAAACGGTTGGGATGTCGAACCAGAAAAATTAAGGCTGATATGAACCTCAGCCTCATAACTAGTAGATGGAAAAGCACTAGTAAATTCTTTTCTCTATTTTCTTTATCATTTTTTAAGTTGCAACTTTTTATTTTGACTAATTTATATCTCTCCCCAGTTATACCGAAGGAGTTCTCGGGCCACCTAGAAGCAGGTCAGAATATTTGTGCGAAGCTAAACACGTGGGCTTTGGAGTTGCTTCAAGTCGAGAAATTTCGTGATGTCTCACTTGTGGAACATTACATGCAGAAGAGACCTTTCATGGGAAGAGATAACCACCCCTCCCCCTGCTGATATGATCTTGGAGATGACAGAAGCTAAAGACACCAAGTTGTATCTGCCTTCCAGGGCCAAAGACCCCAGCAAAATAAAGAACAAGAAAATGAAGGCTACAACAGACTTAGCTCAAACAGCTACAGAGGGGACTGGTTCGGAGAACCAAGGTGGTATTGATGTGGCATTGCTAAAGAAAGTGGAGGTTCAAACTTTAAAGGAAGTCGGAGAGTAAAAACACCCACCAAGGCCTCCTAAAAAATACAAGAAAAGCAAGGCCATCAGTGATGAGAAAGCTGCTAAGAAAAAGAAGGTTACTCTGGGGGCAGAGATAATTCTTCGCCCAACTAAAATTCCACCCCCAGCTCCTGCAGAACCCTACCTTGCAAGAGGAAATCTCAACAGACCTTCAGTCCGGGCAGATTTCTGGTGGAGGAAATGACGAAGTGGACATTGAAGCCTTTTAAGACATTAGTATTTACTTTAATGATTTAGAGAAAAATATTTTGCATGTCCTTACCGTCCCTCCAGCTCCTCCAACATGGTAACATACAATGGGAAGTCCTATTCAATATCCGGAGAACAAGATACTTTAAGTCATGCCTTCTTTGGTTACATCCGACCAGTACTTGATCTGGAGAGGCAAGTAAAAAATCAAACCGGTATTATCAATTCTCTTACCACTGACAAGCAAACCTTGTCAGGTAGTCTTCTGAGTGCTCAGCAGAGCATAGAGATGCTGAAGAAGGAAAAAAAAGATTTGGCAACCAAGTTGACCTCATCAGAAGCAGCCAATACCGAGCTTCAAACCAAATACTCCAGCTTGAAGACTTCTTCCTCACAAAACCTCACAGCTTTGAAAGAGTAGTTGAACACTAAGGATGGTGTTATCCAAACTTTATCCGATGAGAAAACCAAGTTGGAGAGAACTATTCAGGAGAAGATTAAAGAGAAAGAGGCCTTGGAACGCTAACAAGAACAAGCTATCGCAACAGGTATAGAGAAGTATGTCAATGGGATAGTGGATTCCCTAGAGAAAAAAGATGATGAGATCAAATCCGACATGGTGTTGATGTTCCATGAGACCTTCCCCAAGAGAACCCTTAGTCTCTTATGGAAATATGTTCAGTATGATGACATCCCATTCTATACTCTAGCAGATGGTGACAAGCGCAACTACTCCAGTGGAATAGATTCCACAACTGATAATGAAGAAGGAACATATGAGAATTCAAGTGTTAAACTCAAGAGTCCCATGAAATGATTGTGGTGAAGAATAATCGGAAGGGATTAAGCCCTAAGGTTTTATTGTGTAACTTTTGCTTTTGAAAAACTAAAGTTCTTGGATGGCCAAGGCATTTTGTACTACTGGTCGGTTTAAGTTCGACCAGGTTTAATTTATCCAATTTCTCTTCTTTTTAATATTTTGATTTAAATCTTTCATGGCTAATGTTTAAGTAGCCCTAGAATTTCAGAAGTGTTGGATCGAGAGTATTTAATATCTCCGATCACATGTATTTAATAGCTACAATCAAACATTAAGCATAGCTGATCTACTCAAGAAACCTTGAGAGTCGGGGTGTTGATTAAGTAATTTATACTCAAGATATGGAGTATTTAGCCCATTCAGATCCATCCGAACTGTTTTCCTTACTGGTTTTGAATGTAAAATTCAGGCACCATCGTCTCACACTGTGGTCGCCAATTTGGTTTGGTTTATTTTGGGTTGAGGGTAGACTGGTAAAATGTTTAGAAAGTGTTTTAATAAATTTGGGGTGTTTTATGTTTAGTGTAGAGAGTAGAAAGATAATTAAGCTGTCTACTAATATTAAATTCTTATCACCCTCATTAATGAGAGTGGTTGTGGTATTTATACCTTAATTACTGACCCGTGGGCTTATTGGGTCGGGTCATGAAACCGGGTCAAATTTAAAGACTCATTAGTTTTAAGTTAATTAGCAAACGACTTAGTACAAAGTTAATACATTTGTCTTGTTTGGATATTTAGTGGTGTGATATGGTATGGATTTCCTCTATTTGGATAAACTTAATTTACTTAGGTATGGTGACCAAAATCTCCGAACTCATCAGTAGCAGCAACTTTTTCTTTCTTGACTTTGACTTTGTACGATTCTAAGTCCTGTATGGCTTTATCTTTTCACTCTTCATTTTCCTCGTACAAAGTATTTATTGCTTTAATATTAACATGTTCTTCCTGCAATTATGCTTGGTGTTTTAAACTCAGTGGATGCAATTCTTTTTGGTGTTTCGTAGTCAGTTGGTCATTTACTCGCTTTGAAAGACTTAAAATTGATCAACAATTCATTCAAATCACTTCACCCTATATTTTGTTGTCCGCAACGTTTTTTTTATAACAAATGTTATCTTTTGTATTTTTTTCGAACTGATTCATAACAACTATAGCTTCCTCATTTGGTTTTTTGTTAGTACTTTCAAGGGTCTCAAAAGGTTAGATGATATTAAGCAACTGTGTTGATGGTTCATTAAGAAACTCTATAAAATATGGGCTAGTATTCTTTTTTTTCCTTAAACAACTCAGCTTGAGAATTATGTCTTCAACTATTCTTCGGTTTATAGCTTGGGGCCGTATTCCAATTAGGAAAAACAACTCGAGTGTCAGGAGCAACTAATGTTTTCACCAGATCTCCTGACTAAAGAGGCTCAATTAATTTATCAGCATCCACAACAGAGTAAGGAGATATCTTCTAGAAGTGACTTTGGACAAATTTGAGTGGATCAAAATGCTTGTAAAATTCATTTGACCACTCTTTTGTGGACTCCTTCTCGGCATCATGATGTATTTGATAGCTCTTCAAAATTTATGTATAGAGAAAGTAAAGTCAGTAAAAATTATAAGGATAGCAAATATGAAGAAAAATAACACTTACCATTGCTCTTTAATTTCAGAGACAGCCTCTGTGGGTTCTTTGTCAATATTTCTTTTCCATTCTCCCAACAATCATATATAAAGAAACTTTTTTGTTTCCATGTCTTATCAGTTTCGATAAGGTCATCAATTATCTTCGAATAATTTCTGAGGATGAGATAATAAAAAGGAAACACTGGATTTTTGGAGACACGTGTATTAACTATAAACTACTCGATAAGGAGAGGAATTTTGGCCAATCTCTAAGCCATAATGCAAGATAGTAGTATGAACTAAAGGTTAGGATTTTCTTGGTTACAGCATAGGTCAATAATTTTGAAGTAGTCCACAATTACTAGATCCAACAGAAACTGCAGACCTCATGTCAAAATTTCTAGATAAACTACCAATTCATTGTCAACATATAAAAAAGTTTATTTCCTATAAATGGTAGCAAAAAAGAGACGTTATATAGAATTCTTTATTGTATACGAAGTGTGGCTTAATCAGATTGGTTAAACCATTCACATTGCACATTATAAAGTGCAATAAGATATTCAGGCATGACGTAGAAAAGATCAACGCTCAAAGTGGCAGCTATTTTGGCAGGAAATTTTGATATGAAAGTAAGAATTTAAGGACTGAAATGTAAATAATATAAGTTTTGTAGAACAATTATGACTTTGTAATATTATTGAGGACTAAGTGTAATTTACCCCCTTTTATATATCTGTTTTCAGTTTGAAGCTGAGTCTTAGCGCCTCTATATAAAGGGCAAGGCTGAACTAATAAAGGGGTTGAACACTTTTTGATCTAACTTAATTATGCTCTGACTTTCTCTCTCTAAAACTCTCTCTCTCTATGGAAGTCACGTATTACTTTTTACTAAGGCAACATTCTTAATAACTGAACTCACCAAATTGGCGACTCCTCTGGGGACGATTAAGAATCAGTGACTTGCTTGTTCGAATTTTAATACAATCTTTTGGTTTTTTCGTTTCAATTCAATATAATGAATCCTGAAAACTATTTGTCACTTCGATCAGCGATGGAAACTTTAAAAGATGATTTGCAAAGAAATGAAAATAGACTGGATAGATCAACTATGATCCAAACTCAATCAAACATTGAGATGCATATGAACCAACTTTTAGACAAAATAAATATGTTTAATAAAAAATATGAACAAAGAGAACAAGAAATTCAATCGAAGAAGTTCATATCCGAGGTGAGACAAGAAAATGAGAAGGATGATATGAGAGATCAATCTGATCGATCCTGTACTGATCAGTGAGCTAGAAGTGAACATAAAAAAGCGCGCTTCGAATCTCCTAAAGAGGTATGTAACCTCTGGTGATAAAGAGGTAGAAAGTTATGCTTCAGCCTTTAAGAGATATATGAGTTCTTCGAAAGAGAAATCGGATAGAGAGCAGCTGAGGAAGCATAAAAAAGAATACAAATCTAAAATGGACAATGTTCCTTGTTACACGTGATGTGAAGGGAACACTTCGAATCAGTATGCTAAGACTGATCAAAATATGTATGGAGTAATGGGAACTGATGATCAGTTTGTGCAAGGTGTCGATTGGAGGAACTCTCTGTTGACAAGTGAGATTCGATCTATAACGCTTCCGAAACGTTTTGACATTACTAAGGTGAAAACGTTCGATGGGATACAAGATCCCGATGACCACATCAAATAATTCAAGAATTACATGATGAATTTTGAAGATGACGACCGGCTGGTGTGTCTAGCATTTTTGCAGACTTTTAAAGGAAAGGCTTTAAAGTGGTATAACCGGATTCCAAGGGGATCCATCTCAAATTTCATAGATTTTTACACTACTTTTCGAAGACAGTTTGTAGAGAGTAAGGAATGAGAGCGAACGGGGATACAATTATCTAGGGAAAGCAGACATCTGGAGAGAATTCGAAGGATTATACGAAGACGATAGTGTTGACTAAAGCAAGTTTGGATAATTGCGAAGAAAATGTGGCGATGGCAGATTTTCGCCAAGGTCTATTGCCAAGGGATCTGGCCAATAAAACTACAAAGAGGAGAGCTCTAACTTTTGGAGCTTTGATAACTCAAGTAGAGGATCAGATTAAGGTTGAGGAGTAAACCAGAGTCCGATGAGGACCGGTTAATACTCCAAATAATTCGAGTCAGGTGGCCAATAATCAAGGGTAACCCTCAAATAGTAATCAACAGACACGACAAAAGAACAATAAATTGCCACCTCGAACTGGTGGATATTGAAATCATACTCCATCATATAATTATAATATGCTAAGGCCAAATCAATGGGTTAGGCCAAAATACTATGTTGATTTGACAGAGAATGTGACTGCAATCTTTGATAAGAACAAAAACTTCGTAAATTTTAGAAAGCCAGCTCCAATAAGTAGGCCAATGGAGGAGCAGAATAATAAATACTGCAGGTATCATGAAGACATTGGACATGATACCAATGATTGCATTGCGTTGAAAAGGAGGTTTATATATTGATCGAAAATAGGAAGCTCTTGACTTATGTGAAGTCACAAGGGAGCAGTTCGAAAAATGCAGCATCAACTTTAATGGCTAATCTAGCTGCACCAGTTGAGAATTTGATGATTTTAGATTCGAAAGCTGAAGAATTTGATGCTTCTACAGAATATATGGAGAAGGATCCGAACAGATTGATTTTGATGGCAGTTGAAGAGCCAATTAGGAAAGGAGTGTGTGTGAGATTTAATCAAATTTTTTGTGTCGTTAGCCATTTTTGGAGGCGTTTCAATGACCGGAAACTCTAATAGTTTGAGGAAGAGGCATGTTGTCAATTTGACAACTCAAATGGAAGGGAAAATATCCACACATTTGTATGGAAAAAAGGTCATTCCTTTCACCCTATTCGATAAAGGTAACTTGCGAGGAACAACAAGACCGCATGAAGATGCAGTAGTTATCGGTGCAGATGTGGCTGGCATCGAAATTTGATGTGTGCTTATTCACACTAGCAGTTCTGATAATGTCCTTTTTAAATCAACTTATGATAGAATGACAAATACACCTCGAATTTCTCAATCAGAATGAATAATTATAGGATTTACAGGCGTAACAGCTCGTGTGATTGGGGAATTCGAGCAAAAAGTGAGTTTGGGAAAATGATCGTTCAAGAAGAAGGTCCAAGTGCTTTTTGTGGTGTTGGACTTCCCCACGAGCTACAATGTTATTTTTGGAAGGTCATGGCTTTCTAGAATGTATAGGGTAGTGTCAACAGCTCACCAATATTTCAAGTATGTGGTAGGGGATCAAGTTGGGGTCGTTCGGGGTGACCATAAAGTAGCTAGAGAGTGTTATGACATTGCGCTTCGAATTCGAGAAGCCAATAGTGGAGATTTGATGCGTGAATAGCAGTCAGAGGGGTTAACCTTAGATGTTGAAGAAAGGGTTGACGATCCGAGGAAAACTCCAAGGTCTTTAACAGTAAGTGAAAAAATAAACGAGTTTACTTTTTCGAAAGAAAGAGTGCTTCGAATTAGAACCTTACTTACCCTAATTTTACGTCAATAACTACTAGAATTTTTCTCTGTTAATTTGGACATTTTTACTTGGAAAACGGAAGATGTAACAGGAGTACCAATCGAGGTGATTCGTTATAATTTAGCTATTGATCCAAAGGTGAAGCCAGTGATTCAGAAAAGAAGGGTATTCTCTTCGGAGAAAGGAGAAGCAATTATTTTTGAGGTGGATCGGTTATCCAGGGTTGGACACGTAAGGGAGTCACAATATCCTTTGTGGACGGTAAATCCGTTAGTGGTTAAAAAGAAGAATGGGAAGTGAAGA
Organism: Limnanthes douglasii subsp. nivea; assembly: GCA_036936605.1. Lineage (NCBI taxonomy): Eukaryota > Viridiplantae > Streptophyta > Magnoliopsida > Brassicales > Limnanthaceae > Limnanthes > Limnanthes douglasii. Next base: position 130,923,006 of record JAUPFV010000002.1, read on the forward strand.
ATGTGTGTGGATTTTACAGACTTGAATCGAGCCTGTCCTAAATATCTATTTCCTCTTCCTCGAATAGATCAACTGATTGATTCTACCTCGGGAAATAAAATACTAACATTCATGGATTCTTTTGCAAGATACAGTCAGATTAAGATAGATCCAAAAGATCAAGAATATACGACCTTCATAACTGATAGAAGGTTACATTGCTATAAGGTTATGCCATTTGGATTGAAAAATGTTGGAGCCACTTATCAAAGATTGATGAATAAAGTTTTTACCACTTAGATCGGAAAAAATATGGAAGTATATATAGACAATATGGTGGTAAAAAATTTGAAGGATGATGTGCATCTTGATGATTTAGAGGAAGCATTTTTTAATTTAAGGGCAATCAAGTTAAAGTTGAATCCTGAAAAGGGTACCTTCGGAGTTCGGTCAGAGAAGTTTTTCAGTTATATCATCACTGAAAGAGGAATATAAGCTAACCCAGAACAGTTGAAAGCCCTGATAGCGATGAATTCGCCTCAGTCTATTAGAGAAGTGTAAATTATGACAAAAAGGTTAGCAACACTTAACCGATTTATTTCTAGATTTTCTGAAAAATACTTTCCTTTTTTTTCAAGTTTTACGAGGACCAAACAGATTTGAATCGACATCGGAGTGTAAGGCAGCATTCACAAATATAAAAAATTTGTTATCATCACCAAAAATATTGTCAAAACCTCGAAATGAAAAGAAGCTCTTTTTGTACATTGTAGTATCGGATTTTACACTAAGAGCGGTGTTGATTATTGAAGATTCAGGTATTACGAAACGAGTGTACTATATCAGTAAAAGTCTAGTGGCAACGGAAAAGAGGTATTTAAAACTGGAAAAGTTAGCGTTAGTAATGGTGATTGCTGCTAGAAAAATGCGCCTCTATTTTCAAGCTCACATTATTAAAGTCCAAGATTCATTCCCTTTGAATTTTTTTTACAACGACCATATATTTCGGGGAGAATGACCAAGTGGTCAGTGGAGTTTACGGATTATGATATTTTGTGCACACATCGAACTGCAATTAAAGTGCAAGCATTGGCAGATTTTTTTGTTGAATTTCATTCGAGCAGATCGGATATGGAAGAAAGTAAAGATAATGCACCAATAAATTTGAGGTGGATTGTTCGAACAGACGGAGGGTCTAGTGTTTTAGGATGCAATGTTGGGGTTCAGTTAATAGCTCCAACTGGAGAAACGATGATTCAATCTATTAAAATTGGTTTTCACGCTTCGAATAATGAAATTGAATACGAAACTGCTTTGGCAGGTTTAAGATTGACAAAAATATATGGAACAACTTCAGTACGCTTGGAAACGGACTCTCAGTTGTTGGCAAATCAGGTATCTGGATTTTTCGAGGCAAAAATGATCATTTTATTTTATATCTTCGAGAGCTTCGAAATTTATTGTTGCTATTCAATAATATTGTTGTTGAATATATTGGTCGAGAAAGTAACATGATGGCTTATTCTTTAACAAATATTGCTTATAAGGAGGAATATCCTTGGATTTTGCTACAAGAAAATCCTTTAATTGTTACTTAATCCAGTCAGCGTGAATGTATAGAGGAGTTCTTTGTCACATCTGATGCTATTCGAGGAGATTGGCGAACAAACATTCTTAATCTTTTTACTCAATGAACATTACCAGATGATACGAGGTTGGCCAAAACATTGAGAGCTAAAGCCTTCAGTTACATAATGTTATATGGAATATTGTATAAAAAGACATTAAGCATGCCATTGTTACGATGTCTAAACAAGCAAGAATCACAGGAGGTGTTATCAGAATTGCATGATGGAGAAGGGTAAGCTCATTCCAGGTTTAAAGCTTTATCACGACAAGTTTTACTTTAGGGATTCAATTGGCATACAATCATGAATGATGCTAAAAATTTAGTTCAAAGTTGTGATACTTGTCAATTATTTGCTAATGTTATTCATAGGTCGGCAGTACCACTTATGTCTATAACCGAGGCTATACCATTTGATAGATGAGGGATTGACCTAGTGGGGCCTTTGCCAATGGCTTTTGGAGGAAGGCAAATGATAATTGTAGCATTGGATTATTTTACAAAATAGACCGAGGCATAAGCACTATCTGGAACAAAGGCAAAAGATGTGATCAAGTTTATTGTGAATAGTATTTGTTGTCGTTTTGGAGTTCCTCGAAGAATTACAACAGATAATAGCCCTTAGTTTAATAATAAAGAAATGGCTTCATTTCGCATGTCGAAAGGAATGCATCAATATTTTTCGATATTTTTCATCCTCAAGCTAATGGACAACTCGAGGTGACAAAGAGAATAATTTTATATGGCTTGAAGAAAAACTTGACAAGGGCAGCAGGAAAATGTCCAAATTATTTACAAGAGGTGTTTTGGGCTTATCGGACAACTCCCACGGAGGCTACAAAAGAAACTCCATTTGCCTTAGCATATGGAATAGATGCAGTCAGCCCCATAGAATCTACGATGTCATCTTTTAGAATAAATCAATATTATGAAAGATCCAATAATGAAGCTAAAAAGGTGAATTTAGATTTGATTGAGAAGAAAAGAGTTCGAGCTCATTTAAATGTAATCCATTACCAAACTCTTATGAGGAACAGATATGATTCGAAGGTGAAAAGAAGGGAATTTAAATAAGGCGATAAAATGTTGAGAAAAGTATTCTTGCATACAAAGGAGAAGAGCCTTGAAAAAATGGCTTTGAATTGGGAAGGGCCTTATATGGTTGTTGAGAGGATAAAACCTGGGTCTTATCGCCTTTGCGATTTTCAAGGGAGGATATTTCAACACCTGTGGAATATACAACATTTGAAGCTGTATTGGGAATAAATTTGTCTTTGTATTTTGGATTTTTTACTATTGAACGACGCACTATTTCCTACCCCGTTGGCCCAAGAAGGTTTTAACCAGGTGTTATGTACATATTCAATATTATCAATAAAATGAATTTTTGGCCAATGGTTGTTTACAAATGTTTATTAAAAACTATCTAAACAACGTATCAAATACAGATCATCTTTGAGGTTGGTTAAGAGTAGAATGTTCTGAAATGTTTATTACACTTTTCGAAGAAACAACCATTTTTGAGGTACTACGTTCAATAAATAAATTATGATTTTTTCTAAGTGCAACGCTCAACAATACACCGTGTTTCTTTCGAAGTTTAACGTTCACCAGACGTGCTATGATTCTTCGAAGTGAAACGTTCACTTAACTGCACTGAGGTATTCGAGGTGGTATGCTTGCAGTTTGTAGTTATATATTGTGAATTTCGAAGTGTATTATCGTATTTAAGGAATTATGTTTAAAAAATTATTGTACCTATTTTAGGACTACTAACATCGAATAATTCATGTGGATGATAAAAATGAGAAATAAACAAACATTTGTCAATTAGATTAATTCGATGAAGTACAATAAGCAGGGTTTTAGTTTGACAGGTACAAAAAGGATAACAAAAGATTAAAGAGCAATAAAGTTATTCAGACGACTCGTCCTCGGATGAATCCTCTTCCGATGATGATGAGTATAGGACAGGATCGAAGGCTTCACTAGGACGTCATTTGATGAAAATGTCGTTCCAAAAACTTCAGAGGTTAACTTTTAGATAAGTTGCATGAAGTTCTCGAAAAAGTTTGATGGCGGTCTCTTCTTTGCCATTATTAATGACAGCCAACAAGTTTTTAGAACATTCAGTTTATGCAGCAGCAACAACAGCAGCTTCTTTTTTTTTAAATGGCCTTTCAGTTTGGCTATCTCATCATTCAACTCTTTATTTTTTTGTTTCGCTGGAAGAAAAATAAGTTTAAAGGCCTTCAGATTTGACCTTTTCAGCATTTAGCTCATTAGCATGTTTAGCTTTGAGCTTATCCATCTCATCTAAATGTGAGACAGTCATATTTTATTTCTCAACAAAATATTTTATTCGCAAATTACTTTTGATGAAGAGCGCTCCTCGAATAAGCTCAAACCTTACAGTCTCGAACGTGTGGAATTGCTCGACCACCTTGCCTTGAAAAGTTTCCCTTAGTTGTTTTCACCTTCAGCAATTCCTTTGTATCGGACCATGTATTTGGCCAGTTGCTTCAAATGATCTTGAGAAGCCTCGACTTGTGAAGCAATCGTCTTTGCTGCATCGTCGAGATCGGCAAATGGTTGAAGTGTAGCAAGGACTTCAGGATTGGGTGGAGGAGGAGGAAAATATGTTGGGCTAGGATGATAAACAGAGCATCTTTATTGGTTGTTTGCTCTTTGAGAGGAGAATTTTGTTGATTTTCGACAGTTGTGACTTCGTCCGCATTGGCCAATGCATATTCAGTGATTTTGGATTGTTTCTTTTTCTTCCGTTAAGGACTGTTGGAAGCTTTCTTTTTCTTCAAGAAGGTTCTTGCTCTTTTTCTTCTTTTATGGGTGAAAGAGCCTGCTCTCCTACTTTTCTCTTGCGATGTTTAGGCTTTGGTTATGTTGAAGAGCTAACCCCAGATGTACTAGCTACTTTTTTACTTTTATTTTCTGTTTTTGCCTTTTCTTTTTTCTTTTTTCTTTTGAGGTAGGTGACTTTCCGATCTGTTGCGGATAGGAAGGAATACCTTGCAATCAGGTTGAACTAATCTTTTACAAGTGTGGTGAGGAGTAGGTTCAACCATTAAATTTCGAGGAGGCAAGGCTCCCGCTGTGATTGAAAAAAAAATGACTGTTGAGGAAGTTGATCGGTTGGAAGATAGTGTGGAAAGCGTTGTTCCACTCTTTTTCGGCCCAAGCGATAAGCTTTTCGAAAATATCCTTGACTGTTGGCCGACGAATAGTATATCATCTTGAAATTGCTGAAATAACCATATAAATAATAATAAATGAGGAAGACAACATGGAGATTTATCATAAAGTATGTAATATTCGAATTACTTACGATCACTTCTCCAGATGGGATTTAGTTTTGATGGGTTCGCTTTGGTTATTTATTTGTTGTTCTCCCATGCTCCAAAGATAAAAATAAACTTTTGTTTCTAAATTTTATCCCCTTCTAGGAGATCATCGATGATTTTTAAATCATCCACTAAAGTAAGGTAATAAAAAAGGAGCTTCAGACTATTTGATAACTTGGTCAAGGAGATGACATCCTTGATGCTAATCGGAATTTTGGACAACCGAGATGCCATAATCACAGATATGAAAGTGAACCATTGATTTGGTATCACTTGAGTATGGCATAGGTTGAGAAGTTCGAAGTACTCCACGATCTTAGGATCGAGTGGAAACCAAAGACCCCAATTGATGATTTCGGGGTAGACCACCAACTCATCGTCTTTGTAGTATAAGGGAATCTCTCATTTCTTAGGCAGTCGAACAATGATGTTCTCTCCCATTTGCTTCTTTAAGTCCGATGCTTGATTTTCTTGGTTATATATATATATATAACCTTTTTCAGCTCGATAATATAGTCAGCATCAAGACCTCTCAAATTTATACCAATATAAGCTCTCTCTTCATCGGAAACAAAGCCTGGTTCCTTTTTTTCGAGGCTTACAAACTTTCTTTTCCGCAGCAGTGTCAGAGTCTCCCTCATCGAATTCAGCTTTATTATTAGATCTAGTAGTCTCAGAATCAGCTTCATCGACTTCTGATGTTTCATCTCTTGTTTAGGGAGGATTTTGTTAAGGTAATGGAGCTTCGGCTTCCGATGAGGAATTTTTTGATAGATTTTGTTGGGACAATGAAGCTTTTTCGATTATTTCTCTATGAGGAGGAGACTGAGTAGCTGGATTCAAGGAGGATGGGGGGGGGGGGGGGGTTGGAGTAATATTTGAATCATCTCCCATTGCTATGAAAGTTTTTCTCTTTTGAGTTGGTGGAGGATGAGTCGAGGAAGGAGTACTTGAGATTTGTTTTGAGAAAGATTCGTTTGATTCTTCACTAATCAGAGGTGAAACTTTGGTTTGAGGAGAAGAGGCTCGAGGCGTTTTAGGTGTTTGAACTTTAGAAGAAGGGCGGACTTCGTTATAGGGGAAGGTGAAAAAGTAGGTACTTTAGTTGGATCGAAGTTACCGTAATAAGTGGTTTTGGTGGTTGTTCCAACAGGAGCGTTGTTGATTAATCCGACAGCCTTATATTTCTCTGCTCTTTCAGTAATGCAAAAGTAGTCGTATGATCCGAAGACTAGATTATCGTCAGGCTTTAGAGATTTTGGTTTTTTGGGTATGATAGCTTTGAATCTTCTGTTTTTGGATTTTTTTTCTCATAAAGTGGATGGAGATTGACCGGAGAATATAGGTTTTGATCGGAAAGTTTAATTTTTCTAATGAAAATGCTGAGAAAGTTGAAGAACACGTTGAAGGTAGCCAAGGGTGTGCTTTTTCTCTCTCAAGGAATTTGTATTGTGAGAATGAAAAGTGAGGCTACTAATGAATATAGGAGAATAAGACGTATAAAAGTGAAAATGACTTTATGATGATAGGGCAGAATACAAAACGGTGAAAATCTTATGAGTTCGACATCTGTCAGATTAGCTAGCTAACTATGAATCTAGTAGCTAGGCATTCATGATGTTAGATTTGTGGGCACCTTTGACATAATTCGAAGATTAACATTCTCCAGTTTGAATTCGATGACTATGTTCTGACTATTTTCAGAAATATTCGAGGAGAAAGAAAAGAAATTATTGAGTTTTTGATTTCGAGTTTTCAAATGAGTTTTTAACTTCGAGTTTTATATTGAGTTTTTGACTTCGGGTTTTCTGATATGACTTTTGGAAGGATTCGAAGACATTTAGTTCTCGTTCATTTACTGACATGAGAACTGGGGGCTAACGATATGGAAGTAGGAATTTGAGGACTGAAATGTAAATAATATAAGTTTAGTAGAGCAATTATGACTATGTAATATTATTGAGGACTAAAGGCAATTTACCTATTTTATGTAACCGTTTAAAACTTTTTGATCTAACTCAATTCTACCCTGACTTTCTCTCTCTAAACACTATGTCCCGAGAATTCAAATATTAGTTTTTTCGTAAGACAACATTCTTAATAATTGAACTCGACAAATATCCCTTGTTTCTTTAGATTATGTTAAAATAAACTTTCATTTTGTCGAAACAAAACCCCAATTGAATCAAAGACCCATTTTTAGAACCAAATCTTATTATTTATATTTTTATAGGATAAAATCTTATTATTTTAATTTCTAGAACGAAATCTTATTATTTCACTTTTAAAAGATCTTGTTATAACAAAACACTGTTTCATTTTCTGTGTAATCTTTTGAAAGTTTACCTCTTGCTATTATCCTATCGTTCAAAATCGAAATAGTTGTTAACCTTTATAAATTTTATTTGAAGATTATGAATAATTTATCCAAAAATATATGTAGCGTATCCAAAATCACACTAATAACAAAAATAACTGTCGAAGCATAAATATTAAATTTATAATATGTAGCTCGACGGTACTAGTAGGCTAGTAAGCTATGTGATGTAAAAGAAGAATTGTTGCAGAGGATAAAAAATTGGACACTCAAGTTTTGAATTCTAACCAACTCGACCGTTGAAATTTTCACGTTTTCCCTTTTCACCCCATGTTTGCCATCATTGTTCACGGGTGCGTTTGTTGAGAGGGACACGTGTACGGTCGCTGATGCAGCTACACGAGTCTCGAACTGCTCAGAAACGTGGATATTCTTGTTAGCGGTTACCTCCATCAACTTTGCTATCATCACATGAGGGTGATGAACGGTAACGGCCGTTAAAAGAGATTTTTAAACGGCAACCTCTTATTCTTCGGCCTCGGTTATGACGAGCTATGCAGTACGTTGGGAGGATACAAATCTCAGCTCCCACACTCAAAATGACCATTGCACCCTTGTTTCAATTTTTTACTATACTTATTCTATTAAAATTAATATGCATCAATAATATAGTAAATTCATTAATAAATTTCATATATTTTGATTAATTCACATTAAATTTCGAAATTTTGGGTCAAACAATTACCTTAATGTTTTTACAAAACTAAATACAGTATATTTTATCAGTTCAAAAATTAGACTTTAAAAGTTTTGTATTTTCCAATAAACAAGTGACTGTTCAACAATAGCAATTGGACAAAAAAATAGGCACATGTTTTAATTATTAAAATTGGAAAAATATGGGACATAGGATTTAGAGCATAAGAATCTTTGTCTATAATTAGCATTACAAAACATTATCGTGGTTGAAACGCCACGCTGTTACGGAGTCTCTCTTGTAGTACAATATCTTAATTCATTACTAATACTTTAAATTCTTAATTTATTCTAAGCAATAATGAGATTTAACATTACTATATTTTTACTGCTAGGATGCTAAATATAAAGGGTATGATGATATAAGTACATATAAATAAAACTAAAAGAAAGTTTTTCTTTAACCAAAGCAAACTTTTATTTTTAGACGAAAGTAAATAGTGTTATTGTAAAATTGGTTGTTTTATATTTTTACTGTCAGTGAATATATTAGAAATTTAGTCAAATAATTTATAGCGTTAACAAACTTTTTAAATATCGAATATATAAACTAATTATATTTCATATGAAACATTTGTAACTAAGTGTTATAGTATAGATCATAATAATCTAGCTTAGGTGAATCAATATAATTAAATGCTGGAGGGAGATTTTTTTTTTTAACTATAGAATACCACGTTGAAAGATATATATTAGACAACATGTATCATACATATGATTGAAATGATTTTATAAAATGAAACAATACAATACAATTAGAGCGAGAATATATATTTATACAACACAATTAGAGTGAGGATGTATATTTATAGTAAAAGTTTATTGTTAAAATGGTACACAATTTAATTAAAATAAATAGATAAAAAATAGTTGAAAAAATAAATTGTTCAAAAAAACATTATTAAATGTAAGTGAAATTTTACCTAACTTAAAACATAAAAAATTATGGTAACATTTCAATCAATATGAAAAATTTAAAATGAGTATATATATATATATATATAATATATATATATTAAAAAATAATTTATAAACTCCCAAAATAAGTTCATGAACTTGTCTTTTATCTTTTTAAGTTTTTATATTTTAATGAGTTTATAAGAGTTTTGCCGATGTAGGACGCAATTTTCGTTTCAAGTAGAAACATTTCAAATAACATATATTTGTCCATAAAATTTTTAGGAGTTACCAAACTATTTTATATAAGCTTTTTTCCGAAATGATAATCTCTTCGATCATCCAATGTATATACACTACATCGTATAATATCAATATTAATGATGATTATAATTGAAATTTTGAGGATAAAAAATCACTTGAGGCAAGGTGACTCTTTTTCCTTGTTTCTTCTCGTCTTCATAATGCAAGTCTTATCCAGTATTCTTAAAAAAAACAATGGCATGGAATTCAAATTTCACTCAAAATGTAATAAGGTCAAAATATTTAACCTCTATTTTGCTGACGATCTTATTATTTTTTATTATGGTTACTTAATTTCCCTCTGTGGAATCAAAGATGGTCTGAATGAATTTTTATATGTCTCGGGTCTTAAAGTTAGTCCCACCAAAGTTATATATTTCTTTATCGAGTAAACCTCACCGTTCAAAATGATCTAATCAACATTTTAGAATATAATATTGGTTTTCTTCTTGTAAAGTATATGAGAGTCCCTTTGTTTAGAAACCGACTTTTTTATAACGAATGTTTTTATCTCCTACAGAATATCATTGCTCGTATAGGTTTTTGAACCTATAAACACATTTCTTATGCAAATAAGCTCTAGCTCATCAAGTCAGTTCTTTTTTATGGCCTCGTATACTGGTCTTTAATCTCCATTCTCCCATCTAAGACTATCAAAGAACTATCTCGATGACGCTTTCTCTAGTCAAGTTATGAGATGAAGATTTCGAGAGCCAAATTGGCATGAGCTAATGTAATATTTTCCATTTTGGAAAGTGGACTTGAAATTATGGGTATAAAAGTATGAAATCATATACTTTTGAAAAATATGTGGGTATTTAATGAGTAAAAACAACAAGTCAATTTGGTGTATTTAGAGTAATATAAAAAAAATTAAAATAATAGTTTTTGGACATTAAATCTTGATTTTATCTTTTTTTTGACTTGATATTAATTTTTACATTCTAAATTGTTGGTCAACGACTAAGGGTATTTATAGGTACGGTTTGGTTCGGGTTTCACCGGAAACGGACAGCTAAGCTTATCGGTTCGGACCGGACCGTTAAGCTTTTGGTTCTATATTTTGGAACTGGACCGAACCGTTAAGTTTTCGGTTCGGTTTGGTCCTGTCCGGTTCCGGTTCGGTTCAACCTGTCATCGGTCCGGTTTCGGTCCAGTCTGGTCTATTTAAAAATATAAAATTGAATTAAAATTGAATTTGTAATTTTTTTCTAAATAAATAAATAATATAAAAATCAAAGTTCATAAATTAATCTTTGATTTTTTAATATTAAAAATAACTAATTAACTATTAATTTTGATAATATAATAGATATAAAATTAATAATAATAATAAATTAATCGGATCTAATGATTTTATCGGTTCGATTCTTTGTCAATTCTATTGGCTAGTTCGGTTCCGTATCGGTCTTATCGGTTTGTTTATAATCGGTTCTCCCGCTTTATCGATTTTATCGGTTGATTTTATACTAGTTCTGTTGATCGAATTCTTTATTAGTTTTAGTTTTTAAGATGGAATCGCGAACCGAATCGTTGAAATTCAGTCCGATTCTCGATCCGGTTTCTATCAATCCGACTCCGGTCCGGTTATGGGTTTTCCAGAATCGTTGACATCCCTACCAACTTTATAGAATACCGACACACAAAAAGATTTACCTATTTTTAATGATTCACAATTTTTGTTATATTATATTTTTAAATATTTAAAAATAATAATATATAATATAAATAATTGGAGAGACAATTTTAATTTACAGAAAAGTACCTGAAAATACCCACTCAACTATCTTATTACCCGGCGGTACCCGCTTTTAACATAGTGTTACTTAATACCCAGACTAATAAATTGGACAAAAATACCCTTCCACTATATATACCCATTTTTCAATTCCATCCCACTTTTTCGACCCTCCAATCACCCTAAACAAACGCAAAATTCTAATTTTAGAAACCACTAGAAAACAAACCGTTCGACTTCGTGATACTCTCTCTCTCTCTCAAACCCAGAAACCCTACAGCTTCTCACATTCGTCACTATCGCACCGGTCAGCCTCTTTTACTCAGACAGACTTCACACCTTCAAATCTCATTCGACAAAGTTGACGTGAAGTCGTCTCTGAAAGCTTCTATCTCGTTCTCCGACCGGTGAAATTTAACAGGTATGCATTATCGTGGAAAGTATACTTTTTTTTGCGTTTTTGATGAATTTGAAGCACTTTTTTTCTCTTAATTCACGATAGGCGAGGCTGTTGATACTAGAATGAAGTATCTACTGACGATAGTTGCTCAGTTTATGGGTTTATAGTCGAAGCCAGGGTATAATTTTAGTTGCATGTAATACTGATACTCTCCTGAGAAATATTATGTATGTTAGATCTGCATTAGGTAGTTCATTGTTGATTTTGGTGTTTGTTGCATAATTCTCAGATCCCTGCAACGTGCATGTAAAAAGTGTAACAATTCGCATCTTGATAACCTACTATTCAAGCAATTCGCAGCTCAGTTAATGTTTATACACAATTCGCATACAGTTCGCAGCTTGAGTTATCTAATTCGCATCATGTCAGAACTTATTTCGCAGCTTGTCTGTTAAGCCAGTATTTATATGTATGCGATTCGCAGCTTGTGATGCGAATTATTTGTGACATTCCAACTGATTTGTGTTTGTGCAGGAAGAATGACAACAAAACCCAGCTACTACAGATCAGGGTTGGTGAGCCTTCTAAAGCTACTAAAAGACATGCGTATTACAAGGGCCCACATTGAAGCTGCAAGAAACACACCCTTCTACACGCTTCTGAAAACGGCGTTCGAAATCCGTAATGAGGAAGAGCTGCCTAAGAAAAAATTATACTCAATCATTCAGTATATCCTCGAGAAATTCTCTCTGGAACGAAACGCCTTTAGGATTGGCAACAAGTATGTAAAGCTAACTACAAACGATATCAAGATCATATTTGGGCTGAGGCATGGCACCGAGAAAATGGAGTTAACAAAAACCGGCGCTTTTCACAACAAGTATGAAGCCGGCCAGGAGGACGAATCAAGGATGATGAAGAAATACTTTATGTCAAAAACTGGCAGGAAAGTATCAGCTAGTAATACCAAAACAATAACAAATGCCATCATAAAGGTACGTCTAAAATGGACTTCATCTTTATAAAGCAAGATTCTGTACATTTCTAACATAGAATGTTGTCATTGGTTTTACAGGAGGGTATAGAGAAGGCCATAAACGAAGGAGGGGAACATGAATTGGAAGACGTGGCGAGGCTGTTGATACTGTTTTTGTGCTCCACGCTATTCTACTCCGTATCTGGAGATATCTTGGGTTGGAGCACGGTTTATTACGTTGAAGACCTCAACAGAATAAACAATTACGACTGGGCTGGATCGATTTTGTTCAAGCTTCGACAGTCTATCAGGAGTTGCTTAGCAGTAGAAAGAGCCGATAAAGTCGTCGGCTGCGTCGCCCTTGTAGTTGTAAGATTGATCTATTCAATATAACAATTAGTTATGTACATAGCATCGTGTTGATAAAACTTGTCCCCATGCAGCCCTTCATCATGGAGCACACAACAATCGGCCACGAGGTAGCGAAGCCAACCTCGATACCAAGGTTCTTCAAATGGTTGGGGTTAGAGTGCCACGCATCAACCATGGGGTATCTTATTAAAACACCCTTGCTGGATGCTGACCAGGTATAAGCTTAATATATGTATTGAACTTGGGGTGCATACAGTTCGCAGCATATGATGCGAACTGCTTATAAAAATATCTCAAACATTTCGCAGCCTGATATGAATTTTACTTCGCAGCTTCATGTTCAGCACAGTTCGCATCATATGTTTAATACTTAGTTCGCATCATATGGTTTACACTTAGTTCCCATCATATGCTTTACATATAGTTCGCATCATACTGTCCCATAATAATTTCGCAGCTTAGCATGCGAAATGTGATTCAAAACCACACAGTTCGCATCATATGATGCGAACTGATTATAAAAAACAATTTGTTTGTCTACACCCTCATACTTTCGAAACAATTAATTTACTGTCAAGTGCATCTGTTGGTAGGTTTTAGAAGGTCCATTACAGCTTACCGAGGCTGAAATTGAAGCTTTCGGAGAAAGAGAAGATGATGAACATGGTGAAGATGCAGAAGTAACGGTACCTCCTTCACCGGAAGAAAGACCTAGGAAGAGGTCGAAAAGCACAGCATCAAAACCAAAAAAAAGGAGACCAGCATCACAGAATGTAACAAATAAGGTGATGTCTCCCACACTCGAACACCCAACACCACCAGAGCCATCGATTCCACCACCAAGACTCCCAAAGAAAACAATTCCACCACAACCCAAAGGCAAATCCAGGCAAGAGCCCTCCGACACCGACATAACCAGTATGAGTGAAACGATCGGTGATTATTTATTCAAACGCAGAGACCCTAATCCCGATATTGCTGCTCAATCAAAGCGTTTGAAGACGTACGCCGACAAGAACAAGTACGAACGAAAAATAGAAAAACAGGCCAGAGAAGTAAGTATGACTTGAACCTTAAATAATCACTACAATCAGCACTTAATATGTTTATAAAAAGTTTGCTATCATTTTTGCAGCTGAAAGAATTGAACCGCAAGATAAAGGAACTTGAAGCACAACAACTCCACAATGCTATCTCTCTGCCAATCTGCCGTACTGAAAGCCCAATAAAGCAGGTACCAGCAGCACTTCCAGAGGGACAAAAATCCACTGATCAGCAAGCATCCGTGTCTAATGCTGATCAGCACACATTTCTTCCTGGAGTACTGCCGGAAGAAAGGGACGATGATGCCCACAATTCACCCATCATGGAGACACATACACAGGAGGTAGATAATGTAAGTAGATGATATGATGTTATCAAACAAACATTAGGTTGAGCTGCGAATTATGTAATAACTGGTTGGTTATTACTGGTTGGTCATTCCAAACGTTTCGCAGGTTGAGCTGCGAATTATGTAATAAACTGGTTGGTTTTTATACAATTCGCATGCTGAGCTGCGAATTGTTAGGAGTGAATAACATAGATATCAGGTCGGGATGCGAAATATGATTACACAATGATTAACTTATGCTTAACCCTTCCACCCTTTTTTTTGTATGAAATAGGAGACCGAAAGACAACAACAACACCAGCAGAAACAGCAAGCCCAACAGCAACAACAACAACACGAACACAAACAGCAACAACAACAACACGAACACGAACAGCAACAACAACACGAACAGCAACAACAACAACACGAACAGCAACAACAGCAACAACAACAACAACAGCAGCAACAAGAAGAAGAACACCGCCAACAAAGCAACAAGAAGAAGAACAACAACAACACCCCCAACAACAGGAACAACAGCAACAACAGCAGCAACAACAACAACAACAACACAAACAGCAGCAACAACAACAACAGCACCAACGAGAAGAACACCCCCAGCAACAACAACACGAAGAACACCCCCAGCAACACCAGCAGCCACAGGTTCAACACGAAGACCGGCAACAAGGACAAGAAGAACAACAACAGCAGCAACAGATAACCTTGGCGAAGAGAGAAAGGCTAACTCAAGAGGTAGCACCTCAAGAGTCAGAACATGTCCATCCCGGTGAGAAGACAGAATTACTCAGCCAGGAAGGACCATCCTTAGAAGACAAAACCACTTCTTCGGTGGAACCTCAAAGACCAACGGTGCTGTTAGCAAAGTCAGAATTGCTAAGCCAACGTCAAACTGTAGGCCCGGTAACAAATCAACTGCCAGCTCCAGAGTCCCACGATAACACAGTAGGTTTACCTGATGCTTTTGTTGATGGTATTAGTACTCAAGTTTCACAGACATTTTTAAATGAAATTGATAATGTATATTACGATTCTATAATACAGAACATGTCGGAGGATGACATTAATGATTTCTGCCGACACGATCCAGCCTCTATGTCGAACAAGTCAACGGCAGTGGTTGTCACTGACCGTGCGGTAAGGCCTACTTACAATGATTTCGCATCATAACATGTGACTTGTGGCAAATGCTGATTGGAGTATTACAAACAAATATCAGGGTATGATGCGAACTGTTCAGTGGAACCTCAAATAGTTCGCACCCTACCCTGATATATAATAATAAATTTATTTAACTGCTACCTTACATTTCGCAGCCTAAGCTGCGAACTGTTTGGACTCGTTGCACTTATAATCACTGACGCCCTCTACTTTTGATTTTTGTTTCATACTAAGCTCGAGACGGTTAATGAGATAGAGGAGCCAAGTTTTGCGCTACTGACACAAACGAAACCTCAAGTGGCAGAGGAAGAAGAGTTCACAATGCGGGAACCGCTAGTAGTAGAATACAACGACTGGCCCAAGAAAACCAAAGTAACTGAGCGTATCGATCTGGCACAATACCACAAAATACAGTTGGTTAAAGCCTACGAGAGCGACACCCCTGATCCAGTGGTATGGCAGTTACCGGAGTCCAAGTTTACGTACGGAATTAGGGTGCAAGCGAGTGATCTCATGGCACTACCTTTAGAACTGGAGCTGGACGTAAATGTATCCAATTGTCAACCAACTTTATTTTCAATGTTTCAAATATGTATTCTATATTTAACATAAATCTACAACTCCTTTGTTAGCTTATCGATGCCTGGATTCGAAAGATGCTTGAAGATGCAGACTACAAAGTTCCATGCACTAAAGCTAAAGGAGAGCATCACGACGCCATACTGATTTCTGGCATGACTGCGGTAAGTTTAGCTCACGTAAATAGACCAAAGTTCTCAGAAATGTTATCACTTTAATATACTCTTGCTTGGCTACAGCATCAAATGAAAGCAGGATGGCAAGTGGAAAATCTGGTGGACATGGCTTTTAGGAAGGGGCGCAAAAATGCCAACATCATCATGGTTCCAGTGTGCACCGAGTCGAAGGACAATACAAACCACTGGACGTTGCTCGTCATCGACGTTGACGGAAGAACAATTTCAAACTACAACTCGCTTTCGCCTAAGCTTCATGCCATAGACCCCACCGCAAGAACACATGCACTACTGGTAAATATTCCAAACTATACACTTAAATCTGAACACTTTTTAAGTATGCATGCTGCGAAATGAGATCTGGTATGCTGCGAATTGTGAGTAATCAAGATGTTTTTTCGCAACCTGTCCATAACTTAATTCGCAGCCTATCTATGTTGGATACAATTCACAGCTTGTTCACAACTCAATTCGCAGCCTATCAAGGCTGCCATATAATTCGCAACCTAAGATGCGAATTGTGTATGATTTATTGTCATATAATTCGCAGCCTGAGCATGCGAATTGTATGTCACCAACTGTTTTTGTTTTTGTGCATATTCCTAACACTAATTATTATACACAGATTAAATATTTGTTGGATAGAGGATTCCTACCCAAATATAGTACAGGGTGGAAGGTGAAAGTGGAAAGAGGCTTCCCACAACAAAAAAAGGCACCGTGGACTGTGGTGTCTTCGTCTGCAAATATGCAAGGGATATTATTGAGCATGGATCAGTCCAGAAAAAACACGATACAGATATGGTGACTGCCTTAAGAGTAGAAATGTTCTATTACTTTTTAAATGACATAGACACCGTCACATATGGCTGATTCGTGTATTGCTTCTAAATACATTAGTTGCTTGTAAATACATATGTTTGTTGTAAAAATTTTTTTTTGTTGTGCATACATAAACAAAATTGTGATATATAATGAATATTCATTATCTTTAGTTCGCATCATAACCTGATATATAATGATTGATTATTATCCTGGTATGTATGAACAGTTCGCAGCCAAACTTGTATGAATACTTCGCAGCCTAAATTATATCAAATAGTTCGCAGCCTAACCTGAGAGATGGTTATCACTACACACACAATTCGCATCCTGGTATACCAGCTTATAACCTGTTCGCAGCCTGGTGCATAAATAAAATATTAAATAACATCATTCAAGAATACGAACCGGCTATGGCGTATGCCTTGGTAAACGTTTTCTGCATTGAGCACGCAAAAAACAATCTAATCATGTCCAGAACCCATTAATTGCTGATTGGACATGGAGGCTATGTAATGATCACCTCCTTTCCCTATAAATAACACTAGAAAACCAGATGCTATTTTTAAAACAAACTCTACATTTTAAACCAGAGCCAGAGCTATTTTTTAACAAACTCATTTCCCTCGTCTCTTCGAATTCAAAAAGTCATGTCTTTTTCCACCACCACAACCACCACCTCATACTCAAACTCTGGTTCAATCGGTTCTCTGGGTGACTCCTGGTCATCCTTAACCGTTAACTGGAGTGATGAGTTGATCATGCCAGCAGCACCACCAAACGGTCCAGTATCTGTTTTTGGGTTAGACATATATGATGACTACTACTCAGCTGACTCTCAACCATTGGAAGTTGTTCCACAGCTTGCTGCTGAACCTCAGCCAGAACAGGTTCCTACTGCACCTCAGCCAGAAATGGTGCAACCTCAAACGGCAGAGGTTCAAAACAACAAAAGGAAGAGGGAAGACGAAGCTGGTCCATCGAGGACAAAATTTTTAAGCATGATGGACGTTGATGTTGAAGCTGAGGATAAAGAGGAGAAAGAGAAAGAGAAAGTCGAAGACAAAGAGGAGAAAGACAAAGATGATCAGCACAAAAAGGAGAAAGAGGAAACAGTTGGTGATGAATCATCTACCAACTGCTAGAGTTGGTTTTTGTTTTTTTTGAAATGCAACTAACTAGCAACAGCAGCTTGTAGTGATATGTGTAAACAGTTGTTAGTTTCTGGATATATTTTGTAATCCTCCTTTTTGTAATCCAACTTGTAATCCTCCTTTTTGTAATCCAAATATATTTTGTACATCATTCGCATGTTAACCTGCTATATTACTCATGTTAACAATTCGCAGCTTATCACATGACAAATATCAGGACTCCTAACTGAACTCCATTCGCATCACAATTCTGGCCCTAATTCGCAGCCTATCATGCGAAACGTACGATATGATAAATGTTTGATATGATTTTACTAATGATTTGCACCCTGTTAAAATTTCACATAATGGTACATAATTCGCATGTAATCCTGATAGATGTTTGTAATCCGACTTGTAATCCTCCTTTTCAACCTTACTGAATATCCTGGTATTTTATTAAATGACAGTTTGCAGCTTATCACATGACAAATATCAGGACTCCTAACTGAACTCCATTCGCATCACAATTATGGCCCTGATTCGCAGCCTATCATGCGAAACGTAAGATAAGACAAATGTTTGATATGATTTTACCAATGATTCGCATCCTGTTAAAATTTCACATAATTATACATAATTCGCATGTAATCCTGATAGATGTTGTAACAAATATGTATGCGTATTGTACATAATTCGCAGCACAGGATGCGAAATGATCACAACTCCAATACTAGCAAAAACAAAAAACACAGGAATGTACAAATGTCTAGTTTGCTGTACAAAACAATAACTATGCTAAAAAAATAAATGTCCTTAAACTGGAACATCACAAGTCCTCCGGTTATGGCCTGATTTCGAACATCGGCCACACCTTAACTTCTTGGTTGAGATTTCTCCTCTAGAAGGTATTCGCTTTTTCTTAGGCCTTCCGGAGCGTCTCTTAACGTTCGGAGGCAGAACTTCAACAAAAGAAGGATCGTTAGCGCTGGACCCTTCGCCGAAATCAGTTAGAGCTGGTATGCTGAAAGAGTAACTTTCCCTGTAATTCTTAACCGTAAAGAAGGGTTCTATTACAGTCAATGGATCTTGGTCAGTGTATTGTAATGCCGCTAGAGCATGAGCACATGGAAAACACTCTTGTTGTCATGATCCGCATGAACATTTGAAATCCAACAGATTAACAACAGCCACAAGAGTTGAAAAGACTTCGAACATGGCGGAAGAGGACTTACGTACTACCCAACTTCGGCACATGTCAACATTCTGCTTTAGCTTCTTCTCGTACTCGGGAACCAAATTAGTACTCCAGCTGAGACCTTCTTCGTATCTCCGTGAAACCTGAGTCATAAGCAAGACTCTAATCCAATCAATAAACTCAACAATTGGTAAGCCGCAATATTTTTTGATCTGATTGTTAAACGATTCAGCTGCGGTAGAAGCCATAGAGCCGTATCGCTTCCTTTTTACGTAAGCCTGGGCATACTTTTCAGGGGGTAAATTTGCAAGAAAATCACTCATTCTCTCACCACCTTCACATAAAAAAAACCTGTTAGTATCTCTTTAAAAAGCTCTTGACTGGGAGCATAAGCAAGACGGTGGAAGAAACTCAACATCTTTTTTTATACTCCCTGTTAGTATGTTCCAGTTTGGCTCTCAAATTCTGCATGAGATGGAAATAACAGTACGCATGATAGCAGTTTGGATACAAGACAGAAACAACATTAACAATACCAGAATGACGGTCTGAAATAAATGTGATCTGGCGATCCAGCAAATGTGGTTTCAAACACCCCAAAAACCACATCCAATTGTCCCAATCTTCAATGCTAACTACAGCAACAGCAACAGGGAATAGTCCTGGAAAAAGGCAGATCAATTAAACACTACAACAGTATGCAAACATTTAAAAATTGTAAACAATTCGCATGATGTCCGGTAACAATTCGCAGCTTGTCATGCGAAATGTGTGTGACATTTTAATTGATCATGCAAACAGTTCGCAACTTGTTATGTGAATTCGCAGCTTGTGGAAACTTTAAATAATACCTAACTCAAGCTGCGATGTAAGTACAGTTTATTCAGCATAATACCTAATTCGCAGCCTCAACTGCGAAATGTGAGGATCACAACCCTGTTTAATTCGCATCACCTGCTGCGAATTACATCAGCATTTTCACACAAAAACATCGTTCATTAACTATATAAATGTAACTAACCGTTGTTTCCGTCCTTTGCTACAGCAGTGAGCAATGTACCCTTGTACTTGCCATATAAGTGGGTTCCATCGACAAACAACATTGGACGGCATGAATGAAAACCACTAAGGGACGAACCAAATGCTACAAAACAGCGCTTGAATCGGTTTCCAGCTGACAACTCCAACTGACAGTCTGAAGTAATATCCCGGCTCTTCAAGCATTTGAAGTATCCGCTTAGTAAACTAAAAGAACTTGAACTATCTCCAAAAACTCCCCTCCTAGCCTTCTCTAAAGCATTCCATGACAAACGATAAGAGATATCAAGACCGTAATCTTGTTTGACAGTCGATTGTATGGTTTTGGCTGTCAACGAACGGCAGCACCTTCTTCAAAAGCTTGACCCACTCCTGTAATAGCATCAGCCCAACCAGCAGTAGCAAGTTGTTTTTTCCTCTGATCAGAATTAACTAAACCGTTACTACTCTCCCCGCTAACTATTTGATCAAGAGATGGTTCTACCAAAACCAAGCTACGCTCTTTACGCTTACCACCAGAATCCTTACCACCAGAGCTCTTATCAACAAAACTTTTATTACCAGAACCCTTATCGAAGACGTGTTGTTCTATGAGAAAACTAACCCGTTTTAAACGCTCCAAATCAAGATATAACACCAACCCAACAAAATCACTCTGGTTATTAAAAAAACAATTATTGTGATCCCCGCAGGAGTAAGTAATTAGGTACTCACCTGTGGCAAGCTCCTCCCATGTGTTCTCTACATAAGCTTGGATACTTTCGAAGCTTTCAAACTCCGTGAAAGGCACAATTGCAGTTTGGTGACCATATTTAAAAATACAAACTCGTGATTTAGACATCTCTTAACCTGGACAATACAAGTTATTTGTTATTAGTCTCAAAAACTAGGTGCAAAGTATTTACTACTGCATCAAACAATTCGCATCCTAAGGTGCGAATTGTGTATACCTACAATTATCTATTCGCATCTTGTCCTGATATTTGTAGGTAACAAAGTCCTGATATTTGTCATTAGTCACAAAACTATGCAGGTTATTTACTGCACCATCGAACAATTCGCATCATAACATGCGAAATGTGTACATACATCGAGTTATTCGCAGCCTGTCCTGATATTTGTGTATATCTACATATATCTATTCGCAGCCTGTCCTGATATTTCTATGTAACACCGGTCCTGATATTTGTTTCGAAATACAATACTCTAACTGACCTAAAAACTCGTAATCTACACATTACCCACACACTAAAGCACTACGAAATTAGAATATAACATCAGAAAACAAGGACGTAACTATATAGCGAACAATATTAACTAAACAGATCATTATAACAAAAAAAACAGAGAAAAGCTCGAAATCAGGCAATGACATCTAAAAACAGTAGACTAGAACCTATTCCAACAGAGAAAACGAATAAAAAACTTCGAAATCGGTAGGTAATTACCTAAAAAGCTCGCAACACGATTACTTGTAAGCTATAAGATTCCAAAAAGCGACGATCAACTCCTGTACGTATAAAACAGAGGTTAGACAGGTCTAACACAACAACTTACATAAAGAAACAAACCTTTAGCAGCTTCCGATCACCGGAAAATGTGATTTCAACCCAGCTCGTGGTGGTTGGTAGGGTTAGGTGGTTAGAGCGGCTAACAAATTCAAATCTTCAAAAAGCTAGAAAAAATAGAAAGAAAACAGAAAAAGTGGTTTATATAGTGGGTTAAGGGTAGTTAGGGTATTAAAATAAAATTAGGTTGTAAGTAACAATAAGGTAGTTGAGATGGGTATTAAGTAACAATTGATCAAACCTTGGATGGTAAATGACAATTGAATAATTGAGTGAGTACTTTAAATGCAATTTCCCTTTAATTTATTTAATATATATTTTAAAAAAATACCATTTACCAAAATTATTTGGATCCTTTTATATGGAAGAAAAAGTTACGGTCTTAAAATGATAGTATAACGTTTTCTTAATAAAAAGGGTATTCCGGTAATTCCAACGGCAAACTTTAAGTGGATCACAACTTTTCCTGGTAGCCCATACATACACATGTATTTGACCCATTTCCCTCTACATTTGTCTACCAATGTTTTCTCTATTTTATAATTTATGCTCAAAATTTACTTTCGAATCTCTTTTTTTACCCCTCGTGTAATTTACTTTCATTTAAAGAATACCCAAAAGAGAATACTAGAGCTTTGGGTCTAGTGAGAGAAAGTGAAGGACAGAGAGAGGCAGCAAAGCCATTTTCATTGGTCTTTTTTCTTAATGGGAAAATGACAAAGAAAGAGAGAGGTATGTACAAAAGTGGGCAGGTTTTTTTATTGAGTTAGAGAGAGAAAGTGACTATAAAAAAGTTTAATTTCTAGAGAGAGAAAAAGAAGAAGAAAAAAGCTTTGTTTGATCAAGTGTCTCCATTGGATTTTAGTGAATACAAACCAGACCCACTTCAAATCCTAGCCTTACCTTATTTTAATCAGCGCCACAAGAGGGAGGAAGAAGCAGAACAAGAAGAAAAAGAACGAAGACACTGACTTTATGATTTTCTACTTTGTCCTTGATCTGCTTTCAGCTTCTTAACCTACACTCTCAGTGTGCGCACGATAAGCAGAAAGAAAAAAAGAAGCTTTTTTTCCCCTTTGTGGTCTAGTCCTTTTGTGGGTTTTTGTGAGATGGAGAAGAAGATATCAAGAGGGTTAATGCTTTTTATGTTTTTGGGTTTGATATCGCTATCTTCCGCAGCGAGGCTTAGTGTCTCAAAACAGAACCTTGATGTTCATAAACACTTGAATAGGCTCAACAAACCAGCTGTTAAGACTATTGAGGTCGGTTCTTTTGTTCCTTGTTCCTTGTTCTTTTGTTCTTGTTTCTATTAGTATCAGTTTTAAAAATGTTACTTTGACAACTCTTTTAATTACTCCTACTAGATCTTTTTTTTAAATATATTAAATTTGTTGAGGTAGCTAGAAATTTGAGTAAACTACTAGGAGTATGTCTCTCTCTATCTCTATCTGTGTATTTAATTTATAAGTAATGATTTTGTTTTCAGCAGTTAATGCAATAGAATAAACTTTTTTGACCAGTGTTTTTTCTTAAAGATGTAATGATAAGTGGTTGTGTTTGTTGTATTCATCACTCATGGGTAACTAAATAGAAAAAAAATGCACTAATCTTACTACTTTCTTTGGATTCAAAAGTGAAATGTGTTATAAATCTCTTAACTTCTCTACTTTTTTTGGTTTATACAGAGCCCAGATGGTGATAAAATAGACTGTGTTCATATTTCAAACCAACCAGCTTTTGATCATCCTTACCTCAAAGACCATAAAATCCAGGTACTAATTTCTTCAATTTTTAATTTAAAAAAAATATAATATCTGTAAATATTTTTGTTTAGTTTTTGGTGGTTTTGTTTTGTTTTGTTTCATTAGATGAGGCCTAATTACCACCCAGAAGGATTATTGTTTGAAGAGAACAAGATTTCTGAGAAAACAAAAACAAAATCAAGAAACTCAGTTCCTCAGTTGTGGCACCAAAATGGTAAATGTCCTGAAGGGACAATACCAATAAGAAGAACAAAGACAGATGATGTTATGAGAGCAAGCTCAGTTAAAAGATACGGCAAAAAGAAACATAGAACCATACCTAAACCTAGGTCTGCTGAGCCAGATCTCATCAATCAAAGTGGTCATCAGGTAATAATAATTAGAGCAAAGAACAAGAAATTTATGTTCATAGTTGTTTGGATGTATGATTAAAGCTGTTTTTTTTTTCCTGTCTTAGTGAATATAATTTCTTGAATGTTCACTAAATTTATCTATTTGAAGAACCAAACTGAAAATTTTAAGTAAATTGCTCTAGTCCTGTATTTTAATAGTCTGTTTCTTATGGTTTGATTAGCATGCAATAGCATATGTCGAAGGAGACAAGTATTACGGAGCAAAAGCTACCATTAATGTCTGGGAACCAAAGATACAACAGCCTAATGAGTTCAGCTTGTCTCAGCTTTGGATTTTGGGTGGCTCTTTTGGTGAAGATCTTAACAGCATCGAAGCAGGTTGGCAGGTAAAATTTTACTATCTTTACTGCTATTGAACCAAAATGATAAAGATTGTCTTTTTAGTCTAAAGATTTGGTCTCTAATGCTTGAATGTGGTTGTAACAGGTTAGCCCGGATCTGTACGGTGATAACAACACGAGACTTTTCACTTACTGGACTGTAAGCTTCTCATTTTTATTTCTTTCCTTTTGTCATTTTGGTTCTATCTATAAAATGTACTTATTTCTAGATGACTTGTGTTTGGAATATACAGAGTGATGCATATCAAGCCACAGGGTGTTACAATTTACTTTGCTCAGGTTTCATTCAAGTCAACAGCGATATAGCGATGGGTGCGAGTATCTCTCCAGTTTCCGCCTTGCGAAATTCACAATATGATATCAGTATTCTTATATGGAAGGTACAATAAATCTTTTTGTGTTTGTTTTCAATTTTTAAAAAGCAAAGAATCTTAAGATAGTTCTTTTCGTAACTTCATAACATGTTACATGTGTGTGTAAGACAAAATTACATTATTAGTATCTTATTAAAAAGATTAAGAAGATTGAGAGGTGATGGTGATGATAATATTTGCATGTGGGCATGAATGTAAGTTTGTCATATTGTTTGGACTTATGCTGCACTATCATCATCTTAGTTGTTACTTTCACTACACATATACATACATTATATGGTTGAGATTGCGAGGATCTTTTGACATCATCAATGTTATTTGGCATTATGTTGTAATTGTAATTGATATAGACTAAGGCTGTGTTGAAAATCTTAAGTGCTATATAGAACAAGAAACTACTACCCTAATATAATAGTAAGAATCGTAATATAATGTTTGTAATAATCACATTTTCGTAAGCTAATCGATAAATTTTGGCAAATTAATAGGATCCTAAAGAAGGGCATTGGTGGATGCAATTCGGCAACGACTATGTTTTAGGTTACTGGCCGTCCTTTCTATTCTCGTACTTAACCGATAGTGCTTCGATGATCGAATGGGGAGGTGAAGTTGTCAACTCCGAATCTGATGGTCACCATACAGCCACTCAAATGGGCAGTGGTCGTTTCCCGGAAGAAGGTTTTAGTAAATCGAGTTATTTCCGCAACATCCAAATTGTTGATAGCTCGAATAATCTTAAAGCGCCTAAATCAATTGGTACTTTCACTGAACAATCTAATTGCTACGATGTTCAAACGGGTAGTAACGACGATTGGGGACATTATTTTTATTATGGAGGACCGGGTAGAAACCCTAATTGTCCTTGAGCTTGGGATAATCCCCTTCACTTTTTTTTTCTCTCTCTCTCTTGTGTATTATTTTAACATAGTGTAATGTCTCTCTCTCCTTTTATACACTTGTTTTTAAATATGAGTCTTCAGGTCAGTGTAGTTTGTAGGTGGTGTGTGTATGGTTGTTTTTCCGGAGCAAAATTGGAGTCTGTTTCTCGGTTAAAAGAACCTAAATCTCCATGGAATGTATGGGGATATAATGTGGTTAAGTTTCTTAATGCTCATAGAAACTTCTGCCTTAGTATCTTGTTTATGTTTGTATTCACTATTCATTTGATTTTTGGACTACGTTTTTTGACTAGTTAACTAAGGCTTAGACTGTTTTTGGTCAAATTTTTTTATAACAAGCGTAAAAAGTAGGCATTTTTGATGTTTTATTATTTTATTTTTGATCCCATTTACTCCGTCGATTGAGAATTCGGTCCCAACAGAAATAAAATGATATTTTTAATAAACCCTTAAATTCAACAAAAAAATTCGAAAATGGTTATCTTTTCTTAACAAGATTTAACCATACCCATTACCTAATTAACTTACTTTTATTTATATCATTAGGTTTATTTTAGTGAAACACCACTAGAAAAAGTAAAAGTCATTTTAACCTACAAATTACGCATTTAAATTTAGTAATTCGTGTTAAGCATAGGGATGACAATTTTTCCCAAACCCGCGGGTACCCGACCCGAGCCGACCTGATGGGATGAGTTATGGGTTTAAAAAAACTTCCGCGGATGGGTCGTGGGTTTGAAAATTTACTACCCGCCGGGTTTGGGATGGGTTATGGGTTTAAGAAATTTTCCACGGGTACCCAATCCAAACCCGACCCATTGGGTAATACCCGATGGGTACCCGCTAAATTAATATTATATAAAAAATTAAATTATCTAATATTATTTAACAAACTTGAAAATAAAATTACTAATATTATTATTTGTATTATGTAATGCCAAAAACAATTTATTATTTATTAATATATATAATATTTTGAAAAATATTATTCTAAATTTAACATTTAATTTAGTTTTTTCAAATATTTTGTTTTTTATCTCTACAAAACTGAGAATAATGAGTATATTTTGGAAAATATCATCCTAAATTTATTAATTAAACAAAATATCATTCTACATTTAAACAAAATATTTGTTAATTATAATTATTATAGTATATTTTGACAAATATCATTTTTCTACATTTAAATATTGAATTTGATTTTTCAATCTCTTTTGAATTTTATTTTATTTTTCTGTCCAATAATAATATTATTAATTAAATTAAAAAATATTTCGTAACATATACCAAGACCATATATTAATTATTAAAAAAGATTTACTAACATATTTAAATTTGATAAATTTAGACATGTTTATTTTATTTGTTGGAATTAATATAAAATTCTAGAAGATCTAAAATATTTTTAATAAAATTAAAAGAAAAATATTTACTAACATATACCAAAACTATATATAAATTATGAATAGATATATTTGCTTATTAACATACAGTATATTTTCAAAAATAATTTTTTTTATGTAAATATTAAATTTGAATTTTTAAAACTTCAATGGGTACCCGCGGATGGATACCCGAACCCGGCGGGTTTGGGTGTGGGAAAAAACTATTACTACCCGACGGGTACGGATTAGGGCATGGGTTTGAAAAAATATAGACGGAATGGGTTACGGGTTTAGCTATACCCGCACCCATCCCAATCCATTGCCATCCCTAGACTTAAGCATTTCATTTTCTCAGACAGAATAATATTTAACCTGATGTAATATATATTTATATTTATTGTTACGTAAATATTGGTAATATTTTGGTTTCGCACTTTATGTATGTAATATTGGTAATATTTTGGTTTCCAAACAATTCTGATCCATAACAGGCATGGACCTTATGCAGCAGGTATCATGTTGGTTTGTCGAGGTATATACATCAGTATATTTAACTGATATATTTTGAATATATTTTAGTTTTGAGTTGCGCCTGAAATTTGATAAATACTGTCACGTGCTAGTATGAATAATTGTGAGTTTTATTCCAGTTTGTTTTTTTAGGTAGGTATGAAGTGATTGAAAATAAAACACGGAGAAAATAAGAGTTTTGATTTCGGTCTAAAAATGTTCGGCTACTGTAGACGGATCGATTCAAAAAAGTTGGCGTTAACCCATGAGGAGCGCAATTTTGGTATGGGTTAAATCTAAGTCGGAAAATTCGGTTACAAATAGCTTCAAATTTTAGATGTATTATGAAACCATTATGAAAATTGATTCGACGGATAATAAATAAGGTGTTAAGGTGGTACAAAAAATTTTTTTTCCAAAAAGAATCCGCATATTCAGAGTGCAATGAGTGCGTACAAGGTAAACTTTCAGTCTGACGCAATAATCTGCAAACCAACGCTAGAAGGTAAACCACGCAAGGTGACAGGCTCAGCCGAGAAAGCTTATGTAGAGGGATTCAAACTCATGATCTTCGGTCACAAGCATACCTTACTCAACCAACTCGGCTACCCTTTGGAGGCAATATGGTACGAGTTTGTTATAACTATTTGGGTGTGTTTAATCATAACTAGGACGGTTATCGGTGGGGTTTTAACGGAACCGGACCGAGCCGTCAAGTTATCAATTCCAGTTTTCAGAATCGGACTCGACCAGACCACTAAGCTTTTGGTTTGGTTCGGCTCGGTTCTGTTGGATTTCGGTTTCGGTCTTGTTCATTCCATTTGTTTAAAAGATTTAAATCAAATTATAAATTAATTTTCAAAATTTTTACTTAAATAAATTATATAAAAGTTAAAGTTTAGAAGTTAATCTTAGACTTTTTTAATAAGTATTTACCTAATAATTCTAGCAATCTAATGTATAAAATAAATTTAAACAAAAAATCGGTTCCAACAATTTTATCGCTTTGATTATGTATCGGTTCTACCATTTTATCCATCTTGTTAGTTCAATTATTATCAATTTTGTATCATTTCGTAGTAGTTTATCGATTCGATTCCAAACCGGTTTTATCGATTCAGTTCTTTATCGGTCTTGGTTTTTGGAATAAAACCGTGAGCTGAACCGTTAAGGTTCAATCCGGTTCTCACTGGTTCGGTTCCGGTCCGGTTCACAATTCTCAGGAACCATTAATAACCCTGTTGTAACCCTTGATTATGATGCTAATACAAGTTTGTTATAACTGTTTGGTGTACTATATAATCACAATCGTTGTTCTGAATATTAGTATTAACCTTGGTTTTCTATTCTCAACACGATGTATGTTTATACTAACCTACATCATATTTACGATTATATATATAAACAACACTTGTACAAGACATAACATTTTTACCAAAAATAGCTTTTAGAGGGAAAAATAGTCATTAGTGAGAGAAACTCTACATGAACAGAGTTATTATAGATTTGATGAATTCTTGAGAGAGAATCAACATAAAACGTTAATACGGTAAATATTGAGAGCTAAGAGATACATCTGAATACGCGTACCTCATTTTTTAGGAGTTTCGAACAAAATATATTTGCTTATATTTTGTGTTTTTGTAATTTCATTTAATCGTTCAATCTATAAAGTCATATATATTTTCCATAGATGTATGATTTCTCCATAATCCGCATCACATAATTCTTTTGTTGTTTATTTTTCATTTTCGTAGAGTTGTCATACTTGCACGAGTCAAACTTCCGAAGTCAATTGTCAAAGTTGTTGTGCCTATATGTAAGGTGATTCCCATTATAGGCCTCTAGTTGTGGGTTATTCTTTATGGAGGAAACAAAATACACAAAGATGAGTTCAATGATATTTGATTATGTTATATTCATTGGAGATAATTATTTCAATCTACGAAGAATTAAAATCAAGGCTCTCTTATAAGGAGAGTTGTATGTTTCTATTGATGAGAAACTTACAAGAGAGATTGATTCCAAAGTGTTGCCCAATAGATATATTACTTTTATATTATGTTGGAGGGTGAAGTACCGACGAAGGTTTCTGAAGATTCCACTGTCATGGGAATTTGAAATAAACTTGAAGTTATTTACTTGAAAAATATCTAATAGACAGATTGTATCTCATTGAGGAGTTGTATACTCTGACTATGGATGATATTATAGAAATGAGAAAACATTTGAGTGATTTTAACATGAACAATATTGATTTGAATGCATTAGGTGTCAAGGTTGAAGACGAGGATTAAGTTATCATTCTCTTGATGACTTTATAAAAAGTGTATAGGAATTTTGTTGACACTGCAAAACGGTATGTTACCATGTCGGAAGTGAAAATGCTCTTGAATTCAAAGGATCTTTAAATGAAGATTGTTAAAAAGAGTAAATTTTACTCGAGATATCTTGAGCGTGAGAGAAGTTTTTGAAAGAAAAATTTAAACAAGAATACATCGAAATAAATATCCTAATTTATAACATCAACTACTAAATATAGAGTGAGATGTTGGTTCTAAAAAAAATAATGTCCTATAAAAAAGAACTGTCCCAAAAAGAAAAATAGAGGTAATAATCATAAGCTTGAAGCCGAAGATGCGTCGATGGTTTCAGATGATTATGAATTTACAGATGTACTAATGACTTCTACTTGAAGTTATTATAACAATTAGGTTATGAACTGAGGAGCATCATTTCATATTAACTCCAACAAAGACTCGTTTGAAGACCTGAAAAAGTTTGATGGTGAGGAGATTAACTTGTAATAATGAGCCTTATGTTGTAAAAGTATTGGGAAGCATTCAAACCATGTTGTCTACATGACTTGAGATAGTTATAAAAAATATAAGATATGTCCCTCATGTTAAACAAAACCTTATATTAATTAGAATGTCAGATGATGAAATGTATAACTAGGGTGGATATGATATACTTAGATCCTACAAGACTCACTAGTTCTTATGAAAGCTAGCATTATTAATGATATTAGTTTTTGAAGGATCTATAGGGGTCGAGATGCGTGTAGTGTTGAGAATGATTTTACTAAGATGTGGCATATGAGGTTAGGACATTTAAGTGAGAAAAATACTAAATGAACTTTAAAAAAAGAGTTGTTGGATGAAGATACAGGTTATAAATTAATCTTTTGTGAAAACTATGTGGTGCACAAAAGTAAAAGAGTCAAGTTTGTGACCAACAACCATACAACTCATGATGTGTTTGAATATTGTCATTAAATCATTTGGGGACATGCAAGGCATCTTATAATAGGAGGTACAATGTAATTTATATCCCTAATATATGAATATTCAAGGAAAGTATGGATTATACTTTTGAAGTTAAAAAATGAAGCATTCAATCCTTTAAGGGCAAAAATAAGGTGGTCGAAAATAAGTTTGGGAAGACGCCGAAGAAGTTAAAAACTGATGACGACTTAAAATATGTGAATGCAAGATTGACTACCTATTATTCTAAACTTAGAATTTCCTAGAACAAAACCGTGAAAAGAAATCTTTAATAAAATGGTTTTGCTGAGAGGGTGAACCAAACCTTACTTGAGAGAGGAAATGTGTATGCTTCAGACAACTGGCATTGACCAAAATTTTTAGGAAGAAGTTATCAACATAGTTGCATACATCATCAATATGAGGCTCTTTTCGACATTGGAATTTAAATTCCTAAAAATATGTGTAGGTGGAATAAAACTTGTGTCGAGCCACTTGAGAGTGTTCTTATGCACCACTTATGCACATGTGAGGCATAACAAGATTCAACCTAAAGTAATAAAGTTTTTGCTTCTTGGTTATTCATGGGTGTACAAGGGTATAAGCTATGGTATTTGAAACCTTTGAATAATAGGGCTTTAATTAGTAGGATGTGATATTCACTGAATTTTTATTATGACATAGTAAACTTGCTCATATAGGACATAGCACGATATACGAAATTGTTAAAACCATACTTATAAAATGTGATATAGGTTCGTATGAAAAATATGAGTTGTGTATGATGAGTCCGAATTCTGCACGCTCCCCGGACAAGGACAGATCGGCGGTCCAAGGCCTCCGGACCGGAAAGATCACATGGACCGGACATATAACTTTGAACACTATGACCATAGGACTGTTCGAACTATGACAAAAGTACTAAAAAACCTAAACACTTCTTGACTAAGCTACTTGCTCTCCTACTTAGAGCTCATGGGTCTTTGAACATGACCCGGGTCCATTAAACACGACCCGAAAGCCCATAAGGGCCCAAACATCAGGGTATAAATACCCAACCATCTGCATTAAGTGTGGGTGATGAGAATTAACTGCTACCAGGCTGCTTAATTATCTCTCTACTCTCTACTCTAAATACATAACACCCTCACACTACTATAGAACACCAACTAAAATTACTAGCCTACCCTCAGGCGATTATTATCCACACCAAATTGGCGACCACAGTGGGAGAGTAGAAGGTGCCTGAATCAAGCATTCAAAACCAGCTAAGAAAATCTGTCCGAATGAATCCGGACAATCCAGAACTACCACCAGCTTTGCTCGAAGTGGTGGGAGAGAACGATGAATACACTGTTGAAGAGCGTGATAGGCTAAATGGTGAAATAGAAGCTCTGAGGGCAGAAAAGGCCAAGATGGGCATGAAAGAAAAATCCAAAGCATCGGTTGCTCATCACACCGATAACCCCAGAGAGCATGAGTCTTCAAAAACTCACGTGAGCACCAAAAAGACTCATGCCAGTTCTAAAAAGTCTCACCGGTCCAAGCCTGTGGAGAGTTCTGACTCATGCTCAGAATCTTCTGATAGCTCTTCGGACGAGGAAGGAGTTGAAAAATATTTATCCTCAAGCAGCGATGAGGGTCGAACTAGAAAGAAACAAAGGCAGATCAAAAAGTATTCAAGAAAAAGGGATAGACATGGAAGAATGAAGAAGAATATTAGTAAAGGGTCATCACACAGCCGGAGGCATGTGGACAAGATGCTGATGGATCCCTTTGCTTTCCACGATGAACCAGGTATCTTTGCAACTCCCAATGAGGATACTGTGTTCAGTCGTGGAAGGAATTAGAGGCAATCTCCATTGTCTTCTAAAATTCTGTCCGGAAACCTCCCCAAGAGGTTTGACAGCACCAAAATAGAGAAGTACGATGGCAGTACTGATCCGGACAACCATCTGGAGCAATTTAAAAACTTCATGATGAACTTTGACGATGATGATAAACTACTTTGTAGGGCATTCTCCCAATCTTTCACGGGGAGTGCTTTGAAATGGTACAACAACCTGCCTCAGGGTTGTATTAAAGATTTCGATACTTTTTAGGTAGCCTTTCGAAGCCAGTTCGTATGGAGTAAAGAGCTAAAGGGCAATGGAGACACAACAATCCATTGTGCCCAGGAACCAAATGAGTCCTTGAAAGAATACATAAGTCGCTTTGTGAACACCAAGAATGGGTTGGTTGATTGCTTCGAACAAGTGGGCAATAGCATCCCTAAGGCAAGGTTTGAACCCAGGCAATCTAGCTGATTCAGTGACCAGAAAGAAGGCCATGACATGGGGAGGGTTGCTGAATCAGGTTGGCAAACAAATAAATGTTGATGAAACAAAGAAAACCAGGGTGCACCGGCAGGTAAGGTCTACACCAGTGACACCAAATCCCAATCAAAATCAGTCCGGGAACAAAGCAAGAGAGACCGGACATGGGCATGGTAGGGTAAAAGCTCAGTCTCAGCCAGCTGCCCCTGCTCAGAGTCAGCAATCCAGAAACAAAAGAGGGCCATGGGTCCAACCGGAGTGGTTCGCAGAGTTAAAAGAAAGTGTGACCACCATTTTTTATAAAACAAAGGATGAGGTGCATTACCGGAGACCAGCAACACTGCAGTCTCCCAGAGAACATTGCAACAACTCTTTTTGCCAATATCACAATGATATTGGCCATACCACTGATGACTGCATAGCATTGAAACAAGAAGTTCAAAACTTGATTGAGAGGGGAAAGCTGGGGGCTTACGTCAAAAGAAGAGGAGGCAACATGCCTGACAACACTATCCGGGTTGGTCCAAGTAATGCTGCTCCGGAGGGGGCCATGGTTATAATTGAAAGATTTGATGTGGAATCTGAGTACTTGGATCCTGATCCAACTCGAAACAGAGTGGGTGCAATTGAGGAATGTTCTAGGTCGATCTCCGGGCTCATTAAGTTTTTCGAGTCACTTACAATTTTCGGAGGGAACACTATGACAGCTCCTACTGCTTCTTCGAGGAAGAGGCATGCTCATACTTTAGCCTCCCAGCTAGAAGGAGGCATGACATCCTATTAGTCAACAAACTCATTCCCCTTCATTGTTTTTGATGAAGATGATTTGAGAGACATTGCTGGCCCTCATGAGGATGCTGTTGTCATAGGAGCATCTATAGGGGAAATGACATAAGACGAATCCTGGTGGATATTGGAAGCTCAGCCAATATCCTTTTCTTAACCACTTACAAGAAAATGAAAAATCCAGCTGTAATTCAGAATTCGGACAGGTCAATCGTGGGCTTCACAGGCAGCTCAGCAGATGTGATCGGAGAGTTCGAAGAAGAGGTGTTATTGGGCAAAGGCCCTTTCAAGAAAATGGTCAGAATACTCTTTATTGTGGTGGATTGTCCCACTTGCTATAATGCTATTCTAGGGAGGTCTTGGCTCTCTAGGATGCATGCAGTGGCTTCAACAGTCCACCAGTTCTTGAAGTATGCTGTTCAGGGACAGGTTGGAGTCGTCCGGAGCAGTCAAAAGATTGCAAGAGAATGTTATGCCACTGCCCTGGCTCCTCGAACGCTGGGGGCAGTCCGTATTAATGAACAATAGCAGTTTGAGGGCCTTTCTGGGGGTGAGGGTTAAATTGATGACCCCAGAGAGACCCCTGGAGTATTGATACCGATCGAAGAGGTAGAAACACAATGTTTGGAAGATGGGAAAAGTGTCAAGATAGGGTCTAAGATGCCACCTATGTTGAAAGATGAAATGTTGAAGTTTTTGAAGAACCATCAGCACGTTTTTGCTTGGTGCAATGCTGATGTTACTGGAGTCCTATCAGAAGTGATATCACATCACCTATCTGTCCGGAGAGACGTGGCACCAGTGGTTCAAAAAAGAAGAGCTTTTTCTAAAGAGAAAGCTGATGTCATTGTGCAAGAAGTTGACAGGCTCACAAAGATGGGGCACATCAAGGAGTCTCAATACCCTTTGTGGACTGCTAATCCGGTCTTGGTTAAGAAGAAAAATGGCAAGTGGCTCATGTGCATTGACTTCACAGATCTCAATAGAGCTTGCCCAAAAGATTTGTATCCGGTCCCCCGGATTGATCAGTTAGTAGACTCTACCTCTGGGAACAAGCTGCTTTCCTTTATGGATGCCTTCTCCGGATACAATCAGATTCAAGTGGATCCGAAGGATCAAGAGCATACCACATTTGTTACTGACAGGGGACTTCATTGCTACAAGGTGATGCCGTTTGGTTTGAAAAATGCTGGGGCTACTTATCAGAGATTAGTAAACAAAGCATTTGCTGATCAGATTGGAAGAAACATGGAAGTATACATTGATGACATGATGGTGAAGAGTGTAGATGAGCAGTTGCACTTGTCCGATCTTCAAGAAATTTTTGCCAACTTGGTAAAAGTGAATTTGAAATTAAATCCAGAAAAATGTGTGTTCGGAGTGCAGTCCGGGAAGTTTCTAGGCTATATAATAAGTGAGCATGGAATACAACCCGATCCGGACCAGCTCAATGCTCTATTCCAAATGGAGCCTCCTCGAAACATTAAAGAAGTACAGCGGTTAACGGGGAGATTAGCTGCCTTAAACAGATTTATCTCAAGGTCTTCAGACAGGTGTGCTCCTTTCTTTCAAACTTTGAAGGGTGCAAAGGGATTCGATTGGACCCCGCACTGTGATGTGGCTTTCAATGAGATCAAGAAATACTTGTCCTCTCCTAAAACTTTGTTTAAGCCAGTTGATGGGGAGACTCTCTTCATATATTTGGCAGTTTCAAGTTGTGCTATCAGTGTTGTGCTGGTAAGAGAGGTCGATGGTCATCCCCATCCAGTGTACTACATCAGCAAAAGCTTGATAGATGCAGAAAGGCGTTACTTGAAACTTGAAAAATTGGCCCATCCAGACCTCTTTTCCCCTGAAGAATGTCCTTCAAAAAGCAGACATTTCGAGCAGGATGACTAAGTGGTCAGTAGAGTTGGGGGACTTCGACATAGATTTTGCTCCCCGAACAGCAGTCAAAGCCCAAGCTGTGGCTGATTTTCTGGTTGAATTCCACTCCGACAGGGATTCAGAGCAAGCTACTGATATAAAAGATAAAAAAGTATGGGTCGTCCGAACAGATGGTGGATCTAGCACTATGGGATGTGGTGCAGGAGTATGTTTAACTTCCCCATATGGAGACAAGATGTACCATGCTATTTGTTTTGCTTTCAGGGCATCTAATAACGAGTCCGAATACGAAGCAGCTATAGCTGGGTTAAAGTTAGCCTACATTTGTGGGGCTAAGAGGGTCAAGCTGTTAAGTGACTCCCAACTACTTATCCACCATGCCCAAGGCCAATCTGAGGCTAAGAAGGAGCAACTTGTGAAGTATTTACTCCTTCTCAAAAATGAAGCACTTAAGTTTAAAGATGTTATCTATGAGCACATTCCCCGGACAGAAAATGAGCTAGCAGACTCATTGGCAACCATAGCATATACGGAGTCATATCCATGGATCCATGTGCTTGAAAGCCCCTCTATTCAACTTGGTAAGGGTAAAGTAGAGGAAATTTTTGAAGTACAAGTGAAACAACCTCAAGACTGGAGGTTTCCTCTCCTGCAATATCTCTCCGATGGTGTCGTGCCTCCAGATAAGTCACTAGCCAGAACATTGAAACACAAGGCTCGTGGTTTCATCATATTGAGAGAAGTGTTGTACAAAAAGTCCTACAGTAAACCTCTCCTGCGTTATTTGGAGGATGAAGAGTCACAAGTGGTTCTCTCTGAATTGCACGATGGTGAGGGATCAACCCATTGTGGGTTTAGAGCTTTAACAAGAAGGGTTTTACTCTCCGGTTACTATTGGCCATCAATCATGAAAGATGCTAAGGAATTGGTAAGGAGGTGTGACCCATGCCAGAGGTACAACAATGAAATTCATGTACCAGCCAATCCTTTAGAGTCAATTTCTGAGCCCATTCCTTTTGCTCGATGGGGATTGGATTTAGTAGGGCCTCTCCCTGTGGCGTCCGGAGGGCGCAAAACTATAATTGTGGCCATAGACTACTTCTCGAAGTGGATAGAAGCAGCCCCTCTAGCAGGGACAACATCAAAAGCTGTTATAAAATTCATTCTATCCAATATATGTTGCAGATTTGGTGTCCCACAGAAAATAACAACAGACAATGGGCCACAGTTCGACAATAGAGAAATGGAGAGCTTCTATGCCTCAAGGGGTATACAGCATTGTTTTTCTTCACCTTTCCACCCACAAGCAAATGGGCAAGTTGAAGTGGCTAATAGAACTATACTGTCCGGTTTAAAGAAGAATTTGGAAGGGGCTGCTGGGAAGTGGCCTAGTTATTTACAAGAGGTCTTATGGGCCTACCGGACAACAGCTGGGGCTGCAACACAAGAATCACCCTTTGCCTTGGTCTATGGGATGGATGCAGTAGCTCCCATAGAAGCAACTCTCCCCTCCTTTCGTGTTCACAATTTCTCCGAACATGCTAATGAGGCGGCAATCAGAGGTCAACTTGATTTGATAGAAGAAAGACGGGTTAAAGCTCACCTTAGAGTTGCACACTATCAGGGCTTGATGAGAAGCAGGTTTGCTTCCAAAGTTAAAAGAAGAGATTTCCAACCAGGGGACAAAGTATTAAGGAAGGTCTTCTTACACACTAAAGAAAAGCTCTTCGGAAAGCTGGCCCCAACTTGGGAGGGTCCGTATATGGTTGTTGAAAGAATTAAGTCTGGAACTTATTGGTTGGAAGACAAAGATGGCAGAGTTCTAACTCATCCTTGGAATATCGAGCATCTCCGGATGTACTTGGAATAGCACTTGTGTAAATATTTACTTGCTTAAACATCCATGTAAATATTTGGGGGCATACTCTTTCCTCCTTGGTGGCACAGGGAGGTTTTAATGAGGTGTCCGGGCGGTTGAATAAAATTTATGCCTTCTTAAAAATTTTCTAAGTGTTTTTAAAGTTTTGTCCCTTGTCATACTATCCGGATTGAAATAACTGAGGGCTATTTAAACTCTAGCCGGAGAACTTAAACACCCTCACTATGAAACAACTAAATGCTACTTAGACTATGGCTATCAAAATTGAAACAAACAATGAAAGAAGATGATGGTTGCACAATTGAACTTAATCATCTGGTTGGCATAGGCATTGATCTTGGCTTGGATCGTAGCCTCTTGATCCCTTAACAAAGTGGTTTTCTCCTCGACAGCCTTGGATGCTGCATTCTCAAGAGCAATCTTGTCGGTAGTTAAGTTGGTGATGATTTTATCCTTTGCCCTGCTTTCTTCCTTTGAGGCAGTAAGGCTTCTCCACACCGGACAGCTTCTCCCAGAGGTCTCTGATGGTTTCCTCTAGAGTGGTGACTTTTGTGGTGCTTTCTTGTTGATTTCTCTTCAACTCCTCGTTTGCTTCCTTTAGCATGTCAGTGTTGGAAGTGGCAGTGCGAAGGTCTTCGGACAGCTTCTCCTTCTCAGACTTAAGGTCTTTGATGATGTCTGCCTGACCCCGAACTTGTCTCTCCAACGTAAGTACCGGCTGCACGTTGCTTAACAAAGAGTGGGCTATGGTATCCTTTTCACTAGAAACCATAAAAGTCTTACCATTAAAGTTGACCGTGTTGGAGCTGCTCGGAGGAATGTAAGGCCTTGCGAAGTCGTCTCTGGGGAGGTTGAGGAAGTATTCACCAAGCTCACCAAGACCGGTGATGTCTACTCCATCAATGTTGAGATCTCCTCCCTCAACCTCATCAGTGTGAAAGTCCCCCGGAATCTCTTCGGCATGCGTTGGATCAGAAGGCTCAACTTGGAAAGAAGGCTCCGGAGCCCGGAGAGAAAGCTCGTTTCCCTTAGCAGTCTTTTTCTTCTTCGCCTCCCGGTCTGCACCTTCGCTTCCCTGTTTGCGATTTCTCTTGGAAGCCCTTGGAGGTTTTGGGAGATTCGCTTCCTGCCTCTCAGTCTCCTGCTCCACTACTTGCAAAAGAGCAGCATCGATTTGGCTCTGGGCTGGCCCCTCCGGGACTGTTGGAGCATCCTTCTCAGCATCAGCAGGGTTTGGCATCACCCACCACCCTTTTACCCTTCTTCTTCTTGCCCTTCATCTTGCTCGGGGCTTTGGCCTGGCCTGGCAGGAAGAGAGTCCCGTCTGGCTCATGGGTCCTCTTGAGCACAATGTCTGGAGAAGGATGGGTGGTGAGCTCCTCCCAGGTCAAGTCTCTCTGACCTATGGTGTTCCACAGGTGAGACCTAGCCAAATTTCCACTGGTGAAAGCATCGTGGAATCGGTTCCCCCAATTCTCAGCAGCCCATGCATTAATTTTGCCACAAGTTATCTGTCCGGCTTTCTGATAGTCGTTAAAATCCTTGGGTAGCACTACCAAGGCAAAAGTGAGACCCATTAGTTCGAACTGCATTAGATAAGAAAGGGAGAAACAAGAAATATATAATAAATAAAGTAGGAGACTTACAATCACTCCTCCACCTGCTTCTGAGGAGGCTTGGGTTCTCTCCAGCTTTTATCTTCTTGCCATTCTCCCAGGCACCACTGACGAACAGGAACTGGGTCCTCCAATTCCTCTCAGCCTCCAGCAAATCATCTACCGCCTTGAAGTTATCCCCCATGTTAAAGTGGTAGAAGGGGATGTGGTGGTTTCTACACAGGCTGGCCACTGCAGCAAACTCCTCCATGGGCAGAGGGATCCCGGACAGCCTTGATGCCATGATGCATGACATCAGGGTATACTAAGCGTTGGGGCTCAGCTGGCTCGGATAGAGTTTGATCAGATGGAAATATCTGACACTTTCTGGGTCTAGTGGGAGCCTGAGCCCCCAGTTGAACAGCTCCGTGAACAGGACCACCTCACTCAACTTGCAATCCATGGGGGTCTCCGGATGAATAGGGATTCTAATCTTTACATTTTCTGGAATACCCCATTTTGAACGCATCCTGCCCAACTCAACAGTATGGATGAATGCATAGTTGATTTTTTGTAAGGAGAGAAGATAGTTAACACTGACCTTGTGAAAACAAGGCCCTACTTTTCCTTCTAGGCTCTCCGGCAGATCCGGATGCCTCAAGTACAACTTTTCCTTGCCCTTGTCCTTCTTGGAAACTATCTCTTTGCTAGTCTGACCGGAGGGCTCAGACTCAAACGGGGCCTCTTCAACAGAGTCCTCCATCACTTCCTCCATGATCGTTGAAGGGATTTCAGCAGCTGTAGTGGGGGGAGGATTCAAACTTGATTCAGCCTTATCTCCGGACTGATGGGCCTCAGTGCCCCTTTGATTTCTGCTCTCCGGTAAAGTGTTTGGAGTAGAAGTTTCTGGTTGAAGGATTGGATTGGAGCCCTCCGGGCCGGATAGCCTGTCCTTATGAGCTCTAATTGGCACCTCTGATCCGGTGCTGCTATCCTTTGCCCCCGATCTTGAGGGAGTATTTTTAGCCCCCTGGCCTTTAACCAGCCGGCCTATCCTCCTAACAACCAGCTTCTCAGGAGAGTGCTCTGTGTCCGATCCCATTGCAAGAAAGGGAGAAGGTTTTCTAAGACTAGTCGCTGTGACTCCTGGCTCGACAGTAGGCACCGATTCCTGAACTGAGGAACCAGAGATTATGGGGGAGAGGGTGGTTTGAAATAGTTTTCTAGGCTTGGTACCTTTGGAAGAGGACGAGCCACAATCTGACTCAGACGCAGAAGTAATAGGTCTGTCAACAGGCGAGGCAGGCAACCCTGCAGCAATCCGTCTTTCTCTTTCGACTTTTTGAGCCTTCTCTAACTCAGAAAGGTTGAGTCATCCGACTTTGACAAGAGCGTTCCTCGCTGTAAACATAAACTGTTGAACTAAGTTTTTTGCTTTAGAGAGAGAAAGCTTTGAGAGTTTTTACAGAGGTAAGTTTGAAGGAGATGGTAAAACAGTAGAAATGAATCTATATTTATAGTAAATCTGAAAAAGCAGTTGATTTCTAGGAGAATTCGAAAAGTTTGGCAATGATTAAAAGACGGCGCTGATGTCACAACCTGGAATCAAAGAGGTTGCTTTTCGAAGAAGGTGGGTTCGAAATTCAAGGTGAAAAAACGGCTGAAGCAACCAATCAGAGAGTGACACGTGTCCCACGAACTCTGGCAAAAACCGTTTTTAATTCGTGAAGCTTTATCTGTCTGGATAAACCCATAGACCTGTCCGGATTAAGACTACCCCTGACGTCGGACTGTTTTTCAGGTCTTTGGCAAGAATATTTGCACAAACACCTAAAAAAGGGGCTCCTGATGAGTCCGAATTCTGCACGCTCCCCGGACAAGGAAAGATCGGTCCAAGGCCTCCGGACCGGACATATCACATGGACCGGACAGATCACTTTGAACACTATGACCATAATACTGTTCGAACTATGACAAAAGTACTAAAAAACCTAAACACTTCTTGACTAAGCTACTTGCTCTCCTACTTAGAGCTCATGAGTCTTTGAACATGACCCGGGTCCATTAAACACGACCCAAAAGCCCATAAGGGCCCAAACATCAGGGTATAAATACCCAACCACCTACATTAAGTGTGGGTAATGAGAATTAACTGCTACCAGGCTGCTTAATTATCTCTCTACTCTCTACTCTAAACACATAACACCCCCACACTACTATAGAACACCAACTAAAATTACTAGCCTACCCTCAGTTGATTATTATCCACACCAGTGTATAGAATCAAAGATTATAAAAAATTCTTACAAATCTGTTGAAAAATGCATAGAATTATTAAACTTAATACACACGACATATGTGAATTAAACGATATCTTGACATATGGGGGTAATTAGATATAAGTATGATTGCCATAGATTTACTTATGTTTATTTGCTTAAATATAAAGATGAGGTCATTAGTTTTTTAAAATATTCAAATCAGAATTAGAAAATCAATTTGACACTAAGATTAAAATCTCGCCTAGTGATAGAGGTGGAAAATATTTAGCGGGAGATTTTTCTAATTTTTATGAAGAGCATGGGGTCATTCATCAATGCTCGACAGTTTACACGCTGCATCAAAATGGATTGGTTGAGCAAAAAATAGAACTTTGATCGAGATGACCAATGGTATGCTAGTTAATTCAAAGTTACATATAAATATATGAGGTAAGGTTGTTTTAACTCTATGTCATATTTGTAATCATATTCCTAATAAGAAAACTAGAATGTCTCCATATAAGTTACGAAATGAAGAAAACCAAACATTAATTACTTTAAAGTGTGGGGGTATTTAGCTTCTTACAATGATACAGACTCAAGAAGAGTAAAATTAGGTCCTAAAGTTATACGGTGTGTGTTCATTGGTTAAGTAGTCAATATCAAAGCTTATAGATTTTAAGATTTGGAATTTAATAAGATATTTTAATCAAGAGAATCATTTTTTTCAATCTAAATTATATGGTCATAAAAGAATACAAACCGTTATTGAAAACAAGGAAAATACTTTGAGAAAAGCACCTTCGGGTGGTGAGCAGCCACAAAAACCTCGTAAGAGTCAAAAGGAAAAAAGACCTAAAAATTTAGGATCCAATGATATTGACTCCTAAATACTTTATTTCCATTTAGTAGAAATAAGTTGTGAAGAAATCACATGGAAGATGTTGATAATTCTTTATTTAGAAAACGATCTTAAATCATATAACGAAGCAATAATATCATGAGATTCTACATTTTGGAAATATGGTATCAATGATGAAATGGATTCAATAATATCAAATTACACTTGGGAGTTGGTGGATTAACCTTTAGATTCAAGAGCAATTGGTCCTAAATGGATATTTATGAAGAAATGTCACACAAATGGAACCATTCAAGCATTTAAAGCAAGATTAGTTACAAAATATTTTCGGTAAAAAAATTGAATATATTATTTTGACACCGATGCTCCGTTAGCAAGAACAACAAGCATTAGGATTCTCTTTGAAAATAAATTGGTATATAATTTTAAAATTCATCAAATAGATGTCAAAACGACGTTCTTAAATAGAAATCTTGACAATAAGGTTTATAAAAGAGCAACCAAGGGTTTTGTACTTCCGAAAAATGTGGTTAAGCTATGTAGGCTTGTTAAGTCATTATATTAACTTAAACATGCACCTAATAAATGTCATTCATGGTATTATATCTAATTAATTTAAATATAAGACGACATATAAATTTTTATACACTAAATTTGGTGGTGATATAACGATAATTGTATGTCAATATATAGATGATTTGCTCATATTAAGTAACAACATAATATGGATTAATGAAGAAAATGTGGGGTTATCCATTAAGTAAATCATATTCCATTGAAAATGTACTTGATAAATTCAAACACAAATTCAAAGAAGAATAAACGTCATTTGATCATAGTTTAGAGCTTGGAAAAAATGAAAGAACATTGATGGCTCAATCAGATATGATAGTGCAATAGCAAGCTTAATGTTTTTGTTTTATGCACTATGGTGGATATATATTTTGTGATGAGTAAATTGAGTCAATTTACGAGTAATCCAAGTACAGAACATTGGAATGCAATTTGAAGGGTCTTTGGGTACTTAAAAAATATTAAAGACGTGTGTCTCAAATATTCTAATTTTTCAGGGGTACTCGTGGGATACACAGATGCAAGTTGGATCGCTAGCGTAGTCAATAACAAATTGGCTGCGGGTTGGGTGTTCACATTTCAGATGGTGATATTTTATAGGGATCAAAGAAATAAACATGGATATCTCACTCGACTATGGAGTCCTAGTAAATTGCGTTGGCCCCAACGGGTAAGGAGGTTGAATTGTTAATAGATCTCTGGTCGGAGATACCATTCACTTCGAAGGGGGATATGACAATACAAATAAATTGTGATAGCAAGCAACATTAGGTAGATCATACAATGGTATCTACAATGGAAAGTCTAGACATATAAGTCTAAGACATGAATATGTTAGCCAACTAATAAAAAGTGTAATTATATTGGTCTTATATATACGTTCTAATGAGAACTTACAGATCTGTTTACCAAACCATTAGCTCAAGAATGGGTAAACTCTAAATCTAGAAGGATGAGACTAAAACTTGAAAGATTTTGTTTGCAAATGATGTCAGCTTAATTCAATTATAGAGAACTTAAACCTTAAATTTGCAATGGATAACAACAAGTTTTATGTGAAAGGTTCAACATACAAATAAATTAAAGTTTCATCCGTGATGAGTGTGAAATATATGTTGGTTGTTATCATTAGAATGATAAGTTCAAAAATAATTTTTTAATACAATTTAGTCTAAGTTAGAGATGTATTTCTAAAGGTAACAAAAACACTATAATGATTGTACCTATGAGAATCTCATGAGAAAATGATTCCATCTCAAGTTATGATTCTTAAAATGGATAGATCACGCGACCAAAATAATGCTAAAGTGTAATGTGTGCAAATGTTTGATAAAAACAATTGTGTGTAAAAAACGTCGGTTATGTTACATGAGAGGTTGGTCAAAGTTCCGACTACTAATATTTTCTGACTTAAATTTTGTTATCTTTGTACTTACAAAATTAAAATAAAAAGATATTTAGCTTATGTGCAAGAGTTAGAGATTACATTTATATAAGTGAGAGATTAGTAAAAATGTTGATTAAGTATGGATGGCGTGAAGAGGAGTTCAGACCAACGGAGTTGATAAAGCAAACAAGTGAAGGTAACGCTGGGTAAAGGACTTCGTTGCGGCAAGCAACATGGCTAGTCGCGACGAAATAGACAAATCAAGCTATTGGAAACTTTCAGGTGCAGGTTCGCCGCGAAGTTCGAACCAAACATCGGGATAGTTTTTGCACGACTCGATCGCAATTAGTCCTAAGTTTGTAAACGACCCGTTTCAAATTTTATCAAAACAATAAGACGTTTATCGCTACCGGAATGTAAATTGTTGCGAAAAAAACAAAACACGTCTTTTTAGAAAATAAGTTTTTCAAACAAATATATTTTAAAAAAATGACTTTATCTATATATTTTTTTGATAATCGTAACGTTTTTGATGTGTTTCATCATCTCTATAAAAAGATAATCCATTTAAAAACAAATTATATATTACTGAAAGTCTCTCAAATATTCAAACATCCTCGAACATTTATTCAAATTTTCTATAAGCGGAA
This sequence comes from Limnanthes douglasii subsp. nivea, assembly GCA_036936605.1. Lineage (NCBI taxonomy): Eukaryota > Viridiplantae > Streptophyta > Magnoliopsida > Brassicales > Limnanthaceae > Limnanthes > Limnanthes douglasii. The sequence continues at coordinate 130,967,947 of JAUPFV010000002.1, forward strand.
TTTGAAAGCTTGGAAAAACTTTCTTCAAAAATCTAAACAAGAGAAGGGAGCGAAACTATTTTTTCGTAATCATACATTTTTCAAACTTTCCCTATCTCCAACCTTTTCAGGCGATACTCTGTTAAAAATAATAATATTATTTTACTGTATATGTTATTTTCGTATATCTACTTTTTAAAACAGAGAACATAACACCTGGATAATAATAAGTTTTATTTTTGTTACATGGTCACGTTTCAATTCGGTGGAACAAAAGTGAGTTGGTGAAAGATTATTATGGATTTCTATTGAGAGTGAAAAAACCAGATCATGGTGATTTTGGTTTGGACTACCTTGTCCGGAAAAAGATAAAATGATGAATTCAACTCCTCCACGGCCATGTGTTTTGACTAAGAAAAAATCAACTCAATCAAAATGGAATATCAGGTGTTTATTAGTTTTTGAAACTGAAAATCTTGAAATTTAGAAGGCAAAACTAGATGTTTTTTTATCCAAAAAACCTGAAAGAAAAGACTAAACAGAAAAATAAACAAAACACAATTGTGGAATATTAATCAATAGAATGTCTTAAGTAAAAAATAACTACAATTTTTACACACTAAAAAAAACTTGCAACGAAAATAAATTGTCATGTACCCAACTTGAATTCATAACTTATTATTTCTGACGACCACTACATGGGTCATATTGGGTAACAGCGTGGTAAAAAATGGACAAAATGATAGTGTTGGATGAGTACTCCCTAAAGAGAGAAGCGAAATCTTCTCTCCAATTTACAGTTAAAAGTGTGTATCTTTGTATTTCAAGGCGCAAAATTTAGTCAGCCAGTAAACATTTGAATTTCTGATGTGTAATATATCAAGGCTTAGAAACAAAGATTAGCCATTCAAGTTGATCAACAACATTACATCAACACAATACATCAAAAGTTTACTACTTTCGCATTCAAACCCAAAATGAAGAACAATAGAACAAAGGTCTTTGATCATGCTTTGCAATGCATTCAAAAATGCTTAAATTTCTCTGCACCTAATCTGAATCGGTTTCAATGCTGCCCATTGCCTTCAATCCTCGAGGTCTCTGCGTCAAAAATAAGCACTAACCATTTTCATATACTCTCTTGTACGTCCATTAATCGCCAATATAAAGATCTTATTAATGTATTGAACCAGAATTCTGCAACCCCTTATGTAAGGTATTGCTTGGTACATGACTTGAGATAAGAGTCTAAAAAGCTAACTTATACTTAAGCAAACAAAGAAAGTTCGATTTTAAGGAAAAGGACAATGGTGGTTGTTTTGAGCACCGAAAAATGCTATCTTTAACGTAAAATATAGATATATTGGCCCGAAAAAGAGAGATTGCATTAATCCAGAAGCTGTAGTACAAAAGATTTATGAAAACTTGAAAAAGAAACAAAAGATGATTAACTTTTTAAGCTTTTTAATCCTATGATAAGCCAAAAAGTTAGCTCTTTAAAGCTTATGAAGCCTAGCACAAACAAGCCCTTATTTTTTTATAAGAGCATAACAATAAACCGGAGTATACAAGTAGACACAAGCTCAAAAGAAACAATATATACCTTCTTTGAAGTTTTCTTTTCTCTCACTTCATATCGCTCTTGACACAAATCAGATAACCATGCACCCGGACTAACAAACTGCAAACACAATCAAATATCGTAAAAACATAGAATTGATGCAAACTCAAAAACCGCATATGATTGGCAATCTTTTGACTAAAAGGTTATTTCACTTTCTGTAACAAATTAACTTACAAGTAATGACTTTTGTATTGTTTTAGATCTTTTCTTTGGCCTTTGAGAAGGTTTACACCCTTTCATAGCCATGAAATCCTCTTCCTTCTCTTTGTTAGACAATGGTATTGAAAGCTTCGGCCAAACAAATCTTCTGTTTTCCCTTACATTGTTCATCAACACTTTTGCATGCTCGTCTACGCCCAATGAACCTCTGGTTGTGTAGTACCTATCTTCTTTTTCAGGAGATGTTACTAACAATCTACGATTATCCACCGTTGAATCTAAGTCCCTATCATGTGCCAAAACGCAATAAAGAAAACAAGATTAAGAACAGTTACTTCACTAAGACTATCATTCTCGTTCTAGCTAAAGTAACAATCCTTAATCGAAAAGGAAAAATAGAAGTAAAACAGCAACTAAGATTTTGGAATTTACATTAATTCATCAACCAATACAGTAAACTATGCACCGATTACATTTTCAAACAAAATTGAATGCCTCCTCCAAGAAAATATGCGAGGAAAATACAGTGAATTATTTCTTATCACTATCCATGTTTACGAGCTATACTATAACCACACATTTTCTGAACACTAATACATTGATTCTTCAAGTAATTGAACATATATAAAAAGCACCCATGTCATATCTACGAAAAATCACAAAACACCTTGCGGAAGTTTACAGACTTTGTAAATGGAGTTTTATAATTAATAATCGAACAACAATAACATGCACACGTCGTTTGTTACAGCAAATATCAAACAAATTAATGAAATATTACAAAGTTTGTAAATGGAGTTCTATCATTCATTGTTTAAGAACCAATTTTTCAAACGAAAACATGCTATACTTTTAGTATCATGTGAAAGGTTTATCCAATTCCAATGATCCAACACCAATAATCACAAGTATCTTTCCGAAAAACATAATTTTTTTTAACAAGAACAACTTAACTAGTAAGTAAAAAGTTTACAACTTTGCCTTCACTATAACAAAAGTGAGAACTTATATGAGCTAACTTACTTATTGTGACGATGATTGCGTTGCGGAGACGAAAACTCCCTGTCCGAAAAGGCAACAGATGAGCTGTTTTGCTTCTTAGGAAAGCCATCTGCTGATGATTTGTTAGCTACGTTTTGATCCTTCTTCAATTTCATACATCTAACCCTCTTTCTCTCTCCCCATTGCAACAAAAAATCTGCTGCCTCACTAGCTCCACTCCTTTTATGACCCTTTTGTTCTTTCTCCATCATATATAGATATATAGATATATATCCCTCTTCTTAACCCTAATCTCTTCTCTAACAAGAACAAAACTTTTTTAATAAGAACCTAAATAATCAAAATTTTCAGTAAAAAAAATTTCAAGGATATTAGTAAAAGGAAAACCCAGAAACAAAAAGTTAAAATTATCTTCCTAAAACTAAAACTAAAACTAAATCAAATGTAAAAATTATACGAAATTAGATGCAATTAGTTGAGGAAAACACTCACTAACCTCAAGATCTGTGACTAAGAGCAACAAAAAATCATAGAATTGATACTTCAAAGTACCCTGCAACCAACAATAAAACCATCATCGAAAATGAAATCCTTTAGAACATCATACTATTCGGTCTGGTTGATGATAAAAAGACACAAAAATGAAGAATTTTCAGAATCCAAGAAAAAAAAAATCCAAACCACACCCATTAAAGCTTATATTATCTATTTTCTCATCAACCAAGAACAGCAAAACAAACATTAGTAGACACCATAAGAACATAAAGAGGGGAAAAAAGAGATTACCAGGACGATACTTCACAGCAGAGCTTCATTTATCTTTTCAAATCGAAAAGAAAAGAAAGAGAATAAGGATAAGTGAGTGTAGGTTTCTGGGTAGAGACCAAAAAGCTCACTAAAAATTAAGTCTTTTACTGTTTGTTTGGTTTATCTTCTTCACAAATCACATTTCATTTCCTTCTAGTTTCTAGTTGTTGTGTCTTATAAACCTACAGATTTGTTTTTTTTTCTGTGTGTGTCTTTTGGATTTGATTTAGGAGTAATTGTGTACTTTTTCTTTCTCTTTTTGTGTTGTGTAAGTGTTGGATTTCATTTTACTTCGTTTAGTTTAACTTTTACATTTCTGACCGTCTGATGAGAAATGAACGGTTGATGTTTTGCTTAAGCCTGTGATCTCTAGGGTACGGGTGTGTATTTTAGAACGTTTGATGGAAGGTAAACGAACGGTCGGTATTATTTTTCCTATTCGTCCTCTACAACGATTTCTTTTGTTTTTTTTAATCAAAAGGGAACTTTCTATTAATCAATGAAAAGTTTACAAAGAATGAGGACCTAATAGTGATTAATACAAAATTTTGCAAGAAATTGAAAACGAAAAGTTTCGCGCATTAGTCTTCCCTCCAAATAATTTCTAACTTTATGAACTCCGAAGCTTAGTCCGTAGCAGTTAATACTTCTGAAATTTTGCGTCAAATTCTTCAAGCAATTTTAGCGATAACCACACTTTTTCTAGCTTCCTGATCTTTTCTAGCTCACATCTACCTACGTGATGGATTTTCTCTGCTTCTTCACGATATTTCTCAGCTTGCTAGTGACAAAGTTCAGTTGTCCGAGTTCAACCATACCTGAAACTAATACAAATACGAACGAGGAGCAAAAACCAGAAGGAGAGTTAATCAGGGTTAATATAACCCAGACCCAACCCTTCGAAGAATACAATAGTCAGAAGATTTGAAGGAGTATTATGTGATTGAAGGTTAGTTTTTGCTTACATAGTCCATTTCGCAAGCCGGTCTACGGCTTGGTTCTAGACTCTTGAAATGTGCTTAATAGTCATATTAGAGCTAATCAATTTTCTACAAGCAATCAGAAGGGGGCCCTCATCCAGTAATCAGTTCTGTCAGCAAGTTGATTGATTAAAATTAGAAAGTTTGATTCTATATCAACATCATACCTTGGATGATATCTCCATCACCATTTCTGATAATAATACCTCCACAAGACTCACTATTATAAGCACAGGCTTTATCAACATTCATTTCAATATTCCATTTATCGGGGCACTCCACTTCAGGTAAACTTGTTTTTTAATTCTATTTTTAATAGTTTTGCAACCTAAGGAAGTTCCTGCAGCAAGAGACTTGAACCAGTGTTTAGAGTTAAGATTGTTTGATATATCAATTTCTTTTATAATGTTTATGATCATTTCAATTGAACTATTAACATTTGATTGCTTGTCTTTGAATTTCAAGTTATTTCTAGTTTTCCAAATAACCCAACAGATAATCTGATGGATTAGATGAGTTATATGAGATTTATTTTTTGAAAACCAGAACCAACATCTAATCATATGCGTTATAACCATAAATCGATTGATTTTTATCTTGAATAAATAACCAAAGTAATTCCATAATTCCCAGGCGAAATTGCAGCTGACAAAAAGATGATTTTTGTATTCGCAATTGTTACAAACTGACATTTGGATGCTATATTAAGATGTCTTTTTCATCAAGATAAAATCAATATGAATAAATTTTTTAATGAGCTTTCAACATATGAAAGAAAACTACCTAGGTATGAATGGACTCCAGATTTTCTTGAAGGTGCTTGATTGAGTATGTTGGGTTCTAAGGTTGTTCCAGGTAAGTTTCCTATTGAAATCGTTATTATTTGAGTGTTCCATATCAGCAAATCATCATTTTCAGGGTTAACTTTAAGAGAGTTGATAATGTTTAGTTTTTCATTGGACAGGAATCCCTGCATAACATTGATATCCCAAGAGTTATTTTTCCGAAAAGTATTAACCTTAGCATCCGGGTAACATTTTATGCTTTCATTATTGTTAGAACTTGATATTAAATGAAGGTTGTGCCAAGCGTCCATCCAAAAACCCATCTCTCCCTTTCCAAGAATCCATTGAAGGTTGTCTTCTGTTTGATCTCTAATACCTGTTAATCTTTTCCAAACTAAAGAACCCAACTTATTCTTATTAGCTTTTAAGGGATGAATGTTTTTACAGTATATGTTGTGCATTATGTTAGACCAAAAATACTGGTTTTTTCTGAAGATAAACCAAAGGTTTTGTGAGAAAGTTTTCTGAATATCATCAAGTTTTCTGATGTTCAGCCCTCCCTCTCCAAAAGGCTTGCAAAGCGAGTCCAAAGAGTTCTAGTTAATTGAATTCACATTATACTTGGATCTCCATAGAAATCTGTTGAAAGTAGTTTCAAGATTTTTAATGATGTTTTTTTGGCAACAAACTGTTTTGCATCCAATGATAAGTAATAGGTTGTAAAATGTGAGTTATCAAAGACAATCTTCCTCCATAAGAAAGGAATTTATTGTCCTACTCAGTAATTCTATCATTCACCTTATCAATAATAGAGTTAAAGATATTTCCCTTGTTATTGTTGGAGAGAGTTATCCCCAGATGATTGGTAGGAAGAAAATTTACTGCACACCCTGTTTGAACTTTCAAATTATAAATTCTGGTTTGATGAGTTCTAGTGGAGATAACAATCTTGGTCTTCTGTTTGTTTATAGATTGTCCAGAAATATTTTGGTACCTGTCAAGGAACCTGCTCAAAGTATCTATTGAAAAAGGTAAAGTATTAGTAAACACAAGTATATCATCAGCAAACGGTATACATGGAATCAAGTAACCAATTCTTGATGCAAATTTCAAATTATTATTCATATTGAATATATTGAACAATCCTCTTATTAGAACCTCTTCCCCGGTGATGAAAAGGATTGGAGATATTAGATCTTCTTGCCTTAATCTTCTGAGCATGTGAAATTAATCAACTACTTCACCATTGATAAGCATCAAGATGTGAACATTACATATCATTCTCTGAATAAGATTGATAAAATCAGTAGAGAAACCAAACGAGAAAAACACTTTGAATAAGAAAGCATGAGAAATCCTATTAAACATTTTGGACATATCAAGTTGAATCATGAATATTTCCAGCCTTTGGTTTTCTGTTAAGTCGTGAATAAGATCTTTAGAAATTATAATGTTATCATGAATCGGTCTCCCTTTTACAAAAGCACTCTGACCATTAGAGACAATTCTAGGCAAAATATTAGATAATTTATGGTTTATAAGATTAGATAAGATTCTGTTAATCCTGGTGTAGAGCCTAATAGGTCTATAGTTACTCCATAAAGTTGGATTAATAGATTCTTGAATTAAACAAATGCCCGTGGCAAAGATACCTATAGGGATATAGTTACATTTAAGGTAGGAATTGAGAGTAATACAAAGGTCAGTTTTGATTGTGATCCAGCAAACTTTGAAGAAGAAAATGTTGAAGCCATCAATACCTGGGGTACTGTCACTCTTCATATCATTAATAATCTTTCAGATTTCATCTTCCTTGGTATGCTTGAGAAAGGCATCATTATCTTTCATAATAACCATGGAAGGAATACAATTAAAAAGGCTATCGTGCATCATGCTGGTCTATTCATTGCTGTCTTCATAAAGGGGATGAAGATAGGATGCTTTTGAAATAGTTTGCAGCAGAATTCCCAATATCCTCATGATTTTGGATTCAGGTATCACCCTCCTTAATGCTTTTAGTTTTATTATTTCTTCTCTTCTTAGACACATAGGCATAATAAAGCTTAGACTTGCCATCACCATATTTTAACCAACTGTTATAACATTTTTGCTTCTAGAAAACTTCCTCATTTCTAAGAGCTTAGATATTCAGGCTATTAGCTGTATAGAGATAAGCTTTTGAGTTATTATTATTGCTGGTATAGTGAATGATTTCCATTTTCTAACATTCTCTTCATTAGCTTTCACATTGTCAAAGATATTACTAAAGTGTTTGGTATACCAATCTTTTAGACAAAGCTTAAACCTCTTCAGCTTATACCATAAAACATGGATAGATTTACCATGGATAAGGATATCCCAGTCCCGATCAACAATACTTAAGAAACTATCATCGTTAGACCACATGTTCATAAACTTAAAACTTTTCTTTTTGTAGTTAGAAAATTGAGAATTAGAATAAGTAACAGTAATTAATAGAGGAGCATGGTCAGAACATGTTCTGACCATGTGAAAAACATGTGTTTCCTTGAAAGTATTCATCCATTTGTCATTGATGAGAGCATGGTCGAGCCTTTTCCATTTAGTGCTTCTGGACCAAGTGAATTTAGAGCCTCCATAACCAGCATTTTCAAGATTGCAGGCTCTGATAGTATCATTAAAGTTATCCATACTCTTCTGGTAGTTTGAGGTGCAATCCAGTTGCTCATCATAGGAAGAGATTACATTACAATCACCAACAGAAATCCAGAATTTATTAGAATCAGCAAATTTCATCAAGTTATCCCATAATTCAACCTTTGAAGATGCTGCCACTTAGCATAAATAGAAGCGAAGTAAAAAATTTCTTCTAAACCAGGATAATTAACTTCCATATGTAAACATTGATCCAGATCAATGATTATGTTTATCTTGATATCCTCCATCCAGAAGATTCATATCTTGTTGGATATATTAGCACTATATATTTTGAAACCCAGAAACTTAGCAATCTCCTCCAACTTATCCATTCTAGCCATAGGTTCTTGAATAGTTATAATCTTAATCCTTTCAGTCTTAATCATAGATGTCAGCCTTCTCACAGTTGACTTGTTTTTGAGGCCCTGGCATTCCAACTAATCATCCTTATCATTATCAAAATAGGATTCTTGATGTTTGTCCCTTGAACTTTTAAGGGATTTGATTATCAGTTTACTTGTTGTTCTACTTCTTTTTGCATATTTCAGTTTAGTATTGATAATGTCATCGAGGCTTTGATCAGGACAAAGGATTTATTGGTTGGAGTGACATAACTACTTCCAATGTTTTAAGGATCTTGTGTAGATGTGTTATCTATTCCCTGATGACTGTATTGAGAGCTTTCTTGTTCCAGCTTTTCAAGGCTTCAATGATTTCAATGCTATCTTTTGGAGAAGATTCTTTATAAGATTCAGGAGGCTGTTCCTCTAGGATGTTCACCTTTTTAAGTTTTTGAGTAATTTGGTCATGAAAAGTCTGACTTTCAGTGTTCTGATCTTGAACAAATAAATTGTTGTTTTCATCTTTTTTGGAATTATGGTCTTTTGGGTAATGATTGATTTGATCTTCCTCCTGTAAACTTGAAATGTAGTTTGTGATGTTTTGGTGTCCTTAATACTTTGAATTTCCTTTGCCTCCAGTTTGTTGTTCCACGTTCTCAGTTTCAGCTTTAGTGTCTTCAACATCATTCTTTGGAAATTTCTTGCAATCAGATGTATTGTGTCCTATGTGGTAGCAATAATCACAGTAGAAGGTATATTTTTATAGCTAATGGAGATCCAGGCACCATCCTTCGAACCAAAACCAATCCACATCCTATGCTTCAGCTTTTGTGAGATATCCATCTTGATTTGAGAGTAGCAAGCATTGTCATGCGCTCTGTTTTCTTTCTGTCACAATAACTCCGTAGGTTGTTCCTAATGCATCAGCTAAATCGTTTACCAATTTTGAGTCATATAAGAACTCTGGTAACTTTTCAAAGCGAACCCAGATGAGAACCCTAGGATTTTTATATTTTTTGTTAAAATCTGGGCTCCATCTGAAGATTCTCATCATAAAGTCATCAAATGTCCAGACGTTCCTCGACCATATGGTGCATATGTCATTTTTAAAGTTGAATTCAAGAAATATGTGATGAGAATCCCAGATTTCATAACTGTAACCTCCTTTAAACTTTAAAAAATCCAAGAAACTATTCAGTTTTGATTTTTTGTGGAACACCATTGTTGAATTTTCCAACCAATATGGTTTTGGATTGTTGAAGCAGATGATTCTTAACATCAGCAGAATATTGAACCGAAATATGACTCTCTGTTTCTTTGGTCCATTCGGGATTCATCGTGACAGAGAAACAATTACTGGGTTTGAACAAATCAACGTAAGATTTCTTGATTTGCTGTTGAGATGATTCATCTTTTGAAGATCAGGAAATTATTCAGTAGATTCTTGTTGGATAGTGAGTGTATCCATAGGAAGAAAGAAGAAGGCTCTAAAGCAGAGCAAGTTCTTCATTGATTTCTTGGAGCATTTTCTTCATCCTTTCACCTTTTCTGATTTCTTCTACAACGATTTCTTTAATAGACTTATATGGGTGTTTACAGCTCTCGTTCTTATAAAGGAACCAATCGTAACCGTACCAATAAATTTTGGATCATTCTGAATGGTGCAACGGAGTTAACGTTTTTTTTGTTTGAGCATGTCATATTGTGTGGGCGTTGGTTTGCAGATTATTGCGTCAGTTTAAGTATTTATTTTATGCGGATTTGTTGATTAACAGTTGCATTTATCCTCTTAGAAAAATAAATATCGGATCAAAATTGAATAAAATTTTAAAGGTTTGGTTTACTGTTTTTTAAAAATGAGAATTGAAATGAATTAAAGATAAATTATTAAAATATAAAATAAAAATATAAAATCGATTTGTCTCTGAATCATAAGATTGCTAAGCTGGTAAACCAATTTTTTATATAAATCATATTACCAAATTATTAAATAACGAGCTATTTAAAAAAAATTAACTCATAAAATTTAACTTTTAATCTATTTATTTAAATTAAAAAAAAATAAAAATAGAAAAATTATATTACTAATTTATTTTATATAAATTATATTACCAAATTATTAAATAAGGAGCTATTAAAAAAATTAACTCTTAAAATTTAATTTTTATACTATTTATTTAAATTAAAAAATTAAAAAAAATTATAATTAGATTTGATTTTCTTTTGAATGATTGAGACGTGTGGGACCGAAATTTTACTGAACAAAAAACTTATTAAAATAGGTTCAAAATTGACAGTATCCGGACCAAATCGAAACAGTATCGGACATAATCAAAATTTGGATCAAATAAAAGTGAACCAGATGAGACCGAACCAAAAATATAATTTTTTAGTCGGTTTTCAAAAATTTAAACTGAAAACTTTATGATCAGATCCTGTTAAAACCGACGTAAAAAATTCGGGAAGATAACTACGTAGGGTTCACTATTTATGCATGAGTTACACATACATAAATATTTATTCTAGAAAAATTGTTCCACAACTTACTTTTTTCCATGCTCGTGGAGCCCTCTGTTGTTCCTCTTTTTCGTTTTGGACTTCTTTCTTCCCCGGTGACCTCCTTCGAGTCTGATCCCTCTAAAGAGGCCATGCATCAGACTGATACGGTGGTGAGGCGTGTTGATGTGGTTTCTCTTCGTGGTGAGGCTACGATGGCCCCTCTTATTTTCCCTATGGCATGGCAAATCCCTAATCCGCTGTAAGTTTTATGTTTATTACTTCTTGGAATGTGCGTGGGTTAAACGACTCCACCAGACAAAAAGATGTTAATGGTTTTATAATGAATAATAACATTTCTATCATGATTCTACTGGAAACCAAAGTCCGTTCTCATAATGTTCGACCCACTCTTAGTAAAATTGCCTTTACTGGAAATTCACATGATCATCACCCCTAAGTAGAATATGGATTATTTGGAACCCTAGTGTGATCAATATTTTTTTTATCTTCATTGTCCCAACATATTCATTGTCAAGCGAAGCACCCCGACTCGCCAACCTTTTTTCGATTCACTATTATTTACGCTTTCAACGAAAGTGCAGATAGAATCCCCATTTTGAACATCCTCTAATCCATATCCTCTCATAACCAGGGATACCAATGGGTTGCCATTGGGGACTTTAATGCTATCCATAGCCCAGAGGAGCGTTATAATTAGAGCTGTCAATTTTGGACACGACGTGTAAACCCAACACGAACCCGATCTGAAATTTTAGGGTTAGAGACCTGATATTTCAGACCCGATGAAATTAAGACACGACACGAACCCGACTCGAAAAAACGGGTCGGGTTCAGGTTGGGTTCGGGTCATCTGAAACTGACATGTAAAACCCGAAACTGACTTGTAAAACCCGAAAATACTTGTAAACCCAAAAAGACCTGTAAACCCCAAAAATACATGTAAACCCGAAACAGACCTGTAAAACCCAAAAAAAACGTGTAAACCTGTAAAATAAAATATTGAAAACACTTAATAAAATTTTATTAATAAAACAATATTATTTTAAAAATTTGAACTATAAATTAAAAGACCAAAAATACTTATAAAACTTTATCAATATAAAATTTTATTAATAGAATAATATTATTTTAAAATTTTGACCTATAAATTAAAACACCAAAAATACTTATAAAACTTTATTAATGAAATAATTTTATTTTCAATTTAAAAGATATAAAATAAATAATATACTTAAATAACTAAATCTAATGAATCTAACCCTAACGCCTAACCCCATTCCCTCACAGCCATTTTTTCATCTCAGAGACTCACACACCCTTTTGTCTTTCTTCTTTGCCACTTTCTTCTTCTGGGAAGAGTTCTTCAATTTTTTTGTATTTTCTTCAACGGTATAATACGCACCAGCAAGACTCAATCGTCATTGTCATCTTTATCTCCAGATCTGAGAGGTACGGTTCTTATTTTCGTGCATTTTTTTGTATATTTATAAAAAAACGAGTTTACGAAGTTGTGAATTGGTTAGGTTGATGCTTGAAACCTGTGTTTACGACCCGTGTTTATCTGTTTCAAGTTGTTGCAGACCTGTCAGAATTTGAACTAGACTTTCTTTCTTGTTTAATTGAGTCTTTATCTTCCTTCTGCTTTAGCAAACCCTAATAAAATTGTGTTACCTTTGATCCATGTTGTGGTTTTCCGGAATCCCTTGCAGTCGAAGCAAATGTCCACAGCCCTGCAAATTGAGTAAGTTCTGTAAACCCTGCATCCTTGCTGATTTTAGTGTGGGATTTTTTTTTCAGTTGGTTTTTTGCATGTTTTTTACGTCATTTTTGCTTCTTTTAGGGCATTCATCCTTATGCAAGAATTTTAAGCACTCTTAGATTGTTGGCTTTCTGCTTCTCTAAACCTTCTGACTTTTTTGCTATGTTTGTTGTGCTATTCGTTTTCTTGCTCTCTTAGTTTCTCAGGTCTGTCGTAGTTGTTAATAGGGACCCATCACACTCTTTAGATCGTTAGATTCCTGCTTCTCCAAACCTTCTGACTTTTTTGCTATGGTTTTTGTGTTATTAGTTATCTTGTTCTATTACTTTCTTAGGTCTGTCATAGTTGTTAATAGTAACCTCGTCACACAACTCACTAGTGATCTTGCCAAAGCACTTTTGTGCTACATCGCAGTAGTTGCCGCTACGGTGCTTGCAAGTTCGAATTAAGTGAACCTTATCTGGTTCTGTCAGATAGCTCCTGAAACCCTAGATCTCCAAATACCTAAACCTAGAACACCAAGTCCACAAAGCCCAATCTCTGATTTTTGTTATCAAAGCCAAATAAACCAGTTCTCTGAGTTTTGTAATCCACCACTGTTAACCCTGCCTATCCACTCTGGCTGAGTCTGGGCAGCTGAATACAACTATCGACTCTTAACTGAGAGTATGTTTTGTTTTTGCTGCTTGTGTAATGTACTAATGGTTGATTGTTTACATGTCAATGCAAAGACCCCCCTATGCTATGTAGTTTGTCATAGTGTGGTTCAAATAATGTTATCCCCCCCTCCATGCTATACTTTGTCATAGTGTGGTTCAAATCACGTTATATATTTATGCTAAAAAGTTCTTATGAGTAAAACTAAAAATAGTTATTTGACTCCCATGAGGAAAACATTATCGAAATGTAGTTATGTTTTAAACTGACATAAACATAGATATCTTGATATTTCATACTACGTCTTCCCGCACTTTTGAAACGTCACTACCTACACAAACAACTTTTTTTTTGCTTGTCTTTTTTCGGTTATAAAATTAAGAAACATGCATCGGTTGTTGATTTTTCAGTCCCTTGATTAAATCTTTGAGCCACCTATTTTTGTATTTGGTTCCCAGTACATTAGGGATGTTAACTGGTATAGTTAACGTACTTTCATAGGCTCTTAAAACTTCAAACATTGAACCAGAATTTGGTTTGGGGTAATATATGGTTAAGGTTTGTGTTCATTTACCTGAGTTGCTGAAACCAGATACCCAACTGTTTTGTTCTACTCAAATTAAAAGTGGAATGACATGATGAAGTATCAACTAGAAACCATTTAGCAGTGGAAGAAATTAATAGTTGAATGAACACCTATGGTTAAAACATGACGTGAGGAAGAATATGGCTACTTTTAGATAGCGCATGAATTTCTTAATTAAACTATTGGCTGACAGGCGTTATGGTTTTGCTTATTAATATTTTTGAATGTTAACACTGTTTATTAAAATTACTGGCTGGCAAATTTTTTGTCTACCCAATTTTGGTCCTTTTGGCACAGAACCTGTATTTAAAATTTTGCAGTATTATTGGCTGATAAACCACAGTACTATTATTAAATAGATTAATTTATGTTGTCTGTATTATATTAGTTAAGTCATTGTTTTTTCTACCTTATAGTTAATGTTCAATGAGTGGGTGATATACGATGGTTGTGCATTGTGTAATTGTATCGCTTAAGCGAATGTTGACTTTTTGCAATGTTCTAAGAAATGGAAGCAGGTTGGCTAGGTGGTCGTTTTTTGATTTTAGTGCAACATATTTATACATATATAAAAGTATGTTTATACGTAATATTATCTTTGTAACAATATAAGAAGAGAAAAAGATAAATAGTTAATGGATAGATTTGAAGTTTGAAATTGAAGTTGAAAAACATGTAGAAGTCAGTAGAACACCCTAATATAAATTATTGTATATGGAAGGAAAACAGTGCAATGTTTGTTAATAAGTGACAACTTAGATTCAATTAATATATGACCTTAACTTTAACAGTGTACATCTCCTTAATATTCATTAATAAGAACTTATCCTCTATTGGTTATTCATTAATCGAATGATCAACTAACATTTTTTTCCTACGAAAACTTAAATACAAACTTGATATTTTTTTTTGTATTTATTTAATTTATCGAATGTATTTTTTTCATGTTTAGGTGGGATGGATTCATCTACGAATGAAAATATAAGTACAGACCACATAGATGACATAATTGAGGTCGAGGATTTTACAACGAATCATGTTGGCAACAAAAAATGAGAAAATCTTGTACGAGTATGGAGAAAAACGAAAACCAAAAGGTTAGAAAATTAAAATCCGACGTTTGGTTATATTTTCATATGCTCCCCCTTTCTGAAGATATGCAAGAAAGATGTGTTTGCAAAAAATATGGTGTTATTTTATTGTGTAAGAGTACTTATGGTACGGGTAATTTGCGTCGTCATATACAAAAATGTGAAAAGGTTAGTAGTCGTGATGTAGGACAGATACTTATTTCACAATCAAATGATTGCATGTCTCTTGCTAGTCGTCCTTATGATCCAGAAAAGTTTAGAGAGTTACTTGTCGCATCAATTATTCTTCATGAGATACCTTTTCAATTTGTTGAGTATGAAGGGTTTCGACAAGTATTTCAGTATTTAAGAAATGTTGTTCAATTATTTGGTAGAAATACTTGAAAGAGTGATGTAATGAAGATTTATGATAGAAAAAAAACTAAAGTTAAAAAAATGTTAGAGTTAACTCTGGGCCAAATTAGTTTGACATCTGACCTATGGACCTCTATCACTACTAATGTTTATATTTGTTTCACCACACATTTTATTGATAAAGAATGAATTTTACAAAAATGTGTTCTGAATTTTAGTTTTATGCCACCTCCTCACAATGGTGTGTGTTTATATGAGAAACTGCATACTATGTTTGATGAATGGAACATTGAAGATAAGTTGTTTGCTCTTACGTTAGATAATTCAAGTTCGAACACCGTTTCAGTTGATAAGTTGATAACTCAACTGAATTTGAAAGATGCACTTGTTTGTTCTAGAGAATTCTTTCATGTTCGTTGTTGTGCACATGTATTGAATTTAGTAGTCCAAAATGGATTGAAACAAATCGATATAGCTGTTGATAGAGTTCGTGAACGTGTGAAGTATGTTAAGGGATCACAAGCAAGGAAGCATAAGTTTTTCGAATGTGTTAAACATATGTCTTTAGATTCTACTAAGGGTTTAAGGCAAGATGTGCCTACAAGATGGAAGTTAACTTTTCTTATGCTTGAGAGTGCTATGTTTTATCGTCGTGCATTTTCTCACCTAGAGTTGAGTGATTCAAATTTTACTTCTTGTCCAACCCGTGAGGAGTGGGATAGGATAGAGAAGATTGACAAATTTTTGAAGGTGTTCTATAATATTACTTGTGCTTTTTCCGGAAGCAAGTATCCTACATCGAATTTGTATTTTCCTTTGGTTGCCATGGCACATTTGACTTTGAAAGAAGAGTTAAGAAGTGAAGACGAGTACATAAGAAAGATGGCTCATCAAATGTGGGGAAAATATAGGAAATATTGGTCTGATTTTAGTCTAATTATGGCTATTGCCATCATACTAGATCCTTGTTACAAACTTCAGTTTGTGGAGTTCTCTTAGCGTAAAATATATGGCGATGATGGTTATGAACATGAGTTTGATAAGGTTTAAAACAAGTTATATTCTCTTTTTGATGAGTATGCGAGCAAGACTTCTATTGAAGAGGCTTCATCTTCAGATAATATGGGAAGTACTCGATTACCATCGATGGGTGGACTAGCAGATGACTTCATGAAGGTATATTTTTATACATAATATGTTATTGTTATTGTAATTAAAATGTTTATATAATAACAACTATATTTGAAGAACAATAATCTATTATATAATATTAATTTCGTTTGTTTAAATCTTTATATGATTTTGTTTGTGCAAGAGTTTGATGATTTCAAAAGTGATGCATGTAGTGGTTTATCAAAAACTACACAACTCGAACTATATTTAGATGCAATAAAGGTGAAAGGAGATAATTTTTTTGATATCTTAGCATATTGGAAAATAAACCAATATAAATATCCGGAACTCGCTACCATGGCTCGTGATGTGTTGTCCATTACTATATCTACGGTTGCATCAGAGTCGACATTCAGTGTTGGGGGTCGAATTCTTGACAAATTTTGTAGTTCGCTTAAACCGTATACGGATGATGCATTAATTTGTACGTGGGATTGGTTATTTGGAGAAAAATGTAAGTTTTCTAAATTCTAAAATTTAAATATTTAATAGTTTACATCTAGTTTATATGATTCCAATATCTATTATTTGATAATATCTTATAGCTTTGCAAGAAGAGAAGATGAAAAAACCCACGGAGGATTGTTTGAGTTTGGATTTGGATCTTAACATGGATGATGGTTCAATTAGTTGATTTCGTTTAAGGTAATTAATGATATAATTGTATAAATATGTTATCAATTATTATATATATTTGAGATCTAACTTTTATTTTACTTTATTTTTGTAGGATCTTCAAATTGGTGAAATCAAGAAAGTTTGTGTTCTTTTTATTTAAACATTTGTTGTTCAAGAAAAAATTTGTGTAATGATGTATTTAATATTTTGTAAGATGTGAAGTTAATACTATCTAGATTTCATGTTGCAAATTATGTATTTATGTTAGTTTTTTAGTTTTCATATTTTTGTGTCTAACAGGTCATGTTCGTGTTATACATTTGTATCGGGTTTGTGTTTTGGGTTTGTTTAACAAGTTGGGTTCGTGTTTTGGGTTTGACCCAAAATTTGTGTCAAACTGGCCGGGTTCGTGTCAAACATGTGTTTTGTGTTGGATACAATTTTATGTCAAACAAGTTTTTAACAGGTCGGGTTCGTGTCTTTGAACCTAACACAAATTTTGGGTTTGTGTCGGGTTCGTGTCACAGGTTCTAAAATTTCGGGTTGGTCAAACCCGACACGAACACGACCCAAAACCCGAAATTGACAGCCTTAGTTATAGTTCCTATGGTGGTTGGTCATCTACTATTGATGAATTTAACAACTGCTGCTTTAATTGCGAGCTTAGTGATCTTCGATCCACTGGCTTCTATTATACTTGAAATAGAAAGTGTCCCTCTACTCCTATTTATTCCAAGATTGATAGGGTCTTAGTTAATAACGACTAGGACGAGAGTTTTCCGAATTCTTCCGGTCACTTCGGCTTCTCCCGTTCTTCGGATCATACTACTGTCACTCTTGACTTTGGTATGTTCCGTAATCGTAAGAAAAAATCCTTTAAGTTCTTTAATATGTGGCAATCTCATCCTTCCTTTAAACTTATTTCCAGTTCTAACTGGAACGCCCCTTACATCCTTCATGGCATGAAATTGGTTTCTTTCATGCTTAATCGTCTTCAGCTTTCGCTTCGAAACCTCAATCGAAATGCATATAGCGACATCAGCTTGAGAGTTTCCAATGCTCAAAATGATATTTTCTCCGTCCAAATCCACCACACCCTAGATCTTTCTAATCATTCCATTATCACTAAGAAAATCGAAGCCTTATCGACTTACGTTTTCCTTAGTAGAGCGGAAGAGTATTTTCTTAAGCAAAAATACAGAGAAAACTGGCTCAAACTTGGTGATGGAAACACCAAGTTCTTTCATAATAGTATCAAAAACCGTTTGACTCGAAACAAAATTACCCCAATCATTAATTCTCATGGCAACTTGATCTTCTCCTCTACCAGCATCTCTAATGTCCTCGTCAGACATTTTTCTTCCTTGCTTCGAACTAGACACCCTCCTTATTATCTTCGCCTCCTCAAAGTATCCTCTTTTATCTTCTCAAAGGTTAATCATTCTAACAAGTCTGCTATGATTAGCCCGATTACATGTGGCGAGATAAAAAAAAATGCTTTATTTAGCATTGATAGTTGCAAATCCCTTGGTCCCGATGGTTTCAACTCAATTTTTTTCAAAAACTTTTAGACCATCGTTGGCAATGATATTTGTAATGACGTCATTGAGTTCTTCAACTCTGATAAATTGGACCCCTCCTGGAATGCTACTTTCATTGCACTAATCCCAAAAAACTAATACTCTTTCGTATGCCCATGACTATCTATCACCCTATTTTATTATGTAATATTGTCAATAAAATCATCTCTAAGAGTTTGGCCAACAGAATTAAAGACTTGTCCCCTTACCTGATTGACAAATCCCAATCAACATTTGTTGTTGGAAGAAATATCTCCGATAATATTCTTCTATCCGAAGAGTTACTCAAAGGGTCAAATCTTAACTCTAAAGGAAAAAGAGTCGCCCTAAAAATCGACTTGATGAAAGCTTTTGACAATGTTAGATGACACCTTATCATTGGCATCCTTATTTTTATGGACTTCCCCGATCAAACAATTACTTGGATCATCCAGTGCATTGATACCCATTTTTATTGCATCAATGTTAATGGTGACCCCACTGAGTCATTTCAAGGTAGGAAAGGACGCGGACAAGGCGATCCTCCCTCGTCTTTTTTTTGTCATGCAAGTCCTCTGAGGAATTCTTAAGGAGAAAAGTATTGATCATAAATTCAAATTTCATTGAAAATGTTATAAGTTGAAAATTCTCAACCTTTGATTTGCGGATGACCTCATGATCATCTGTCATGGCGATATCAAGTCCTTGCTTCTCATTAAAGAAGATCTCAATTATTTGTTTCCTCTTTTCTGGACTGCAAATTAGTGCTCATAAATGCTAGATCTTTCTTTCTAGCATCAACCCCACCCTTAAGACTAAGCTTATTAATCTTTCTGGCTTTAAGATTGGCTCTCTCCCGGTTATATATATGGGTGTCCCCTTTTGTTACTAGTCGTCTCTCCCATTATGACTGTCGGTTGTTTCTTCACAAATTTACGGCCCACATAAGATCCTAGACTTCTAAATACCTCTCGTATACTGTTCGGCTCCAACTCATTAAATCTGTTCTTTTTGCGAGTCAAGTGTACTGGTCCTCCATTTTCATTCTCCCGTCTCGATTGATTAAAGAAATATCCTAAATCTTTCGTCATTATCTAGGGACTGATCATAATATGAAAATCTATGGTCCCAAATTTGCTTGTAATTTGGTTACCATGCCCTAACTGGAGGGTGGCCTTGAGATTTTAGACTTAAAAGACTGGAATCATGCACTCGTCCTTAAGCATATATGGTCGATAATCAACAAAACCTCTAACTCCATTTGGAGCGATTGGATTAATTCTTAAAAATTTAAAAACAATAATTTTAAGATATATCCCATGGCTCTTCCCCTTCCTAGACTTGGAGGAAAATTTTATCCCTTAGGCCTCTGGCCAACGATATTTTCAACATGACTATCGGCAACGGTGAGAATACCTCCTTCTGATTTAACCACTAGCTTCTTGACAGTCCCATTGCATCTTATTTCGATCACTCCTTTATCTTTGACTCAAGGTTAGGTAAGCACATTACCGTCTCTAATTTTATATCCAATGGACGTTGGATTTGGCCCATCAACAGAGGTCCGCTACCATTGGAATAAGAAACAATCGTACGACACTCTGCAATATTATCCTCTCATTTCTTCCTCCAAGCATCTACTTTGATGATATTCCTCTCTAGATGGCGAACAAAAAAACTTATATTTTCTCGATTAAAGATACTTACAATGTCATTCAAGCGCATATCCCATATATGGATGGGTTGGTCTTGTCTGAAGTAAATTTAATATCCTCCGTCATTTTTTATTCTATGGCTTGGTATTCATGGCAAGCTCACCACTCGTGATAAACTTTTGTCTTGAGGGATGGATTCTTCTCCCTCTTGTGTGCTCTGAAATGAATCAGATAAAAGCTTAAATCATATCATTTAAGATCGTAACTTCTCCCAAAGCCTTTGGAATGATGCCCATACTAAATTAGGGATACCTTACCATAATAATTCCACTTTGAATATTGGCTTCATGAAGCCTCCAATTGGGCTCCCTCTAATCATCGACATATTTGGCGGCCTTGGAGCAATCATTTACTATATCTTGCGGAGGAGAAATAAATAAATATTCAACTCTCCCCAGGCCCTGCCTCTGCTATATCCTTCCGCTTACTAGCTGATCTCCGTTCTCGATTTTCGGGAACTAAGACTTGTTGGCTTTTCTAATTTCTCCCATACTAACTTACTGTTGTTTTTGTCACTTGATTTTTTTCCACATGATACTGATGTGCCTTGTCTGTTTACCGCATCTCATATTGAGTAAAGTTGATCTATATTGTCTTACTTCTACATTCTGTCATTTCTGACCTTGTATGGTCATTTTCATTTATACTCTGGCCGGCTTTTCAGCCTTCCCTTGGGATATGCCCAAGATGTTTGTATGGACATCTTTATTTTATTTAATGCATTTAATTCAATCCAAAAAATATATTATATCAATGTAGTTTTGATTTCATTTGATTGCATGTTTTAATAAAAATAAATTATGATTCAGTTTGATTTCGTATTTTATAAAATTAAATGAAATCAATTTTAATATGTTATATCAAATTTTATATTTAATACCGATTATATTATTTTGGTACAATATATAGTAAAGTATAATATTATTTAAATTACTAAAAAAGTTAATTAAAAAATTAAAAGAAAAATAACTATTTTTGAAAATCATTTATAATACAAATGATAAATAAGAGTTTTTTAAATATGTTTTCAAAAGTTATAATAGACGATGATATCTAAAATGTTTACATAAATAACATATACATAAAATAAAAGTTATATGATAAAAATAATATGTAATACGAATAAATAAATACAAATATTAAATTGGCAAATAAAGTAATATTGAATGATGAACATAAATTTTAAATATTTAGATGATAGTGGATAAAAAGTTTCAAACAAACAAAAGAAAAACATAAAATAACATTTCATAAAGTTATAAATGTAGAAAGTGTTATGTATTTCTGGACACAATCAAGTTATTTAAGTATTTTGGTGATCCGTTTCATTGATCAATTCTGATTGTAATTTTTTTTCGCGTCATTTTTATTTATCTAATTCAAAAAGGTATAACACCAACATTGTTGTAGCACTCGTAGATAAAACATATATAGATTAAATATGAGACAACAAATAAGATATGATAGATAAGATCTAATCCAATCGTAAAAAAACATTAGTTCTAAAGAAATCACTAGCTTTTGATCAACTATATTATGAGGAATATAGGTGGTTATACGTTTAAGTATGACCACAAAGAGATTGTTTCTTTGTTGTGATGAACTAGTTTCTTAAGTATCCTTAAACGACATTTTCTATATTTTCATTAGCTTAGTTTAAAAAATACTAAAGCTTCTTTCTTAATTTTCAGCACTGGAATCTTGGTCTTTGGTAGCAATCAACCTATGACTTGATATTCTCAAACTTTTTTTTCAACTGTTGTTAGACATTTTTGTGTTTTTCAATTTTAGCGTCCTTTAGTTTTACATTGGCTTAAAAGGATCTCATTCTTCAACCATTTTGCTTACATGATATTTTATAAGTATTTTAAAAGTATAAAGTTAGAAAATGTTTATCTCAATTTGAAGTCATATTTGACATTATAAAAGTATAATGTTAGTAAGAACTAATGAATATGAGATATAACATTTGGGTAAGAAACTACCATTAAGTGAATGTAGTTCCAACAATGACAAGCCATCTATATAGTCATTTGACAATAGACGTGTTCTAACATTAGTAGTTGTAAGTGAGATATATTTGTGGATCCAATAGGTCAGAGTAAGATATGTTGGTAAACGATAACTTGTGTCATTTGTTAGAGTATGTGTATTTCGGAAGTTGACCTTTGATAATCTTCTTCTCCATATCAATGAGTTTTTTCACTTGTGATGGGGTTATCGATGGTGGTATTGTATTATGAAACCAATTTTTTTTGCACGCCAATTTTACGAAACAATTTATTTTATCCATTTTACAAATTCATCTTGTTGATAAAATATCGTTTCAATCACCTTCAGCAGACATTATGCTACCTAAATGATTTTTAAGTCAAATTATATATGCAGCGTCACATATCAATTATTTTCAAGAGCACATTCATATTTAAGAATCATTTTTCCATCAATTTTTTTAAAACTTAGTAGATTAATATAAAAAGATGTAGTATTTTTGTCAATATTTCAAACCTAATAAATTATAATGATATAAAAATTGCAAATAATAATAGACATAAATCGACCATTATTTCGAACTATAATATAGAAGTTCATATGAATTATATATATATATATATATATATATATATATATATATATATATATATATATAATTTATATAAACATTTAGTTATTTTGTAATTAATTATTATACATTATCTTTAGATAAAATGTATTGAAGCATCTAAGACTTTATTTTATTATAATACTATTATAATTGCTACAATTGTTTTTCTTGAGAATTTTGATATTGGTTACTTGAATTTTATTTATTAATATCTTCATCAATATCATAACACAATTATTCGATATAATATTCTTTTTCTGTTTATATTTTAGTATAAGCAATGGATCAACATGTTTTCCAAGATTTTCTAATGGAGATTCAATAATTTATTCTAAAGCATAGCTCAAAGGCATCAAGTAACCAATCTTAAATTTCAAAATAATCAACAAATAGTCATGCCTTCATGATTAATTAATCATCACACTCTATGGCTTGAAGTAATAGAATTCTCATATTGCAAAGCTGAAATGGTTATGATTAATGAGTTTGAATCGAGATATGACTATCTTCTTTGCCCTCAAGTTTCAAGAACAACCCTAATTGTAACTTAGGATTCAAGTTAGGATCATTGTTGATACTATTATTATTTTGGATATCTAATTTTAGCCCATGTTCTAAAGGCTTTAGGCCTCTTGTATCTAAAACTTAATTTACAAATTTATATCTTAAAAATTAATAATAAAAATTAAAGGCTATGGTATATTTCAGGTTGTTTTTGTTGGATCTCTCACTTAATTTTTTTTTAATTTTATTGATTATTTAAAATACCAGTTTTACTCCTTATCTCCAAAATTAACTGAAAAAAATATTATTACTTACTACACCAAATTTCTATTTCTAGCTTCTCTTTCTCTTTACATATTTTTCTATTTCTTTATATTTTCTTATCTTTACATCGGTTCATCCATATATGTAAGCTTTTGGTTGTTTTCATATGACAACCAAAAGATTTTGATCAAAAAATTATGCATTTATGATAGATTAGAACCGGACTTTACAAAATTCACACTTGTCTATGTTTTTTGGACAATAACCATAAACATAATTTTTGTACGATTAAGTTTACCGCCAAACATTGCGATTGATTTGTTTTTTCATGATTTATTAAAGAAAACAAATATTGGATAACTAAAAATAACAGTCTTTTGATTATAAAAATAAACTTTAATCTGGTTCACAAAATTACTATGTTTTCTATATAACTATAAAATGAGACTTTAACCCATTTCATAAAACTCACATACACCAAAGTAAGAAAAATAATAAATTGGAACAAAAACAAAATACATAAATCAGATTAGTAATACATAATTATGGTATGAAAAGGAATCCTACTTTAACTCAACATATATATTATATATTTCTCAATATAAGATTTCAGAAATTATGAAATAGCAATTATATAATAAATATAATATAATATTTATACTACAATACTGATGGATAATAAGAACACGTAAATTATGAAGTTTGTTTTGTAAAAGAAGTAGTTTGGTATATGAGTATTTTGAGAGGTTTTAAGTGTAAATAAGAATAAAAGAAAAAAATAATATGTGATCTAATGATTTCTATTTATAACTCTTTAAAAAAATGAGATTGTCCTAAATTAGATGTGAGATTTAACAAATAAATACGAAATCCACTTATATGAGATCTAACAGAAATATGTTGAGATACATTTGTTCCCCGTCATAATTTTATAACAAACAATTTTAAAATAATTAAACATATGATAAAAGTTTTGGAAATGTAATTTTAATAAAATAAGGTAAAACACCTAATATGAAAAACAAACTCATTTAATATATATTTTTGGTAGAATAAAACTTTAAATTTAATAAGAAGTTCATACAAAAAACTTTGGGTATACCCCGAGAAGATACAAGACTAATAGAAAATCAGAGTAGCTCTACTAAAATAAACATCCATAGAAGAGGGAGTTTGACATAATAGATAAGTCGAAGTACAAATCAATAACATGCAGTCTAAACAAGGCCGCAATGCGGAAACATCGTGCAACTAAGCCAGGACGTCCATGCTCCAGACCAGATTAGAGTACCTGCAATAATAAAGATATAGTATAAATATGAGTCACAGATTATTACAGAAGCCATATAATCTTGGTGCCATAGAATCTATACCGGAGATCCGATATAAATTGGTGGGTTACCGAAGATGCCATGGCCGGAGCGGAACCAAATATTCTTGAATTCCGCTCTTTCCAGAAGTGGTAAATGACCGCACCGAAGCAATAACGCCAAAGTAAGTGGTATTGAGATTTAGTACAACAACAAACTATTTTTTTAATTATTAAAAAATGAAATAATGCATCCAATTGAATTCATAATTTTTAAATTTTATTTAATCAATAATGAAAAACCATTATGTTGGATTCACCAATTTATTAAAAAAAATTTAGGTTATTGCTTCGTATTTAGTACTAGGTTTGGAGAATATGCTGCTTAGTCTTATTGCATATGATTTTAACCGTTAGATTTTGATATATATATATATATATATATATATATATATATATATATATATATATATATATATATATATATATATATATATATATATATTATAATGGTTAAAAATGCAAAATTATGTGTATCTCGCGCATACCACATTTAATTAGGTGTAATAGATAACACATTTGTAAGTTTGTTTATTAATAGTTTCGTATATCATACTTGATTTTTTCCAACGTGTCACATATTAACAATTAACAAGTGTATCGCATATCGCATTTAAGTTTATAATTATATCACATTTCGTATATTTGCAACCAATAAATGTATCGCATCTGCATCTAAGTTTAAACTTGTATCAAATTTCACATATTTACAACTACTATGTATTTCGTATTTCACATCTTCACAAACAATAATTGTTTTGCATTTCACGTCTTAACAATTAAAATTTGTCTTGAATTTTCGTGTTAACAATTAACAATTATTCACATTTCACATCTTAACAATGAAAACTTGTCTCACATTTTACGTATTAACAATAATAATTGTCTCGCATAATACGTTTGTTACAATAAGTATGCCCAAACCTTATTTTTTAGATCAAGTCTTATTAATATTATTAAAAAGACGAAGGAAAATAAAATAAACGATGTTCATATCGAAGCAACAAATGGAACACCATTCTACAGTATTTTTCAAACAACATATGATATGCGGAACAATAAAACACCTACTAAGAATAATTGGAAATTTACCTTAAAAATATGGCATTGATGAAGACACTTTCAGATTGGTTCCAAATCTATAATAATTACAGCAAAGAATATGAAGATTATCTTTGGTTTGAAGAACGATGGGGAAACCATGTCGTTGATTTTCTTTTTCAAATCTATATACTCTGATTGAGAATAAGTATAACCAATGATAGAAATACATACTTCTCTTGTGATAAGAAAATAAAATTCAACAAGGACCGAAATCTATTAATTTCAAATTTGATAATAAAGGGATATAATTATTTGTTTAGCTATATATTTTTACACGGCCTCACATCTCACATATTGCGTCTATTTTCTCGCATCTTGCATCACGCATGTAGTTAGTTACAGATTAGTCTGGCATAAAATTGGTTATATATGGTCTCACATGTTGTGTATTTAATTAACTAAGGTTTCACATTCTGCATTTTTATATTAACTAATGTTTCATATTTTTATAGGATGCAATAATTAAAGTTGTTAAAATTGAATAAGATCAATATCTAAAGAATGTTGTTATACTGTTGATCATGTTAGCTTGCTCTACATTATTCTTCTCAATATTTAGGGATGTATTGACTTCTATAATATTTTTTTATATCGAGACTTGGAAAAATAAAAAACTATGATTGGGTTGGAGCAATTATAGACAAGCTCATGAATTCAAGAAAGAGTAGTTACAAAATAAAAGCACACAAAGTTGCTAGGTATGTTACCCTTTTAGTGGTTAGTATCTTACTCTATTTTTAGATAGATAAAAAATTGTAAATATAATAATTTTATATTTATTATAGATGCAGTCATTCATCATGGAACACACAACAATTGGTGAATAAGAAACCATAGAAGCATGAAACCAACATGTTACAAATGGTTGGGATTTGAATCAAATATCGAATTCAGATTTGATTCAATTTACAAAAGAGATCACAATAAAAAGCTATATTTAGTCTATGGTCTCGTAGTTCTTTGAAAATATGTATCACAATTTACAATGTATTCAACAATTGTATCGCATCTCACAATTCATATTTTTTTAAAGATAGTATAATATCTTGCAGTTCATATTTATGTGTAAAATAAGTGTACCATCATCATGAATTTAATTTTGTATCATATTTTGTTACTTGCATTCAATAATTATATTGTCTCGCATACATCATTCGAGCCTATGTCTAGCCAAAGTATTGACTTATGAAAATTATGCCATATAGAAAGTTTGGAAGTTGCTAACACTAATTATAAAAAATAAATCGAAGTATTAAAATAATCAATTATTGACAAAGATAAGGTCATATAAGTTATAAAGGAATATATTGAGAAATATAGGCTAGACAAAACACTTTTATTGCCTATATACAAAAAAACATAGAGGTGGAACAACCACCTCTATGTTTGTTATTGACATTGAGTAAATAATTTAGCAAGTTCATAACAAAACAAAGAGATTAATTGATATCATAAAAATACCACAAATTGCACATGATTCAAAATGAAGAAAAGCATAATGGTCTGTTATTATATTCAATTCTAAAAATATCCTTTATGTTATCATTAGTAATATAATGGAGATAACCACTGAATACAAATTGGACTACAAGGTAAATATTATTTTCGCATTTACTTGTATGGTTGGTTTCCCGTTCCGCAATGAATTTACTATGTGTTTCGCGTTTGAAATTACATAGGTTATTTACGATTATATGCTGGATGCTTTCGAAACAATTTTTGTACCTTCCCTTAACTATGAATGAACCCTAACATATCATGCTAAAGCAATAGCTATATTAGACGTGTACGGGCAGTGGCGGATCTAGGAATTGAAGTAAGGGGGGGTTAAAATTTTCGTCGAATTTTATCTCTAACATTACTATCAAAATTTTCAATAATTGGCGTAGTCTGGATCACTCACTATGTATCCATTCAAATGAAATTCTACACTATCATCATTAGGTCTTTAGGTCTTTATATAAAGACAATCAGATTAGGATGAATCATATTATTATTACTCGAGCTACTGAAGAAACACAATTCCTTGGTTTTATTATATATATATATATATTGAACAATAAATCTTAATGTATCTTAATATATTATTTTTAAAAGATATATAAAATAAAATAGAATATAACAAAACCAAATTTAATATCTGAAAAAAGGTATTTTAAAATTTATAAAAGTAAATAAAATTTGTTATAAAAAAATATATTTGAAAAATAGATGAAAATAAATACAATTTGTTATATAGAACATATTTTTAACACATAGATGAAAATATTAATATATTATTTTTAAAAGATATTTAAATAATAAAATATAACAAAATCATTTAATATATAAAAGATATTTCAAAAAATAAATGTATAAAATATATTTTTGAAAAATGGATGGAAATAAATTCAATTTTTTTTATAAAAAATATTTTTAAAATACATATAGATAAAATCAAAATTTTATGTAAAAATTATATAATATTAAAATCAAATTTGTATTAAACATAATTTATAATATAAATATATAATTTTATTTTAAAAAAACTAACAAATATTTCCATATATATTGTATTTAAACTAAGTAAATGTATTTTCACTTTCCTAAATGACCACAAATCAGATCAGAAAAAAATATTGATTAACAAGTGTTTTAAAATCAAAATAATAATAAAATTTCAAAAGAAAACAAAAAAATATACATACCTTGAAAAAATAAGTTGGTGAAACTCCTTCGGATCGTGTTCTTCTTTTTCCCATTTTCTTTAATTCTTCATTTTCCCATTTTCTTTAATTTCTTTGATGTCGTTCATATGCAGCCACTCATTATCTTTTTCTAAATCAAAGTAAGACATAAAACATTATTAATTAGAAAGATTAAACGAATATAAAATCAAAACAAATTATGGCAAAAACAAATTGAGAATACTTACAAAATCAATCGAGTTCTAATATTCTAGAGATTAAGATGCTCGAGACTACATCCAACCATGTATAAATATCAACTTAAAATTTTATTTTAAAATATTCAAGATTTCTAACTTAAATTATTCTTTAAAAATAGCCATAATCCAACATTTTGTAAATAAAAATTTCCACTCAGACTTTTAATTTAAAAAGTTTCTTTAAAATAGTCAACATACTAATTTTTAAATTAAAAATTTTCTACTATTATTTCAGACATTAAATTTAAAACATTCCTAAAAAAATTATTATCTTAAAATTTTTACTTTAATATTATTTAAATAATTATAACCTTAAAAAAATTTATAAAATATATTTTTTAGTTAAAGGAGAATTGTTACTTTAATATTATTTAAATAATTATTACCTTAAAAAAATTACAAAATATATATTTTAGTTAAGGGGGCGTAGAATTTTTATTTTAATATTATTTGAATAATTATTACCTTAAAAAAATATTAAACATATATTTTAGGTAAGGGGGGCCTACGCCCCTCCGGGCCCAACGTAGATCCGCCAGCGGGGTAAAAATTAAATATTTTTTTAACATGTATGTATTAATAAACACAAATTGTTTCTAAAGTATTATTCTAATATAGACATTGATAATGGGAGATGAAGATGCTACACCAATAGTTAATGATGCATTATACAACTCTAAAGAAGATTTCATTATAATCATACTTCTTATAAATGCACCACGGTGTGGAATCAACCATTTGACATTAATGATAATGGACCTTGATAACGGAGCGACATTAAATATAAACTTATTGGTTCTACGTTTCAAAAACACATGAGATAAAATAAAAAAGATTACAGAATTATACGTCTTATTTGGTTCCAATCTTATACTAGGTCTAGTGTCACAATTTCCATCTCTCAACTCAGATGTAGTTATTTATGAATAAGTCTCGCATGAAATTTGTTATACATGGTGTCACATCTCGAATCTTGCATATACCTGGTTATGCATTAGTCTATCATAAACTTTGTTATATTTGGTCTTACATCTTGCATATCACATATCACATGTATCTATATACATCGGCTCACATATCACATTTAATAATATGCATAATTTTGTATTTAGTGTGTGATATATATGGTATCACAATTTGCACGTACTTCCTAGATTTGTATATTGATTAAACCTATATCTTACACATTTGATACTTGTAAAAGAATTTTATGAAATAAAGATTAAAAATAAAGATAAAAAATCCAATAAATACGTACTTCTTTACGAGTGTCTTAGAGATTTTATCGAAGTAGTACAATTAAAGATAAATACAATGATGAAATTATATGACTAATAAGAGTATAGATGTTTTATAATTGCTTTATTAATATAAACACAATCAAATGCTGGTCTTAAGGTTATGAATTTGTATGTATGTTGTAATTTTTTGAAATGTTAAATTTGAACATTATTTTGAATTTGACAAAACCCATTTGTTATTTAGTATTATGTCACATCTCATAATTTATCGCGTATTTAGTTATTTATCTCGCAATACATATTTAAGCATGGCCTCGCATCCCGCATCTCACATGTATTTGGTTATGAATTAGTCTCGCATAAATTTGATTAAATTGGTTACTTACTTCTCATCTAGTGGGTTATACTTTGTATCACATATCATTACGTAATTCATTAGACAAAAAAAAAGATTTGAAAGAACACTAACAAAAATCTAAAAACATTAATGCAATAAAAACATCAAATCACAAGAACCTTAATAACAAAAAAAAACAAATTACATTGATCTTGCACAAATTTTTGGAAAAATTGTCTATTATGATCGAATTTTGAACAATAATTACACTTTATATTTTAGATAATTATTTCTCTTTTAGTTGGAATGCGTTTATTCTTTAGTATTTCAGTTATAATTTTCAAATTTGGAGGAATAATTTTAGGAGAAGGGATAGAATTATATGTTTCACCAAAAGTAGTAAAAGTGGGTACGATATATGAATAAGTTGTTTTATAAGAGATAACATAATAAAATGGTTTAACATATTTTATAGGATTTTATCAATATTAAATATGAAAACTAAATCACGAGGGCATGAAAAACAATAAGCTTATCACATACCACAAGAATATTTAAAACCCATAAGATCAACAATCATAACAATAGTCCAACATATTTATTTCACGTAATGTCTTGAAATTTGTCTCATACTTAAAACTATAATATTGCCAATAATTCTAATATAGATGGACTACAATATTGTTTGATCTTATAAATAAAAGACTCTGCTAGAGTATAAGCTTTGGATTCCTACTGCTTGCTTTTAAAAAAACACACGCATATCGGGGATACTTTTACTAATAATTTTAGTTAATCATTCATCAAATAATTATTTCATAAATTCAATGTATATGTAATATTGTTTGGTTGCATGACATGTTATGTTGACCTATCTAAATAAATTTGGGCGAGCGTTTTCAACAGATGTGCAACAAACATATTGCTTAGTTGCATGACATGTTATGTTGTAACAGGCTAGTAACACATTTGTTTTAATTTTTTTTTAATTAAATGATTTAGACTTTTGTGACGGAATGTCTCGTTCCAAATATTTAGTCTGCTTATTAATTTAGTTAACCGTACAAATTTAATCTAAACGTGTTCCTTTATTTTTAACTCACCCAAATTTGACCAAAAAATTAATCAACTCAAATATGACCTAAAAATTGATCCAAATAATATTCGCTCTTAAATTATACAATTTTAGTTACGAAATTATTTGACAACTCTGTCGCAAACATAATCAATTTTCTCTCACGATCGTCATTTATTTTTTTCTTCTAAAAAATAATGGAGGTTAGTTCCATGTCAAAGCTCCAAGATTATAAAGTAATCGAGCAAATTGGTTCGAACAATTTTGGTTTTGCGTTTCGTGTTCTCCATAAATTTGATAATATCAAGTAAACGGATCATCGATTGAGGTTTTATGGTTTAGTTTATAATATATTGTTTAAAATTTATAAAGATACGAACCACCACACTTATATATATTTTTCAATCTAATTTCTGTGGTGATAAGTATGTAATAAAAACAATTTGAGTGGGCAAACAAATAGATAAGTGTAAGTGTACAATGCACAAAGAGGTCAATTTCTTATTCTTAATCGTTGATGCATCCACAATAGTTATAGTTATAGTTGTAGTTGTTTATGTATACTGCAGATGGGTTTATACTGGAGTTGAGTTTATTGATAAGAGTTACGTAAGGATTTTAATTTGTGACAATAATGTCAAGAGTCTCGGAGAATTTTTGAAGCTCATCTTGAATTTCTTCTATCATGGTATACTACTACTTATAGTTCATCAACTATTGGATTTCTGTTATCTTGTTTTGATTACGTGATATTTTAGTCTAATTATATGGTTCGATCAAAATGTGAAATATGTAATAATGGATATGTATTGTATCGTTACTCGATGATCGTTAGTAAATATTTCTGGACATAAAAATGAATTAGTCGCTTGAATTGGGTGTGGATAATCGACTCATGGGTATTCATTGTCTGTTTTGTGCAGTCAGTGCTGGAGAATATTACTTGTGGGTATTCACTGTATAATTAGAAATACAGACTTTGTGTAGTGACTATTGGAGAATATTGTACGTTTTGGTGAATCACTTCATATGTATGATTATATTAATGAGTAATATGAAATTAAATTAATCTATATTTTTTTTCCATATTCAATTTATTGTTCTACTGCATGATCAAACTAATTTACAATTTATGTGAATGTAAGTCTTCTCTTAATTTGTAATTGTGGTCTTCCTAAGTTTTTATCGAACGTCTCAGAAATTTTTTGATTATGCTTTGATCTACAGTCATTGTAGTCAAGTCAGCTAGATATGTTATTAACATACTCAATACTGAGGGAGTTTATATCGATATCATATTAACTGAATTTGACCTCCCAATGACTAAATGTATGCAAATATTAAAGTACACCATGCAAGATATAGAGTTGCGTATAACTTCAGTCATCAGTGAGCATATGTTTATATACTTAAAGTTAATGTATCAAAACCTAAATCTATACATTTCTCCTAATTAGTTTGCCTAGTATTTTAGTGATGTTGTCACAATATGAGGTGTCTATTATTGTTAAGTTCTTAAATCTTGAGGCTGCATAATTTTTTGTGAAGCCTCTACACATAAACGAGCTACTCGACTTGTAGATACACGTATGTAGAAGAAGGTACATGGCTTGTTTCGCATGACTTGGCTACATTTGTCTCTTCTTATTAGAGAGTATCTACTAATTCGAGTTCCGATTAGATTATCATATATTATTTTTTGCTATTGTTTTAAAACATAGTAATTCTCATAGTTCAAAAGGTAAACACTAGAAAACTATTTATCTCACTTGGAATTATCTTTTTAAAAAATCATAACATTTTGCTACTTTTATGTGTAAATATCCAAATTTAGACCATATAATTTTTTATGACAGCTTGGATTGGAAGAGAAGAGCATATTGATTTATGAATTAGATCTTGTCGCATCAGAGCCTAGAGATGCTAATACAAATAATGCTACTTTTTTTTTGATGACACATATGACAAGTCTCGAAGATGCACAAACACGGAGGTTAGAGTTTCAGCTCATCATGATGATGAGGTGAGTTTAATAGTTTATTTTTCTTTTAGATCTAGGCTAACAACCTAAGTAGGGATAATCCCCAAGGATCTGAAGTGCTCAATAGGCTACACGATGTGTCTGAGGTGATCGTAATACTTCGTAAAAAGTAACCTTAATAGATACTGTCTACTGCATTCAGTAAATATAACACTATACTACGAGCAAGTCATAAGTGTTGGTATTTTTATTGACAAAAATATTTTTTTTATCTTCGATAATTTTCTTCAGTGAGATGAACCGGATACAATAATTGATTAACAGTATTAAATATAACCTTACTAAGAAAATTTTTCTTTGACATGAAATTTTATAATTATTATATTGCTTTGACAAGACAATTTATGAAACTTTTTGAACACTCATAGCTTTAAAATTGACATATGTTTGTGTGTTTAATATCAACTTGGTATTGCTGATATCATGTTGTTTACTAGCACAACTTATGCTTTTGTTATCTCTGCTCCAATTGATATTAAACCTGCAGAGCCTTCCTCAAATTATTTATGGCCATATCGGTCTGATTAGCCAGGAATAAACCATCATCGCACATATGTCCTTTTTATCTTTAAATATGATATGAGCTTTGCCTTAGGTTTATATTCTTTATATTTTTTTACCCCATGGATCTTGAAGTTAACTTTTAATTATCCTTTTTTGGGTCTTTCTTGTAGCAATTGTATACCACATAGGTCCATCGTGGGTGTTTTGGGGTAAAAATATGTTTGATTGGTTACAATGTCATATTGAATCCTTTAAGTTTTACTGAAATGCATCAAGTTATGGATATATTTAATGATTTTATCAAACTTATGGATAAAGTGTTGTATAGTTCAGTTTATATTTATTTATGAGTTTATCAAACCTATGGATATATTTTCAGTTATGTTCTCATTCAGAGAACTATCCTTATCTCTTGAAATAATTCACACAAAGAAATAATACACTAAAAACCCTATTGGTCTTTAGCTGAATAGTCATCTCTCTAATTGTTATACAATGAACAATCCCATTGGTCTTTCATCGAGTAGTCCTCTCTCTATTCGATATTCTACCAGTAATTATGATTTATCAAATTTACTTTAGAATAATGCATACAGAACGTCGCCGCCCAAAATATCATTTGATTTCATACTTGATCTGATTTATTATTGATTGGTTACTTATTTAATTCGTGCACAACTTGGAAAGTGTATAATGTGTGTCGGATTGTGTCTCATGTTCGACTCTTTGTGTAGATCTAATTATCAGTCAACATCATAAAGAACATACATTAAGCTTGTGAACACATGGATGTGTTTGACCTAGTGATAAAACATTATTAAACTCTTAGGTGTTGTATTTTGTTTTCTTTTGGTGACTTGTAGGAGAACTACTACATCGTTTCTGTCATCAATGATTCAATGGTATTCTCTTGCACAAACTCATATCCCCTGATGTTTTTCTCTGATTCATTTCCATATTTTATGATGCATTTTATAGCTTCTGATGATTGTTAGACTATGAAATGTCGGGGTCTAAAACTTCTCATGAGTAATTGCTGATGAATTCTGATGCATAATTTATCCCTTTATTAAATTTTTTATGGTCCATATATAGATGATCGCTTGGATGTTTTAATAATTTTACCTTTCAATATTATCCTTTAAATGGTTTTCATGCAACTAATTACTTAAATCAGAAAATTAAATACTAGAAATATTACAAAAATATATTTAGATTATTTCCATTAAGTTGCATAAATCATTATACCTTGTGTCCTTTTATAACCCATCTCAATAATTAAATT
Organism: Limnanthes douglasii subsp. nivea; assembly: GCA_036936605.1. Lineage (NCBI taxonomy): Eukaryota > Viridiplantae > Streptophyta > Magnoliopsida > Brassicales > Limnanthaceae > Limnanthes > Limnanthes douglasii. The sequence continues at coordinate 131,003,587 of JAUPFV010000002.1, forward strand.
TTGGTTTCAATATCAATATAGCAACCATCATAACAACAACTTGTTTAAAAAAGTAGTTGTTTTGATGATACCCTCAGTTCACCATAAAAGTATTAGTTTATGCAATGATGTTTTCAGTTTTGTGGACGATCTTAGTTTGACATAAGCTTTCTTTGACTTTAATGATTCATGAATTCTTTCAGGATTTTAGTTTCTCCAAAGACCAGCCGCATATGACCTACCCTGCAATGGTATTTCCTTGAACGATGAGCCTCTCCCGTATCTATATTGAACAAGCAAGATATAACTTATACCAAAACTTTACAAGTTAGGTATTAGGAAATGAGAAGAGTTTGTCATGTGAATAATGGTCTATCTTACTGTTGGTTGTTCAAATGTTTTACCTGAAATGAGGTTATATGTGATGCTATCATTTTAGATTTTTTAAATGACACTTCATTTGTTATTAGACAGGGTTGTTCGATGTCCGTTAAGGAGATGACCAACTTGTTGAGAATTTTGGTTGAGAAAAAAGAAAGGAAAATGGAACCAAGAAGCTGAAATAAATATGCAAATACTTCTAGAATTCATGTATTGTTTACGGAAACAAAATATTGATGAACTAAAGGAGGTTAGTGGCATTAAGCTTCACTTGTTTATTGATTTTTCTTGGTTGGATCATGGTTGTATGTAACTAATAAAAAACATCTTATTTTATTTTAGTCTGCAATTGTGTCACTGTTATAGGGTTCAATTTTGGTGTTGTGTAGAGAATATTTTTAAAATAAAGTGATAATAACGGTATTGTGATATGATACTGACTTAAACTCGCGTTACATATTTGTTTTTAACCTTTTTAGACTTATATTGTTTATCTCATTTTGTCAAGTAGTGTTTGTTGATATTGGTTAATGTGGTCTGATTGTGATATGTCTGAAATTTAGATTAAATTTTTTTGAAATTTCAGTTGCAAAAGCTACAACTGTTGCAACTATATTTATATTGGTTTACTGTTTTCTCTTTTTGTTAACGCATTTGTGCACGAGATATATAAATTGACATATTTCACCCTGAAACTTCCTTTATTAGCTTCATCATATTTATGTAAACTGAAAGTATTATTTTTCTTTGTACATGTATCACTGTATACTGAAAGACATAATAATGAATAGATGTATGAAAAATCATCAAGGTGTAAGGTTATGAAGAAGTATTATGAAGTTTTTGCTGTAAATGAAAATTGTATTTTCTAATCACATTTTATATTTTCGAATCATATTTTGTTATTTTGGTTTAATTATATTGTATTTTGATTTTTTAAACCATGAAACAGAGTTCCATAAACAACGGGCTCGCAACACTGTTAGAGACAACATTAGGATAAGTTAATATGCAACTGGATGACAACAACGTTTGCAACGACGGACATGTCAATAGAAATAATCGTTTGGCTGAAACAGTGCAACGAACTTACAACGACATTTGCAACGCCATGAAACGGTTCTATTAATGCCAAAATTTTCAATGCATTCCGATTGTAAAAGCTTTATGGTTGTAACTGAGTTTGGTTAGCGACCACACTTAACACAACTGGACGTTCTGGTTGCAGACCTGTTGCAAAAACTTTATTGCAATAGATCATAGACGATTTTTATAGTTTTCAGTCTATTGTAAAAAAATAGTTTCTCCAATAGTGTCATCATGTCTGGTATCTCTACTTTATCATGTCTGATATTTTTATTACATCATGTATTGTCTCGCATCTCTCCATTTCATCATGTCTAGTCTCTTGACTTCAGCATGACTTATCTTGCATATTTCTATTTCATCATGCACGTTCTCTCCACTTCATTATTTATGGTCTCTCCACTTCATCATATATGGTCTCTCCACTTTATCATGTATTAGTCTTTCTACTTTACAATGTTTGGTCTCTCCACTTCATCATACATGGTCTCTCCATTTTATCATGTATGGTCTCTCCATTTCATCATGCATGGTCTATCCATTTCATCATGTATTGGTCTCTCTACATTATCATGTTTGGTCTCTCAATTTCATCGTACATGGTCTCATATCTTTCTATTACATCATACATGTTCTCAAATCTCTCTATTACATCATGACTTTTCTTCTATCTCTCTATGTCACCATACTTGGTATCTCCACTTCATCATGCATTGTCTCGCATCTATCAATTTCATAATATATGGTCTCTCCAGTTCATCATGCTTGGTCTCTCTATTTCATCATTTCTAGTCTCTCTATTTCATCATGCATGGTCTCTCCGTTTTATCATGCATAGTCTACTATTTTATCATGCTTGGTCTCTCTACTTTATTATCTCGCATCTCTTCATTTCATCATGTCCGGTCTCTCCACTTCATCATATATGGTCTCTCCACCTTTATGCATGGTCTCTCAACTTCATCATGTCCGGTCTCTCAACTCGTATGTCTGATCTCTCCACTTCATCTTGTATGGTCTCTCTATTTCGTCGTTTTAGTATCTCTACTTCATCATGTATGGTCTCACATCCCTCCATTATATAATGCCTTGTATTGCATCTCTTTATTACATCATGTGAGACAAGGGAAAAATAAAGTACGAGATGCGAGACTAGAAAAACATAATCTGAGACCAGGTTTACTGGGCCTGGTGAAAAAAAGTAAAAAAATATCCTTAATGGGTCTAATTTTTCCCGTCTTAAGAAAACAAAGTCGATGGTATTTTCACATTTGTTTTCCGAACTATGGTTTGAAAGATACAAACTTTAAAAACATGATGTGGCTAGTCATGAAGCATGGATATTTAAAGTATTGTAGAAAATGTTACATAGAAAAATAATTGTGGTATTAGGTGATAGTCAAGTTTGGGTTCAGATGTATTTGAATATAATACTTTTTATTTAACGTAATTTTTATGGATCTTCATGACATTTACATGTTGTTCTTATTGTCTTCAATTTTAAAAGAAAGAAGAATAAAATTATAAGTGCTAAACATTTTAAATTTGAGTGTAAAACCATTGGTTTTAAGAAAAACTAAAAAAACTCTAATAGATATTTGTATCCATAAATCGGTATTTGCGTATTAAATAATAATTAATCATTTAGGTTATATATATATATATATTTATTTGGACATGTTAGTTTATATTTAAAAATTATGATTTAATTAAACTTGTGTTTGTGTTGTTAAAAAATATATAATTTGAATTAAGTAACAAAATTACGTAAATTTAGATTTAAAAATTAAATAAATTTAAACAAGTATTAAAATTTTGTCCGAATAAATAAAAATATGTTTAGGTTTAATTCACTAAATTAATTATTTATATTATTCATGATTATGGATGGTAATGTAGGTGTGAATTGGGTCTATCCGGTCGGGTCCGAATTTATAATAGATTTGGCACAAATAAAAAAATTATGATTTATATGCGGATCGCGCATCAGTTATGGATTTTTAGTTTGTCAAAATTTGGTCAGGGCCGAAATTAATATATATATATATACCATTAATTATTAAAAAATTGTTTTTTTTAATATATAAATTTCAATAATTACTAATTTGATTATTCTACTGAGTAGGGATGGCAATGGGTCGGGATGGGTGCGGGTATAGCTAAACCCGTAACCCATCCCGTCTATATTTTTTCAAATCCATACCCTAACCCGTACCCGTTGGGTAGTAATATTTTTTTCCACACCCGAACCCGCCGGGTTCGGTACCCATCCGCGGGTACCCATTGAAGTTAAAGTTTCTTTTTAAATAAAAACTACGCACTGTTCTCTAGATTTAAACCAATTCTATAAAAAAAATACTCAAACCCAATGCTAATGGTTATCTATTAATAATTAATGCATAGTTTTGGTATATTTTAGTAAATCATTTTCTTATAATTTAATTAGTTATATTATTAGTTTGTCTTGAGTTTATACTAATTGCAGAAAAAAGAAAAGATGTTTAAAAATATAAATCATCAAATATAATATTAAAATCTAGAATAGTGTTTTGTGATCTATTAATAATTGATATATGATTTTGAAATATGTTAGTAATTTTTTTATTTCATAAATAATAATATTATTAGACCAAAAAGAAAAAATATATTTTAAAATGAAAAATTGAAAAATCAAATTTAATATTTAAATGTAGAATGATATTTTTCAAAATATACGGTATCTAGTGATAATTAACAAATATTTTGTATTTTTATAATGTTATTAATAATTAATATATGGTTTTGGTACATGTTAGTATTTTTTTACTTTAATTAATAATACTAATAATATTAGATCGATATTGATAGTACCAGTTTTGCAAAGAAAAATAAAAAATATTAAAAGAAAAGATTTTAAAAATTAAATTTAATGTTTAAATAGAACAATATTTTTCAAAAGTATATTCTATATATTAGCAGATAATATATGGTTTGATTATTACAGAATACAGATACTAATATTAATAACTTTATTTTAAAGCTTAATAACTAATATTAAATGATATAATATTTTATATAATATTAATTTAACGGGTACCCATCGGTATTATCCAGTGGGTCGGGTTCGGGTTGGGTACCCGTGAGAAATTATTTAAACCCATAACCCATCCCATACCCGGCGGGTAGTAAATTTTCAAACCCACAACCCATCCGTGAGAAATTTTAAAAACCCATAACCCATCCCATCGGGTCGGCTCGGGTCGGGTACCCGCGGGTTTGAAAACAATTGCCATCCCTACTACTGAGTATTGTTTTTAATAATACATTTACTAATTAGATCCTCTCACCAAACCTATTTTTTATTAATATTTAATTTTTTTCATAGTTGTTGATTTATTTTAATATAATTTACCGTTAATCTTTATTATTTAACCTAACATCATGCTATCTGTTACGTTCGTTATCAAAAGCAATGCCACATTTGGAATTGATATTTTAGATGTTTTTTGACGATTTTAATAGTAAAGATGAAGATAAAAATATTATAATAAGTGGTTGTGATGTTTGATGATACTATTGGAAACTATAAAAAATTTCAAAACTTTCTATTCATTTTAATATTTTCTTTCATACTATTTAAGATATGTTTTGGTTACTTGTTTTACTAAAGATTTATGTTTGTTTATTTGAGTAATATTTAATTGTTTATTTAGTTATGTTTGTTTACAGATATAAAATTTTTAAACTAAAAATAGAGTGAGGCTTGAGATAAGGTCGGACTCGACCGAACAATCAGAATAGTAAAAATAGTATTTGCAGGCTGAGTAGGATGGATATATAGAGACGTATGGGTCAGGCTGAGACTCCAAAATATTCAACTTGCTGGGGGCCGAGCCAAGTTAGGATTCTAGTAACAGAAAATACATACCAGAACGAGTCAGTCAGAACCCATCCCATTTTCATCCCTATCTATGATATATTAAATACATTGAAACCAATATTAATTTTAAACCAACTATTTTTATTATCGTATTAATTATTTATATAAATTATAGTATATAGGATTTACATTATGTGAGACATTTTAACTAACAAATCATTAAATTCTTCCATTTGGATCATTGTTGGCATTAAAATGATGTATCAACCATAGTTGTGACGTGACGCTATGGCGACCGCCGTGGTGGTGTGTCGAGGTGAGACATTATCTCCTTAGGGTGGGGCGTGGCGAACCCCTTAGCGTGGCGCTCTTCGTAGCGCCTCACGACCGCCACAAAGTGTATGACAAGGCGCTCGCCATGGCGCACCACACTAAGTCCGAACCCCTTCTTTCTTCCCCCAAGAAATCAACCGCACACAACCCTTTGTTGGCCGACCTTCGTCCATCATGACCCCCGCCGATGATGCACAAACCCCGACAACGACAACATAGCATCCGAATAAGAGAAGCAAAACGGACTATGCACCAAACTGTTATTCTTTATTTTCAATCAATTTTCAATATTTTCTATAATTCTCAAGGGTTCTTTGATGTTTCGTAGAATTTCAGTCAATACTATTGACTAATTTCTTAATTAAGATATTTTGTTATCGTTAAGAACGTATAAATCTGATAAGCTAGCTTTGTTTCTTTTTATGGTCATTATATGAAATGGTATGTTAAGGATTATAGTTGGCCTTATTGGTTATGAAGGAATGTACTATTTAACTCTTTATAGGATCTGGAATCCTAAATTCTTACTAGTTGTAGCCAAATGCTATTAAATTTTGTTGCTTCTCTTCATATTTCGTATAACTAGAAATAGAAGGATATTTGATGATGTCCTTGGTTTCAGCTTTTAATGTAAGCTCGAATGAACTAGTGTTCTTCAATATACAATACACTTGCATTCACAGTATTGATTGTCAAGTCTCCTACTAAATTGAGTGTAGGAGCTCTAAGGTTTCTGATAGGATCATTGATATGATACTCTGGTTGAGTCAAAACTCCTGTAATACACCGATTACTTTAAAATGTATTATATTATACTTATCAGAAGCTTAGGATTAGAAGCAGAGTTGAAGAATATTTTTTTATGAAAGAAAGAAAGTCAGTGTATAAATTTTAATCAAAAGCTTAAGATTAGAAGCAGAGTTGAAAAATATCTTTCTTGTAGTTTGGAATTTATTCTTTTCAATCAACTTGTAATCTAATCTATAATACTTATGAAGTCTTATTTCTTGAAGATAATTGTTAAATCAAAATTGTTAATTTGATTAGAGATATTTCATCAAGTTCCTCTAGCACCCAAATTGGTTCGTCTATGTCTACAAAACCCAAAGACATTGTCTGAATTATGAAATTTTTGTTGATCCTAAAAATAGAGATGCTGTTACATATAGTTTTTATGATAAAACTTATAAATGAAGGGTAATTGGACTGAAGCATCATCTACTTCGGTCATCTACTAATGTCGTTAATTGTAAAAAAAATTCATCTCATGTAAAATATAGACTTCAAAAGGCACCGGAAAAAGATTGGAGGAGAAAGAGGCAATGAAACAAGTGAATGGTGAGCTAATAGTTGAAGAATATTTTGAAGATGAAGAGATGGAGAGTGTTTAAAGATCTACCCTGGGTTCAAAAGGGCCGTTTGATATGTATTATAAGAGGGAACCGATAATTAAAAAGTGAAAATGTGCAAACTCATAAGTAGAGTAGGAGAAGACTATTACGGAATTAAAGGCATATGCAGTTCAATTATTTTAGAGATGGATGTATGATGTTGGAATTGTCTTTAATATAGTTAATTATGAGTCTTTGCAAGCTACAGTTAAAGCTATTGGATAGTATGGTTCGGGGGTGAAGGCCCCGACATATCATGAAGTTAGGGTGACATGTTTGAAAAAATAAAGATAAACTATTGAGAAACTTGTTGAACAAAACTTAGAGGAGGGTATGAGAAATGATGGTACTTTGATGGATGATGGTTGGACTGATAGGAATATGAGGGTTCTTGTTAACTTCTTGGTAAATACTCCTAGATGAAGTGTTTTTAGACACAACTGATGCTTCGGGTTTCTCCAAAATAAGGTCCAAGATGTATGATATGCTCGGCAAATACATAGATCATCTTGGCCCGACATATGTTGTTCAAGTAGTAACGGATAATGCATCTGAGAATATTTTGGCTGGTATGTTACCTAATCTATTTTTTATTGCAAGTAATTTTTATGTTAACTACTAGTTTGGCTGGTATGTAAACACTCCTAGTTTGGCTGGTGTGTAACTAATCTGTTTTGGTTGGTATGTAAATATTCCTAATTTTATGTTAACTATTAGTTTTTATTGCTGATTATTTTTATGTTTGTTATTTTTTTTGTTTACTATGTGAAAGGCAAGTTGCTCGAGGGCAGGTATTCACATTTATTTTGGACTCCTTGTGCGGCCCACTAACTTGATTTGATGTTTGAGGATATTTTTAAGATTCGAAGATTCAAGCAAACTATTGAGAAGACAATTAGGGTGAATGGATACATCTATAGTCGTTTGAGGGTCCTTAACATGATGCGAAACTTCATTAATAATAAAGAAATTGTTAGGCTGGCTAAGACTCGTTTTGTTACATGTTTAATAACTTTGAAGAGATTTCATGAGCAAACGAGAAACTTGATAAAGTTGTTTAATTCAAATAAATTGCATCAAAGCAAGTTTTTAAAAGAAACGGTTAGAAAAAAATTAAACAAACTTTGATGATGCAATCCTTTTGGATAAATACTTCTGTTGTGTTTAGGATTGGTGATCCACTATTATGTATGTTATAAATGGTAGATGGTGAATCAAAGCCTCCAATGGCGAAGCCATTGATAAGGAGAACGAAACTATTGCCAAAGAATTCTCAAACAATGAAGCCAAGTACAAAGATGTTTTCAAAAGGATTGGCAAAAGATTAGAAAATTAATTGTATAGGCCATTGCATGATACATATTACTACTTGAATCCTAGTTTGTTTTACAACAATCCAGATATTTATGGGAAGTTTAAAATCAATATGGTTTTCAAACATGTATCGTGAGAATGGTATTCGTCCCGGAGATTCAAGCTAAGATTACAACAGAGTTGAATGCATATCGATATGATGAAGGTTCTTTTCGCAGACCTTTGGTTATTAGATATCGAAGTTCTATGCCACCAGGTACATAAATAATTATATATTTATTTTATAATATTTCTTTAATTTCATTATTTTTGGTTACTTATGTTAAATATTTTAGCGGAATGGCGGGTGAACTATGGTTCATCGAGGCCTAAGTTGTGAAAGTTTGTCATTCGAGTACCCAATCTTGTTTGCAGCTCATCTGGATGTGAAAGAAACTGGAGGTTCTTTGAACATGTAAGAAACTTGATGTCTAAATATTTTAATGTAATTTTATAATTTTATAACATTTTTGACTTTTTGTTATTGATTTATTATAGATACATAGCAAAAAGAGGAATAGGCTTGCCCAACGTTGCTTGAATGATTTGGTATATATAAATTACAATAAAGCATTGAAGCGACGTCATCAATTGCGTGGAAAAATAGATCCAATTGCTTGAGCGATATTGATGGAAGTAATGAGTGGTTGATTGGTGAACCTGAAAATATAGCTTCTGATAGTGTTGTCATTAACGATGGTGTCAATGAAGATGTTTCGTAATGAGTTTATATTGGAACTGTTAAGGTTGATAAAGTAGACTACAATCTTTGGTCTAAGAATCCATTGTCTTCAATGGCTCGCACAAGAGATTGGAGGCTTATTGATGAATATTCTGAAGAAGAAGATACTCCATTATGGGATATAAATGAAGAAAATGATGGAGATGAGAGGTGTGAAGATGTTCTCTCGGATGATGATATCTTTAACCTCTGTTCATCATTTGACTCGGATATTTTAAGAATTATGTAATTGGATGTTTATAATTGGATCTTTTAGTATATGTGTTTGTCATTTGACTCGGATGTTCTAAGAATTATGTAATTGGATGTTTAAGTTATTATTGTTAGTTTAAATGTCTATATAGTACTATTTAAATTACAATTATATGCTATAAAAATATTATTCATGTAAAGAATCATCGCATGTCATGTGGTCATCGCCTCGCTGCTATGGTGTTTTTAGCCCTCTTCGCCACAGACTACCGCACACAATTGACAATTATAGTATCAACTAAAACAAAATCTAGAAAATGTTATTGTATTTCGCAACTTAAAAGTGTCATATCACTTAAGCAATAATCTACTATGAATAAAAGATTTTGATGCTTACCAATAGATAGAAGAACTCCTATAATAATCAAATTAGTTTAAACTTCTCAGTACATGCACTGCTTAAAATCTAATACCATGTAATCAAAACATCCCAAAACATCACAAACCGTTTATATGAATTTAGGTCAATAAATTTTATAAAATTTACAAAATAAATATAGCAACAAACTTAAATATTCTATTAGTTAATAGATTAGTATACGCAATTAAAACAAAAATGATTAAATTTTAAACTAAATTAGAAAATATCAATATAAATAAACTCTTATCGAAACTATAAATTATTTTGTACTAAAAACCGTTAGTCAAATGTTTTGTTTGCAAGAGAATTATTCTCGATCGTAGATTTATTGAACCAGAGTTTACAACCAACTAGTTGGTTTTCCTTTAAATAAGACATTAATACTAAATCATTGCGCATCAATTTTTAGAATTCTTCATTCTATAACGGAAACTCGAATTGGATTCTTTTGTTATATATATATTAAAAAAACGAGATAACTTAAGATATGGCAAGTTAACTATTTGTTTGACCATGAAAGTAATTTCTAATCATAAATAAAAACATCAACAATATTGACAAATTAGAGATACATGTAAGTCTGACAAAAAATATCAGGACAAGGTACATTTATCTAAAAAGATTTTGGAATCTAATTCTTGCAATAGGAAAACCATTGAAAATATTAAAAGAGATAAAAAGCTAAAAATGACGGGGAGATCAAATATCATAAAAATCATTGTAAGAAAAAATAAGTGTGCATCGTTCAAGTATAAAGTATTTCATTATTGTTTAATGGTTTAATATGTTATGAGAGATGTATTCTCATCATTTTGGTTATGTTATCGAAAACGAGTTAAGTCATACGAATCAACTTTTCAAGCTCTCGTTTGATAATTTGAGATCGAGAAGGCTATCGAACACCGATGATATATCTTCATTGTTTAAACAGATAACCAAAATCGAAAGAGGCTAAATGGAAACCACAATCCATATATCGATAAAACGGTTTAATGGTATCATTTTGATATTTTTTTTGTATTGCCTCACCCCGAACCTCTTCTATAGATATAAAAAAGGACGAAAATTTATTTAATTTGGATTACGTGCAGCTAAACCACCTCACCTGATAACTCAATAACTTGGCTTATTTCATCAAGATTCTAACAGAAACTCAAGGTCTACCTCATCGCCCGACATCTCTGTTACACCATCACCTAGTAACTATCCTAGGTTGCTCTATTAAAAACTGGGTAGTCGAGGTAATACATTCCTTTAACAAATAATGTAGACCATAGTTTCATAGAAAAGATAATTCTCATCACACGATGATATAATATACACACCGGGAGATTAGAATACGATATCGTAGAATTTGCGATGAAGTACACCACCGACAAGGATGTCATAGTAGAAATACATTCAACCCACTTATAAAGAGCCAAGAAGGCTAACTAAAGATTAATTCTAGTCGTTGGGAGATCATACTAAAAACTTGTTGAATGAAAAAATCAATCGTCGTAACTTAGCACACCAACATGAAACCCTCTCGATTGCCTCATATACTCTTGATAACATCATTATCTTTGTTAGTATGAAAAGAGTTTGAAATTCACCACTGTCTATCATAATTCTCATTAAGTAGACTTCCCCAAGGTTCGACATAATATAGTTGCAATACTTCAAAGGATTAGCCAACCTGAAACATCATATGGTCTACTTCAGGCAACTGATGTAATACCTCCAGTAAGAGAACACTATCATATGTGGCTCCTTTGCACTTAGTCTTTAGAGGGATTAACTTGTATGGATATACCGAATATCGTAAGTGGCTTTAAGATATCAATTTCTCATAACTAAAAATTAAAGTTTTATCAAACACGTAGGTTAAAAGAGTACGTACAATAATCAGACCAACTCAAAAGAAGTGGAGATGATATGAACTGACCATTAAAAATTGTTGAAAAAAACTCGAGCTTGAGAAAAAACACAAAACTTGCCTCCTCACTTTTCTCAAAGGTACGAATATTGAGGGTTACGCTCACAGCTCCCTAAAAGGTACATTCAAGAATTAGTTTCCATCATGGATTCCCTTTACATAGACCTCATTCACACCTGAACTAAGGCTAAAACAAGTTCAAATATCATACTAACAATGATTTAGAAGACGTCACTATCATATATGAAAATATATTGTTAATAACTGGGGATATCGCAGGTTATAAGTCCAAGAATACTTCTCAACACCAGAGTAACGCTCAATGTCCTATTCAGTTATCTTATTCAAAACCATCATACGACCCTCACTTCATCCAACTTTTCGTTTTAATGGACAAGAAATGATGCCCCTAGAAACCACCTTATTGTAAGTCATGATCTGAAGTGAAATATGGACCATGTCAAGGACCACTTAGTTTTTGGTGCTAGACGCTCGTACCCCATACAATCTCATCTTAGGAAGACCACGACTTTATGATTGTAAAGAGGTATCATAAACTTACCACCATTGTCTTAAGTACGTAGTAGGAGAAGATCTTGGTATCACTTCTGTCTTTTAAAAGGTTGTAATATAAAGCATATCCGAGGCTCAAAAAGAGCCAACCATATAGAAATTACAAACTTTAGTCCATGTAGAAAATAACCCTGAGACCTTGGCTTTTACTCTCCTTGAAGTAGAAAACCGATTAGAAAATAAGTCTGAATTTGAAGCTATTTTTAAAGAATAAATGTTGGAAAAAAGAGGATATACTTGTAAGTATTAGAACAAACATACCCCAACACTCAAGGTGCCAAATCATCCAGATATTTTAAGAAAACACATATTTTTGTGTGTGGGATAAATCTTCCCTAACAGGGATACCCGAGTTCACATCCACCCATCAAACTATGATAGATCCTCTGACAAAGTTTTTCCCACAGTAAAAATATTGAGGAATAAGTCGATAGATGGTTTGTCTATGGGTCGTATAATAGACATAACCAACCCGTAATGGGTAGAAAACTCGTTGTTGGTACAAAGAAGTATGGAAAATAAAAGATATGTATCGAATTCATAAGACTTAACCAATTTTTCCTAATTCTCTTATCCTGCACCGACCCAATAGTCGATGTTATCGCTCAACATGAACCAATTAAATAAAAATTACATAGACCAAGACAATACGGTATTCACTATAGAAAAAGGCGTTTATTATTACCAGGTAATCTAATTTAGATTGAAAAGGGAAAAATAAACATATAATTGAATGGTAAACTAGATATTCAAAGAACAACATGAAACTGAACCGACCAAATAGTTGATGCTACTAAGTGTTTTTTGGCCTCACATGAGAAATATTTCTTGGATTTTCCATCCATAAAAATGAGATTGATGTTGACCTTAAATAGATCACAACACTAGGTAAGATAATCCCATAAAAATTGTGAAAGAGATACATCAGTTGAAAGGTAAGATTAGTTTTTAAATTTGGCTAATCAATAGAGCAGTATACAAATTCTTGCCATTCTTTAAGGTTATGTGTGGCAACAGTTATATGGATTCGTGATTGCAATGTGGATTTTGAGAAATTAAATATTAATTGGCTTCACTTTTAATCATACCAAGTGAATAAGAAGTGTTGACAATATATGTTAGGGTCTTAAAAAGTGATGTCAATGCGGTTATGATAACTAAAAGAAAAAAAATAGAACATATCATCTACTACAGAAGCAATGCCTTATTGGGTACTAAAACTAGGTAACTAACAGCATACAAAATAGATTTTTCCTTGGTAACCGCAACTAGAAATCAAGGAGATATTTTCAAGCTCGCCATATCCTCGTGCCGACTGACCAACCGATCAAAAAAATCTTAAGTACACCCAAGATTTTAGAGTTTTTAGCAAAATAAGTCGTCTAATTCGATGAGTTTGAAATCAAATTTTTACTTCACAATATCATTAATGGTCACATCGTGGTTGAATTTTATTTCAGAGAGTATAATACCAATAACCTCACCTTCATAAAGAAATGAGTCTACCACCGACTAACTAATATATATCGATAGTGATGAGGGATGAAATTTTCAAAGCTGCACCTTTGTTAATGAAGGGCTCAACCAAACTCTACTGTAAAATTCGAGCTAACCGTGGGCTCGAATCATAATCCAGCCAAAACCGAGCATGTAATAATGTCAAATTGTAACTTAGTCGTACCTTATTCTATAAAGGGTTTGACTAATTAAGATAAAATAATATATATATATATATATATATATATATATATGATTATTGTTTGTTAATAATAGGAATTAGTCTAGATTTATTTCCTAGGTGGTGATGTATTTATTTCTTATATTAGTTATGTAATCATTTCTATAAATAAGACTTCGTCAATGGAGCAAAAATGTTCTTACTTCTTACTAATTTGTAAGAGATCTATTTCATAATATCAAATATTTGATACTCAATAATATAACGCATGCTTACGCACCTCGGCAATATTATTCACTCATATAGATCATAATCTAAAATTATTCATATTTTTCATTTAAATTCATTTCTTAGATGCAATATTTCTACATAAACACACTTATTTTTATACATGAACAAACTTAAAATACTAGTAATTAGTATTCAGAATCTACACCGCTAGCCAGAACTCAACCGTATCATTGGCACCGTTTGTGGAAACCAAAAGATACCCTCAAGTTTTTTTTTAAACTTCACCTACAATATATTCATTTTAATAAAAAAACAATACTTAACACTTTGATTTAACACCCTCAATCTAACATCATGGATCATACTGTCTGAATCCACCATATACTTACAACGACGAATCATCTCTATATTCCTATGATGTTACCACAACCGTCGCCATTATCACATCCACCATTTTTTCCATTAACGTTGTCAAGATCTTGTATGTGCGTCGCATAACAAATGTGTAAAATTTTGATTCAATTTTTTTTTATTTTATGTTACAAATTTTGTTAAATTTCCTTACCTCTTGTGGCGAATAAATCAAAATCCTTTTACAAGAAATCAAAACCATTTGCGATAAATTGAAACCTTTTGCGGAAAATCGAAACCCTTTGAGGTGAATCCGTAAGCCTTATACGACGATTCCACAACCCTTATTCGTAAACCCGTGGTGGTTCCGTGACCCGTGCCGAATCTAGATAAAACTTTCCAAAAAGTGCAAGTTCTTTTGAGAAACACATCAATAATTTCATATATAAAAAAGATAGACCAATAATAGTAGGGTATAGGTTATCTCAATCATTTAATTTGTATATATTTTGTAAATGACTCTTAATTTAAATGACAAAACATATTATTGGTGTAATTAATATCAAGTTGCACATGTTGATGTAATTAAATGGATCTCTCTAAGGCATATCTCAATAGTCAATTCGCACACGACAAACCTCGACTTAGTTCAGCGAGGCCACGACTCAGTACAACTCGACTATAACTTAGTTCAATATGGCTAAAAATCAAGTCAATTTAACATGACATATACTCAGTTCAATATGGCCTCAACTCACTTCAGCAAGGCCTCGTTTCAATAGAGCATGACCTTGACCTTGTTTAGTAAAGCTTCAGCTCAATTTAGCATCATCCAGCTCAGCTCAGGAAGGCCTCACTCAGTAGAGCATGACATTATCTTAACTCAGTTCAATATGACCTCAATTGATATAAAGACGATCTCAAAACCGTGTCATCCTAACATAATTAATTTTTCTAAACTCTTGCTTATTTATTTATTTATTTTATTTATGTAATAGAAAATCAAATGCACACCAGTCTCTCAGGCCGAGTACCAGTGTCACTAGAATTCAAAGTCTGGTATCAATATGCATTAGGTTTCCAAGAGGAGCCCCAGTGTGCCCTATGCTTTTGAATCAAACACTAAATTTTTGCAAAGTGACTTTCGAGTCAGAAAACTATGTTCATGGCCCTCTCTCCAATCTTCTGAATAAGAGACCTAACATATACTATAATAACAGGGAACTGATAAGCTCATACCTATCTTGGAATACCTATACCATATGATCAAGTACAACCGACAATCTACATAGTGGTTGGAAGACATGGATAAAAGGAAAATGTATAAATTTGGAATGCTAAACATTTATATTTTTAATTTGTTTAAGATACCTTCTAAATTTCTTGTGTTTGTTTTATGTCTTAATGCAAGACTTATATGCTCTATTAATTAAAAATGATACAAGTATGAAAGTTTATAAATTATCCTCTTTTAAACAGTTTAAGCTCAAACTCCATTCTTGGACAAATATGGAATAAAATTAAACCACAAATTTCTTGGTAGCTAAATTATAAAAACGGAAGGATACGAGAAAGTTTTAAAAAAGGTTTAAACTCTAAACTTTGAAAGGCCCCCCTACCATAATGTCTTACATATTATAAGGGACGTAATATGAGTAAACGTTTACAAAAGACAAAATATTTATCGACAGTTATTTATTTTCATCCAAAAACCGATATTGGGTAATAACCAACCTCATTTTGTTAGTCAACTAGAGGCTCGATGATAGATACACATCCAAAAATAAGAGAAATACGATTTTCTAAAATGAGAAATATTTAAAGATGATAGATATGACTATAAAATCAATTATCTATCAAGTTTGAGGAGTAAAAAGGCTAACTTTATGTAAATAAAAATCTTACATGAAATTTCATAAACATAATAAAATAAAAGGAATCAAACCCATTTTACTAAAATAAGACAATATTTCACATGAAACCATAAGATAAAGTAAAAATACCTAACAAATATGCGACACACCGCAAAAATAACAATGTACACAAATATCCATCAAAGTCTAAGGGTACACAAAATAAAATAAAAGCTAAATGACCCAATAAGAATGTAACACAATACCAAAATGTCAATTGCATAACAAAAATGACACCAACATCTCTTAAGTTAAATCAAGCAGGGAGGTATCTTCTTAAATAATGGTCAATTACTTGAAAGCCTTCTACCTCATAGGTGTTTTTTTTGCCGTTTGACGTTGGTAGACTCATTATCAAGGTAAAATTCCTTGAATATCATATCCAAGTCTAAACTATCCAAGATGACTAACAACACCGCGTTAGAGACTTGGCTCAATGGGTCAAGGAATGTTGCTTCACCATGAGGGATCAAGGCAACAATATTGTCATTAATATTGATCTTAGACTCAAATTCCTTAGTCCTAGTTGGAGAAACAATTGGGACCTTAACTTTCTTGGTCAGATTCAAATAACAAAATGATGCCATTTTGGCCTTATGACCATACCAGGGTAACATTCTCCAACAGTTAAACAACCCCATAACAAGCCTTCTTCTCAATGTAATTCAAATACGCAATGAATATTTTTTCCTTCTTCGTATAAGTCATATCATTTTTTTCCGTTTTTACTCAGCCTCAACGAACCTATCTACAAGAAAAAAACTCAACTTTGTTAGTCTTTCCTCCTTTAACGTAACAACAACATTGAGAATTTTCCTTTCATTTTCCAAAATATTCTATAGTTAAAAGTTCGTTTTTAAAATCTACTTCTTCTTAGTTTCAACCCTCATCATTTTCTCACCCGACATAAGAGCTTTTTTTTACTTGTAAACATATATGTATATGAGGATAACCTCTCCTCAGTGGCATGATTAATGCAATATCGACTAATGAAGCGTGATATGTATTTACTACGGTAATAAGAAATACGAGAGAATCCTAAAGACAGGTAAAACCTTCTCTGGTCTTGTATAAATGAAGGATCTTTTGGCATGATTGACCTTTTTTTAGCATACAAGTGAGCATGGTCTTTAATATTTGTTGAAAATTGACCAATTTTGTGACAAATGTGACTTGTTTTTTGGTTGACTAACCATTATTATAAAAAAGAAATATGGTCTGTAATTTGAACTAACTTTTTATCCTCTTATCTGAAATCGATTTTGGACCTGATGGAATCCTTTAAATGTTGGCACTTGGGGCCAAGATACTTATGTGAAGATATATATATTTTGTCTCATAAAAAATAACACTTCAGTGAAACACAACATGTTTAGAATCGAGATTTTGTTGAATAAGATATAAAATTAAGACTGAAGGCTAGTAATGATTGGAATCCTAGTCCAAACTCTGAAAGTGATAAATTTGGCAGGTGGAAAGATATCGACAAAGTGTCATTGCAGCTCATGTAAATTGAATTTTCTTACCCATGAGAGTCATCAAGCGGTCTAAAATGTCTGTTAAATAAGAATTTGTCTCACGAAGTACCTTAAGCTTGCTTATCTATGTGAAAAAAGTACAAGTCGATACAAAACAAATTAATAAGTGAATTTTTTTAATATTATAACCGACGTGTCTTATTAGGTTGCTTAAACGCCAAAGGGAAAATGACACAACTCGGATCAGAAACCGATGTCTAACCGTCGTCGAAGAATAGTAAAAAAAATCTAACTTTTACTAGACTGAGAAACACCATTGATCACCATGAGGTGTTGGTCCATATTAAATATAGAAAAAAGAGCTTGATTCTTAATGAAATAAAATAAAGTAAGCAAAAAAAGCATAAGGGTGACACCCTAAAATGTATAACACCATCAATTCAATAAGAAAGCATAACGCATTGGAAATTAGCTATCCTATGTGATATTCGTTCACGCTAAGTAATATGAAATGACGAGATCTAGTGGGATACATAGACCAAAATCAAATGAAAACTTGAAAAACATAGGTTCATTAGGTTTAAAGTCGCGTTTACCTATGATCGTAATTTAAAGGTTTTCGGGGCAAAGGTGATCCGGGGAGAATCGAAAGGGACCTAATCGAGGACGATGAACACTTAACCAACACAATTATCTTTAATTCGTAATTTTACACTTCTTTTAACCACTGTTTTGCAATTAGCATTTACCCTCGATTCTCAGGTCGCATATAGGTAAAAAATGGTTTTATCCTTAATTTGTATTTCCGACTTCCTTTAATCCTTGTTTTACAATTCACATTTACCCGTGATTCATGATTAATATTTAGGTCCAAAAATATTTTTTCTACCCTCAAGTGAAGTTTTGTATTTATTTTAACCATTATTTGTAATTCTCATTAATCATTGATTCATAATTTGCGTTTTAGGTAAAAATAAATTCAAATTTAATAATTTTAAGTTTTTTCATGATTTAAAATTCACATTCATGTGAAAACACGATTCACAATTTCATTAATATTCATAATTTGAGACTTAAACGTCCAAAAAGTAATACAAGACCATCAAATGATCTGTATTATATATATATATTGATTTGATAATTTTTTATAATTTATTTCTGAAATCAATGGAAACATATACGATCCATGTTTTTTTTATGATTCGAGTTTCTTGACATAATTAAACATACATATAATTTGATTCATTTTGGAAAAAAAAATAACTCGACGGTTTCAAGTTATTTTTGGACTTCTAAATCTTAAGATATGTTAATTTTATTTGTTTTTAAAATAAACTTCAAACATATGTTCAACCAGCATTTAGTGTTACAAACGGAAAAAGATACTTACGACTAAATTTATGGTTGGATAGTTTTAGACGATACAACTAAATGATATCATCTAAATATTTTAATTTTTAATATAAAAGACAACTAAATCTACATGTATAAATTTTCTTAAGCAAGTGGCATCTAAATGTTTACAACTAATTTTTTCATAGTAAAAGCTAAGTGGCTTTAGTAGTCGCTCTTAGGACAACTAAATGTTTGGTCTTGTGTATATAAAGGAATAACTAAATATATACAAAATTAACTAAAACTAAAGGTGTTATAGGTCATTTTATTAAACAAATATTCTATCAACATTAATGGGACAAAAATATTTACAACTAAATTTGTGGGTTGATGAT
Source organism: Limnanthes douglasii subsp. nivea (assembly GCA_036936605.1). Taxonomy (NCBI): domain Eukaryota; kingdom Viridiplantae; phylum Streptophyta; class Magnoliopsida; order Brassicales; family Limnanthaceae; genus Limnanthes; species Limnanthes douglasii. The sequence goes on from JAUPFV010000002.1 coordinate 131,023,196, forward strand.
TTTAGAGAAACCAAACAACTAGTCGTTTATAGTTACATATTTTACAGCTGAATATAAAAGACAACTAAATTTTTATATGAGAATTTTCTTAAACAGAAAATGAAAATTAAATGTTTACATCTTAATTTTGTATAACAAAAGCTAAGTGGTTTTAGTAAAATAATTAAATATTATTAGACATTTAAATGTATGACCTTGAATATATAGCAAAACAACTAAATATATACCAGATTAACTATAATTAAATGTGATATACATGATTTTTTTACAACTAAATATTTGAAAGAAATTGTTAAATGTTTTAAATAACTCTGGTAAATTTTCATAGGATGGCTAATTTTTTTACGCCAAATATACAAAAAATAAAAATAAAAATAATATCAAACAACTAATTATCAACATTAAATCAACTAGTAAATCCGCTGTACGATATGAAAAGTGAAAAATAAATATAAGCAGCATAACTTTGATTAAATTTTATAAACATATAAAGATGTAATACTTTGTTGGTTCTCTTATTTCTAAATTTTTTACATCCAGTGCTTTGAACATAAATAAAATGTTTCAAACTATTTATTGGATACTTATCATATAGTAAGCAAGAAGACCATGGTTACGCATGAGGCTCTTACTTTAGATATCCCTCATAACACTTTGATTAATGTAAGTAATCTATGTGTCTGCGAAAAAACAAATTATTGTTCTTCTTGAAAACAACTTACTTTTTATGAATGTAAAAGAGCAACCAAGACAACAATTTTTTTTATGGGATTAAAAATAGATGATAAGCATACACATGGAATAAAATAGGACATATCTTGTATGTATATTCTAGTTTTAGCTTATCTTTCATTTATTTCAGTAAACAATGAAGAGTTTCATTGATTATTAACATTTTATTGCCGGTATTACTTATAATTTCTAAGTCTAGCTCTGAATTTATACAAAGCTAGTTGTTTGTTGATTAACTATTTGAATTCTAGAAGTTAGATATTTTGTGTGTGTTTATTCTATTTGATTGAAAAATAATCTAAACTAAATCTTATACAAAACATATAAGAAATAAAAGTATAATTATTGTGTAGTACGATACTACTTCAAAAGTTTATAACTTCATTTATAAACGCGTAACATACTAAAGTATTATTAACATTACAAATTAACTATTACATTTGAGTTGGTCTTACTACTTGTTATACTGGATTTTTATTATGCACCATATCTTATTTCCCGACTTGGTATATGTATAATCCATCATTTTACTTATATAAATAATATAATTATGTTAAAATATTATTCATATGTGTAGTTTGTAATATCATCCATAATCTAATCCTAAGTTAAACTATATAAAATCATGTTCACTTTTTTCTACTAAATTGGCTTACGGCTGGATCACAGAGTTAGGAAGGTTGTGAGCCACATTGTATTCACAAAACTGAGCTATTACGGCTAGATAAGCGTGAATTGACTCCAAACTACAAAGAACGAACAAACAATATTTGCATTTAACTCAAAAAGACAATTATCAAAGTGGCTAGCGTAACCACAAGACCTACCAAACCAACTTTATCATTTCAATTTATAAAATAAAAGAAACTATAATAAAAACAAATATTATTACAAGATGGCATACATTAAAAATCACACAAACATGTTCGTTAATGGATAATCCTTCTGTGAAATGTATTTGTTGATCAAGAAGCCAAAATAGTATGGTAAGTAAATCAACATGCACCATATAGCATGCACCATATAAAGAAGCTCTTTTGTGCTTTTAAATATTATTTCATTCACAAATATTTTTATGTCACCAATATGAATTGACAACTACCCCACCTCATCCATATCATTATAATGACTTTCTGCTCTGTTACAGAAGTCATCCACCATCTCGGAGAAACTTATTATGATGTTATCTAGTCAAATTCACAACACAAGTTATTTAGAGAGTGAGTGGTAGAAGGAAGGACAACTAATAATAAGATATAAACCAACTTTGAAACTCACTCGTGTCTTGTTCAACTGGAGTTAAGTCCTTTTTACATTCTTATTTACTTTTGGTATTATGAAAGTAGTGACTCCTGTAACTTTATTAATTTAGATACATTGAAAAAACCAGTGCATATGATCTACTACAAATTATCACATACATCAATAAGAAGAATTGTTTACCAAAAAATTGTGATATGAGCTATAATAACTTTCAAACTGACATGACACACTAACAAATGTCTAAACATATTCTCTTTTAAGCATTGCACTACCAATGAAGTTTTATTTAAAAAACGTGCAAGACTTGAATAATGAAATAAATAATAAGTATTATTAAATATTCAAAAGAAATTACTAAAAGTTCTACAAGCTAAGTAGTTAAATATATGTAAATGATTAAGTTATTTTAAAATATTACACATTTAATTGTCAAATTAATCACATGTAATTATGTGGACATATAAATGTATTGACAATTAAATTTTTATTTTTTAATCCATGTTTGTATTAATAAAGAAACATTGAATGTTTTATAGAAATGTAGTAAGAAACAACTAATGATTTTTGTTTAGTTGTTTTTAAGTTATAATTGGTAGGTAAATCTAGGTTAAAAACAAATGTCATACATATTTACATATCAAGCTAACTAAAATTAAATATTTACCAATACGATGTTAAAAACATCTAAATATTTATGTTTAGTTGTTTTAGGTTACACTTGGAAGATGCTAGATTAAAGACACATAACATATATTTGCCTCTCAACCTAGCCACAACTAAATATTTATGTTTAGATGTATTATGATAAAATTGGTAAGTAAGCCCTAGGCTAAAAAACATATACCATACATTTACTCATCAAGCTAGCTGCACCTAAATATTTGATCGTTAAATATCATTTTACACAAATTTGTTAAAAGTTCGAAAGCACTCGAATATTAGTTTATTATCTTTGTATAGTTCAAATTACAATTTATGTAAATCGTAAACCTAAACTAATTATGGAAATATCAACTAAATATATTTACCATTATTATCATTATATAGTTTTTAATATAAATTTTAGAGACAAATTCATAAACCTAGGTTACAAATAATCAACGGATTGATAATTTTTTTAATTGAATCTTAAAAACTTAATTCATACACTGATTTCAAGATTTTAAATAGTATTTTTTTATTCGTTTCATAGTTTTCGTTTGTTTTCGATATATATATACTCCTTTGAAATAGTTTTTTTTTGGATTTCATGTTGAAATTGTTGTGTTTTGAAATAAATAAATAAAATCAAAAAATTAATATTTTAAATAAGTACGATTTTGTGGGTATGCTATATGTATTAAATTATTTAATTAAATTTAATGTATGATGCCAAAAAATATGAAAATTATTTTTAAAAATCATTATAATTAATCAAATCGATATTATTTATATTTCACATAACTATATTTTGTTTATAACCATACCTTTTTTTCTTTGTCTATTTAGTCAAAAAAAATTATATTTCAATAATTTTATAACCCAAATTTAGTTAATAACTTAAGTTATAACCCTTTAAATAATTTAGTAAATCATAACTAATATCCATACGATATATATGAACACAAGTATCATAATTTTAAATATTTGAACAATAAATGATAGGCTAGTGATTTCAAATGCGAAGTCGCATATAAAAATTTAACTCCATATAAAAAACATATATATGTTGCTTTTTTTTATCTTTTATTCAAATTTAAAAAATAAAAAATATTCTTAGTTAGTTATTTCATTCAGTTTAAATTTTATCTAAATTTTTTAATTTCTAAAACTTCTAACGTAACAAATAATTATTAAATTACATTTTAAAATTTCATTTTTAACAATGAAAGCATGAATTTTAAGGTGTCAAAATTTTTATCAGAAAACAAAAAAAAAACAACAACAACAAAAGTACATTTTTATTTTTTGATATATAAATCACTTTGTCACGCAATAATAATGACGAACATAAATCTACTCGCACCAAATGTTTGATGAACTAGGTTCATCGCACCCAACATGCAACTAAACGTTCGCCAAACATGTGGCACAATTAAAATACAAACCATTCAAATCAACACCATTTTCAAAAAGAAAATATCCAAAACTTAAATGCATTAGTACTCCAAACTATCCAACTAAATAAATATAAAATTCTAAGTTTTCTATATATTGTAATTTCAAATTTAAATATCTACAAAACTAAAACTCGAAATAAAAAATAAAATATATCATTAAGCTTGGATATTTTTAAAATATATATCGGAAATATAAAATCGATATTTTTAAAATATATTTTGGAAATAAATATTTTTTTGAAGTGGGATTTATTTTCTAAAATGATGGATAATTATGGTGATATTTAAAAAATAATTTTTATATAAAATGCACTTTTATTTAAAAATAAATAAATAAGATAACTTAACAAAACATGTATAGAGTATAACTTATCCTATTGAAAAAAATAGATTTAAACAGTAAACTAAGTATGCCCTTATATTGAAGAAAAAAAGATTCATACAAGATGATAATCTATCTATTAATAACAAGAACCCTTCTCCAAGAACCCTTCTCCTCCTTCATCTGTTTCTTGTCGGAAAATTTTCTGATGAACAAAAGCTAGTTTGTTCCTTCTTCTTCGCCTAGTTATTTCTCTTTCAAATCTGTGTGAATCTCTATCATGGAGATTAGGAATAATGTATTATATGAAGAAGATGATTTCCCCTCCATGTCTAAGAGTCGGAAACAGAGTGTTATGCCGGAAAATCAAACACAAATGAATCCTTATGTTGATTTCTTCAAAAAACAGACTCTAAATCATCCAGAAAACGAATTTCAACCAGAATGGATCGTGAAGAAGAAAGACCACATATTGATTCAGTTTTCAAAAGAAACTAAAGATACTCTGTTACTTAATTCCCCAACAAAACTGATCGGAAAATTTTCCTCTGACTTGCCAAAAAAGGAGAGTATAAATAGTTTCTTGAATGCTTTTAGGTTTAATGGGGCTTTCAGATTCGCAAACTGGGACTCGCATCACATCTTTATAGAATTTGAACTAAAAGACGATGTTTGCAGGTTCTGGTCTAAAAATGTATGAAAAGTTGGATCTTCGACAATGCAAATCTTGTTTTAGACTCCCGAGTTCAGACCTAAAATCGAATGCCCAATAACTATGGTTTAGGTGAAATTCGAAAATATTCCTAAATTCCTGTATAATAAGAATTTCATAAAAGGAATAGCTACATCAATTGGAAATGTATACAAGGTCGATGTCCCTGATGAAAACAGAGCCTGCAAAAATGCAGCTTATGCCCTGATTGAAGTTGATGTTTCAATCAAAATACATAGCAGAATTTGGATAGGTTTCGGTATTAATGATGGATGTTGGATCATTATTAAATACAAAAATCTGCCTCCTTACTGTTATTCATGTTATCATCTGGGTCATAACGCTAAAGATTGCACAAAAAAATCTATAAAAAAAGACAATAGAGGAAAAAATGGTGTGGAAAGTTAAAAGAAATAACATTCAACAAACTACTAGAAATGTTATTAAGGAAACTGAACACAAATCTGGAGATGAAGATCTGAATTTTTTTTACTCAAACAATGATTTTATTCCAAATGTTAAGTAAATAATTGTTACGAATGAACAAAAGAAAGATACAACTGAAGAGTAAATTTGTTCCTTTAGACAGAAAGATCATATTTCTATTACTGAGAACATTCCTATAAAGATTGTTGATAATTTACAAATAGACACTGAACTTATTGAAGCTATACAACTTTTGAGTAGTAGTTGTGATCAACATGATTTGCTTGAAGAAGATAGTTTGAATTCCCCAGTCCAAGAGAACATTGGGAGTCTGCAACATTCTTCAGTGGCCTCTCCTTTAAGAAACATGTCTTCTACAATGGCTCCGGACTTCAACACTATTGTAAAGAAAAAACTTAAATCAGCAAAAGAGATCAAGAAACCAAGCAATAGAATAATGAAATCCCTAAAATACACTGGGATCAACAAGAGGCACAAATCATTATCTGATAATGATAAAGATCCTTAATTGAAACTTGTGGGATCAATAACACTGCAACAGTTAGAAGACTGAAAGAGATCATTTTTGCTGAAAAAATCAGCCTCCTGGCCATCCAAGAACCTTTGGTGAAGGCTGAAAAAATCACTAACATTGTTGCTTCTTTTGGTTTTCCTAACTTTACTTTTAATGTTTCGAATAAAATTTGGGTTTTTAGTGTTCTGATATAAGTATTAGTATTGAGAATGATCATGATCAGTGTCTAAGTTTAGAAGTTAATCATTCTAATAATAATATTTTCCTTTTAACTGTGTTTTATGTAAAATGTAACAGGCTAAATAGATAAAGTCTGTGGAATCATCTGAGGATGAGAGCTAACACAGAAAAGGGTTGGCTTATTGTAGGTGGTTTTAATGTTGTAGCATCATCTGATGAACAACAGGGGTGTAATTTATATGATCAGAATAGTGTTGATGACTTTTTCAATACGATTACTGAGTGTAATGTAGAGGATGCAGGCTACTTGGGCTCTAAATTTACATGGAACAAAGGCATGAAATGGAAGAGGATCGATAGAGCCATGTACAATGATAACTGGACAAATATTTTCAGCTATACTCAGGTCTTTCACATGGTCCGAATGTGTTATGACCATGCCTTAATCCTTATTAAAGCTATGAATAAGCATTCTAATGGTTTCAATAAAAAAACAGAAGTTTTAAATTCTTGCACATTTGGTTAAATGATCCTTCTTTTTTTAAAGACTGTTGAAATGAATTGGAATTTACATATTAAAGGTTTGCCTAATGAAATTTTCTGGTTTAAGCTTAAAAGGCTTAAAGGTTGTCTTAAAGCTTCGAACAATGAATGTTTTGGGAATGTTTTAGTAAGGTTAAGGAAACTGAAGAGATGGTCAAGGAAGCTGAATTGCTTCACACTAATCTTAATAATAACATGTCTCTAATTAACATAAAGAAAGCTAATAGTTTATACTTGCAGACTCTTAGAAATAAGGAGGAGTAATGGAAGCAAAAAAACTTATAATTATGTATGAATAATGGTGACAGAAACACAAAAGTGCTTCATGTTTTTGTTTGTATGAAAATAAGAAAGAATACTATCCATGGTATAAAAGAAGGAGGTCAATGGATATTCAACTCTGATGAAATAGGTTATTCTGCAGAGAAGTACTTCAAAACTTTCCATCCGAATTTCTCTCTATCATTCTGTTTGAAAGTTTAGGAATTGGGTATGTGAAGTAATGGTATGAAAGCTTAGAGTTCAAAGCTGAATTTGGGAAATCTGTTTTGTTCTAAAGGTTGAAGATGTAAACAAAATTTAATGTTTTAGTCGTTTTATTCTAAACTTTTGGGGAATATTACTTTAAGCCTCTCATTTCTCTTTGAAGTTGTAATCGGTTTCGAACTATTAATATAAATTTCAATTTTGCCAATAAAATAAAATAAAATAAAATAAAATAAAAATAAAAATAAAAATACGCCCTTATATTGTATGGGCAATCTCATCAGAAACAGACAATTCATTTGTTCAGATATATTTGACCTGAAATCAACCGAAGAAGATCTCTTCCGTGTGCTATGCAACCCTGAACAAAGCATATAATAAACACAAAATATGGTCATTTAGGTGAAGTATAGGTTTTCAAGTACCAAACATTTATCTACATTTCAAGCAAAATAACAAAACCATAAATGACAATTTTATATGTTACCATTAAATAATAAATCTTCTGTATAAATTTAAATATATAAAACACAGAAATGACCTTTTATGTATATTTCGGTCTACCGCCTAGTTGTATTCCAATACGAGACACCAATTGTATCTAAGTATATAGTTCGAATTTCTTTTTATATTTTATACCAAATTCGAATCTTATGCAGATGATCATTTGAGTTTTTCCGAACCAAGTATTATAATAATAAAAAGTGAGTTCAGTACATCGAATTAGTTGACTCCGATATTCAATGAACTTTAATTTTGAATATTTTGTTTTATTATTATAATCACTTTATATATAAATTTTGAGTTAGAGGAATGAGAAGAAAATATATTGAAGGTAGGTGAACAAGAAGCAGAAAGAGTTGAAGTATAAAATAAGTGAAGATCTGTCGTATTACTTTTAGCACATGCTAGTCACCTACCTGACCTAACATAGAAACTTAATCAGCAATCTTTCTTATTATTAGTCGCTTTTCTATTATTTTTAATTATTAGAAATACGGCGGCTTGATTTTTCTTTAAAATGTTTTGGATAAAACTAAAAATTACGTATAAATATATAAGACATAGTATAAAAAGCGGTGAAAAAAATATGAAACAAAAATAGTTCCACAATTCAATACTAATCGAAATTTGGACAAAATTAAAGTGTAACTTTTAAAAAAATGCTATAATAAGAAAGTTTTAAAAAATCAATAATTTGTGCTCAAAGATCCAAAACAGTGAGCAATGACGGGTATCAAAGTAAAAAAGGAAGTTGGCCACACCAGAGGAATTGGTAATAAATTTACCTAGTTTGAGTCAATTATTTGAAATTGATACAATTTTTTAAGTAAGATTCAGGTTTTGAATATTATTGTGAAAGAATTTGGTGTTATATCACCTAGTTCGAGTCAGTTTTCTCTGAATTGTTGTTTAAGAAATGATTACTCAACTTTACTTAAAAGAGTAAATGAATTAGAAGCCTAAACGTTTTTAAAGATAAAAGTGAAGTTTGAGAGGACTTGAAAAATTAGTGATTGAGGACAGAATGAGTCATTTTGGGCGATAGATACTCGGGGGCTAATGTCATTATATTATTTACAATTGAAATATCTGAGAAACTCATACCTTGACCGGTGATAGAAAGGTTCTGACAATTGGAGATGATTCCATGAATTGAGGGTGAAATTGCTACAAGTTAAAAAATTTGAAGGTTTTTTTCCTAACTTGCGAGGGCTGCCAATGTTTAAAGTGATAGCAGTGTGGTTAGATTACCGGGAAAACCCGTAATGGGTGGAAAATTTTAGAGAGGATTCGTCACATCATTTTTTACTAGAACACTGTTAATTTTTAAAAATATAGGATCGGTAGGATTTTTGTTGAGGCATGTGAAATAGAAGTCAGTGGAACCAACGTTTCTAAGCTCACACTGGTAATAATAGTTTTTGAATTATTTAATTTTTGTACTCCAGTTTTTCAAAGAGCATATGCGCTTCTCCGGCTTACAGATTACGTTGAAATTTATAACGGTAACCCATGTGATTTTTTGATCTTGAGTCATAATGGATCTAGGATCATTCCATAAGTGGGATATGAAGCATAATTAAATGAATAAATGGTCATAAAATAAAAAAAGAAATATATGAATTATGATTTCTCACTTGAAATAAATGTATTACGGGGAAAAGTATACTGTGGGTATAGTGATTACGTTAGGATTTCATATAATTCAAATCCTACCTATGGGGTACGATACATGGTTAGTTACTTAATGCCATGAGTCATAGTCCTGATAATAGAGTATATCTTATTATTACTAATAATAAAGTCAATAACATATTTATTTCTAACATGATCGTTTAACCAAAATAAATTCCATGAAGTAATAAATATATGATATTTAAAACTTATAATGGATCAGTTATTGGTCCTGTCGGAGCATAAAACCAAAATACCATTTACGACCTATCTAGAGGGGTGAAAATTGTTATATAGGATTTCACCTACTCATCATTTTACTCTTCCAAGATATCTATCATGGGTTCAACGGGGTGAGTTTTCTCTGAAGTAGAACCATGATTAGTGAGATCCAATTCCTTAGATAATATGAGAAAATGAAAAAATACTAGAGTGAATGTGAGGCAAAGAAGATTATTGAATTACCCCTAAAATCCCATTATATTGTCTAGATATATGCCCGAACATAATATATTTAGCACACTGGATAAGAAGACTTTAATACTTAATAGAACTTGACTTTAGAGTATAACTCAATATCCACTTTAATCACCACACAGATACGGGAAAATATAAGATTTTCTTTTTTCCTAGTTTGTTTATATACGTACAGAGAAATGTCTAACACAGATCTGATGTTATTGAGATCCTGAGGAGGACCATAAATCCATGGGAAATTTAAAGATTTTAACCCAAATCGGTATCTCTTTAAGAGGTTTCTTTTTCTAATGCGGCCATAAGTTCGCATTTCTTGAGGATCATGAGAATTCTCCCAAAATTTCAAGAGGATGTGTCTATGATATTCTTAGGCAGATCCTCATATCAAAATTTAAAGTAGAAAAACCCTTCTGGAATGCATTTGAACCCCTCAAGCTCAAATCTCCCCAACATAACCACTACATTGGCCTTCAATCATACTAACTTTGGGGTTTGGTCGAGAAAGTAACCCGAAAAGCAAGTGTGATAGGTTTCTTGGATTCACATATTAGAGTCGTAAATAAACAAAGGTTTTCTCTTATATTCATTAGGGTGAACTCCCAGAACTAAAGTGAAATGATTGTCTTTGTGAACCGAAACAACATTTACCTAAAATGAAAGGTTTGAAGGTAAAGAGTAAACGATGATGTGGATTTATGCGAAGATTTAAGAGACGTGGATGACCTAGGTATGGGAATTGTTTGGATCGAGTCGGTGGAGGTGAAGGAAAATGGACGAAGGTTAAAAAATTGAGGACTTTTTAGTTGTTGAGAATAAATATTGTCTTTATATTTCTTATCTCTAGTGTCTTTTCCATCGGTGTGACGAGGAGGATGATTGATGGTTGCACAATCGGGGAGGAAATAAGTGATAAAAATATTGTTTTCCCCATTTCAATAAGATACCACCATGTTACTTCGACAAAATATTTTCAAATTAAGATAAATAAAAGGACGATATACTTGAGCCTTATTTATTTCTCTTCTAGAAAAATCCAAATGCAGCTTTGATAACAAAACCAATAGAGAAGTTCAATTAACCGCCTTAAAAGCATTTATACAATCCTCAAGAACTCATGCAATATTTTCAAATGGCTATTGGTCTAATCTAGCATCAATACTATCACTTAAAATTTGTATCATCGCAACCAGATCGCTGTATCAACCACCAAGCAACACAAATATTGAGTCTAGTAGGACGTTATCACCCCTCAGGAGCGGAAATATTATTGGAGTATGCTTTTAGAATTCTTTTGCTAGAAAAAAAGAGATTACCCAAGTATCCACCTGAAATTTATTTAGAGAGAGATGAGTCGCGCAAGATGAGAATACCATGGCTGGTGTTGCTGGAGAGGTGCAATATGTGAATGATAGAGATATTATCACAAGATATACGAAAGAAAAAACTCACACTTATGCCGGATTCCATTTGGTGGCGAGACTTGCCAAGCACTGTTCTAACTATGGTTTAGTGATTATGCGAGATTGAAAAATGAATGGGTAGGACAAGTGGTTATGGGTCATGATCATCATCAACGATAGATCTACTAGGTAGCCAATAACACATTTAACAATACATTGTGATAACTATTTATTAACCCGATTATCTAAAAGAGTAATTATATCATGTTTGACACTTGTATGAATTAGAACATTTTCTTGATAAGATGTGTAACTTGCAGTACGTGATAGCAGAGGCGATACCAGGTCAGAAGATAAGGCATGGATCTTCGTCGAAGAGAAGAGCCCAACAACTAAAATGGGTTTCTCATGCTCGGAAGAGACAGTTGCAGAAAAAACCATGTACATTGAGGTAAAATAAAGTCTAATTTTGGTTCTAAGATTGAATCTAAAATAAAAACGAGTAGCAAAAAATTTAGGTTTAGGGAAAGATGAGTAAAATTTAGAGTATTTCAGATAAATTTTAGCATTGAATATCCATATTTGAATAGATGAGTATTAATGGAGTTTTTGTAGATTTTAGCATGATTTGTAAAATTTTCATGTTTGAAAAAATGTTAGATTGATATTTTTATGTTTGTGGTTGGTTTATTGTGGGTAGTAGTCCGTTTTCAGGTAAGAAGGCGAAATAAAAAGTTAATAGGTTTTATGTAGTTTTTGGCCTACTGATACATATTACCTTAGAATAGAGATCTTTGGAAAAAGAAGGATGAAGAATCCCAAAAATAAGGTAGGTTAAAGATACTTGAAACGATGGAGAATAAGACATATGTTGTATGAAAAATATCAAATATAGGGTGGTAGCATGAATCAAGAGTAGTTTAAAAACCTAACAAAAAAAATTACCATTGTCCAATTGCCAATAGACTGTATAACTCATTTGGATAAAAAAAATAGAGGCTCGAACGAGATTTAAAATTTATGAAGTGTTACCGTTATTTTGATGTTGTAATCTAGAGAGAAAATAAATCTTCTCTCTTTTTTCATTGATGATATTTTTTATTTTCTTATTTACGGCTCAAGACATTGCTTTAAGCTTCCACAAAAGTTAGTCTTTATTTATCATATATATATATATATATATATATATATATATATATATATATATATACATACATATTTGATTTATAATTTATTTTAGACGTTTATCATAATAATTATTTTATATTTTTTTCACCTGTTCTAAATTTAAAAGATATGTATTCTATTTTTTTATTTAAACTGTGTTTTTATATACACTAAATTAAATACATAAAATTAAGAAATTAAAAATATTTATAAAATCAAATAAAGATCATCAAAAACCATACATTCATCAAATCTGAAAAATAGAAAAATAAACAATGGATATAGTATAAAGAAGATCGAATAATCTAATATAAAGTTATATACTTCATATCTTGTAGTTTAGAGTAAAAAATATAAACTGAACTATAAAAAATCACGAACTGTGATTTCTGGATTTTGAGCATATCGCCGCCGAGATGTGTCGATATTCATATTGGATGTCGACTTCCTCAAAATTCAATGACACATAATCTCGACAGATATACATTTTGTACTAATATATAGTTCATACATCAACATTATGTATCAACATTATGTGACATTAGATTTATCAGGTAATGTTAAAGTACGAAGGCGACAATCTGTATCAATGTCGCCTCTCCCCATCAACATTAGTTGATTATTATCATTTTTTGTGATTCTTAATTTACGTGAATTATGGTTACGACTTAATTTATATATATATATATATATATATATTTAAAATTATATGGAATTGAAATAAATATAAAATAAATTGAAGATGTTTAGCATGTATTAATGAATTTACGTAGACTGAACGTGAACTTGAAAAACAAGTATACAGTATGGGGTATGTGATAACTAGGAGTTTGAATGATGGATGAATGAGTGGAAGAGCTTCAAGGTTAATATTTGCTTTTAGGAAATCTAGATTATATCACAACCTAATAAACCTAATGTAAAGAGAATAAACGGCGAGGTCCAAACAAATTGATTGTTGTTTTAGATTAAAAGCTTATATTTTCTTTTTCTTCTTTCTTCTTTTTCTTCCATATTATATTCTTTCTTATTCTCCTCTTCCTCCTCGTATTTCTTCTAATCGTGAAATCCCCGAATCACGAAGCGAAGCAATCATGAATGAGCAACCATTTATTACATATACTCGAAATCACAAACACAACAATTTTTAAATTTAAAACTCTGGTTTTTTTAGTTTGAAATATATCGCAAAGGATACGATGGATGGGTGCAGATTCACAGATCGTGAATTAGTATATAGTGTCACAAATTATGAAAAAAAGTTTAAAACAAAGTATGAATCATGAATAAGGTAAAAATGATTCACGAAGTGCTTTTCGCACATCACAGTTCATGAATCGTTTTTACCCTTAGTTTGTGTTAACAAAACGCATGGTCTATGATTCGCCCTTAGGAAGATGTTTATAAGTGCATCTCGCGAAAACATGGTTAATAAAACACAATTAAAGTGCGAAGCTAAAAAAATATTGAAACGTGAATCATGAATCACAAAACGCGAAACAAATGTTATTTTTTAAAAACATAATAACATGCAAATATGAATCACGAAATAATGCTTAAGAAAAAATAATTTACTCAAACATGAATCGTGAATCCTGAATTGGGAAATGCAAAACAAAAGTTAGTTTCAAACAGATCTATTGAGTCACTAATAACGGAGCGTGAAAACGTAAAACACATGTTATTTTCAAACATAATTATTGAATCGCTAATCACGAACAAATCATGTGATAAATGTTCGAACGAAAACATAAATAAAAAAAATATTTTTATAAATTTAGTTTTGTTTGTTTTAGAAAAAATAAAACCAATGATATTTTGAATATTTTTTAAATTTTAGTTTAACAAATATTTTAAAAAAAATTGGGAGAACGGAAAAACAAATTTTTACTTCACATTTTAAACTTAAAAATATATTTGTGATATATCATGCACCCTAAATATTTGTTAGTATTTTGTTTTTTATTAGTAAATAGTAGTTTTTTTATTAGTAGATAATAATAGAGTTTTAGAATGTATAGGGATAACGATGACTTTGGATGAGTGTCGATATAGTTAAACCCTTCGATCAGCACGTCTTTATTTTTTAAACCCGTCGGGTTTATGTATTTTTTTGGGTAAGAGATTTTTTTCCACACTAAAATCCGTTGGGTTCAGATGCCTACCAACGGATACGCATTGATCATTTATTTATCCATATAATATTTTTTCATAGTTAACTATCTCATAAAGAATTTAAAAACCCAAAAACAATATACTAAAATAATAATAATAATAATAATAATAATAATAATAATAATAATAATAATAATAATAATAATAATACCATAGAATATAAACTCTTTAATTTAGTAAAAAAATCTAAACATTTAGTAACAATTTTGTAAAACATAATTATTATTTCCAATTCATATATATTTAAATTTTTAATAAACTATATTTGTTTTTGAAATATATAAATTTATTAAAATAATTTTAGATTTTTAAAAGTTTATCCAATTTAATTTTTTATATTTACTAAATATAAGCTAATTATAATTAACAATATAAAAAAAAGCATAAAAAAAAAAAAAAAATCGGATAACATTATAATATAATTTTAGAATTTTATAAAATAATAAAATATCATGTATTTATTTTTCAACACTAGAATAACTAGTAAATGTTATGTTAATCGGGTTTGGGTCATTATCTGGAATTTTTTAAAACTTAAAAATCATCACAAACCCGACGGGTAATATATTTTAAAACCATGACCGGTCTCACAAAAAATAAAATGTTCAAATATCCTAACCCATCAGATACAATGAGGTCGGATCAAATACCACTAATTCGGAAAAAAATTACCATCTCCATGTATATTATTAAAATAAGATTTTTTAACAACAATTTATTTTCATTGATTTAAAAAACAGTAATAAGTTACATGCAAAGACAAATATGTCTCTTTTGGATATGTTACACATTTGGAAATTGATTATTTACTCCAACTAAACCCCTCGTCTGGATCTTGAACCTTAAGAGTCTTCAATTTTGAGTTTAATCTCCAATTTTCATCCAATTGAGATTCGCTTCCATAGATGATTGTCCGGATATAACCTGAAAATAGAAGTTGTATTGAGTCAGGAAAATTCATGATCGAAGAAGTTAGTGAATGAATGAATTTATTAACAAGAACTCATTCTTCTAACTGTCTCAAGTAACCTATATTCATGCTTTCAAGTAGAAGAATTGTACTAAGGAATATTATGATGAAAAAATTTAAAGTTCGTATTATTCTTAATTGTCCATTTTAATATCCAATATGTAGTGTAATTTTGTTAAATGTATATGAATTCGAGAGTAATCCGAGGTTTGATTAGACTTTTACAACAAATTAGCATAGATTTGAGGCATCAATCGACACATCTAGTACTGAGCATGTTTATAAGAATCAAGGAGTCTGATTCAATATCAATATTATAATGATTATTATATGTAAATGTTATTATGCCATCTAATAAAGCTCTCGTTTCATCTATTAAATGAGTGTTCTTACAATCTAAAGAAACCTTTTGATTTGATTAAATCATCCTTATAATTTCTTATAATGAATCCTTAATTGAATTATCTATTAGATATACATGAGCAATCACAATTTAGTTTCATTTTATTAATGGCAGGGAGAATTCATTTGACAAAATTAGGTTTTATTGGGATCTTTAAAATATTTAAACAGCCCAAGTCTTTAGCAATTTTAATATCACAAATCTAATGTTTACGCTTAATCAGAGTACAATTGTTTAAACAAATTATTATTTTAAGTACCTTATTTTTTATTTAATTAGTGTTATACTCTGATTATTATGTTTAACCTTATTCCTCGTAGTCCAAATGAGCCAACAGATTATTAGAGAGATTATTGTTCTTATATGGATAGTTTGCTTAATTGACATAAACTGGCTAGTTATTAGATGATTAATGGACATATGTTGGCCTATGAGAATGCCAAATAAACCAACAAAGTACTTTCATACTTCCCAGGATATTTGCCGGGAAACAAAGAGATGGTTGATGTTTTCAATGTTCTTGAATTATGATATGTTTCCTTTATGTGTTGCCAAGTCTCTTTGAAAGAGAAGTGACCAGAGTGAGAAGCTTTCCTGATAAGACTATCTTCAGTTGAGGGGTTGGTGTGAATTTTGTTTATTCTATCAATATCAAAATGAAGCACAATATATTGAAGTTTTTCATGATTCCAAATACCATTTGACCAGACTTCAACAATTTTGTTTCCATGGTACAAGGAATTGTTTTCAGCAAGGGAAAAGTGATGAGGGGATGGTTTTTGTTCTATTTTCAAGCCATAAATCGATATGTCCATGACCAACTTTCCAGAAGATAAACTTACCAGCAATCTCATTTATTTTGATCATTTTTTCTAGATATTAAAGTTACTTGGTTTAATTGGAATTTGAAGATGATGAGGAGTGTGATAGTATGTAAAGTATATTAAGTTAGACCATAATGTTTTGTTTTTTTCTAGAACATCATCCATAATTTAAATGATGCAATATTTTGAGGATATGTAATTTTTCTTATGTTGAGACCTTCTTTACCAAACAGTTTACAAATTGTAGTCCATTTGGTCCAGTTGATTGATTGTTTATTTTCTTTAATGTCCTGCACGAATTTGTTTAATAAATTGTCGATTCTCTTTATAAGAGATTTGGGAATTGGGATAACTTGAATATGGTAATTGGGGATACCAAGAGGGACAAATTGAATCAAAATCAATTTTACCTCCAAATGAGAGATGCTTGTTATCCCAAACCATGATTATGCTTCCGATTTTAGTTACCATATAATATAATATTTTTGTATTATTGGTGTTATTGATGTTAATACCAAGATAATGAAAAGGTAGGTAATTATGATTGAAACCAATGATATGTTTTATTAAAGTATATCTATTTTTGTTCAATTTATTTAAAAAAATAAAGATAAATCTATGTTTATTGATGATTTGGCCATAGATAAATTGATAGTATTCTAACATATATTTTTAATGTTATTGGTACAAATATTATAACATCATCAACATATGTCAAACATGAGATATTAATTGATCATCTAGAAGAGTAGTACATGAATTTTGAGATTGAAAAAGAAGTTTGATACCTCTTATTAAGAATTCTTCAGTAATGATGAAAATGCTGGGTGATAAAGGATCACCATGCCTTACACAATTGCTGGATTTAAAATAACCATGAGATGCTCCATTAATTAGGATGAAAAAATTAACATTGTCTATTCCTTTTTTAATTAACTCAATAAATTTCTGATTAAAGCCAAAGAATTTCATTATTTTGATTAAAAATTGAAGGATATCCTGTCATATACTTTGGCCATATTAAGTTTCAAAATGATGTTTTCTCCTCTGACTTTCTTATTGAGCTCATGAACAAGTACATGAGTGATTAAAGTGTTATCATGTATCGATCCACCTTCAATAAAACCAAATTGTTCAATAGATATCAGCTTTGAAAGAATAATGGCTAATCTGTTGTTTATTATTTTTTATATACTTTTATTTTGGACAGTACATGGACTAATTGGTATGTAGTATTTCCACGAATTAAAGGAGTCTTTCCTTGGTATTAAGCATATTATTGTGAAGTATATCCCAACATGAGCTAAGTTATCATTGAAATAGGCAATGGTAGCTTCACTTAAGTCATTTTTAATGATAGACGAACAAGATTAGAATAATCTGGAGTTGAACCCATCAACTCCAGATACACGGTTTAAGGATTTCTCATCAGATGGTAGATAGAATAACATTATTGTCTTGATAAGTCACAAGTTCAGGGATTATGTTGTTGATATCATTCGAGACTGAGTTAATTGTTTGACAAGTTTATAAGGTTTTAAAATGATCAATGGCAGATTTCACTACTTCTAAGAGGTTTTCAGTCAATTGGCCATTTATTTTGATTCCGTCAATTTTGTTTTTTTTATTATTTTCTTCACAATGTTCTGATAACTTTTTGAGTTTATATCTCTTGATTTGAGAGGTTGATTTGGTCACCCATATTGTTTGATTGTTTTAACCAGTTTTCAGCATATGTTTTACATTGATTTCAGAATTTGTAATGCTATCAAAGATGTTTTCATATAAATATATTTTTCTAAGATTAAGGTTTATTATTTATTTATTTTAAATTTAGACAAAAAACAGTGATAGGGGGACCATTTAAACTTTCAATTCAATTGTGATGAGCAGTTTTTAGAAAATATTTGTGAAGTAACCGCATGTTTTGAAATTTGAATTTAGCTTTAGGTTTATTGTTTATTGAAGACAATAAGATAATAAAAGGTGAATGATTAGAACATGTTTAGGCCAATTGTTTCACCTTTGTTATGTCAAAGTAATATCTCTAGGCTTTATTGTGGAGGGACCTATCAAGTCTTTTTCATTTTATGTTGTTTGACCAAGTGTATTTAGAGCCATAGAATCCAAGATCCTCCAGTTTGCAATCCAGGATCATGTTATTAAAGTCATCAATAGCTTTTAATTCTAAATATGAGTAGACTAGTTGTTCAGAAGTATTAGATATGATGTTGAAGTCACCGGTAACTAACCATTCCATGTTAGTTGCTAATCTAGGTGATCCCAAAGAATTTGTCTTTGGGATCTGATACATTTGACATATATTACGGTGACTAAATTTTTTTTGTTACAAAAAGAATAATTCACCATCAGATTAATAAATTTCTCATTGTTAATTAAAGTTTGAACATGGAAACTGTGTATCCATAATATCTAGATTTTAATATATAGATTTGATATTCTATTGTTAAATACAATTTTGTTTTTTATTAAGTCAAGTTATTCAATTAATATTATTGGCTTTTGACGTGCAATGAAATCAACTTTTTCAGTTTTAGTGATTGACTTAATTCTTCTAATGGAACCTTTATTTCCAATGCCACAAACATTCCAATTGAAGATAAATATTGTCATTTGATTAATTAGGGTAAGGATCTGGATGATCATTTGGAATGGACAACCCTAGTGAATAAATGGCCTTTGAGGTGATTGTCTTTTGTTTTTTTTCCAGTTTTTTGTTTCGGGTTTTGTTATTTTTATTTTTGAGAGATTGTATTTCAATTATTGTAGACAATGGAAGATTGGTTTAGGTTGTCAATTTAGGGGCACTTTGGTCATTGTCAAAATTATATCATTCAATTGGTAATGTAAATATTTTTCCAAGTTCTATGGTTGAAGTGCTTCAATGATATCATTTTTTGTAACTTCAATGATATCATGGTTTTGGTCAGTGATCTAAAATTTATTCTCTGAAAGATAGTTATGTGTTTCTTCCTCTTTAGAGTTTGTTGGTTTATTATTAGATTATAGGCTTGTGGAGACATGATTTGATTGAACAAGGAAATATTTATTATGTTGCTTTTTAGTAACATTGTTGACATGATAATTATATGGAGATTTGGTATTATGAGAGTTTTGATTGTTATTATTAGCTATCACATATTCGACTTTCTGGATCCAAATATGTTTTTGAGGGGGAGGATTCTGATTAGAATTATAGGAATACAATGTGATATATCTTTCATTTGCAACTGACCTAATAGATAGGTTAGCCCCTTTGTTGGAGGACTCAATATTGTGACCAATATGTTTACAAGAGTTACAATATTAAGACATAATCACATAAGATTTAGGTTGACATAAGCCTTTATCTTCCTCAAAACCTATCCAAAGCATCTGAGGAAGGGGTTTGGATATATCTAATATGATAAGAGTCCTACGATAATTGTAACTAGCTCTGTTGAAAGAAAATACCCAATTGATAAATACAATCCCATTTCCTTTGCAATGTGACTCCATCCTAAGATTAAAATCAGCAATCCACTTACGGAGTCTAAATGTGTATTTTCCTATACTGTGAACATTACGTTTCCTTATAGTTTTTAAATCATAGGGTTATCTACTTCTATAAATACATGTTTGTAGTCCCAGACATATATGTTATGGATGCCAATTAGGTTTAAATATTGAATATATTTGCGGAATTTAAGAGTACTAGGTCGGCCAAATGAAAATTCACAATGATTGTAAATTTAGAAGAGTTAAGAAGATAATTCTTATATGTGTGGTTGAATATGACAGGTGATGCTCTCCTTTGCTCTAGTACTTGACTCATTCATAAGTGATGTTCTTGACTTGTGGTTTAAGGATTTCAGAGAAGGATTTTTTAGTCTTGTTTCCTGAATCTCTTGGCTTTTGAAGATGATTATGGTAGGCTTTGAACATCAGATTTTGATGGAGCACCGTGTTATTATTGGATTTGTTTGAGCTTGGAAGTGGAGAAAAATCACAATTTGATGGGTATCCTGTAATGTTATTTGATATTAAGTGTGATTATAACGTTTTTTAGTTGTGACAACATTTTTTCGGTTCTTAAGGAAATGAGGTTCCTTGTCGATTTGTTGCTAGCATATCGGAAAGGCAATCTCGAGATGAGATTGGAAAGAAGAGGCAGCCATCGAAAGGCTAAGAAAAAAGCAGAGATTACTAGGGTTAGTGATTTTATTTGGGCATTTCACAAGAAAAGATATAGACAATCTTGGAACGTCTCTTTCCCGTTTTCGGTTGCATACTCATTATTAAAAAAATGTTTAAAAAATAAAAATTAATTTATATATTATCGGACAAAAATTGAACAAAGTTTCAAAAAAAATTAGGTTTTGGCTTTTCGATATATATATTTAAGCTACTCAAAAATGGACTTAAGAGATATTCAGTACATGTATTGGAACAAAAACATATATAAGGAAACCCTAATTATATTCATTTTCTTCTCTTTCTTTTCTCTTCTCTCTTCTTTGCGTCAACTCAAACACCCAATTTGAAATCGAGAGGGCGATGAAGAGCTAGCACTAGCTTAATGTCATAATGTTATCAAAGTCGAGTTTAGTCTTTAGTATTTGGGCATACAGCCTTCTGAGTACCTTTTCTTAAGGACCTAATTCAATCAATTATTGGGTTTATAAATGACCTTGAGAAAGGTCTGGATTTAGGATGAATGCTCCCTTGGAACGAGACTTAGAATTCATCTTGATCGGCCAAGTAATGTTAGAGTAGCGACTTCATTATCAAACTTAAACTTGTACAAATATTCAATCTCATCTAATTTTTTGCTTCGAGATAGTTCCTCTTTCTTGTTCTTCAGTTGAGCTTTTCAGGTATGGACATTTGTTCTTTCCTATCTATCAGATTTTTTAACTTCTTGAATTTTTCAATGGCCGATTTTACCTCGGTTGTGGGGGCATTAAGGGGGTATATTTCCATTTAACTCTAACGCTGCTAAGATTTCATCAAAGTAAATGATTATTCAACTTTTATATAACCTATCTAAAACTTTCTAAATTTTTTTTATAACTTCCAACGGAAATGATATATATATATATATATATATATATATATATAAGTTTTGATAAAATTTAAATAAATACACAGCTAATAAATACACAGCTCTACGAAATTGTTACTTTTTTAACCTATTCCCTAATATTAAATAAGTCGCATTACTTATATAGATTTAGAAAAAATAAAAATAAAACAAAATATTTTGGACTTTTTTATACGGTGATATGAAATAAGTCACTTTACTTATATATTAGCAAAAAGTAAAAAGAAAAAAATAATTATACAGAAACAGTGATTAGAAAATACAGCATGGTGGTTGGCCCATTGAACGGCCGAGTTACAAGCTGTAACCTAACTCCACCACCCTGTCTCTGTTACTTCATGCTCAATCGACTGGTGCCACCCCTGCGTTTAGAAATATCAATTTATAGTCCCCAATATTATATTTATTATTTCCTTGGGTCTTCGTAATCTTCCGTATTATTCGATAAAATTTAAATAACAATTACTAATACTATGTCAAATTGGACTAGGATAAATACAATATTCTACCAAATTTAATATTTTCCGGATTGGTAGGTGGAAAACTGGGTTGGAGGAGTGGGCTCTCGCTCCAAGAATGTTCCGCCGTTTTCTTCCTCTTTCTTCGCCGGATTGTAGTTGGCGTTGGCTCTTTCGTTTCCTTCCTCTGCCTAATCTGATTCTTCAGATTCTTCAATATCTGATTCTTCAGATTTTTATTGGTTTTTCTTCGATTTTCTTCAAAGCAATCTCTGCTTTGTGTTTGGTGATTGAATCAGTTTGTCGAGCGTGGTTTTGATTCTGATAGTTTCTTTCAGATTGTTCTTTTCTGTTCCTTCTGATAATCTTCTGATTATATTTGGTGATTCTTTAACTGTTCTTTATCGGTTTGTTCTGATCAGTTTGTTCTGTTAGTGCAGTGAATGAAAACAGAGCAATTCACTGTAAGTCTTTAAGATTATGGACATGAATAATGAAGAGTTTTCGGCTCTTCGTCCGGTGACCGGTATGCCTAATCAGTTAAATAGGAAGTTTGTCGAGTTATTCAAGACAGGTGATAACGCAAAGACTTATAAGTCTGAATTTATTCATAAAACAGAGCAACAATTCTCTGTTCAGTTTAGTGAAGAAGTTAAACAGAGTCTATTAAAAAACTCTAAAACAACGTTAATCGGAAAATTCAGTACTGGTATTCCAAAGAAGCAGAAGTTAGATGCCTTTTTGGAAAATTTGAAATTTTGTGGTTCATACTGGTACAAGGTTTGGGATTCTCACCATATCTTCTTCGAGTTTGTTTTAAAAGAAGATGTGGCAAAGCTCTGGTCTCGTAGCATATGGCGGTTTGATGATATGGTGATGAGGGTTCTGAGATGGAGACACAATTTCAATAAAAAGATCGAAGATCCAACTGTGTTGCTGTGGGTAAGGTTCGAACAACTGCCAGAATGTCTGTTTGATTCTAATCTGATTCATGAAATAGCCTCTGCTATTGGCCCAGTGTATAAGGTTGTTGTGCCTAATGAGAACCGTGCCCATGCTGGTGTATGTTACGCACAGGTAGAAGTTGATGTGTCGAATCCTTTACAGAGACGAATGTGGATTGGATTCGGGGTTAACGATGGCTACTGGATATCAATTAGCTATAAGAATGTTCCGATGTATTGTTCAAACTGTTATCATATAGGACATTCTTGTTCTGACTGTAAGAAGGGTAGGGCTCGTGAGGTCTTGGAAAAGAATGAGATTCAGGCTGATAGTCAGATTTGTAATAAGAACAATGGAGAGAAGGTTGATAATGTTGTGATTAGTAAGAATTCCGAGGAATTGGT
Source organism: Limnanthes douglasii subsp. nivea (assembly GCA_036936605.1). NCBI lineage: Eukaryota > Viridiplantae > Streptophyta > Magnoliopsida > Brassicales > Limnanthaceae > Limnanthes > Limnanthes douglasii. The sequence continues at coordinate 131,046,999 of JAUPFV010000002.1, forward strand.
TCCATCTGTTGATATGGGTCCATCTGTTGCTAGGGAGATTACTAAAGAAACTCTTAAAGTTTATAAAAGGAAACTGAAATCAATTGTTGTGCAAAATGATTTGGAGGATGGAATTAAGGAAAGCAATGAAGAGAATTCTCATTTGATTGCCAATGTTGATAATATTGTTCATCAGAATTCTAATATTGGTAATACAAGCAGTGATACTAGTAATGGTGTGATTGAAGCTTTAAAGAAGATTGAAGAAATTACATATGTGGATGAGGATTCTCATGAGACTAATACAATGACTTCTAATAAATTGAAACATTGTGAATCTCCAGATCCTAATAGGGGTAGCTGCTCTCCACAGAATAGCTTCAGTGAGATTCTTTCTTCTAGGCTGAAATCTGCAAAGAAAAATGGATCAAAAGAAAAGTTAAGAATCAAGTCTCTTGTGTTAAGAGACAAAGCTAGCAAGTCTTACTCTGATAATGATCAGAGTGATTAACTGGAATGCTCGTGGTGTGTCTAACAGACCCACCTTGAGAAGATTAAAATCAATTAAGAGTTCTGAAAATATCAAAGTCATGGTGATTCAAGAGCCTATGTCTAAAGGGGAAAGGATTAATGTTGTTGCTGAAGTTCTGGGTTTTGATAATTATGTTGCTAACATATCTGACAAATTGTGGATTTTTTGGGTCTCTGAGGTTAACATTAAGGTCATTCTTAATGCTGAGCAGTGTATTCACATGGAGTGGGAGTATCCTAATATAAATGAGTTATTCTATGTTAGTGCTGTTTATGAAAAATGTAGCAGATTGCAAAGGGTGGATCTTTGGAACTGTATTAAGTCTATCTGTGTTAATGAGAAGCCTTGGATGTGTGTAGGGGACTTCAACACTATTTCTATGCATGATGAGCAGTTGGGGTGTATTACTTCTAGTCAATCTAGCATGAATGACTTTAATGATATGATCAGAAGCTGTAATCTACATGATGCTGGTTTTTGTGGTTCTAAGTACACTTGGGCAAGAGGTAACAAATGGCGAAGGCTGGATAGGGCTCTTGTTAATGACAAATGGGTGGAGGTGTTTTCTAATACTCAGGTTTTGCACATGGCCAGAACTTGTTCTGACCATGCGCCTCTTTTAATTATGGTTAAGACTAACAATGATATAAACAATGTTAATAAGAAAAAGAATTTTAGATTTTTAAACTTCTGGTGTAATGATGAATCCTTTATAAGTACTGTGATGCAGGATTGGAGTATGCCACTGGTTAGTCATCCTAGTAAAACGTTCTGGTATAAGCTCAGAAGATTGAAGGGGTGTCTTAAGAAATGGAGCAATGAAAAATTTGGTAATATTTTTGATAGTGTGAAAGAGGCTGATTCTAAGGTCAAAGCCATGGAAATTCTTCATTATTCTAACAATGATATGCAGTCTGCTTCAAACTTAGCTATGGCTAATGCTTTATATATCAAGGCTCTAAGGAATGAAGAATCTTTCCTAAGGCAAAAATGCTTTAACAACTGGCTTCATGAAGGTGATGCTAATTCTAAAATCTTTTACAGTTATATTGCTAAGAAAAAAAGAATGAATGAGATAAGAAGTGTTAGAGATGGTGATACCTGGATCCTGGATAAGCAAGGGATTGGTGTCTCTGCTGCTGATTACTTCAAAAGTATTCTTACTGCTGATCCCTATAATAATAAAGATGAAGAGGTCAGGCTTTTAAATGATGTGCATTTTGACTGTATTCCTACTTTAGTTTCTTCTGATGACAATAGTTTGTTGCTCAGTGAAGTTACTGAGGATGAAATTTGGGGTGTTATTTGTAATATGAAGGGGGACAGTGCCCCTGGAATTGATGGTTTTAACCTGATGTTTTTTAAATCCTGTTGGCAGATTATTAAAATTGACCTTTGCATGGCTTTTAATACCTATATTAAAGGATGTCCTATTCCTTCTGGTATATTTGCTACAGGCATTTGTTTAATACCTAAAAAGTCTAATCCTATTTGGTGGGATAGTTATAGACCAATTGGTCTGTTCACTATGGTTAATAGAATATTTTCTGCTCTTGTGAACTCTAGAATGTCTGCTATTCTTTCTAAAGTTGTGTCTAAGTGTCAGTCTGCTTTTGTTAAGGGAAGGTTAATTCATGACAATATCCTCTTGGCTAAGGAGTTACTTTTTGACATTAATAAAAGGCCTAAAAGGGGTAATATGGTTGTCCAATTGGATATGTCTAAAGCCTTTGACAGGCTGTCTCATTCCTTTATCTTAAAGGTTCTATATTCTTTTGGTTTTAATAGTGGATTTGTTAATCTAATTAAAAGTTTAATTTCTGATGTTCATATTTCTGTGCTGATTAATGGGGACTCCTATGATTATTTCAAAATGAATAGAGGTATTAGGCAAGGAGATCCTATTTCTCCTAGCCTGTTTATCCTTAGTGAAGAGTTTCTTAGTAGGGGCCTTGATAATCTTTTCAGAACTAATCCTTCTATTGGGTACAGTTCAAGATGTTCTTTAGTCATTCCATGCTTAATTTTTGCTGATGACATCTTAATTTTCTCTAATAGCATGTCTACTTCTATAACTTTACTTAGCAATTTTCTAGATTTGTATCAGGCAGCTTCTGATCAAGCTATAAACAAGACTAAGACAAAATTAATTGTATCTAGTAAGCTTCACTTTTCTAGGAGGCAAGAGCTTAAACTTCAGACTGGTTTTGAGGTTGACTTTCTGCCTCTTTCTCATCTTGGAATTACTATTGCTAATAATAACAAGGCCAATGTATTTCTTCCTTTACTTAATAAAATTAATGACAGAATTTCTATCTGGGAGAGCAAAGTTCTATCCTATGGTGGTAGGCTTTCTCTTATCACTAATGTTCTTCTGCCTATTGTTTACTACTGGTTGCAATGCTGTGATCTGCCTAAGTCCATCATCTATAAGATTAATCAGATTTGTAACAGTTTCCTATGGAGGTCTAAGCATGGTCAGAAGGCAATTCATTGGTCCACTTGGAGCTACATTTGTAAGCCATTTAACGAGGGTGGTCTAAATGTTAGGTCCATTATGGATGTACAGAATTGCTTTTCTCAAAAGCTGTGGTTCTTATTCAGAATGAATGATAGTCTATGGGCTAATGCAATGAATGATATTTACTGTAAATGCAATCATCCTCTGTATGTTAAAATGAAAGGATCTCTTGTATGGAAGAGATTATGCAGCATAAGAGATCAGGCAGATAAGAATGTTACCTGGTCTTTGGGCAATGGCAATATCGACTTCTGGAAGGATTCTTGGCATGGTATGCCAGCTATTGCTACTGAGCAAAGTGTGTCCTGGTACATAAATGTAAAAGTTAATTCCTATTGGCATAGTAATGGTTGGTATTTGAATGATGTTCTGAACTTTATTGATTCTGATAGAGTCAGTAAAATTATGAATACTTACATTGTTGACAAGGAGGATGCAATTCGATGGATTGCTTCTGACAATGGGCATTTTAACCTGAAGTCTACATGGGAGCAATTAAGAGATAAGTGCACTGTCTCAACTATATATATGAAGCTTTGGAATTCAAAAATCCCTAGAAAGTTTTCTTTTATGACTTGGAGGATTTTACAGAATTATGTATCTGTTGACTCTATAATGATTAAGAGGCATTTTACTTTGGTTTCGAAATGTGTTTTCTGTGAGCATTGTGAAGACATGAACCATTTGTTCATAAGTTGTTCTTTTGCCTGGCAGATATGGAACTGGTTTTCAGTTTCTTTTAAGATTATCATTAAGAGAAATATGGTTGTTTCACATGTTTTAAAGTGCTGGTTTAGCTATTCTAAGGCAAAATTTCATATTACTCGTTTAATACCTCAAATCATATTTTGGATAATTTGGAAGGCCAGAAACATGTTTAAGCATAGTGGTATATGTATGAGTGTTCCTAAGGCCATTGATAAAATTATTTCTATCATTAAGGGTCTAGACATTAAGGGTTCATTTAACCTAAAGCACTGGTCTGGTGTTAATAATACAGGTTATATTCTTGGATGCGAAAGCTCAATTAAAAAGAAGGTTATGCCAACGTACCTGAAGTGGTCTCGCCCGTTAGCTGGTCGAATAAAGCTGAATGTAGATGTGTCTTGTATCCACAACGGCGAGTCAGCTGCTGGAATCGTGTTCAGGGACACGGAGGGTGTGATCTTGGCTGCCTATGATTATCTTCTTGGCAAGGCGTCCCCGCTTCAGGCTGAAACTCTAGCATTGCTGTTAGGGCTTGTTATCTGCTTCAAGGAGGGTTGGAACTGCGTCGATGTCGAATCTGACTCCCAGATTCTTATCAATCAGATTGCTTCTCGAGTTGATCATGAAGATTGTATCTTGCGATTTTGCAGAGGGGCATTGAGACCTGATATGGCTATTGCTCACATCTCAAGGGTCCAGAACCAAGCGGCGGATTGGCTCGCGAAGTGGACCCTTAAGTGTAAGCAGAAAGTGATCTTCAACAATCAATCTGCTCCTCCTGGGTTGCTCGCCATAACTTTTTTAGAGAGTTTAGATCTGGGGTATGTAGTAAGGGTCTGAGGTTGATGAATTGGTTGTTGGAGACTGATTTGCTGATTAGGGTTTGGTTGGAGGGAGGGCTGGTGTTGGGAGGCGAAAGAAAGAGGAAGAAGAAAGAGTTGTTGTCTCTGATTAATTTAGGGTTAGGTTTATTGACCGATTAGTCGATTTTGACTGTATTGAATCTAATAGTTGGGCCTTTTATGGGCTGAATCGGGTTTTCATTAATAAAGGGTATTATTTTGCTTAAAAAAAAAATTCTCCGGATTAGGTGTCAACAAGTTTTCTCTGAAAATAATAATATATATTTTGGTGAGTATTTATTTTTTTAAATGATTTAATAACAAAATGGCATAAAATTTGGGATCCAAAATATTTACATGTTAATATAAAGTCGGAGTGATTTGTATTTATATAAATAATCGAAGATGTATCTTTCTATTTTTCATGCTAAATTAGCCATCAGTTTTTTTATGTTTCGTGTTTGTTGAAAATTATTTTATATATATATTTCTGTTTTCCGTTGATTTTTATGTTTTAAAATTCTACATATTTAACTTTATTCACTTGCGTTGATATCTTAAATCATAAATATTTTATTTTTTTATTTGGTTTTCAAATTTTCGCCAATAATATATATTTTATAAAATTGAATATTATTGTCAGAATATATATGCATTTATAACAAAAGAATTAAAATGGATCAAGCATCTCATTGAGGTGGGTGAGCTTTCTTCTCTCCCAAGAAACCTCTTCTTGGAATTCCTATCTTTCCTATGAATCTTCAGGCCATCTCTTCTTCCTTGGTTCTATGAATCCTTGCCATTGATTCCAATACAAATAAGCTTCCCATAATAGAAGAGTTCACTGCTCTTCATCATGAAATCGGATCTTCAAAAACTAAGAAATCTTACGCTGAAACTGTCAGGCAGTCCACCTCTGATCCTAGTCTTGAACTCAAGCCTGAGTTTTGTAAGGAAACAGATGACCACTTCACAATACTATACTCAAAAGAAGTTAAAGATTTTTTTCTAAAAAAATCAACTACTACAATTATTGGTAAGTTCAGTGAAGGTATCCCAAGAAAATCAGTGCTAGAAGGTTTTCTTCAAACCTTCAAATTCAAAGGAACTTACAAGTTTATCAGCTTCGACTCGAGGCATGTTTTTATTGAGTTCCACTATAAAGAAGATGTTAGCAACATTTGGTCCAAAAATGTTTGGAACATAGAGGGAAAGATCATGAGAATCTTAAGATGGGATTTTGAATTCAACAAAAAATTTGAGAGCCCAAGGTCTTTGGTGTGGTTTCGTCTTGAAAGGGTTCCTGAATTCATGTATAATAAATCGAGTATATATAACATGGCTTCAACAATTGGTACTACTTACAAAGTAATTGTTCCTGAAAATAAAGCTGCCATGAATGCATGCTTTGCCCATGTTGAGATTGATGTCTCCAGAAGACTAAAATACAGATTGTGGACAAGCTTTAGATCAAACGATGGCTGCTGGATCAACATAAGTTACAAAAATGTGCCACCATACTGTAACGTTTGTTATCATGTGGGTCATAAAGAGGAAGAATGTAAAAAGATTGAAAAGATAAATCAGCAAGATAAGGAAGATGAGAATGCTGAAAAACGTAAAGAAAGTGTTACGGATAATGCCAAGGATAACAGCAAGAAAGAGTTAAGAATATCATCAATAAATGAAGTTAATGATAAAGAAGTTAATGATAAAGAAGAAACTTTCCAGGAGCCAAGAACGTCTCTTAATAGTTCTAGTAACATTCAAACCTTTAGCAAAGTATATAGAAGAAATCCGAAATCAGTTATAACAACCAAGGATAAAGATCTTGGGACAAAAGAAGATAGAAGTGTTGATTGTGGTCAAAACAATAATTCTGCTGAAAACAACACGGAAGTTATAGAATCCTTGCATATGATTGATCAAGACTTTGCTCAAAGCAACCTTCAGTTTGAAGAAAACAATATGGTTACTGATTATGAAAACATTGGCAGCTGTGAAAACTCTCTCAGAAACCCTTCCTACAATAGTGACTTTGGCACCATCATCAGTGGAAAGCTAAAGTCTAAAATGAAAAGAAGAAAATCCAAGAAGTTTACCATCAATTCTCTGTCCAAGAAAGGAGAAAAATTGAAACAGAAATCTCTATCAGATTATGATAAAGATAACTAACTGGAATGCTAGAGGTTTGAATAATAAGCCTACTTTGAGAAGGCTCCATTCGATTATCAAAGAAAACAAATCAATTTTTTTGTCTATTCAAGAACCCATGGATGATGTTAGTAAGATGGATGGTGTGTCAATTGTTCTTGGCTTCAAAAAATCCTTTTCAAACTGCTCCAACAAGGTGTGGATCTTCTGGGATGAGGATGCTGAAATTAGTGCTCTTAAAGATCATGATCAACTTCTTCATATGGCTGTTTCTTATCCTGATTGTGATACTATCTTCAGTTTTACTGTTGTCTATGCTAAGATTCAACGTTTGCTTAGATTAGATCTTTGAGATCAGATGAGAATGGTTACTTCTGATGAGGTTCCTTGGATCATTACTGGTGATTTTAATACCATCACGTGCTCTGAGGACCAAATTGGTTGTTCTACTTATGATCATGTTAGTACAAATGACTTCAATGATGTTATAAGGCAGCGTAAGCTTGAAGATGTATGGTACATTGGCTCGAGATACACATGGAATAGAGGCACTCATTGGAAACTACTGGATAGAACTTTGACAAATGAGTTGTGGATCAACATTTTCAAAGAAACCTAGGTGTCTCACATGGTCAGAACTTGTTCTGACCATGCCCTCTTTTTAATTCAGTCTAGCTTTAATTCAAATTATATCAATTGGAAGAAAAGTTTCAAATTTATTAATGCTTGGACTAATGATGATAGTTTCTTAAGCATTGTTAAACAGAATTGGAACATGGCTTGCAAGGGTAACTAGGGTCAGGTCTTTTGGTATAAGCTGAGGAGACTTAAAAGCTGCTTAAAGAAATGGAATACTAATACATTTGGAAACATTTTCAGTAAGGTTGAAGAAACTGCTGAGATGGTAAAGAGAATGGAAAACATTCACCTTGATACCAATAGCAATGCTTTTAAGGTTGATCTCTCAAAAGCTAACAACATGTATATGAAAGCCCTCAGAAATGAGGAGAGCTTCTGGCATAAAAAATGTTATAATGGTTGGCTTAGAGATGGTGATGGTAACACTAAGCTTTACCATGCATATGTGTCAAAAAGAAGAAGGCGTAACATCATAAAAGGGATAAAAGATAATGGGGTTTGGATTGATAATCCTGTTGATCTTGCTAACTCTGTTGAATGTTTTTTCAAAACTATCTTATCTTCTAACTTTTACACTAACAGAAATGAGGAAGTCTTCTTAATGCAGGATGAAATCTTTAACAATATTCCAAATCTTGTTAAAGAAGAGGACAATGATTCCATTATCGGGCAAACCAACAGAGATGAAGTTTGGAGTATAATTGCAAAAATGAAAACTGATAGTGCAGCAGGGCTTGATGGTTTTAATATCTTCTTTTTTAAAACTTGTTGGTCTATTATTAACATTGATCTTTGTAATGCTTTAAAATTTTATCTCTCAGGAAACAACATACCATGTGGTGTCTTTGCTACTGGTCTTTGCCTAATCCCTAAAAGCCCTAACCCAACTGGTTGGAACAACTACATACCAATAAGTCTTTGTACCATGTTTAATAGAATATTTTCAAACTTAATCAACTCTAGATTATCTAATATCATGACTAGCATTGTATCAAAGATGCATGGAGCCTTTGTTAAAGGCAGGCTTATACATGAAAACATCTTAATCACAAAGGAGATGCTTCATGATATTGATAGAAATCCAAAAACTGGAAATGCTATCATTCAACTTGATATGTCGAAAGCATCTAATAAGTTATCTCATGCATTCATTCCAAAAAATTTATCATGCTTTGGGTTTTCTGAAAATTATATTAATTTAATAAAGAATATGATTACAAATGTTCATATTTCTGTTCTTATTAATGGTTCAGTCAATGGTTACTTTTAGGCATGACAATGGGCCGTCCGCGGGCCGAGTTCGGGCCGACCCGCTTTTTTTACACTTGAGCCCGAACCCGGTCCGACCCGCTCCCGGGCTCATATTTTCAAACCCGAGCCCGTCCGCTAATGTCCACCGGTTAACCCGGCCCGACCCGGGACATTAATTTTAATATTTTTTTTAATTAATTTTAAATATATTAATTTATTTTTTAAATATATTATTTTTATTATACATATAAATATTATTTTTATATATATTTTATGATTTTCGGGCCGGAACGGGCCGGACAAATTTGAAACCCGAACCTGGTCCGACCCGGTTGCGGGTTATAATTTCTGAACCTGAACCCGGCCCGTTCTAAGTTCGGGCCGGACAAAACCCGGGCGGGCCGGGTCGGGTTAGACAACACCCGAATTGCCACCCCTAGTTACTTTAAACAAAAGAAAGGTCTTAAGCAAAGAGATCCTTTGTCTCATCGCTTGTTTATCCTAGCTGAAGAGGTTTTGCTTAGATGGATCTACAATCTTTTTGATAATAATAAAAGTCTACTCTATGCTTCTAGATCAAACTTCTTGGTGCCCTGCCTGGCCTTTGCAGATGATGTCTTGATCTTCACAAATTGCAAGCCTAGTTCCATTGTTCTGCTAAGCAACCTATTGGACAAGTATCAAATTATCTCTGGCCAAGCTGTTAACAAGGAAAAACAAAGTTGATTATATCCAGAAGAGCTAATCAATCAATTATAAACAGCCTCAAGATCAATGCAGGCTTCAATACAGACACTCTTCCATTCAAATACTTGGGGATAACTATTGCTAGAAACAATAGAGGGAAGTATTTATCTACCCTTCTTGACAAAATCCAGGATAAAATTATAGATTGGGACCTAATTAACTTGTCCTTTGGGGGGAGGTTAACCTTAATCACCCATGTTTTAATGAAAATCATTTACTATTGGATGCAAAACACCCTTGTCCCTAATAATATCATCAAGAAAAAGAATCCTACTTTAACAAATTCTTGTGGAGATCAAACTATAATGTTAAAGCCATCCACTGGTCAAACTGGAATCATCTTTGCAAACTCTTTGTTGAGGGTGGCTTAAACATTAAATGTCTAAATGATATTCAATTAATATTCTCTCACAAGCTGTGGTTTATTTTCAGGAAAAACAATAGCCTTTGGGCCTCTATGATACACAAGACATACTGTACTGATTCTCATGCCCTAAGAGCTAAATGCAAAATCACTGACTCAACTGTATGGAAAAGACTCTATGCTATCAAAAACTCTGCTGAAAAAAAAAACATTAAATGGAGGCTAGGATGCAAGGACTTTTGGTTAGAAGACTGGCATGACAAACCCCCAATGATAAGTGATCATAACTCTCATAACAGGTATCTAAATGCTAGTGTAAATTCTTTTTGGAAAAACAACAGTTGGGATTACAATGTTTTACACAATATATTGCCTAATGATAGAGTCAATCACATTTCAAAATATAAAATTGAAACTACTAAACCTGACAAAATCATTTGGAGACTTTCTAATAACGAGGAGTTTGAAACAAATTCTACTTGGGAAAGTATTAGAAACACATATACAAAGTCAGGCCTTTTCTACAAAATCTGGAGTCCTTCAATCCCTAAAAAATATTCTTTCTTATGTTGGAAACTCTTAAAAGGTTATATCCCTATTGATAGTATTATCATGAAAAGGCATACCAATATGGCCTCAAAGTGCCAATTCTGCAACAACTGCGAAGAGAAAACCCATCTCTTTGTAAGTTGTTGCTTTGCTTGGCCACTTTGCAACTATTTTAGTTGCCTTTTCAAGATCAATATTGGAAGGCATATGGCCATTTCTCATGTTTTTCATTCTTGGTTCTGGTTCTCTAAAAGAAAAAGACATATAACTCACATCATTTCTCAAGTCATATGCTGGGTCATTTGGAGAAACAGAAACTGGTCAAAGTATTATGGATCTCCCGATTCTGTCAAGAAAGCTATTGAAAGAATCCCCTATATTATCAAGAGCATGGACATGATTAATATGTTATCATACAAAATTTGGACTAATGCTTATCGTGCTGGTGTATCCCTAGGTTGTAACTCAGAAATAAACAGCAGAGAAGTTCCAACATACCTGAAATGGATTGCCCCAAATCCAGGAAGAATGAAGCTAAATGTTGATGGCTCGTGCAACATATTTGGAGAATCTAGCACTGGCGTTTTGATTCACAATTCTGAAGGCGACATTTTACTGGGTTCTGGCACTCTTATGGGTAAATTGAATCCCCATTTTTCTGAAATCAGTGCCCTAATCGAGGGATTGATTAAATGCAGATAAAATAAATGGATTGAAGTTGATGTGAAATCAGATAACTTGATTCTGATAAACCTAATCGCTAATAGAAATGAAGCATGGTACCTGAAAGCTTCGTTGGATATTTGTAGATCCTTAATCCATTCAAAGATGTCGATCAGACATATCTCTCGAGTTCAAAATCAATGTGCCGATTGGATTGCCAAAAACCTGATCAACAAGAAGAAAAACCTTCAATTCGTTAATCCTCCGGATGAGCTTCGTACTATAGCCTTGCTGGAGAGTTTGGGTATGGGTTTTGTCACCTGACTGTTGAAATGCTTTGGCGAAGACGAAGAAATTGTTCTTGGGAAGAAGAAGCAAAAGTTTAAAAGTTTAGGCGCCTTCTGTTTTTGCCCTATAGTCCCTATCAATTTTTCGTTTTTCAATTTAACCCCCAAACTTTATAATTTCGCTTAATTTAGTAATAAAAATCATTACTTGCCAAAAAAAATTAAAAACCAAATATAAAACAAAAGTCTACCATCTGAACGATAAACAGGACAATGGCACGTACGAAAGACTAAATATATATAAATAATAATAATAAAAAAAATTACTAAAAAAATAAAAATGTGATAAAAATTTTGAAACATAAAATATCTAGAGGTAATTTTTTGACATTCTCAATATATAATGCTAGCGGTGAACATGTAGGACTAAAATAGGAATATATGAAACCTAAAAACCAAAAATGTAATTATTCCAAACATTTTCTCTATCTTCACGCATTTTCTTTTGTATATATACACCCACCATCAAGTACTGTTTTCCTCACATATGCAATCTCTGTTTCTCTCTCTACAACTGTAAAGCTTTAAAACAAACATCAAGAGATCTTTTAACAATAATGGAGGCACTGAAAGTAAAGTTGATCTTTGTAGTAATAATGGTGGGTGTGATGGCCTTGTCTGAAATCTCAAAAGTATCTGCAGCAACAGCTGATTCTCCAGCTCCAAGTCCAACATCTGATGCTGCTACTACTTCTTCTTTTGTCTCGACTCTCTTTGGTTCAATTGCTGTTTTGGCTTATGGGTTACTCTTTTAAGCTGATAACAATATTGAACTTTCATGATTCTGCTGTGGGGTTTTGATTCTTCTTTGTTTTAGTTATTGTATTTAATTGTTTAAGATTGTGATTGGTATTGTTTGTATTTTGTATGATTAGAAGTTAATTAATCTTATGTAACTGGAATTTAATGTATTGTTATTTTTATATAATCTTACTGAACTTTATTGTTTTGTAGGAGTAGCTGTTTTGGATTTGTAGATTTTCAACATTTTGAAATATCGAATCAAGTAGCTTATATGAAGTGATAATCTTGCATCATAGAAGTTTCTCGCTTTTTACCATTTTTAATAGACTTACAAGTTTAATTTTACTTTATCTATATTTTTAATACGAACTTTTTATTAATTTGAGAAATAATAAAAAGATTCCAATATGTTTGACCAAAATTGAAAATTGTCAACAAATATTGGACCAAAACATAAAATTGAAATGAAAATTGAAAAGAAGCCGCCATCAAAGATGTCTCCAGCCTTGTGAAACAGACCGAAAATTCAACTAATCCCTTTAATAGAAAATGAACGAACTCAGCAAATTTCATTAGGAAGGAAAACGAATTTAGAAGAGGGCAAGAGTGCAGCTCTGAGGAGCGGGATCCAATCCTCAATTCGAGCGAAACAGAGCAGACAAAATCAGCATCATTTCGACTTCCTATTTCCCAGATTCTGACCTCCAGAAGACTCGACTTTAGAGCATTTGATTAGGCTTCCGAAGCTCATCACCACCCTACTTTAACGAACAGAAGCAGAGCATTTGATTAGCCTTGCAAGGACCTAAAGCTTAGAGCATATTTCTAAAAAAACTGTCACAGGATAGAAGAATTAACCAGCATTGATATAGTCCAATCCTAAGCTTTCCAGAAGCATAATAGACATCAGACCATTAGTAGCTGAAAGATGATTGAACTTCTGGTTTTGATTGCAAGACAAAGTCCATTTCGCAAACCAGTTTGAGGCTTGGTTTTGGACTCTGGAAATATGTCTTAAAGACATTTTAGGATGGATAAGCTTCATGCAACTAGAGATAAAGAAATCGAGATAGCATACTGCATTGCCCTCAGCAAGAAGATTGATAAGAAGGAGACTGTCTGACTCAATATCCGCATCAGACCAGTTGTTTTATTTACAAATTATCAGACCTTCTAAAAGGGCTATGGTCTCAGCAAACAAAGGATTTAATTTGCCAAAAATGACACGAGATCCTATAATGATATCCCCTTCCCAGTTTCTGAACAAAATCCCTCCACTTGACTCCCCAGTATGAATGTAGGATCCATCGATATTCATCTTAATCTTGTCGTTCGCCGGAGGAATCCATTGAAGGTATTTTGGTTTAGTCTTCTGTTTTCAGTCGATTTGCATCCTAGCGCTATACTGGGTTTAAAAGCATTTGACCAGTGCTTGCTGGACAATTTGTTAGACATATCAATTCCTATTATGATTCTAATCATCCTGTCAATAGAACATTTTATGGTATCATGGTTTCTTTTGTATTTCGAATTATTTCTGTTGTTCCATATGACCCAGCAAATTATTTGAGGTATTATATGAGTCACATGATTTTTTTAGAAAGTCAGAACCACATTCTAATCAAATGAGTTAAGACCATGTGGCGGCCAATATTAATCTTGAATACAAAACCAAAGTAGTTCAAAATCTGCCAGGTAAAACTGCAACTTACAAATAGATGGTTTTTCTATTCGCAGTTGTTGCAGAACTAGCATTTTGATGCCATAGAGACGTGCATTTTCATTAAAATGGAATCAATAGGAATGAAGTTATTGATAAGTTTCCAACAAAGAAATGAAAATTTCATGGGAAGGTTGTGGCTCCAAATCTTCTTGAATAAGGTGAACTTATTGTGCTTTGTTATGACACTGTCCCACATTAGATTGATATTGAAGTTGTTGTCATTAAGACGCCTCCAAGACTATTTTATCATCTACATCAGGGTTAATCTTGAACTTCTTAATATGATTGATTCTATCACAAGGAAGAAAGATTTCGAGTTCAATTATGTCCCAGTTATTGTTATTCCAGAAAGAATGCACTTTAGCTTCAAGGTACCAACTGTTGGATTCGTTGTTGGTGTGATTAGATAAGGGAGGAAAGTTATGCCAGTCTTCTAGCCAGAAATCCATATTGCATTTCCCAAGAATCCATTTGATATTACATTCCGCTTGATCTTTAATACCTATTAATCTCTTCCAAACCAGAGAACCAAGATTTTTGCAGTTAGTTTTTAAAGGATGAGTATTAGTGCAGCAAATGTTATGCATTATTATAGACTACAAACTGTTCTTTTTTCTGAAAAGAAACTAGAGATTTTGAGAGAAGGTGAGCTGAATGTCAGTCAGCGATTTGATGTCCCCCTTTCTCAAAAGGTTTACAAATATAGTTCCAATTGGTCAAATGAATAGATTTTTCATTATAATTTTACCTCCATATAAATCTATTAAACGTAGTTTCCAATATTTTGAGGATAGTTTTAGGGAGCAGGCTGTTTTGCATCCAGTAATATGTTATTGGAAGCAAGACAAAAGAAATTAGGGTAATTATACCTCAATAAGACAAGTGATTAGAGTCCCATTCATTTATCTTGTCATTAACTTTATCAATAATAGGTTTAAAGTTCTTTCCTTTGTTATTTCCACAGAGAGTGATCCCCAGGTAGTAAAAAGGAAGAGTGTCAACTGCGAAGCCAGTCAGAAGCTTTAGGATGCTGATCCTCAATTGATGAGTTCTTGCTGAGGTAATCAATTTGGTCTTTTCTTTATTGATTGCTTGCCCAAAAATAAATTGATATTTGTCCAATAACCTGCTTAACTTGTCTATAGAGGAGGTCAAACTATTAGTAAAAATAAGAATATCATCAGTAAACACGAGATAGGGAACTAGGTGATCTGTTTCAGAAGCATATCACATATTTTTGTTAGATCTAAAGAGGTTATAAATCCCTCTGATTAGAACTTCCTCATAAAGAATGAAAAGGCTAAGAGATAATTGATCTTCTTGCCTTAATCCTTTCTTCTGATGGAAGTAACCAACAACAGCCCCATTGATTAGAATAAATATGCTAACATCAGAAATAATCTTCTTTATTAAGTTTATAAAAGCATAAGAGAAGCCAAACATGATAGAACTTTAAGGATGAAAGCATGAACCATTCTTTCGAAGGATTTAGACATATCAAACCGAATCATGATGTTACCAGTTTTAGGTTTTCTTTTAATATCATGAATAAGATCCTTCACAATCAGGATGTTTTCATGGATTAGTCTACCTTTGATAAAGGCTCTTTGAGTATTGGAGATAATGTTAGGAAGAATTTTGGCTAATCTCGAGTTAATAAGATTATACAAGACTATGTTAAACATTGAGCACATGCTAATTGGTCTGTAGTTTTGCAAGCGAGTAGGATAAGAAGTCTTAGGGACAAGGAAAATTCTAGTAGTAAAGACACTAGTAGGAATTCTATTACCTTGAAGATATGAGTTCAAAGCATTACAAAGATCTTCATTGATAATATTCCAACAAATTTTGAAAATAAAGATGTTAAAGCCATCGATGCCAGCAACACTGTCATTACTCATGGTGTTGATGATGTTCCAAACTTCCTCCTTGTTAGTAGGCTTATACTATATCTATTTTTTACAAACATAAATAATTGGAAGAAAAAAGAAATTTATTAATTAATTTTAAAGGTTAACAAAAATTATTGAGAATGTGAGGCTACATTTGAATTAAATTATTTAGTATATCAAACAACATTATAATTAATTTAAAATATTTTTGTTACATTAGGTAAAGTACAGTAATACATAATCCGTTTTATATTTTTCAAAAACCGTAATATAAAAATACATGTGAAGTTGTTGAGTATTGTCGGTTACTCTATTTTTTAGTTAGATTTTAGTTTAGCTAAACCATTTTAATCAAGAAAAAATTAAATAGTTTTAGATTAAGTCTATCCAAAAATTATTATAAGTCTAATTATATATTTATAAAAGATATATTCACTTCAAAATCTCTAATACTACTCAAATTTAAAATCAAACGTTTCCCTCTCACATTTTGCATCTTTATCTTTAACATGAGACTCTCAAGAACATCCAAAGTTCAAAACCCAAACTTTCACAAATAATTCATCATTTCATCTCCAAAAAATAATCAATCAATGGGAAAAGAGAAAGAGTAAGTATTCTTATTTTTAAAGGTTTAATTTCAGTTTTTAGATTTTGTTGATCTTTGGTAGATTTTTATTTAGGTATCAAAATTAGTTAGTTGTAGTGTTATAAGTGAGTTTAGTATGAAATTTGAATGTTTTGTGGTTAATTTTTTGTTCAGCGTTGTTGTTTTGTGTTGATTTGGTGGATTCACATGGTTTTTGGCGAAGAACAAGTTTTCTGAGTTCACTTATGTTCTTCGACGTTGGCAGTGTAATGGACCTACCTCGATAACGCAAATGTATTATACTACCAGCGTTGGACTCTAGCAGCGACATTTTGCGTTGCCAGCGTAAACAATATTGACAACTTTGTCAATATTATTTATGATGACAACGACTAGCGAATACTACACTGCAGTACAAAATGTTATTGTCAGCGTCTCACGTTTGCAATATGATGCATTACGTTGCCGGCATTGATCCATTATAATGCCAGTGCAACGTCAAAATATGTAGGAAGATTGTCTTGTTTTCTTATTTTGAAAATATCTTAAATTATTTTTGGTTGCAGGAAACAAGCAGTAGATCGGAGTTAAGGTCAAATGACCGACATGAGGATTCTAGGGCAATTGAGATGAAAAAAATGCTTCAAAAAAATAGGTGTAATCATGAATAGAAACTGATTCCCCTTCACCGCACCTTAGAGTTCGAACCACATGTCGCAGTTCGCGCGCCACCTTAAGTATGAAGTTGTTAGAAATTAAACTACCACCGTTGTTGTCGAGGAACCTAACACCGAATATTCATCTTTGTCGGACGATGATACAACTTTGGATACTAATGAAGCACCTCCGGTTTACACTGAAATGCCTCTGGTTCCTACCGAAGCATCTAGTAGGCAACTCACACATCTTGACCGTTCTTACCGTTTAAAGAGTTTGTTTTTGAAGTAAAATAATATTGTACTTTTTCTGGATAACATACAACATGAGGTGTACAACAATTTTTCAGAAATGTGAGTTCCAACACCTTATAATGCTAATTATTTCTTTAATTTTGTTTCCACAATTATATTATAACATTCGGTTTTATTTTCGTATTTTTCAATCACGACAAAGTATTAACAATCAGGCGAAGTACAAACTTTTAGGTCGGTGGGACCTTAGTAGGCAACATGTGGTTGTTGATACTATTGTATGATGGACTCCATTATGGCCTCTTATAAGGAACTTGAGCAAGTTCATCACAAACACTCACCTGAACGAGAATTTCTTTGAATGTTGGCATTAGGAGACCAATAATTTCTAGTTCTCATTTGGAGAGATGGACGTCATTTTAGACGACATTTACGTCAGCATTGGCCACCTGGTGGTGGGTTCCTTAGTTGAAATTAAGTCGAGTCCTACTTTTGGCGGTACATACACAAAGTATGCCTCGTCGTTGGAAGTTGTGGAGGTTGATATCCAAAATGAGTTGGAAAATCAAGATAGGAGTTCTAGGCTGAAAATGTTGAGGAATAATTTTTCAACGCCCGGTATTGTGATACTAATCTGGACTATACTGATGCAATGGTCACACAAGCCGCATGTATATACCTGATGTATATATTCGGCTGCACTATTTTTACAAACATTAGCTAGAAGAACGTACAAGATGATTTTATTAGTTTGTTGGAGCACATGGATCAACTAGGTAGTATAGCGTGAGGGGTACTTGTGCGTTAGCGTGACTATACAAGGGGTTGGAAAGAGCGTCAAAGACGTTGCTGGAGATTCTGACAGACTTTCAAGTTTTGTTAGAATTCTGGATGTACAATCATTTCCCATGTTTGCGGCTTCAAGTTAACAATGGTTATAATTCATCTATGCCAAAGCTTCTTACTTGGTCGTCTAAAAAGTATATAAGAGGGAAAGTTAAGCCACAGATGTACTACAACGAGGTCCTTGTCAGTCTCGAGGAGAAAAACATAAGCGTTATTTTTTTGAATTTTTATTTACACAAATGTTTCGCATAGTTTCTTAGTTTATAAGTGTTTGTTCGACGGTAATCTTTCAGCTGTACGAGGATATGAAAGATAGTTTCCCGATCCAGCCGATAGGGTTGTATCATAGTCTTATTTGGCTTATGCATGTTACTGAAGTGTATATTCCGGATCAAGTAATGCCACAATTCGGTTCGGTGCAGGAGAATCCCATCAATATTTGTACACCCGTATAGATCAGAAAAATGGTGACCACTGGTGCCACCCGTGTAACAGGTCGAATTGGGATGATTGTCGAACTTATTTTTTATGTGCTTACAGGTACACTCAACCCTTTATGCCAAACCGTATGGCGTTTACGGTTTAGTACAAAGTGTACGTAATAAAGTTTGGTTGGTTCCATATCACTCCGCGTAGTCTAGGGACGAGGAACATTATATAGACGCTACACACCATAAAAATGTATAATGCAGAACTTGTCCACTTCAGGCACCGAGTTCGTACGATCGACAGTCATTGGCTCCTCATAATATTATCCATCTTGTACCTTGTTTGCACAATATAGTCGTTGCAATCCGTAGTTGTCGATTTCAAACTAAAACGTTTTAATGATGTTGGCTTGGATTTGAATGATTTTGGATGGATTGTTTACTGAATTTGATTTTGGTTTTAAGTTAATTAAATACATGTTTGTTTTATGTTAATGTGAGTTTATTTAATTTATTGTCGAAGGTTTTCAATACATGTTGGTTTAAGTGGATGAGTAGTATTTATTTTTTGTTACAATTTGTAGTCCTGTACCGCCGGTGTAAACATGACATCATCGACAATGGGATTTCTCACAGCCAGTATAAAAACTAGGCACCGCCAGCGCTCTTCATAGTTGGCAGTGTATAAATTTTGCATCTCCGGTGTAATAAAACACTAGCAGTACTTAATTTTGGCATTGACAGTGTTGACTAACGCTTGTTACGTAAAGATCTTGCACCGTTGATGTAACTTTTTTTTTGTAAATCTGGGTAGTATTATAATGTTACCACTGTCGCGCATAATGTGTACGTACTCAAAAAAGTATATGAATATTATGGTAACATTGGACACAAATTAGTTGACACAGTTACCAATATTATATAATTCGCACATAAAATTAGTTGACATATGTGTGTTTACAGTGATGGATAATTACATCCAAGCTCAAGCCTTTTTTCGAACAAATATTTCTCATATTCGCTAGTTCCATCAGAGTTTGAGTAAGATTTTTGGATACAATTGGCTTCCACATCCGCTTTATATTTAATTTGTTACACCACATGATTCACAATATATTTCGTAATTAAGCTTTAAATTATCATACTGAAAACATAGTGCATTTCGCATTCGAGTTGATAGGGAAGTGATGTGTATAATCAAAACTGTTTATCGAATAATCTAACGCGACGACTTCTTCATGTCCGTGTGCTCGGGGCATCATACAACTGGAATACGTTGTTTCCATTCTGTGCTTGAAGTACATTCTACATAAAACTTTGTGACAAAACCATGTATTTCTTCTGGCATCGTGCGTTTCATAAATCAACTAGTTTGAGCAGATGCGCATCTTCGTGAACATTCCAATTTGTATCACCCATGTCTGTGAGTTCTCAAGGTTATGTGATTAGAAGAATGAAACGTCTATTTATTACGATTTTAGACATGGAAAGTGTAATCAAAATAAACCTATCAAAATTTGAAAATGTGTAAAATATGAATAATATAATACCCTTAACCAATCTGCTTATGACTTATTGGATAAAACTAATGTGCATCCCATGGTATGTTAGGATGCACCCACATGATTAGATAGAGTTTTATAAAATTTATAATACTACTAAACCACTAATTTAACATTAAATAAATATTGAAGTTATGAAACTTTTAGATTGTAAGGTTTTAGACGTTTTTTAATTGACCGTAGCGAAGTTAGTGGCACATAATGTTATGAAAAAAATGACAACTATTGGTTTGATGGCGGCCTTAACGAGTATGTATGAAAATTATTCGAAAAATAACAATATATTTCTGATTAACAAACTGTTCAAATTAAATATGGCATAAGGCATTTCAGTTACGAAATACTTGAATGAGTTAAGTGAAATTACGAGTTCTCTACTATCTATCGCAATCAAATTTGGTGGTAGAATTCATGTCTTAATCCTATTGTCTTCTCTACCTAGCAGTTGGGAAGTTATGCGAACTGACATAATTAATTCCTACAGTAAAGATAAGGTAAAATATAATGATATACACAATCTCATGATTGATGAAGAAGTTCGAAGAAATGATTCTGGTGAGTTTTCGAATAATGATGTCACATTTAACGTCAAATCAAGATGCATCTCATCTCAGATAAATCAAAATGTAGGAAGATCTAAATCAAGAATATTGCAAATCAAGAGACAATATAAAGGTCTAAATGGTCCATCAGAAGGTTGGAGCTGCGGCCAAATGAAACATATACATAAATACTGCAAATAAACTAAGAATAATGGTAATAAAAATGCAAATACTGTTACAAAACCCATACAAGATACCTTATTTCTTACTATTGAAAGGCCTATGGATTATTTGGTTCTCAACTTTGGAACTTCTTGGCATACCAATTCAAGTCGAAAACTATTTGTCAGTTATACTACATGTAATTTTAGAACTATTTTTTAGCTAATAATAGACCACTTCATATAGTATGTATTGGAGATGTCAAACTTAAGCATGGCAATATATCAGTCTAGAGAATTCATAAAGTTAGACATGTTCCACAATTAAAAATAAATTTGATTTCTCTTAGACAACTTGATGACGAAGGGCATAATATTTATTTTGGTGGTGATAGATAAAAGGTGATCAATGGATCTATGATAGTGTCTCATAATTACAAGATATATACTTTTAATATATTATAGTCTAAGAGACTTATCTATAGATACTGTTGCACTTTCTAGACTTTAATGATATTTTTAACACCAAAGACTTGAGCATATGAGTGAAAATGACATAAATGTGCTTAAGTCAAACATGAAAATATCTGAATTGAAGACCATTGATAATGATGTGTGTGAGAACTACATACTTTTGAAGCAGAAGAAAGTCAGCTTCGTCAAATTTGGCAAAGCTCCAAAACTTTAGAAGTTAGAGTTGGTGCATACTAATATATGAGGACCGTCTCCAGCTACTACATCATATTTATTAATGAATCGACTAGAAAGTTAGAGGTTTAATTTTTGAAAAACAAAAATGATATATTTGATGTATTTAAGAAATATAAAACCATAATAGAGAATGAAACAAGTATAAAATTTAAGTATCTTAGATTAGATAATAAGGGTGTATTATAGACGGTGAGCTCGCAGAGTAATATGTTAAAATCATAATAGAAAATACTATTTGGGGAACACCACAATAGAACAATATAATTGAGCGCATGAACCAGACCTTAAATGAATGTGCTACAAGCGTGAGGTTGCATGTTAGTTTGCCAAATATTTTTTAGACTGATGGAATCAACAATGCAACTTATCTGATCCATAAAAGACCATCATTTTCATTGAATTTCAAATTTCCAGAAGAAGTATTGAGTGGTAAGAAGGCGAATCTTTTTTTATTAAAATTATTTAGTTGTTTGTCATATGTACATGTTGATTCTAATGTTAGAAACAAAACTAATCTTAAATCTAAGAAATGTCTCTTTATCGGTCATAAAGATGATTTTTTTGGCTATAGATTTTGAGATGCATAAAATCAAAAAATTATACGTAACAAGAATGACATCTTCAATGAGAATGATATGTACAAGCATAAACCAAATACAGTTTAGGAACCAAAGGTAGCAAAGGTTAAAAGATTATGGTGATTTTGGTGAGATTTCTAAAATCAATGTGCATGACAAGGTTGTCAATGACCAATAATATAAAGTGCATGGGATATCATATGCTAGTTTAGTTTCTACAAACCATAGTACTCAGATTCCTACTGTTAGGAGAAGCAAAAAGATACCTAAGATAGTGGATCGATATATACCCTTTGTTCATCATATCTTATTGTCGGATGAAAGTAAGCATAAAAATTATGTTGAAGTTTTGCAAGTTGATAATTCAACAAGTAGTGCAAAATGACATAGAATATTTACTTAAAAATTAAACTTGGTAGCTCATCAAGCTACCAAAAGAGAATAAATTTTGCATAATAAATAGGTGTACGTCGTAAAAACTTATCATTATTGGAGAATTTTTATAAATCTAGTCTTGTTGTGAAGGGTTTTCAACAATAATAAGGTTTAAACTACACTGATATTTTCTCTCAAATTATGAAAGTAAACACAATAAGTTTGTTTTATGAATCGTGTCTACACAAAATTTATATGTTATGTAGTTATATGCAAATATTGAATTCCTTCATGGTGATCTAAAGGATAACATTTATATGATGTAACCACATGGTTTTATTGGAAAAGAAAAGTAAAATTTGATTTGCAAATTGAGGAAAAAATTATATGGTTTCAAACAAGTTCCAAAACGGTGGTAAATAAAGTTTGATAATTTTATGGATACCATCGATTTTACTAAATGTGAATCAGATCATTGTTGCTACTTAAAAATCTTTGAATCATTTTTTGTTATATGTGGATGATATGGTTATTGCAAGACCTAACAGTGAAGAAATAAATTATTTGAAGAAAATATTGTCAAAGAAATTTTCTATAAAGAATTTAGGAGTTGTAAAGGAAATTATTGGTATGAGAATAAAGAGAGATAGCAATAATAATACCTTGAAGTTATCTCAGTAAGAATACGTGAATAAGAATTTGAAGAAGTTTGATATGAAGAATGCCAAACCAGTATAAGCGCTTTTTAGTAGCCATTTTAAGCTAACCACAGACCACTCACATAAGACAACATACGATGAGGCTTTTATGAAGAAGATTCTTTATATATCAACGATTGTGAATCTTATGTATGCCATGGTTTGCACCATATCATATATTGCACATACAGTGGAAGATGTTAGTAAGCATATGAATAACCTAGGATAACAACATATAAGGCAGTCAAGTAGTTACTTTATATATGAAAGGTACTACATATATATCACGTTGTTTCACATGTTCCGATATAAAGATGGAGGTTTACGTTAATGCCAACTTGGCTGAAGATATTTATAGCACAAAAATGTATACGTTGGGTGGTATTGTTGTGAGTTAGGGTTCAAATTTGCATAAGATAGTAGTTTTGTCTACTACTTAGTTTGAATATGTTGCTACTACTGATGTGATGAAGAATATGATATGGTTATAACATGTATTGGATGAATTGAGTATGAAGAAATAAAATAGAGTTTTACATAGTAATAGCAATTATGTTATTTTCTTCGCGAAGAATATGACATACCATTCTAGAATCAAGTACGTGGATATTAAATTTAGTTTTATTCGACATTTAATATAAGATGTCCAGTTGATACTTGAGGAGATTGATGAACCAAATAATCCAGCAAAGATGTTGACAAAACATGTGATCATTGATAAATTGAAGTTATGTGCAACTTTAGTGGGTCTTTGAGCTTGTTGATTGGTTAAGAAAGTTGTTTCACTAATTGGAATCTCATTATTCAGAGTGGACAGAAAGCATGTTGTAATGTGACAGTCTTCAAGTGAGATATTTTTATGTTTGTGTGGAGTCTAGACATGGTCTACTTCACACTTATGAAACATCATAACATAAAATGTAGATCAATTTGTTTAGTGCTCCAATTGTTACTTCAAATTTTGTCTTATTATAATTTCTTTTGTCATATTATGTTTTTTTGTCGTAATATCATTATATATTCCATCCATCATACAAGGGTTGT
The DNA here is from genome assembly GCA_036936605.1 of Limnanthes douglasii subsp. nivea. Lineage (NCBI taxonomy): Eukaryota > Viridiplantae > Streptophyta > Magnoliopsida > Brassicales > Limnanthaceae > Limnanthes > Limnanthes douglasii. The sequence continues at coordinate 131,071,099 of JAUPFV010000002.1, forward strand.
GTATCATTACAAACACTCTTATTTCTGAAATAATGAAGAAATTATAATACCCATTTGACGTAACCTATTTTGAGTGAACCAAGTAAATCATACTATTTTTTCTACTTTATTTCTTTTTAACATTGATTCGTAACTATACTTAACTATTATTGATATCATATGCACCGTGATTTTCCAACTTCGTTCATTTTTTATGAGACACAATGATTTTATTATGTATTTATGTTTCATCATGAATTATATTTTCTTTTGTTTACATTCGATCATGAAACTCTATGATATTTAGTTAACCATTAACATATTTATGATTTTAACATAATTTTTTTATTTAAATATTTAATAATATAGATATTACATTAAAATAAAATTGATTTTCAATAACAATTATTTTTTTTATTAAATCATACTAATATTACATAATAATGTCTAATGATCAATCAAGAAATTTCATAGCTATTTGTAGTATTTTCATTCTTTTTTTTTGAAATTAACCAATGATATGTTGCTTAACAATTGTATTATATATATATATATATTCAACATATATTATCAAACAGTCATTGAGACACGAATTTACTATTTTGTTTCTTAATTCATCATTTACATAGTGTATCATTGAGAAAACACACTCAATAGTTGCAGTTGTCACTTGTAAAGTCAACTTCACTAGCTTATAAATGAATATCAAGGTCTTGTGCTTCTTTCTTCGTACAAGATTTTTATAAAATATAAAATTCTATTCATATTGTAACCTATTAGTTATTTGATCGATTAGCCCATTATACTATTATTCTATATAGTTGTGACTTAAGATATGTTTAAGATACACAATAATAATCAATAAAATCCTAATCATCTTTTGTTTTTCTTCTTTTTCATGGTATCACAGCTATGTTCGATCCGTTTTCTCTTCTTCTTATAGGTTTTATTTGATTTGTTAGTAAGGTATATTCGATTTATATTGTTAGTATAGTAAATATATCAAAATTGATTTGTGGATTTCAAAATAGGTTTGATTTACACCAATATTTATATTGAAACTGGTTTATAGAAAGTAATTTATAGACATTGGATCTATAAAAACGACAATGAAAGTATTTGGATTTTGATGTGTTGTTACAAGAAAAAAAATTAAAACTGTGAAAGTACGAGTGTTGAGATATATATTTTATTAATAGATTATTTGGATTTGCGGTAAAGTGGATCTCTAGTGAAAGTATTTGGATTTCGATTTTTTGTTACAAGACATGCAAACAAATTTGAAATTGTGAAAGTAATTAGTCTTTTATTTAATTTATATTTTTGATGGTAAAATTATTTAGGTTTTGATTTAAATTTGATTTCGATTTGAGTTTGGATTTTGATTTGAGTTTTTATTTGATTTGATTATAGTCTTTCGATTTGGATTACGATTAAGATTGAGACTGAGATCGTGATTTGTTTTTTATTTTTTATTTTGGATTTTGATTAAGTTTGGTTTCGATTTAAGTTTGGATATTGATATAAGTTTGATCTATTTTTTATTTGGATTTCAATTTGATTTTGGTTTTTAATTTGCATTAAGTATCTCTCAATGCTTTCATTATGTTCAATTAGAGCTTATGCATTTATATTTCAAATACGGTAAGAAAATATGAAATTTTACACACCATTAGTACCCCACTCAATTAGAAAAACTTTTTTTATTTCTACATCCATATATCACTTGGCTTGTGCCTTATCTTCCACTTTATGTGTTCAATCATTCTTCTGTGTATTTTGTCATATGTCATCTTATGTGTCACACTTTGTTTTAAAAATGTAAAGTTTTTTGAATAGTTTTTTAAATATCAGTATACAGCCGTGTATTCGAAAATTAAAACTCAGTTAAACGAACAAATAAGAAAGGGACGTAATATGTTATGTATAGGTCATGAAGTCTATCAAACAACATTGTCTCAAACATTACAGTGAAACATAATAAATTCAAGCACTTCATAAAATTGACAACGAATTGGCTAGTCAAACATATTATATATATATATATAATGATTTTGTGATTGTATTAGAGTAAATTAATATTTTTTAGATTATTAAGGTTGAAAGTGAAAATTTAAATCTAGAGAAGTTTCTTGGGGACGAGCCAACTTAACTTCACAATATTCTGGGGGAATTCGATGTTTTTTTCGATAACCAACACATAAATATAAAACTATCGTTTGAGAAATATAAGGTGATTTCTAGCTTTTTATACAATGTTTGGATACTCCATTATATGAGGGGTTTAATGTCCGAGCAACACTTGACATTATGCTAATAAATGACAAAATGATTAGACAAATATGTGTAAACAAACTACCATGATGATATTTTGTTAAAATGACACATGATTTTCCTTGTGCATGTGAGATAGATGTGATAATAAGAGATGCAATATGGCAGTAGTATGCTAATAAAAGATATAAACATTTACACTTCCTTACGCGTACCAGCATAAGAAATAAATCTTGATGATCTTATTCAATCCGTAATTACAATGAAGAGCAGAAGTTTATATCATATTAAGAGGTGATCAAGTACTCGATTAAAAAAAACCCAAATTATTCTCCAACATAGATGGAAAAGACAATTTTTTAGATAAAAACGTGCTAAATATTTTTCTTAGTATTCTTACCACAACTACAGTTAACTTTGTTAGTGGGTTTCAATTTATATTTTATATTTCCATTTTATATTTTATTTTTTAGATAAAGATTGATACCATGTAATATGTGTGAACGAGGTTCGTTAGGATGTCTAAACATTACTAAAACAATATTGAAATATTCAACATAAACAAGATTATAACATTAACAGAATATAAATATTCTCATATAAGCAGGGATGCAATATGATCTGAAACTGTGGGTATCCGAATCGACCCGATCTGATGGGGCGGGTTACCCAAATAAAAAAGAAGAAGATGGGTTATGGTTTTTATTTTCACTATCCGTTTAGATTTTGGCCGAGTTTCAGTTTTAAATATCATACCACGGGTACCCACCCCGTAAAAAGATATTCTTTATTTAAAAAAATATTATTTTGTCGAGTACATCTAACGTTCTTCATAGCCCATTAAACAGACTATCCAGCCTAATCCCAACCTTAAACCTACGAACACTGTCATCTCTATGACTTCATGATATCATCCACCACATTTTCTCTCTTGCTTCAACTACATTCCATCCCTTTTCCCGATTTATCTCACCTAGAAATGTCATCGGGCTTCGAAGATTGCACTATGACAGCTCAGCTCTTATTTCTTTTACGATCGAGTCTACCATGTAGCTCACTGAACTGCACCATGACCGCTCGTCGTGCTCCCTTTCTATCTCCTCCTCCTTGCATTTTCATCCGCGTTTTTTTTATCGCGACCCTCTCATCTTTGACAGACTTAACGATCAAAATATATTTACAAGGATAAATCACCCTGGATCGAGGAAGACCTTCAATATTTTTATCGAACGGTCGAGGATCGACAAACTTAGTAGTGAAATAAAAAAATAAAAAAATAAGGTTAGTCTAAATAGATATAAAAGCTTAAAATAAATAAATATGACCATTAAAAATAGATATAAAAACTTAAAATATTTTTTAAAAAATCATATTTTAAGTACTTATTTTTTTTATAATCGATTGTTTGGCTATGCAACTCACCCATCGATGTCGGTCATTTTTCGGCCAATTTTGACGAGGAAAATGGCCAAAATCCTACCTAAAACACATAAACCTAAATTCGAACATAACCCTAAATCTAATCTATGAAATTCACTAAAAACCTTAATAAAATCACCAAATTTCAACCTAAATAACCTAAAATTCCAAAATTGAAATGCATACCTTGGTGGTGGTGGAGGAGGGCGGGAATCTTTATTTTTCATCATAACGGAGAAGCAGTGGAGAAGGATGAGGAGCTAGCCGGATTTTGTTTCGTCGGATTCTAAAGAGATGTGAGAGAGAAGGTAGAAAAAAAATTAGAAAGAAGGTAGAGAAGTGACAGTGAAAAGGGAATGTTAGAGAGAAAAGAAACTGGAGGGGAGTTAGTAAAAAAATCAGCTTAAATACCCCCAAAGGATACTTTCGTCAAAAAATGGGTACACTTATACCAAATGTGGGTAAACTCGAAATTGGGTAAACTTAGACTCGTTTTTGATATGTATAGCTTAACCCGCTAGAACTGATGGTGCGAATGCACATTGGGACCGAAATATTTTTCCGTTACCTTTTCCGGCGATTCAACCTCTTTCTCCGACGACATAAGCTCCTCCCTCACCTCCGATGATAGTAACTCTTCCATGCTAATCCTCAATTCTGGTTGACTTATGTTTGATTTTATACTTTTTAGAAGAATGATTGAAGGCCACTTTGAATGTTATAGAATAAATTGAAGAACTTCACAAAATTATCTCGATATAAGGTTTAATCAAGTAAATCATAATATGTTTTTTTGGGTCAAGTTAGTAAAATAGGTTGTTTTGTGATTTTGATGAATTTAGGACATACTTAATGTTTTTCATCCATTAATTGTAGTTATGTAATTAAATGGAACTTGAAGGGTAATTTTGTACCCAAAAAATCGAGCTTAAGTCAAAAGCGTTTTTGGGGTAAATTTAGACTCAATTTAGGTATCTATAGCATGACCATTTACTTTTACTTCGATTCTTTGAAGAAAGTGAGTGAATGTTTGCTGAATCAAGTGCAATATAGATATGTGGAAACATCAAGAATTGTTTTTAGTTGGTTGTCAAAAAAGTTGTGAGAGTTACTGATGTAGTTACACAAGCCCATCAATATATGACCAATTTAGACGATCGGAAGCGAGCTTTATTTGAGTCTCAATTATCCGAATTAGGCGTTGCGACCATTCAAATCGAACGCATCGAGAAGTCCATCGTTTAGGCTCTGTTTTTGTTGTTTTCGTTTATTTTCTGCATTATCTATTTTTATTAGATTTAATTAAAAATACTTAATTAGCTCCAATTGCTTTGAAATTGGGCTAAGCTTTATTTTATTTCGTGAAAAACAATCTATAATTTTGGCGTAGGGTTTCGAGCATTTTTATACAATGCTCTCAAACTCTATTTTTACCGTCTACTTTTTTAATTGAATACAAAATTTTCTCCAAGTCTCTTATAATCTAACAAAAAGATTATGATTTATTTATTCTCTAGTACGTCTTCTTCTTTCTTATGTTTTGCAGCGATCTGATTTATCTCTTATATCATCGTCACCAATTATTTTAGATTATAAGATTTTGTTTTTTAATCTCTTCACTCCATATAAGTACATATTTATATGTCAAATATTAACAATAGCACTCGGTTAATAATGGGGTGATTATAGTTCTTTAGTTTTTAGTTAGGTTCATTGCAATTGTTATAATGTTGGAGATCCGACTCCTAGCCAAAGATCATTTATACTGTTTTTTTAAATACAATCTACCCCATTTTATTTATTTTGTCGTTTTTACGTTATTATAAATTAAAATTTCCTCCTCCTCCAAATAAATAATAAAAGGGTAGGGTTAAAATCAGACCTATTTGCTTTGTATAATAGAGTTTTAAAATTTGATTTTTGTTAAAAAACTTAAAAATAACCTATTACCTTTGTATATATTAACCTATTGCAATAGATTTTTTTTAAATTTTTGGTCAGATTTTGAAATCTCGTTATAAGAAAAAAAATCATTATATTGGACTTTCGTTTACAAAAACTATCTTTTTGATTTTATTATTTAGCTGTTTGGGGGCCTCCAAACCCGATAACCCGCCCAGGACCGGACCGGTAAGGTCCGCCCGAGACCGGTCCGATGGCTTAGGGAGTAGGTTGGGAGCCAAAATTTTGGACCGACTCTCTTACCGATCTGGATCGGTCCGTCCGATAACTAGTCCGGTAAGGAAGATATATAATTTTTTGCCTATATATTTTTAACTAAAACCTTAAAAAAATTTATGATAAACTAGCAAACCCGCCCGTTAAGAGTCGGACCGGACCGACTCGACTCTTAACAAGCTGGTCCCGGTCCATCATATTTAATTCTCTTCGCTTAGCGGTCCGGCTCGACCCGCCCGGTAATTTAACGAGTCGGTCCCGATCGCACCTAAACCCGGACCGACCCGACCGATAACAGGACTCCAACTATGCTGATATATCAAATGCCGGTAAAACTCAACACTGAAACTATATTCAAGAGAGGAGAAATGGAAGAACCATCTTCTCCAAGAACAAACCAAGTTGACCTTAAAAATTGCATAGAAGAGCTTGTGCGGTTCACTCTTCAGTCTTGCTTGAATGAAGATGACGGATTCGATCTTTCTATCCCTAGAGATTTATGTGTTAATCTCCTTGAGGACGATTCGAAGACTAAAGGTAATAAATTCAGCTACAAAACTAATCTTTTATGTTATAAAGTGATTGCGTGGTGTTTGATTTCGATTTTGTTCGTTTTTATAAATTGATGACTGGCTGTCGAAGTAGAGATTGATTTAGCACAACCGAGCTTGAGCTCAAAGAAAATTTGTGCATTCGAGCTCTGTTCAAGTACGGTGAATTAGTATATTTGAGGTTTAGATGTATTGAAGGTAATCCAACATTGTTAGTGTGCACCTCGATCTCATCAAGCTTAGCTTAAAATAAACAGAGTTCAAAAAGTTTGATTGTTTCCCCCTTTAGAAGAAGTCTTGGAAGAAATATTTCATTTAGTGGAAACAACATTTTCCTTACAGAAAGGAAAATAGTATTAGCTAGAGGAAACAAGGTTTGGCACATGCCATGATGTTTCTTTAGCAAGAGTGGTGGCTGTTTAAAAGGCTATTAGAAGTATTGTGTAACTTGGTACTGTCAAGACTATTTCATTATCCCATGGTTCATTGATTTCATTGAAAATTACACAATGTTACAAATCATCTTGTTAATTTACTTGTGCTCAATGTTAATGATAGGAATATATTGAGAGTTTTAGTAGTTTTATTTCCATTTCTATATTATTAGTTTATGAGGGCAATTGACTCGTTCAATGTGAAAAAAAGAAGAAATTAGTGAGAAAATGTATGGATAATGACGCAAGTGTTACTTGTTTGTGATCTCACGCATCTCTACTTATCTGGTTGCCGAGTAATAGAGAAGGAAAAGAAAGCTTTCTTGATTTTAAACTGGTTTGGTGTAGTTGACTAACTTTGACATAAGGGCTGTAAAACATGTACCATGCATTGACATATACTGTTAATAGTGACATCTATTGGGTTTTTTCTCTTTTCGATTTATATCTACCTTCTGGTTATCATGTCAAGAAGGTAATGTCTGATACAGCTGGAGTAAGTCTTACCAAAATGCTGGATATCATGTCCAGGATTTGGATTTTAAAAATGTTACCAAATCAAGTAAGCGAGAAGCAGATGCTAATTGGCTGATACAATTGCAGTGTCAGCTGTATTTATACTTCTGTTGCAATTTATTGAATAACTATACAAGGGTTCTTATCAGGTATCTATCTTGCACTAACTATTTGTTTCTTTGGCAGCGAATGGATATCCTCTATACAAGTTTCTAGCTTCGACTCTGTATGAATGCATAGCCTTTGGGGCATTGGGCAAACCGAGTATCTTTAAGGAGGATGGTCACACAGAGGAAAAGGAAGAAAAGAACAAGTTGTTTCATGACACAGGATTTGAGTTGGGAAATGTATGCATCCCTTTCAATGCTTCTCAGCCAAGCCAATTGTGTGTATACTTATATTAGATAATTTACAGGCAAACTTTAATACTTGTACTTCAATTTCATTTATCAGCTTCTCAAGAGCATAGACTTTGAGCTTCATGTTCAGGAGCCTTATTTTACACAACTGAAAGGTACTTTGTATCTCATTGATCCAGTTATATGAATTTTTTTCCAGTTTCAGTAACTTGACATATCTCTAGATGGCCAGAAAACCATTGAAGGAAGATGCGCTGTTGGTGACTACATCCGGTATGGCCTGCTCTTCCTCAGCTGATATAGTATTTTATTTTTTCAACTTTCACCTTTACTTGAGTTTTCCTTGAAATTAATAAAAATGAGTATTATTGCTGATTCTTGGCGACGTTTTAGGACAAAATAATCTTATAGTTTTACTTGCACTAACATATCTATTTGGTCCAAACAAATGAAAAATGCAACTAAGCGATACTACTATTAGTAATAATGTTTCAAATTTTAGAGTTTATAAAAATAAATTTAATATCTGGTGTATTTATAAGCATATCTATTCTCTTAGTCCCCTCGATTTTAAGTGTTATGTGATTCAATCTTATGGCCTCTTGGGCTAGAATATGGTATCGTGCTTGCTAAACTGCGCCATACTAATAGTATCTCAGTTTAGTTTACCCTAATTTTTTCTTAGTAGTTTCCGTTAAGCATCTTTGATGACTCCTTTGTCATAATATATTTTGTGTTCTTAACTTTTGTAATATATCCAGGATAACACCTGGAGCTCTGATTCTTTTCAATAAGTGCTTGGTGGTTGAGGTTAAGGTAACTAGTGATTTTAAATTTTTAAGATAAAAAAACCATAAAATGTTATGTGACTAGATCAATTTTCATTCAATTGGTAATACATTACCAACATGTCGGTCAATGATTAGCTACTTTAAAAAAAGACCTCGCAAGTTTTACTCATTCTGAAAATCATGCAATTTGTGAGCTGTAAACTTTTGTTTCTTGGCGACCATTTGATGTACAGGATGTTCACTGTTATGGTTCGTTTTTTGAGATGCTAGAAGCAGAAGGGCTAACCCAAATTCTCCCAGGAATTAAGAGCATAGAAGAAGGTACATCTGAATATTTCTTTTTATATAGCTTGAAAGACATTGAGAACTAAAGTAACTAGTCTACAACAATAAGATAATGCATATCTTAATTGCATTCTTACAATAGAGACTTAAAAGCAGCTTTGAGATCGTTAAGAACAGAGCATCTGAAATTTTCCAGAACCAGCCATTCTTTTAGTTAATGAATATTTTTATCCTAAATAAACATGGCCGGTAAATAACAACATGATTCCTTTAATGCAGCGCCCTAATGATTTTATAGGTCCACAAATGATACAATGATTTTGTTTGTCAGGTGTCCAAGTTTACAGGAAGTTTTATACGGAAGAGAAGGAACAATCCAAGGGTGTCATTGCAATTCATGTTACAAAGTCCGCTTTCCAGCCCTACATCTATTTGGCAAGGCTATTATATGTGAGTTTTTATTGACTCAGTTCTCTACTGCATATTCTTATACATGTCATTCGAACTAGTTAATGTTATAAAAGAAATTAATCCTCAAACAGGGCTCAAGGTCTTCACTTCAGTTTCTGTCCATGTTTGCTTTAATACTTGTTAACCGATTTCCATATCCGTCTGTGTACTGGATATTTTCAGCTGCAGTCTTGCAGAGTCTCGCATCATACTAAACAACCTAATTTCATATTTGTTGTAATTGCAGGGATTGAATTTGGACGAAGTTCGAAACCTTTTGGATGACCATATTACAAAAAATGTAATACAAGACGTATTAAACCTAGACTGAATTCTCTTATCTTGAATTTTAGATGATAGACTTCGATATGGCATTTAACCTAGAGTTTAGTATTATACAATTTGCTCCACTCAAAAATTAAAAGTTCTGTTTGGAATACTGGGATCAATAACTCTGAAAATTTGCTGTTTATTTATATCACTTCATTTAAAAACTATAGAAAACCATAATTTTTAAGCATGATAATGCTAGACTAGGAACAAAATACAGTCTTCAAATGACTTCGTGATAGATACAAAAAAGATCGAACACATAAAAACTTAATAATTCTATATATTTATATCTTGATCTTTGGGACATAGAAAAATGGAATATTTTGTTGAGAAAATTGAACATGGAAAATCAGAGGGAGTACATGGAAGATGTAGTGAAATTGGCATTGGAGTTACATTTAAACAGCGTCGAAGATCTCCAATTGGGACTGTCGAAAGATTTCTGCTCCAATCTTCTCAGGGACGATCCAGATGATCCTTATCCAAACTCTGAAACCGGTAAATCCCGAGTAACCAGTGGTCTGTTTGTTTCTTGGGAAAATGAAAGAGATTTAATATTTTCCTTGTTCAAAATTGATCCAGATACCTTCGAAGGAGTACCTCGCTATCCTTTGTACAAGCGTCTTGCATTGGCTTTGCTTGATTCTATTACTTTTTCTGGTAAAAGGAAGAACACTATGGCACTTTTACATGAACGAGTGTTTTTGAAGGAGAAAATAGAAGAAGATGAAGAACTGGATCGATTGATTCTTCGATATCGATCAGAGCTTTTTAATGTACATAATCCTTTTAAATTCAATTTTCACACTTCTTTCTTGTTGTTTCTCAAGTTATTTTTGTTTATAAGAGTATAATTTTGCATTAATTGAAACCCATTTCAGAAAGTATTGTTTGTGGGTTTCATGAACAACAACCATTCTTTTCAATTACAAAATGTGTTTTTTATTATGCGCCTTGAGGCTCTCTTGTTTGATTAGATCAAGAAATGTGTACGCAGTTTAATATGGAGAAGGAAGGGTCACCTGTGCATCTATCTAAACAGGCTGCTCAGCCTTGTGTCGCAACAATTAACTTCTTGTCGGTAAGTTCGTTTGTGTCAAAATTGTTTTCAGTCATTTATTCAGTTTGTTGTATATCAATTTGTCATAGAAGGCTAAAATTGTTTAAAATTGTTGAATCCCTCCCACATCGGCACAGCACTTCCTACGCTGTGGGTGCTAGTAGCAATTTTCATTTATTCTTGGTATGTCCTTATGTCATTAAAATTTTGTGGAATGTATGTATTTAACGGCAATCTAATATTCATCGAGTTTTCAATATAAATTATAAGGTCACAATTAATGGTGTGATTAAGTGAGTTAGGACTCTTAACCATTTTGTAGATACAGAAGGGTATACTTTAATTACCAAAAAACGAAAAGAAGGCTGAATTACTTTAGAGTTATCTGAGGTGTTTTAAAATGAGTGTCCTAGACATTGAATGGTTGGCATGAATCCCTAGCTAACATGTCTCATTTTCACTTAGGAAGACATAATAATTTAAATTTACTCTTCTGGCCTGTAAAATATAGTATTTTGAACTTCTTTTTCCATTTCTTCATGATCAATGTTGGCGCGGGCTATTGTATTATGTTGTTTAAAGCCATAGAGTAGACTAAAAAAACCAAACAGTAGGTGACTAAGGTTATTTCAATATAGATACTTCCTATAAACTTAATCAAGTGAAAAACTTTCACGTATCTTTGTTGATACCATTGTCTTTCACAATATATTTGGAATTACTAATATAATGGTTCGAAAGTCCATTTTTGCTTAACTTCTAGTGACTGGTTGATTAACCATTCAATGATCTTTACCCAGACATTAAGTTACAGGGGTGTACAGTGCCTTCTGGGTTTTGCACATACTGCTGGAACGCTTTTCAGTGCGCTTCCCCCACCCCGATCAGCGCTTCTCTCATCGTTCATGTCTCCATATAAACCGAATGTAAGACTGTAACCTGTAGTTAAATATTTGTCACTTGCAGTTTTATTTTGCCTGGAAGTGGGAGATGAAGGGTTGTAGTATATTTCATTCTCTTGGTGAAACCTGAATTGTTCGTTTAGCTTCTAAGAAAAGACATAAAAGTCTGGTTGTGCTTGTCGAGTTAGTATCGCATTTCTTCGGCAACAATGCAGAACATAATGATGTAATTGTTTTTCTTTGAATGCTACACCAATTGTTGTGCAGTCTGTTATCCAATTTATGTACCGAAGTCTAAGGTCTAAGTGCACATTGCATTTACTATTGGTTAATTTCTTATAATATCTAATAATATCAAATTGAGATAATATTTGGTATGTAGATTCAGTTTGCAAATTTGAGACAAGAACAATGGTCGGCCTTCTCTATATCTATATTCTCATTACGGAGTTAGAGAAAGATCTGTGTAGGATAAAGAGTAGGTTCTATAAGTTTGTCTGCTTCGGTACAGGTTGCCTTAGCTAAATGATGTTCATCTTATTCAGTTCTTTAGACGTACCCTTTGCTTGCTTATTGATTCGCGCTCAAGCTTCTATGATTCTTTATTAATTCAAACATAGATTGTGAAGACTTATGAGTTATCCGGCATTAATTTGATTGAGAGGAGACAACTATTTTGAATTCCCACCATGAAATAAGGAACTCGATGGCTTTTTTATAAACCTATTCCGGAGATACCACTTAAGGGATGTGATTCCTGTGGATAAATCTTTTATTCTTGAGGTTTTACTTTTATCACATTTTTGCATGACAGTTATTCCTTTATGTTTCTTGTTTGAGGTAAAAGGTTGTAAGTTGACTCATGGAGCTAGAGCGTTGGCAAAGCATGTCGATCGAAGTGGTGACAAATTCTGGGGTAGTTTAAATGGAAATGGTAAATACCTATTTACACTTCTCCTTATTGGCCTTTAGAGAATTTTTGTTTATTTTACATGCGTCATGCATCATCGCAATTAAGGCCTCTTAGTTTTTGACACAATCTGCATTTGGGACTCGAATCAGTGGGTAATAATAATAGAAAATGGTTTTTAATCTTTGTGATTTTACTATAGTGCTTTTGCAAGTCAGATAGGATGGAATTCAAATTATCTAAGTTTAACATTATGCTTTTGTTTCTATTTACTCTATAGATTCAAGTAAAAATAAGCTTGCATTGGACGTGGTCAATCAATTGATTACTTCTTGCTGCTGGTTGAATGTGTATGTTGTTCAACCACATGGAGCTTTATTTGAGATACGGATAGCTGAAGGGTATGGTGCACGTTGGTCCAAGGATGGAAATAAGGTATATTCCAAACTTATCCATTCACCGTCTAATAAAGTAAAAATATGACTTGGATACGAGAATCTTGGCCTTTTCTTATCAACTCCATAGCCCAAGTCCTTGGCTAGTATGTGTGCCACGTCCAGTAACCTATGAATATGGTGATCTCTTAAAACATGTTTTGTTTGTACGTTTCAGCTCATAGGATTTCTTGAGCCTTACACCGATGATGGTCATTCGAAAGGATGGAAGCACTAACTATGAGTTGACGTATAGTTCAGATGATGTCTGTACGTTATGTTGTCTTTGATGCTTTTGCTCGTCATGGTTCCTTTTTTCATATCAAATTCTCTATATACCTTTTATTGTTAAATTATCAAGTTCTCGATATGTTTGTAGTGCAAATCATTCTGATGTAATATCCTTGGGTATCAGTTCTTTTACGAAATCGGAAATCGGAAAGTTGAAAGTATATCTATCTATTTGTTGTTGTTTTATAATCTTTTACGCTTTCCAAATAAGTGTTTTTTCGTGATGATTCTTTTAACATAATCTTTTAAAGAAAGAATAGCTGCTACAATTTGTATATGAAATCATAGGGCTTGCTTTTGTTTTACAACAAAATAATTGATTCTATTTTGAAAAATATTGTTTTTAATTAAATTTTAAATTATTTTGAATATATTTTAACACAAATGCTCTTTATTGAAACAGTAATTTGGTCTTTTCAGTAAGGGAAAATAATAATCATAACGGTGTTCCAAAACTTTTAACTTATTAATTATAATTTATGTTTTAACTTAAAATAATTTTAGACTAGAAAATATTTAAAATAATTATATTGACAAATTGGAAGTAAAAATAAGGGGAGTTGTTTTTTTTTGTTCTATCTCCCATTCAACCACAAGGCCTCACAATGTAATTTTTTCTCACCCTCACCATCTCAAAGTCCTTTTTTATACTAAGAATAGCAGATTTTATTGATGTTGAATAGAAAACAATATTCTTACATAGTTCAACTTGTTACATTGTTTGATCAGATTGATCAGCCGATATTAAGCACTACTCTAATGTTTTCTTTTGCGGCAGTTTAAAGATGAGTTCATTGCTACAGCTTTCTCTCCATTCTTCTTTGCAACAACTATCTATTTCATCTTGATTCTTGTAGTTTTTTTTCCTTTCTTCTGTTTTCCTCCTACCTCTTTAAGTATTCCTGTAAGCTGAAAAATAGAAAATCAGTTATGCTAATGGTCAGGTCTTTAGGTCTGCCAAGCAGTTAGTGAACATCAAAAGAACCTAAAGTATCCTAGGTTTAATGAGTCTAACAAGAGAATGGCAGATGGTTCATTAGGAGGATGGTTAGCATCGATTATGAAGTCTGATTGTTCTTTTAATGCAAGTTTAGCTAACCAGCCCGCAACAATATTATGCTCTCTATAAATATGTTTAAGGGTCATTTGAGGCTTTATCAAGTTTCTAAAGTACAATATAATCTGTTCTAGATGCCATGGATACTTGCCTGAAGCTAACATGTTAAAGAGTCCTAAAGAATCTATTTCAATGTCAATCATGTTTAGGTTTTTATCTTTACAGCATTAGTAACCAATTCAATAGTGCATAGATTTCAGCAACTAGTGGTGAGCATTTACCTATTACACTACATTTAGCTATTACTAAATCACCCAGTTCATCCCTTAATATAAAACCATAACTTGATTCACCATTGATTAAAGATGAACCATCGCAATTCAATTTAATACGATTAGGTGAAGGTAAATTCCATTTTATGTAATGAAAGGCTTCAAGTGTTTAAGATGATTAAAGCAGTTTAAGTCTTTAGCTATGTGAGAGTCACCTATCCAGTGTTTTCAGCTAAGTGATAACGATGAATCTAAAGAAATAAGCATGTAAGATATATGACTGATGATCTTTTTTATGTGAGATAGCTATATCTTTGTGTTTACAGTTGTATCTGGCAATCCATATAGACCAGATTATCAGTGAAGGTAAAATGGTACGAATATGGGATGTTTTAGGTGTAGATAGTAGCCATAAGTTAATGATGTGATTGATTGTCACGTGTCTACCTATTATAATGCTAAATTTTTCAGAAAAGAAAAACCAAACGTTTCATGAAGATTCACAAGAAATGAAGACATGAATTAAAGTTTCTAAGTTCTGACATCTGAGGCATTTAGAAGCAAGTTAAAAACCTTTTCTTTGTAATATAGCATCTACACTTATTAATTTATTTAATACTCTCCAAAGAGTGAAAGAACACTTTTTTGGAGAGGTATTGTTCCAGATTTTTCCTTTAATTAATGAAACTGTGTCTTTGTGTCTTAATGCATTAACTGTTTTCTTTAAATTGAAGGCTCCATCAGTGGAAAGTTTCCAGATGATGAAGTCTTCCACATTTAAGTTGATATGTGTTTTTTTAATTTTGTTAATGTTTGCAGGCAGTATACAAAACTAAAGTTTAGGCAGATCCCAGTTGTTATTAGTCCAATATTCAGTTACCTTTGTTGGAGTATAGTGAGATGAGTTAGCTGCTGTAAATGTGATCAGTCGTTCAAAATGGTGCCATCTATCTAACCAAAAGTCAAAGTTTCTATTGCCTACTTCCCAAAATATGTGTTTTTAGCTCCTTTAATTTCAAATATTATTTTCCAAGTTTTAAAATTTGTGATTCTTAAAGAAAATTGTAATGGATGAATATTTAGGCATTATTTAAAGTGCATTAGGTTAGCCCATAGTGTTTTATTGTCTCTGAAAGTTAACCAACGTTTAAAAGAACATGCCTTCTGAATATCTTTTAAGTTTCTAACGTTTAGGCCATTTTTACTATATGGTTTACATAGGTCATTCCAACTGGTCCATAGTATTGTTTTACTATTTTCACTATAACCCAACAAAAATTTATTTAGTAGTTTGTTTATTCTTGTTATTATCTTCAAAGGTAATTGAATAAATTACAAGTAGTAAGATGGCTAAGATAACAGAATTGATTTGATTAATGTTATTCTTCCCCCATATGAAATGGTTTTTGAGTTCCATTCATTAATTTTGTTCCTTATTTTTTCTATTAGGACCTCAAAGAGTGAAGAATAATTATTAGTGTGTATTGGGATGCCTAAGTATTTAAAAGGTAGACTAGCTTGCTTAAAACCTAAGTATTTTTCCGGAGAATTGATCCTAGTTCTGTTCATTGTTGTATGAGTTATAAATGGTGTTTTTTGTTTATTTATTTGTTGGCCTGAAAGCATTTGATATATATATATATATATATATATATCTAGGAATTTTGAAAGTTTCTTTATGTTTGTTAGTGAACCATTTAGGAATATAATGATATCATCATCATATGCTAAACAGTTTACACTTAAGGAACTTTTCATGTTATAAGACATTGATTTGTGCTGGCCAATTAGATTATTCATACCTCTTCTACGGCTATAATAAAAAATCTTGGGACAAAGGGTCCCCTTGCCTTAAACCATTACCAGAATTAAAGAAACAAAATAATTTTCCATTGATTATTACTGAATATGTAATGTTTTCAATGCTTTTCTTAATTAGCCTAATTACTTGATGATTAAAACCAAATGATGACATTACTTCATATATGAAATTAAACTCTAATTTGTCAAATGCTTTTGACATGTCTAAAGTAATTATTAGGTTGTCACCTCTAGTTTTCCGGTTAAGTTCTTTAGTCATTTCTTGAGTAATTAAGATGTTTCTTGTATGAATCTTTTTTCAATATAAGCACTTTGTTCTTTTGAAATGATTAAAGGTAGTAGTTTAACTAATATGTTATTCAGTATTTTAGATAGAATTATATTGAAAGCAATTATTTCCGAAGTGGATCATTTATCCATGGTCAGATATATAAAGGAATCACAATCCTTTATGGATGGCGAATCCAGTAGTGGTCAAGAAGAAGAATAAGAAATTGAGAATGTGTGTGGATTTTATAGACTTAAATCGAGCATGTCCTAAAGACCCATTTTCTGTTCTCAAATAGACCAGTTGATTAATTCCTCTTCAGAAACAAGATATTGACTTTTATGGATGCTTTTGCGGCATATAAGCAGATCTAAATGGATCCGAAGGATCAAGAATGTAGCCAGGTTTTAGGTGATTTAACCTTTGGTATTAACCATATAAGGGTTGTAAAAAGGCGTTTGGGGAGGCCCGAGTTTGTAAAGTAGTATGAGATGGTTTTAAGTAAATCATTTTTTATTATAAATGAACAAGATAAGTAAAATCTGGAGTTGAATCCATCAACTCCAGAAGCACTGTTAAATTTTAGGTTTTTGATAACATTATGTAATTCTTCTAAAAGTGATATTTCTAGGATGTTTTTATTGTTTTTATCAGATATTATATAAGGAATGATATCCTTAATTAATGTTAGATTATTCTGTGTAGAAGGTTTGTTTAATAGGGTAGAAAAGTGTTCTACAACACCAATTAAATTATCATCTTCAATGCATTTGTCATTAATTTGAAGACCATTTATTCTGTTTCTAGTTCTTCTTTTTTGACATAATTATGGAAGATTGCAGTGTTGTTATCCCCATATTTAATCCATTTTACATAGCTATTGCCAAAATGTTTCTTATCTTTCTAGTAAAGATAGATGTAAAACATTAAGATTAGACAGATTAGTTTGATTCTCTGGGCTGTTATTTTAATCTACCCGTGTTTCAGCTATTTTAATCTATTTTTCAATTTTGTTTATACAGTCAAAAATATTACCATAAAATTTTTATTCCAACTTTTTAGATGTTTTAAAGTTTTTTTAGTTTGGTGTGTGAATATGAAAGGAATCTACAAGATGTTTAGACCATTTGTTTTCTACAGTATTGAAGAAATCTTCATGTCGCAACCACATATTTTAGAATCTAAATGATGGTTTTGCAAGTGTTGAATTAAGTGTAACTGATATTATCAAGGGTGAATGGTCTGAGCTTGTTCTGGCCAGATGCTTCACCCTTGTAATATTAAAGGTATCTCTCCATTCGTCATTGTATAAGGTCCCATCTAAACGTTTCCATTTATGTTTGTTTGTCCAAGTAAAATTTGATCCTGTGTAACCAGGGTCTTCTAGTTTATAGTCTAAGGTCATGTTGTTAAAATAATTTATACTCTTAGTGCAAAGTATGAAACATGAAAACTGCTCAGTTGCATTGGAGATTGTATTAAAATCTTCAACAACAAGCCAAGGTAGGTCTGTGTCAGAAATGGTTCTTAATTGACCCCATAGAGTCACTCTATGGGATCAAATACATTTTCCATAGACTATGGTGAGCAGAACTACTAGATTAGTAGAAGTATGACTTACCATAATGTTAATAAGTTGTTCAGAATTGTCTAGTATATTGATATTAAAACCATTTTTCCAGAAAATCCAAATTTTATTGTTGATGTATGCAAAATATGACTCAAAACCAAGTTTTTTACATGTTGATTGTAGGTTATCAGCTGCTATTATAGGTTCATGTAGAGCTATAATATCAGTTGAGAATTTTTTGACAATGTTTTTTATTAGTCTTATTGTTCCTTGGTTCCCTATTCCTCTAGCGTTTCCAGTTAAGTATAACTATAGTCATTTTTGATGAGTCCGGATTCTGTCAGCACTTCGGACAGGGTCAGTTCGGACAATGTCTACTTAACCGGACAAGGGCAGTTCGGACACCATCATCCATTGGACTGTTCGAACAGAACTAAAGTACCTAAAATCTAATCACTTCTTAACTAAGCTGCCTGTTCTCCTACTTAGAACTAATGGGTCTTTAAACTCGACCCGGGTCCATTAAACGACCCGAAAGCCCGTAAGGCCCAAATATAAAGGTATAAATACCCGATCACCAACATTAAATGAGGGTAATGAAAATTAAATACAACCAGGCTGCTCAATTCTCCCTCTACACTCTATCCAAACATTAAATACTCACAAACTTCCACAAAACTCTAAACAAAAATTACAAACTTACCCTCAGACAAAAACAAACCACACCAAATTGGCGACCACAGTGGAAGCACGACGGTTCCTGAATCTAGCATTCGAAACCATCAGAAAAAATCAGTCCGAATGAATCCGGACGCACCAGAAGTACCACCAGCTTTGCTTGAAGTGGTGGGTGAAAATGATGAATATACCATCGAGGAGCGTGATAGATTAAAGGGCGAGATAGAGGCTCTGAAGGCAAAGAAGGCAAAGATGGACATAAAAGAGAAGTCAAAGGCATCAGTTGCTCATCATACTGACAACCCCAGAGAGCATGAGCCTTCGAAGGCCCATATGAGTACCAAGAAGACTCATGCTAGCTCCAAAAAGTCTCACCGGTCCAAGCCAGTGGAGAGCTCTGACTCGGACTCAGAATCTTCTGATAGCTCCTCGGGCGAGGATTGAGTTGAAGAGTCCTTATCCTCTAGTACTGATGAGGGCCGATCTAAAAAGAAACAAAAGTTGATTAAAAAATATTCAAGAAAAAGGGATAGACATGGGAAGTTAAAGAGGAATATAGACAAAGGATCATCTCATAGCCGGAGACACGTAAACCGGATGGATGGATCTTTTTGCCTTCCATGATGAACCAGGTATCTTTGCAACTCCCAATGAGGATACCGTTTTCAGTCGCGGCCGGAATTGGAGACAATCTCCATTGTCTTCCAAGATCCTGTCCGGAAACCTCCCTAAGAGGTTCGATAGTACAAAAATGGAGAAATACGATGGTAGTAAAGATCCGGACAACCACTTGGAGCAATTTAAAAACTTCATGATGAATTTCGATGATGATGACAAGTTACTCTGTAGAGCATTCTCCCAATCCTTTACGGGGAGTGCTCTGAAGTGGTATAACAACCTACCACAAGGTTGCATTAGAAATTTCGATACCTTTTGGGTGGCCTTTCGAAGGCAATTCGTTGGAAGTAAGGAATTGAAGGGCAATGGGGACACAATTATCCATTGTGCCCAAGAACCGAACGAATCACTAAAAGAATACATAAGTCGTTTTGTAAACACCAAAAACGGGTTGGCTGATTGCTTTGAGCAAGTAGCCATAGCATCTTTAAGGAAGGGTTTAAACCTTGGAAATTTGGCTGATTCAGTGACCAGAAAGAAAGCCATGACTTGGGGAGGTCTGCTGAATCAGGTCGGAAAGCAAATTAACGTTGATGAAACAAAGAAAACTAGGGTTCACAGGCAGGTGAGGTCTGCTCCGGTTGCACCTAACCCCAACCAAAATCAGTCCGGGAACAAGACAAGGGAGACCAGACAGGGTCATAACAGAGCTAAAGCTCAGTCTCAGCCAGCTGCGCCTGCCCAGAGTCAACAATCTAGAAATAAGAGAGGGCCTTGGGTTCAACCGGAGTGGTTTGCTAAGTTAAAAGAAAGTGTGGCCACCATTTATGATAAAACAAAGGAAGAAGTACACTATAGAAGGTCGGCTGCATTACAATCTCATAGGGAACATCGTAACAATTCCTTCTGTCAGTACCATAATGATACTGGCCATACCAAAGATGATTTTATTGCTTTAAAGCAAGAAGTCTAGAATTTAATTGAAAGAGGAAAGCTGGGGGCATATGCCAAAAGAAGAGGAGGAAATAGGCCTGATAATGCTCATCGGCCTGGTCCAAATAATGCAGGCACTTCCGCTCCGGAGAGAGCTATGGTTATAATCGAAAGATTCGATGTAGAGTTGGAATACTTGGATCCTGATCCAACTCGAAACAAAGTGGGTGCCATTGAGGAGCGTTGTAAAACAGTCTCCGGACTTATTAACTTTTTTGAGTCACTCACAATTTTCGGAGGGGATACTGTGACAGCACCCACTACTTCTTCAAGAAAGAGGGACGTTCATACTTTAGCTACCCAGCTGGAAGGAGGCATGACCTCTTATCAATCACAGATTCCATTCCCATTCATTGTTTTTGATGAAGATGACTTGAGGGATATAGCTGGCCCCCGTGAGGATGCTGTTGTCATAGGAGCATCAATTGGGGGTAATGACATAAGACGAATCTTGGTGGATACTGGGAGTTCAGCCAATATCCTCTTTTTAACCTCTTACAAAAAGATGAAAAACCCAGCTATAATTCAGCGTTCGGACAGATCAATTGTGGGTATCACTAGGAGCTCAGCAGATGTGATCGGGGAGTTCGAAGAGGAAGTTTTGTTGGGCAATGACCCTTTTAAGAAGATGGTTAGAGTACTTTTCATTTTGGTGGATTGTCCCACTTGTTATAATGCTATTTTAGGGAGGTCTTGGCTCTCTAGGATGCATGCAGTGGCCTCAACAGTCCACCAATATTTGAAATATACTGTTCAAGGACAAGTGGGAGTTGTTCGGAGCAGTCAAAAGATTGCAAGAGAGTGTTATGCCACAGCACTGGCTCCACGGACGCTGGGGGCAGTTCGTATCAATGAAGAATAGCAGTTTGAGGGGCTTTCTGGGGGTGAGGGTGAAATTGATGACCCTAGAGAGACCCCTGGAGTGTTAATACCGGTTGAAGAAGTTGAAACATATTCTGTGGGAGAGGGAAAAATGTTAAGATAGGGTCCAAAATGCCATCCGAACTGAAGAGTAAAATGTTGAAGTTTTTAAAAGACCATCAGCATGTTTTTGCTTGGTGCAATGCTGATGTTACCCGGGGTTCCAGCAGATATTATATCACATCACCTATCCATCCGGAGAGACATAGCGCCTGTGGTACAAAAAAGAAGACTTTTTTCCAAAGAAAAGGCTGATGTCATAGTTCAAGAGGTCGACAGGCTTACTAAAATGGGGCACATAAAGGAGTCTCAGTATCCTTTATGGACAGCCAATCCGGTCTTGGTGAAAAATAAGAATGGCAAGTGACGTATGTGCATTGACTTCACAGATCTCAATAGGGCTTGCCCAAAATATTTATACCCGGTCCCCCGGATTGATCAGCTGGTGGATTCCACTTCTGGGAATAAGCTACTGTCTTTCATGGATGCCTTCTCCGGGTACAATCAGATTCAAGTAGATCCAAAAGATCAGGAGCATACCACGTTTGTCACTGATAGGGGTCTTCATTGTTACAAGGTGATACCATTTGGGTTAAAAAATGCTGGGGCTACCTATCAGAGGTTAGTGAACAAAGCCTCTGCTGATCAAATTGGAAGAAATATGGAGGTGTACATTGATGACATGATGGTAAAAAGTATGGATGAAGAACTACACTTGGCAGATCTCCAAGAAACTTTTGCTAACTTAGTAAAAGTAAATTTGAAACTAAATCTAGAGAAGTGTGTGTTCGGAGTGCAGTCCGGGAAATTCCTGGGGTATATAATAAGTGAGCAAGGAATACAGCCCGACCCGGACCAACTTAATGCTTTATTCCAAATGGAGCCTCCTCAGAATATTAAAGAAGTACAACGGTTGACTGGGAGGTTGGATGCTTTAAATCGATTTATCTCGAGGTCTTCAGACAGATGTGCCCCGTTTTTTCAAACTTTAAAGGGTGCAAATGGATTTGACTGGACTTCACAGTGTGATGAGGCCTTCAATGAGATTAAGAAACATCTGTCCTCCCCCAAGAATTTATTTAAACCTGTTGATGAAGAGACACTCTTCGTATACTTGGCAGTTTCAAGTTATGCCATCAGTGCTGTATTGGTAAGAGAGGTGGATAATTACCCCCATCCGGTGTACTACATCAGCAAGAGCTTGATAGATGCAGAAAAACGCAATTTGAAGCTTGAAAAATTAGCATTAGCCTTGGTAATTGCTGCAAGGAAGATGAGGCCTTATTTTCAGGCTCATCCTATTATCATCCGGACATCCTATCCCTTGAAAAATATTCTCCAAAAGGCAGACGTTTCAAGTAGAATGACTAAGTGGTCAGTGGAGTTGGGGGACTTCGATATTGATTTTGCTCCTCGAACAACAATCAAAGCCCAGGCTGTGGCTGATTTCTTAGTTGAATTCCACTCAGCTAGGGATACAGAGCAAACGACTGAAATGAAAGATAAAAAGGTCTGGATCGTCCGGACGGATGGTGGATCAAGTACTATGGGATGTGGTGCAGAGGTATGCTTGACCTCTCCGTATGGCGACAAAATGTACCAGGCTATATGTTTTGCTTTTAGGGCTTCTAACAATGAGTCCGAATATGAAGCTACTATAGCTGGTTTGAAGTTGGCTTTCATTTGTGGAGCCAAAAGGGTCAAGTTGATGAGCGATTCCCAACTTCTTATCCATCATGCACAGGGTCAATCCGAAGCTAAAAAGGAGAAGCTAGTGAAGTACTTACTTCTTCTTAAAAATGAGGCACTTAAGTTTAAAAGCATTGTTTATGAACACATACCCCGAACAGAAAATGAACTAGCAGATTCCTTGGCAACCATAGCCTATACTGAGTCATACCCTTGGATCCATGTGCTGGAGTGACCTTCCATTCAACTTAATATGGGTTAGGAAGAAGAAAATTTTGATGTACAGATGAAACAACCTCAAGATTGGAGGTTTCCTCTTCTACAATATCTCTCCGGTGGTATTTTGCCTCCGGACAAGTCAATAGCAAGAAAAGTAAAGTACAAGGCTCGTGGTTTCATCATACTAAGAGATGTTCTTTATAAGAAGTGTTACAGTAAACCCCTTTTACGATGTTTGGGGGATGATGAATCTCAAATAGTCCTCTCCGAATTACATGATGGTGAGGGATCAACTCACTATGGATTCAGGGCTCTAACAAGAAGAGTGTTATTGGCTGGCTATTACTGGCCATCTATAATGCAAGATGCTAATGAGCTGGTGAAAAGGTGTGACCCATGCCAGAGATATGGCAATGAAATTCATGTCCCAGCCATCCCTTTAGAGTCGATTTCTAAGCCTATACCTTTTGCTCGATGGGGGTTGGATCTGGTGGGACCTCTTCCTATGGCATCCGGAGGACGCAGGACAATAATTGTTGCTATAGATTATTTTTCAAAGTGGATCGAAGCAGCCCCACTGGCAGGAACAACATCAAAAGCTGTCATAAAATTCATTTTGTCCAATATCTGTTGTAGATTTGGCATTCCACAGAAGATAACAACATACAATGGGCCACAGTTCGATAACAAGGAATGGAGAGTTTCTGTGCCTCTAGGGGTATACAACATTGTTTCTCTTCACCTTTCCACCCACAAGCAAATGGTCAGGTTGAAGTGGCTAACCGAACTATACTGTGAGGTTTGAAGAAAAATTTAGAAGGGGCTGCTGGAAAATGGCCTAGTTATTTACAAGAGGTTTTGTGGGCCTACCGGACTACACCTCGGGCTGCGACACAAGAGTCACCTTTTGCCTCGGTCTATGGGATGGATGCTATAGCTCCCATAGAAGCAACTCTCCCTTCATTTCGAGTTTACAATTTCTTCGAACACGCTAATGAAGTGGCAATCAGAGGTCAGCTCGACTTGATAGAAGAAAGAAGAGTTAAAGCTCACCTTAGAGTTGTACACTATCAGGGTTTGATGAGAAGCAGGTTTGCTTCCAAAGTTAAAATAAGAGATTTTCAGCCGGGGGACAAGGTGTTAAGGAAAGTCTTCTTACACACTAAAGAAAAGCTGCTCGGTAAACTGGCCCCAACTTGGGAAGGACCTTATATGGTCATTGAAAGGCTTAAACCTGGAACATACTGGCTAGAAGACAAGGATGGAAGGGTTTTAAATCACCCTTGGAACATTGAGCATCTCCGAATGTACTTAGAGTATAAGCTATGTAAATATTTACTTGTTTAAAAATCCATGTAAATATTTGGGGGCATACTCTTTCCTACCCTGGTGGCGCGGGGAGGTTTTAATGAGGTGTCCGGGTTTTTTTTTTATAACATTTGATGCCTTCTTAAAAATTTGGGGTGTTCTTACTTTGTTTCTTGTCACACCATCCAGATTGAATTAAAGGAATGATGACTACTTAAACATTTGTCATCGGAGAATTTAAACACTCTCGTTTTAGAATATTTATGAAATAACTAAGGGTTGTTTAAACACTAGCCACCAAAATTGAAACAAACTATGAAAGAATGCAAGAGTTGTGCAAAATAAAGACATCAGTTAAAATAACCGAAGTGCCTTGGCCATCCAAGGAATTTAAGTTTCAAAACAAACAGATCTGTCCGAACAAACACCGGACACGGTTACAGAATGCCTTGGCCTTCCAAGGAGTTTAGTTTAATAAAAAAAAAACACACACACAAGAGATAATTGATATTCTAAGACTGAGCCTTGAAGATGGCTCAACCTCACCTGTTTTATTTTTCTTGGGGTCATCATTCCCCTCACCTGGACTCTCCTCGGTGTTCTCTTCTTCATCGGATGAGGACGCACTGGAGAAGTCAAACCTGTCACCCTCAGCCATTGTATGAAAAAGGAAGGTCTGGATACTCTACAAAACTCCATAAATCTCCCAGATTCCTCTTCGGGAACTTCTCATGAAACAGCAAAACCATGTCCGACTTCACCTTGGCATATATCTCATCTTGACTGTCTATCACATTGTTGGCATAAGCATCAATCTTGGCCTGAATTTTGGCCTCTTGCTCCCTTAGCAGGACAACTTTCTCCTCTGTAGCCTTGGACACCGAATTCTCGATCGCAATCTTGTCATTTGTCAAGTTATGGATGACTTGGTCCTTGGCCTTCGTCTCCTCTCTTGAAGAGGTGAGATCTTTCTCTAATCCGGACAGCCTTTCCCGGAGGTCTTTGATAGTATATTCTAAGGTGGCAACCTTTGTGGTTAACCCCTCCTGACTCTTCTTTAGCTCCTCGTTTTCTCCCTTCAAAACATCAACATTTTGGGTGGCAGTGAGGAGGTCGTTGGACAGTTTTTCCTTGTCAGAGTTAAGGGAGGTAATGATTGCTGCCTGACCTCGTACTTGCTTCTCCAGGACCAACACTGGCTGAACGATGCTCAGTATGGAGTGAGTTATAGCCTCTCTTTCACTTGAAACAGTGAAGGTTTTGCCATTAAAGGTAACAGTGTTCGAAGTGCTTGGAGGGAGATAATGCCCAGCAAAATCATCTCTGGGGAGGTTTTCAAAGTATTCCCCAAGCCCCTCAAGCCCCGTAAGGTCGACAACATCAATACTAAGGTCTCCTCCTCCAACCTCTTTAGTTCGAAAGTCACCAGGGATCTCCTCTGCTCTTGTTGGATCGATAGGGTCAACAGGAGGGAGAGGCTCTAGAGGCCAGAGAGAAAGTTCATCACCCCTGGAGGTCTTTTTCTTCTTGGCCTCCCTCTCCTTGCTTTCTGCTCCTCGTCTCCGGTCTATTTTAGGAACCCTTGGGGGTTTTGGAGACCCTGCTTCCTCCCTAGCACTCTCATGCTCTATCACTTCTAGCAGAGCAGCATCGATCTGGCTTGGAGCTGGCCCCTCTGGGTTTGTGGGAGCAGTCTCCTCCACCTCGGCAGGATTAGCCTCATCTGCAGCCTTCTTGCCTTTCCCTTTTTTTCCTTTCATCTTACTTGGGGACTTGGCTCGACCTGTCAAGTACAGTGACCCGTCTGGTGCATGTGTTCTTTTAAGGACAACATCCGGAGGGGGTGGAGTAGTAAGTTCTTCCCAGGTCAAGTCTCTCCGGCCAGTAGTGTTCCAGAGATGAGACTTGGCAAGATTGCCTCCGGTAAAGGCTTCATGAAAACGGTTCCCCCACTTTTCAGCAGCCCAAGTGTTGATCTTGGTACAAGTGGTCTGCCCGACCTTTAAATAGTCATTGAAGTCTTTGGGCAGCTCTTTTAAGAAAAAAGACAAGACTAGTCAATTTAAACAAATTCGATAAAAATAAAAATAAGAATGTAAGGTAGGATCCTTACGGTCACTTCTCCATCTGCTGGTGAGGAGACTCAGATTGACTCCAGCTGTGATCTTCCTTCCATTCTCCCAAGCGCCGCTTACAAACAAGAATTGAGTCCTCCAGTTTCTCTCCGACTCAAGCAGGTCATCCACTGCTTTTATAATTATCACCAATGTTGAAGTAATAGAAGAGAATGTGGTGGTTTCTGTAGAGGCTGGCCACAGCTGCGAATTCCTCCATTGGTAGAGGAATCCCGGAGAGCCTGGAGGCCATGATGCATGCCATAAGTGTGTACCAGGCGTTGGGGCTCAGTTGACTAGGGAAAAGCTTGATGAGGTGGAAATACCTAACTATCTCTGGATCTAAGGGGAACCTTAAACCCCAGTTAAAAAGCTCAGTGAAGATGACTATTTCACTGAGCTTGCAGTCCATTGGGGTTTCAGGGTCTATGGGGATTCTTATTTTCACATTCTCCGGAATCCCCCACTTCGTACGCATCCGGCCCAATTCAGCTGTATGGATGAAAGCATAGTTGATTTTTTGTAAGGCAAGAAGATATTTAACGTTTACCTTGTGTAAACAAGGTCCCACTTTTCCTTCGAGGATTTCTGGTAATTCTGGGTGCCTAAGGCATAGTTTCTCTTTGCCTTTATCCTTCTTGGCAGCAACATCATCAGAAGTTTGTCCAGAGGGTTCAGACTCGAACGGAGCCTCTTCGATAGAATCCTCCATTATTTCCTCCATTACCGAGGATGGGTTTTCAGTTGTCTTTGGGAGGGGGGAATTAGAAGTTGGTTCGGTCTGACCTCCGGACTGTTGAGCTTCAATACTTTCTTGAACTCTGGCCTCCGGCTGGGGCTCCGATGTGGTGGTTTCTCTTCGAAGGACCTGTCCGGATGTAACTGTCACTAGCAACAGACTGTTTTTAGGTTTTGCCCAAGATTTTTGAACACCACCTAAAAAAGGGGCTACTGATGAGTCCAGATTCTGTCAGCACTTCGGATAGGGTCAGTTCGGACAATGTCTACTTAACCGGACAGGGGCAGTTCGGATACCATCATCCATTGGACTGTTCGAACAAAACTAAAGTACCTAAAACCTAATCACTTTTTGACTAAGCTTCCTGTTCTCCTACTTAGAACTAATGGGTCTTTAAACTCGACCCGGGTCCATTAAACACGACCTGAAAGCCCATAAGGCCCAAATATAAGGGTATAAATACCCAACCACCAACATTAAATGAAGGTAATGAAAATTAAATACAACCAGGCTGCTCAATTCTCCCTCTACACTCTACCCAAACAGTAAATACTCACAAACTTCTACAAAACTCTAAACAAAAATTACAAACTTACCCTCAGACAAAAACAAACCACACCAATTTTAAAGGTTGTTTTGAGGATCTCATTGATCTATAGTGTTCATTGTTTTGAACTGTATTTTAGCTCTTGATGATTTTCTTAAAGGAGTCTTAATTAAGTATTTTTTTAGGTTGTTTATGTGCAGGTGATTGAGGAAGACTAATGTTTGCTCTAATCAGTGGGGAATCATGCTCTATTTCAGGTAATTCTTCTAATTCCTCTTCATTATGTGTGTCTCCAATTCCAAGAAATACAGTTATCATATCAGCTACGGGTCTATTAAATGGATCTCATAAAAGAATCAAATCTTATATTCCACTGCCTCAACGATTGTTTTAGCCCATAGAGGGGTCTTTTTAGCAAACACACATAATCTTCCTTTCCTTCTTCAAACCCTTTTGGTTGATACATGTAAATTGTCTTTTTTGATTCACCATGCAGGAATGCAGTAGTAACATCCATTTGATATAGCTCAAGATCAAATCTAGCAACAATTGACATCATAACCCTAATTGAGTTTTTTTCACAACCGGTGAAAATATCTCATTAAAATCGATACCCTCTTTTTGTGTAAAACCCTTAGCCATCACCCTAGCCTTGTATCTGGGTAACTCAACACCAGGAGTATCTAGTTTCTTCTTGACTATCCATTTACTCCCAACCAACTTCTGATCTTTCGGCTGCATCACAAGAATGCAAGTGTTAATCTTCTTGAGAGATGGCAGTTCTTCTTTCATGGTTGCAAGCCATTTTTATTTATCACTACTCTTGATAGCATCATGATACATTTTGGGTTCAAGAACATCTCCCTATATTTCAATAGATAAAGTATAACCAATTGCATCAACAAAACCATATCTTTGTTATTGTTTGCTTGGTCTCCGTGCTCTATCTCTCGCCAGCTGAGAAATTTCAAGATCATGTTGCTCTCCCATCTGATCATCCGAAAGTCCTAGAACAGCAAACCCGCGACCAACTTCGTACTCATGCAATGGTTGAACTTCCTCTGTATGACCCGAAGTAAAAACCAGGACCAAAATCGTCTTCGGCAGAAGTGTACCCATCTTCATTTTGTAGATCAGATCCATTATCAATTTCGCATCTCTTCTCGACACAAGTAGGTTGAATTTCCACATTTCTTTAATGGTATGTCCTCTTTATTGAAAAATACGTCCCTACTTATCAAAGCCTTTTGACGTCCAAGTTCGGGGAACCACAACCTATACCCTTTTACTCATTCCACAACCGGGGAACAAACAGTTTAGTGTTCTTGGCCTAAGATTATCTTGCTTCACATGTGCGTAGGCAGCACACATCCGAAGAACAAGCTCTCGCTTATGTAATACACCAGACGGGGGTAATTTTCCACTTAGCTTACTAACACAGCACTTACTGCATACATTGATACAGCTAAATACATAAAAAAATTCTCTCATTGAATGGGTTTGAACAATGTCTTGGGCGAAGATAAGTGCTTTTTGGCTTGGTCACACTATGAAGACCAATTAAAATAATTAGCATTCCTCAAAACTTGGAAGAACTGAACACACTTGTCCGATGATATTGAAATAAATCGATTCGGCATAGCCAATCGCCCGGTTAGTCTCTAGACTTCTTTAGTACTCCAAGGGGGATCCATGGCTAATAAAGCATTTAACTAATCTGGATCAGCCTAAATCCCTTTTCACTTATGACATATCCTAGAAACTTGCCAGATCGAACTTCAAAAGTACATTTTTCAGGGTTTAACTTCAAGTTGATAGCATCTAAGTTAGAAATTTTTTCTTGAAGATCAGATATGTAATCTTCTTCCTTAAGGCTCTTCACCATCATGTTATTTATATATACTTCCATATTTCCGCCAATTTGGCTAGTAAATCTTTTATTTACCAACCGTTGATACGTAGCTCCAGCATTCTTCAACCTAAATGACATCACCTTATAGCAGTAAAGCCTCTATCAGTAATAAATATAATATGATCCTAATCGTTCAGATCCACCTGTATCTGATTATACCCTGAAAATGCATCTATGAAGGATAAAGACTTTTTGCATGATGTAGAATCCACTAACTGATCTATACGACGCACTATGAAGGGATTTTTAGGACATGCTCTGTTAATATCAATGAAGTCAATACACATGTGCCATTTTCCATTCTTTTTCTTGACTAAAATGGGATTAGCTGTCCACAAAGGGTATTGCGACTCCTTGATATGGCCCATATTGGTCAACCGATCGACTTCTTGCACTATAACGACTTTTTATTTGGAAAAAGTCATCCTCTGTACTACTGGTCCAACATCAGATCGGACTAATAATTTATGGCAGATCACCTCGGCTGGAATTTCATTTACATCATCATTTCACCATGCAAACACGTGTAAATTGTTTGATAAAAATGAATAACTTTTGTTTCAAACTCAATGGTAATTTAGTTCAAATCCTAACACTTTTGTTTCTGCCAAGAAATGATTTTTAACTTCTTCAATGGGTATCACATCACTAGTAGCCTCCCTTGGATCATCTATTTCATTATGATTGGTGGAAGGCTCCATTAGCTGCTATTCCTTGTTAACCTTAACTGCCTCTATTGATTTTGAGGCAAGGGCTGTTACATAGCACTCCCTAGCAACTTTTTGGCTTCTTCGTACAACACTCACTTGTCCTCCCACAACTTAATTTAAACATTGGTGGACAATAGAGGCCACAACATGCATCCTAGAGAGCCAAGATCTTTCAAATATGGCATTGTAGGATGTTGGGCAATCGACTACAACGAATGACACTCTTACAATTTTTTTAAATGGTCATTTTCCCAATAGTAATTCCTTTTCAAATTCACTGATGTCATCGGCCGAACTCACAGTAAACCCTACAATAGTTCTGTTCGATCGTTGGATAATTGAGGGATTCTTCATCGGTCTATAAGTAGTTAGAAATAACACATCTTTTGAACTACCAGTGTCAATCAGGATTCATCGTGAAGATGTGCATACATTTTTCCTTCCAACTGAGTAGTCAAACTGCCGACATACCTTTTCTTGAACAAATTGAGGGTGTTATTATAGTGTCTACCCTAAATATAGTTAATGATTCAAAAAACTTTACCAGATCGGAAATCGTGGCAGAATCATCCACTATTACCCTCACATAATTCCGATTCGGATCAGGATCAAGATATTTAGTGTCCACATAAAACCTTTCAGTAATTATCATGGCATCCTCCTGTCTGGATGTCCCTGGAAGGGTTGATGTAGTCGTTCGAGGTGCATTGGTATTGGATTAAATGTTATCTGGTCTACTACCCCCCTTGTTTTTTTAACAAAGTCATCGAATTTTCCCCTCTCAATGATATTTTGTACTTTTTGCTTTAATGTTATACAATTATGTGTGTCATGACCCACAATATTGTGATATTTATATAAGTGAGTACTTCAAGTCTCTCTAGGGGATTGTAGTGGACCTGGCCTTCTAAAATGCACATCATTATTAGTTTTATCATATATTGTTGCTACACTTTCTCCCAGATCTGCAAACCATTCAGGTTGAACCCAATGACCTCTCTTACTTCTAATCTGTTGGTTTTGATTGGACTGATTTTGCATGGACCGATGTGATCCATATCCAGATTATTTTGATTTGTAGTTGACAATAGGCTGGGACTAAGTTGTCGCTTGTGGAATTGATGTTGTAGCAACAAATCTGTTCTAACGAGGCACTTTATACTTCTTAGTTTCTTCAACTGTGGTCTGTTTCCCAACTTGATTTAACAGCCCTCCAAAAGTCATTTCTTTCTTCCGGGTTACTGAAACAGCTAAATTACCCGGATTCAAGCCTTGCCTTAAAGAGTCAATTGCCACTTGTTATAAACAATCAGCAAGCCCATTCTTGGTGTTCACAAACCTACTAATATACTCCTTCAAAGATTCGTTTGGCTCTTGGGCACAATGAATAATACTAGCACTATTCCCTTTAAGCTCTTTGCTTCCAACAAATTGTCTCCGGAACGCCACCCAAAACATGTCAAAATTCTTTATAGACCCCTAGGGGAGAGAGACTATTATACCAATTGAGGGCACTTCCATTAAAGATTTATGAGAAAGCCCAACATAACATCTTGTCATCATCGTCAAAGTTCATCATAATTTTTTTGAATTGCTTGAGATGGTTCTTCGGACCTTTACTTCTGTCGTAATTTTCCATCTTGGAGCTATCTAATCGTTCGGGAAGATTTTTGGAGAGTATTTTCGAGGATAATGGTGATTGTCTCCAATTGTGGCTACGGCTAAATATAGTATCTTCATCGGGAGTAGAAAATATACCTAGTTTGGATTGAATAACAAACATATCAAGCAGCGGATGATCCATGTGATGATCCGTTGAACCCTTTACTTTCCCTCATACTTGTTCTTTTTTTATTCTAACCTTTCTGTCCTTTTTTTAATGTTTCTTGGTTAGCCTTAATTTCTTCTTTAGGCGGCCCTCATCACTACTAGATGAAAGTGACTCTTCAAGGTTTAAGTCATTTAACGAATTATCAGAAGACTCTGAGGTTGTATTCACAACTCGTTTAGACCGATGTATTTCTTTTATAGCTGGTATGAGTCTTGTGGAAAACTCATTGTAAACCGCCTCATCTGTAGGGTGGAGTCCGGACGCATCAGTTTTTTCTTTCACTCATTTTTCATCTTGCTTTTGAGCCCTTAAAGCTTCAATTTCAACCCTCAACAGATCACGTTCATCTTGCATGAACTGTCTTTCATCTGCATTGTGACGAGGGATATTTTCATGGGTCACATCTTCACCTCCTGGAAACGGAGCCTCAACCCCTGGAGGTGGAACATCCTGCATGTTAAGATCCATGCCTTAGTGATATCCGAACTATCTTTTCTATTAACTGGTTTTGAATTTTCTATTCATGTACTGTAGTCTCCCACCGTGGCTGCCAATTTGGTGTGGATTATTTCTGATCAAAGGGTATTTTTGGCCTTCATTTAATGGGGTATTAAATTTTGAAGTTGAAGATAAAGAGATAAAAGAGGTGTGTATCTGTAGTTAAGATTATTATAAAACGTCAAACCTATTAAATGTGGTTGGTTGGGGTATTTATACTCGTTTTGTGACCCATGGGTCGTTCGGGTCAGATCTTGGACTCAGATCTATTTCAAGGTTTCCAAAGCCCAAAACCAAAAACCAAAACGGTTTAACACATAGCTGAGTCATAATCAACTTCGCTCTACCCTTCATCGAAATTTGGTTGAAGTAATTTCTTTTGCAAGCAAGGTGCTTCATCTAACAACTTTGTGGCTCCTTATCATTCTTGGTTTGTTGATTGTGTGTCTGTTGTTTTAGTTTCGTACTTTCCTAAAACATTTCTTAGGTATTAAGAATGTTTGAAAATATAGCAATGAAGCTCTGTATATTGTATTCGATTTTAGTTTTATCGGTTAATATATGTTGTATTCGATGTTTATTTTAGTTCATATATTGCTCTATGTTAGATAAATTTGTGTGTCTGTGTTATATGAGATCCGGTGGTTGAAAATTTCTTAACCGGGAGGAAAGTTTCCCCCCGTCTAGTGAAAATTATCCCGATGGGTTTGAAAATTCAACATATGAGTTTGAAATGAATTCGGAATATGGTCTCTAACCCCGCTGGTTGACAATTTCTTACCCGATGGGGATGTAGACCGAATTACACTTCTTCATATTTTAAAAAAAATGGGTTGTTAGCCCGCCGGAGTAGGAATCGCGATCCGGTGGGTGGAACCTCGCCGGTTGAAAAATTTTCACCCGTAAGGAATTTCCACCCCGCCGATTGAAAATTAATGGGCTGATGGTTGCCAATATGGACCCCACCGAGTGAAGGTTGTTAATGAATGTTTCCAAAATTCCCACAAAAATTAGGTAACTCGCCAAACAATTCTTGATTCCCGCTAACGTTTTAGGGAATTCCTACCGAAGACCCATCTATAATTAGTGGAACCATACTCGAGAATTATACATTGAAAAAATAGAAATGGGTGATTCAAATTGGAATGCACACAAAGATGAAAACCTTCTAAAAGCTACTGAGATTGTTATAGGCATGATGCAACAGGAGACTCCTGGCTTTGTCGATGTTGTTTTATGTAGAATGTACTTCATGCACAGTATGTAGGCATTGTGTCTAGGTTAGATGATGCCCCGACCATGCGGACGGGAAGAAGTGGCTGGCAGGTTAGCTTATTTAAACATTGTGCCGACTATACCGCTGGAGTCAGTACCTTATGAAGTCCAATGTCAAACCCGTGATGTATTCAGTATGTCATTTCAAAGTATTATTATGAAAGATACGTTAGAACATGTGATGTAGGGACTGCAACCAGCGTTAGAACTAACCCAAATCCTAATCAAAGTAGCGAGAATGAGGAATATCCTTTCGAGAAACGTTACCAGCATCGATGGAACTATCTGTCACTATGAAACTGTGTCTACTACGTCAACTATCTATCAATTTCTTTGTTCGCATTTATATTTTTAATTATGTAATGTATTAAATTAATGTATAATGACTTAAATTAATGTCAACCATTTAAGAAGTTAAATCTTAAAATTAACGTCATCACAAACTAAAAAATGTACAACTTTTAAGTGTGACAAATAGTTAAAATATTACAATGAGCGAGTGTTTAAACAAAAGCGGCTAATTTGGTTACTTCGAGGCTACGATTTTTATTTTCTTCGTATCTCTTGCAATGAGGGAGAATCGGTAATGCCTAACCTTCTGCTTCTGGTGAACGCAACTTTAGGAAACAAGGATGTATCCTAGGACACGGGGATTCCGCCAAAATCCCAAGATACAAAATGAAGACACGATAAAAAGGATGTTGAAAGGTTTAAACGCAAATCCGATGTAGAAATTTTTCCCGGTACAACTGGCTCCAACAACCTCATATAGCAGCATGCCATATTTTATTACCTTGTACATGTTATCCATTTCAACGATATTTCGAAACTTCTGTAGCAAATCCAAACTAACCGGGTGTGCAAAGAAAAGTTCACCTACGGTACCACTTCCATTTTCGGACTGCCTTTGTCATTTATAATAGTTTAACCTCTTTAATTCATCCAAAAATTAGTGGAATTGTAACCGACCACCTTTCTCGATATTCTGTTGTTTAATTGAGTGTTGTACGCGGTGCGCATGGACGGCGAATTCTTAGGGTTTATTTTTTTCAGTCCTCCGAAAATTTCACGAAGATGGGATCCCATTTTCGTAGAACTGACTACAAAACTTTTCTTTGTTTAATCGTCCCAAGTATGAATGACCTTCTTTGAAAGATATGGTAGCGTGATTGTGAATGCCGCATGCGACCTCTAAGCCCCATAAATAATCATCAATCTTCTTTTCTTTAAAGGTGAAATGGCATCAACATTTTTTGGTCCTGGTAGACTTCCTCTTAAGATCCTTCAGATCCACCAACTTTGTGTAATTTCCATATCTCTCGCACACAAAAATGATTCTCAGAGTTTTTCTAGTTTGTCTATTGCGACGACGTAATATAACTATAAGATCGTTGTCTATTACGGTTTGCGTAACTGAATCGATCAATTCTTCTTGCGTGTAGTGAGATTTTGTGTTGAACAAATGAATATAATCGACAAAGAAAGGGTCCTCTTTTACCTTATCGTTTACCATGCAAGAATCTATTAGCTCATCCTTCTCCTATATCACTAAACAAAAGTTATATCAAAATTTTGTTTTCCACACCTCTGTCGGGTGACACGCTGCGTACCAATGGTGAAATATTCTCAACCACCGGGGAAGTTTTTCCTTGGTGGTTGAAAATTATCCACCAGGCGGTTCACCGGGTCTAAAAAAACTAACAAGAATTCCAAAACACATGTATTCCTAGAACCGGCTGGTAAATTATTTTTAACCACGAGGGACGTTTCCCCCAGGCCGTTGACAATTCTCCAATCAGTGGTTGAAAATATGTCACCCGTTGGGGACCGGCTCCTAAAAAAATAAAAGTTTTTCTAAAGTTATGCCTTCCTATAACCGGCGACGATGGTCGTAAGGGCTGGTGGGTGAACCCTCCCCCCTCCTCCTGGCGGTTGGACTTAGATTCAACCAGCAGAGTTCGCTAGACCCAACCAACGAGGAATATACCTAGAATTAAAAGGATTATATTGTGCCCCTGCCGGGGTGGATGGTCTCAAATGGAGGGAAGTATGGATTCAGTTCTTTCCAAATCGCGAAAAACTTCAAAAATGGATTTATTTTTAATGAATCGGTTAGAAAGATTACCTTATTTTTAGTTTCATGCTCCTTACCAAGTTTCTTCTCCTAAATATCCATTCGAAAATCGTTTCGGTGTTTTTTGGAGATTGTTTGGAGGTTTTTGGAGGTTTAAGTCTTTTTTAAGTTTTGAGAGGTTTCTGATTTTATTTTATTTCATTTTGTAAAATTTTGTATATGAGAAGGAGATTGGGGGAGAAATTTGGGTTTTTTTAGGCTAAGTGTACCCAAAATCCACTACAAGATAAAAAAGAATTTACTTGGTCAAATGTCAAAATATTAAAACTCTAAAAAATTAAAAGGATTTTAAAATGTTAGAGGCTGCTTATAGTTTTTTGGGATTAGATTTAGCTAAAGTTTTTTTATAAACTATATTTCTGTTTTTTCTAATCGTTTATCTATTTAATCGTTAAAACAAAAATTTAACAAAAATATAGTATCTTATTTTCAAAATTAATAAAACTTTTATTATATAAAAGAAAATTTCAATAATTTTTAAATTGATACGATTAATAAAATTAAAATTAAATATATATAAAATAATATTTAATTTAAAACAAAATTAAAATTGAACTATCTATTGCTTGCCATGGACACACAAATATTGAATGGGTCTAGGATTTAGTCTATCACCCACCGATCAGAACCAAAATCCTATCTGCATTAGCTGGAGATAAAAAAAAATTTGTGTGATTTTTAGTTTCGAAAACATTGTATAATACCCCTCGAATTGCAAAATAAGCCACTTATCTATTGTTGAATTAAGGACCATTATTTGTAGCGGTATTTCGAGGAACTCCAAAACAACAACAAATATTATTCACAATAAACTTGATAACATCCTTGACTCTTGTACCGGATAGTGGTTCAGCTTCAGCCCAGTTTGAAACATAATTTAGTGTTACAATAATCATTTGACGTCCTCCTGAAGCCATACGTAGTGGCCCTATTAAATCTATTCCCTATATGTCAAAAAGACTGCTTCAGATTTGGAAGTAAGTGGTTCTAATGGTTTATGATAAGAATTAGAAAAACGTTGACAAGTATCACAGCCGCATGACAAATATTTAGCATCATTCATAATCGATGACCAATAATAACATGCCAACAAAACCCTTCGAGTCAAAGACTTATATCCATAATGATTTGAACCTTCCTCATCCAAACATCGCAATAACGGTCTACTTGAAGACGTTTTATACAGCACCCCATCTAACAGTGTATAACCATGAGCCTTGTACCTTAATCGATGAGTTGACTTAACATCTTGAGGAAATGTTCCTCTAATGAAAAAACTCTACTATGTCAGATCGCCAGTCGCCTCGAAATATTTCAGGAGTGACAAACACCTCATCGACATATTTAAATTGTTATGATCTTATCAAAATCGAAGGACTTTCTTGTTTCAATACCCATTGATATTCTTCTGTGTATGCAATGGTTGCTAAATAATCAGCAACTGTGCTATCCCCTTGATTGATATGCTCAACAATGAATTCATCAAACAGAAGATTTAACCCTTGAAGTTCACAAAGATACAACGATAACTGATATTTCTTAGCCTCAAATATTCTTGTCATATGATTTACCACCAACTGGGAATATGTCTCTAATCGAACTGTTTCCCCCTCCCCCCACAAATACTTGCAAGCTTTAAACCAGCTAATGCATCCTTATATTGACGCTCGTTATTTGACGCATGAAATCCAAATCAAATAGCTTAATACATAGCTTCTCTAGAGGAAGCAATTAATTGTACCCCACCCTTGATCTCAATATGCTAGAACCACTATCTGTATGAACCATCTATGTTGAAACTTCTGGAAATAACTCTTAAAATGTCCCCTCATATGATCGACTTGAATGAAACTCAACCAAAAACTCTGCTACAGCTTGAGCATTAATTGTTGTTTGATGAGCGAAATCTCTATCAAAGTCCCCCAAATCAACTGACCATATAGTCAATTGTACCAGAAATATCTGGTCGTTCTAGTATGTTTATTAGTGGAAAAAAAGTTTGAACAACAATTGTGTGAGCTTGAAAGTAAGGGCACGTTTTTTTAATAGCCACCACTTAAACCATAGACAATTTTTCAAGCCTCAAATATATTTTCTCTTATGCCAACAAACGTTTGCTGACATAATAAACTGGTTTAGATGCTCCACTTTCCTCTCTTATCAAAACAACATCAATAGTAAAATCCGACACCGGTATATACAAAAACAGGTGCTCTCCTCTTCGAGGCTTAGACAAAATTTTGGGCGACAACAAATACTCAAATCACAAGTTTGTTGCTCCTTATCTTGCTTGGTTTGTTGATTGTGTGTCTGTTGTTTTAGTTTCATACTTTCCTAAACAATTTATTAGGTATTTTGAATGTTTGAAAATATAACAATGAAGCACTGTATGTTGTATTCGATTTTAGTTTTATCGGTTAATATATGTTGTATTCGATATTTATTTTAGTTTGTATGTTGCTCTATGTTAGATAAATTGGTGTGTCTATGATATATCTTGGACTTGTTGGTTTCTTGAACTCCTTGAGGGAGGTTAAAGCTTGCTAGATACTATATGGTTGACACACTTACTGATTCCCGCTAACGTTTTAGGGAATTCCTACCGAATACCCATCTATAAGTAGTGCAACCATGCTCGAGCATTATATATTGTAAAAATAGGAATGGGTGATTCAAATTGGAATGCGCACAAAGATGAAAACCTTCTGAAAGCTATTGAGATTGTTATAGGTATGATGTAGCAGGAGACTCCTGGCTTTGCCGATGTTATTTTATGTAGAATGTACTTCAAGCACAATATGGAGGCATTGTGTCCAGGTTAGATGATGCCCCGACCACGCGGACACGAAGAAGTGGC
This sequence comes from Limnanthes douglasii subsp. nivea, assembly GCA_036936605.1. Taxonomy (NCBI): domain Eukaryota; kingdom Viridiplantae; phylum Streptophyta; class Magnoliopsida; order Brassicales; family Limnanthaceae; genus Limnanthes; species Limnanthes douglasii. The sequence continues at coordinate 131,110,296 of JAUPFV010000002.1, forward strand.
TGGCAGGTTAGCTTATTTGAACATTGTGCCGAATATACCGCTGGAGTCACTACTTTATGAAGTCCAATGTGAAACCCGCGATGTATTCAGTATGGCATTTCAAAGTATTATTATGAAAGATATGCTAGAACATGTGATGTAGGAACTGAAACCGGCGTTAGAACTAACCCAAATCCTGATGGAAGTAGCGAGAATGAGGAATATCCTTTCGAGAAACGTTACGAGCATCGATGAAACTATCTGTCACTATGAAACTGTGTCTACTATGTCGACTATCTATCAATTTTGTTTGTTCGCATTTGTATTTCTAATTATGTAATGTCGTAAATCAATGTATAATGACTTAAATTAATGTGAACCATTTAAGAAGTTAAATCTTAAAATTAACTTCATCACAAACTAAAAAACGTACAACTTTTAAGTGTGACAAATCGTTAACATATTACAATGAGCGAGTGTTTAAACAAAAACGGCTAATTTGGTTACTTCGAGGCTACGATTTTTAATTTCTCCGTATCTCTTGCAATGAGGGAGAATCAGTAATGCCTAACCTTCTGCTTCTGGTGAACGCAATTTTAGGAAACAATGATGTATCCTATGACACGTGGATTCCGCCAAAATCCCAAGCTACAAAATGAAGACACGATAAAAGTGATGTTGAAAGGTTTAAACTAACTGAAAATGTAAATAAATACTTACACTCACAAATGTTTTGGAGTTGACCCAACCCAATCCGATTTCTAACCAGTTTGACATCAGAGGAGGTGCACCTCTTAACGAAAGATAAGTGAAGCCAACATCTATGGTTCGATACTGTCCTACGAAGTGGAGTATGCAGTTAAACGTAGATGCGATTGCGACTCCTATCTCCGTAATATCTACCAAATCCTCCATGATTGTAAATATCTTCGCATACACAGATGCTTAATCCATAAGCTCGTTGTATATGGAATCCATAATCAACCTCCACCCATATTGTTTGTCATTCTAAGAAAACGCAATCGAGCGGTACCCATAGTGGCCATCATATTTAACGTCGGTGATGGATGTTATGTAAGGCCTAACATAGATAGGGAATTGGTTTAGGTACTCTTTGGGATCAACCAACTTTCCTTAACCAGAATTCTAGAACTTGACCTACAACAGACCGTTCCACTATAAAGCATCATCCTACTTGCTTTTGTTAGAATAACACTACATTTTTTATTCGCGCTTTCCCTAACAAGTTGGGGACCTGACATTTCACTCTGTTTATGTGAATTTACGGTCGGAGGTTTGAACATTTTTGCAAATGATGTCGAAATAGCTTTTTTGGAATCTAGTGCATGATCGTGATAAGATATTTCACGTTTAGTGGATGATTTGAATGCTATAATAGACAACTTATGTTTAGAGGGTGAACGGTCGCGCGCTTTTAGCTTGACCAAAGGCTCCAATATGGAAATTGTTTCCGGATGGAAGACGACAAAAAATTTCTTATAAACATGCTATATGCGTGATTCACTATTAGAGTCTATGACATCTCATACTACTTTATCGATTTTTTCTTTCAATTGCTCGATCATCGTGATATTGGTACAGACAAGAATGTCTAACCTCTTCCGATGATCGTGAAATAAATTTAAAGGCACCTCTAAGCCGTTGGCAACAAATTTGTTAAAATATTGTGCGCGTAAGGTATATCGTGTGTAGTTCTTATCGCACAAGTGCAAGAAATGTCGTGTGGGATTGTCATGTTGCAGACATATTCGAATTCTTCAGAAAAAAGTTCCAAAGCATAATGGGAGACATTGTTTTTTAGCTTCCCGTACACAATGTTAGAAAATTTATGTAGGGCTAACAAGTGGATCTTTTCAAATGACCCCTTGATGTCCCTGTGTTGCAATTCGATCAAAGTATTCACCTTTAACAAAAAAGACTCGAAATTACCTTTGTTCGTACCAAGGAAATGCTTGAGGGTGGAATGAGCGCTCTCCACACAGTTTGTGGTTTGGTTACCAAAATGCAACCACTTGTTAGTTCTCCATCTGATAAACTTATCACCATACGGTCCTAATAAACATTTGGTATATTAAATTGCTTTATGATATTCTTTGAAGTCACATGGAGATTCTGACCGATAGTTGTTGAAGGATAGATCGGTTTCCGCCAACATCATTTGATTCCACACTTTTAAAAAGGTGTTCGAAACTTTCTTCTCCTTTATGATTTTTTTTTGTTTTTCCTAGGAGGTTCATGTTAATGTGCCATTGGCCCAACATGTGTATTGCATTGGGGAACACTACCTCTACCACCTTCACCAACTAAGCATATCTTAATCAAAATAATGGAAGGTGGTTCGATGGAGTGAGTGATCATCAACGAATGTAAGCATTCTAACAACTATTTGTAGCTCTCAAATGTTTCTCCAAACATAAACGCAAATCCGATGTAGAAATTTTTCCCGGTACAACTGGCTCCAACAACCTCATATAGCAGCATGCCGTATATTATTACCTTGTACATGTTATCCATTTCAACGACATTTGGAAACGTCCGTAGCAAATCTAAACTAACCAGGTGTGCAAAGAAAAGTTCACCTACAGTAACACTTCCATTTTTAGATTGCTTTATCATTTGTAATAGTTTAATCTCTTTAGTTCATCCAAAAAGTAGTGGAATTGTGACCGACCACCTTTCTCGATATTCTGTTGTTTAGTTGAGCGTTGTACACGATGCGCATGGACGACGAATTCTTAGGGTTTATTTTTTTCAATCCTCCGAAAATTTCACGAAGATGGGATCCCATTTTTCGTAGAACTGACTACAAAACTTTTCTGAGTTTAATCGTCCCAAGTACGAATGACCTTCTTTGAAATATGTAGTAGCGTGATTGTGAATGCCGCATGCGACCTCTAAGCCCCATAAATAATCATCAATCTTCTTTTCTTTAAGGGTGAAAGGGCATCCACATTTTTTGGTCCTGGTAGACTTCCTCTTAAGATCCTTCTGATCCACCAACTTTGTGTAATTTCCATATCTCTCGCACACAAAAATGATTCTCAGAGTTTTTCTAGTTTGTCTATCGCGACGACGTAATATAACTATAAGCTCGTTGTCTATTACGGTTTGCTTAATTCAATCGATCAATTCTTCTTGCGTGTAGTGAGATTTCGTGTTGAACAAATGAATATAATCGACAAAGAAAGGGTCCTCTTTTACTTTATCTTTTACCATGCAAGAATCTACTAGCTCCTCCTTCTCCTACATCACTAAACAAAAATTATATCAAAATTTTGTTTTCCACCACATCCGTCGGGTGACACGCTGCGTACTAGTGGGTGAAATATTCTCAACCACCTTCCCCGGTGGTTGAAAATTATCCACCGGGCGGTTCACCGGGTCTAAAAAAACTAACAAGAATTCCTAAACACATGTATTCCTAGAACCGGCTAGTAAATTATTTTTAACCACGAGAGAAGTTTCCCCCAGGCGATTGACAATTCTCCAATCAGTGGTTGAAAATATGTCACCTGTCGGGGACCGGCTCCTAAAAAAATAAATTTGTTTCTAAAGTTATGCCTTCCTATAACCGGCGACAATGGTCGTAAGGGCCGGTGGGTGAACCCTCCCCCTCCTCCTGGCGGTTGGACATAGATTCAACCAGCAGAGTTCGCTAGACCTAACTAACGAGGAATATACCTAGAGTTAAAAGGATTATATTGTGTCCGTGTCAGGGTTGAGGGTCTCAAATGGAGGGGGAGCATGGATTCAGTTCTTTCCAAATCGGGAAGAACTTCAAAAATGGATTTATTTTTAATGAATCGGTTAGAAAGACTACTTTATTTGTAGTTCCATGCTCTTTACCAAGTTTTTTCTCCTAAATATCCATTCGAAAATCGTTTCAGTGTTTTTTGGAGATTGTTTGGAGGTTTTTGGAGGTTTAAGTGTTTTTTAAGTTTTGAGAGGTTTCTGATTTTTTTTAATTTTGTAAAATTTTTTATATGAGAAGGAGACTAGGGGAGAAATTTGGTGTTTTTTTAGGTTAAGTGTACCCAAAATCCACTACAAGATAAAAAAGAATTTACTTGGTCAAATCTCAAAATGGTAAAACCCTAAAAATTAAAAGGATTTTAAAATGTTTGGGGCTGCTTATAATTTTTGGGACTAGATTTAGTTAAAGTTTTTTTATAAACTAGAATTTTGTTTTTTCTAATCGTTTATCTATTCAATCGTTAAAACAAAATTTTAACAAAAATATAGTATCTTATTTTCAAAATTAATAAAACTTTTAATATATAAAAGGAAATTTCAATAATTTTTAAATTGATACGATTAATAAAATTAACATTATATATATATAAAATAATATTTAATTTAAAATAAAATCAAAATAGAACTATCTATTGCTTGCCATGGACACACAAATATTGAAGGGGTCTAGGACTTAGTCTATCACCCACCGATCAGAACCAAAATCCTATCTGCATTAGCTGGAGATAATTTTTTTTTCTGACTTTTAGTTTCGTAATTATGTGTAATTGAATTGTGAAATAATTCTAAAAAAAATAAATGTGTTACCGTTGCTGAATAAGTGTAATTTGGTTTCAAAAACAATAACTATGTTTCACTTGTGAAATTACATATAATTTGATTGCGAAAAAATTAATTGTGTACCAGTTGTGGAACTACATGCAAATATGTTGCATAAATAAGAAAAAAATAATTCTACCATCACATAAGGACCTTTCTAATTCAGAGCCATCTTCCCTAGCCGTTTATCCTTTGTGTACAAAAACATTTTCTTTAAGACTTTATCACATACCTTAAAATATCACCTCTTTACATTCGAATTATAACGATTCATCACCAAAGTTTGGTAATGAGTCGAATTCAGATGTTCTTGAACCCTTTTCTCTTCGATCAAATCAAGGTGTGTCATCCTTGCTTCTTCATTTGACTCCTCGAAATAATGAAGTATTCTATAAAAGGAAAAGTTGATTCCAAAGGGCTCCCATTCCATATACTAAGGCAAAAAGAGTTTCCTGAGTACGCTCTCTAGGAGTTGTTCTATAAGCCCACAACACCTCTTCCAATGAGTTGACTTAACATCTTGAGGCAATGTTCCTCTAATAAAAATATATACTATGTCAGATTGCCAATCGCCTTGAACTATTTCAGGAGTGACAAACAACTCATCGACATATTTAAATTGTTCTTATCTTATCAAAATCGAAAGACTTTGCTGTTTCAATGCCCATTGATATTCTTTTGTGTATGTAATGGTTGCTAAATAATCAGCAACTGTGTTATCCCTTCGATGTATATGCTCAACAATGAATTCATCAAACAGAAGATTTAACCCTTGAAGTTCATGAAGATATAACAATAACCGATCTTTCTTAGCCTCACTTATTCTTGTCATATGATTTACCACCAACTGGAATATGTCTCTAATCGAACTATTTCCCCCCCACAGATACTTGCAAGCCTTAAACCAGCTAATGCATCCTTGTATTGAGGCTCGTTATTTGACGCATGAAATCCAAATCAAATAGCTTAATACATAGCTTCTCCAGAGGGAACAATCAATTGTACCCCACGCTTGATCCCAATATGCTAAAACCACCATCTGTATGAACCATCCACGTTGAAATTTCTGGAAATAACTCTTAAAATGTCCCCTCATATGATTGACTTGAATGAAACTCAACCAAAAAATCTGCTACAGGTTGAACATTAATTGTTTTTTGATGAGCGAAATCTCTATCAAATTCCCCCAACTCAACTGACCATATAATCATTGTACCAGAAATATCTAGTCGTTCTAGTATATTTTTTAGTGGAAAAAAAAGTTTGAACATTAATTGTGTGAGCTTGAAAGTAAGGGTGCATTTTTCTAGTAGACAACACTAAAACCATATCCAATTTTTCAAGCCTCAAATATATTTTCTCTTATGCCAAGAAACTTTTGCTCACATAATAAACTGGTTTAGATGCTCCACTTTCCTCTCTTATCAAAACAACGTTAATAGTAAAATCTGACACCGCTATATACAAAAACAGGTGCTCTCCTCTTCGAGGCTTAGACAAAATTCGGGCGACAACAAATGTTCTTTAATCTTCGAAAACATCATTTCACACTCTGGCGTCCACATAAACTATTTTGGTCGTCGTAAAACTTGGAAAAAAGCACATTTATCGGAAAATCGAGAGATAAACTGATTCATAGCAACCAACATTCATGTCAAAATTTGCATATCTTTGATTTTTCGAAGTGATGTCAGTGATAATAAAGCTTTTAACTGATCTGGATCAGTTCTCTATTCTCTTTTCACTTATGATATATCCCAAAAACTTACCTTACTTTACACCAAAAGTATATTTTTTTTGTATTTAAATTTAATTGAATGACTCTTAGATTAAAAAAATATTTCCTCCAAATATTTTAAGTGTTCACCATCTATCGGACTTTTAACGAGCATATCATTAATCTATACTTCCATGTTTCTCCCAATATGAGAAGAAAATGCCTTATTCACCAATCTTTGGTATGTCGCTTCGCCGTTCTTCAGACCAAATGGCATAACTCTATAACAATATAATTCTCGATTAGTTATAAATGTAGTACTCTACTGATCCTTTGGATCCACCTGAATCAAGTCATAACCTGTGAATGCATCCATAAAAGAGAGAATTTTATTCCATGAAGTTGAATCAATCAGTTGATCTATTCGAGGAACATGAAATGGGTATTTGGGACATGCGCGGTTTAAATATGTAAAATCAACAAACATTTGTTAGTTTTTTGTTCTTCCTTTTTACTTACACTGGATTAGCAGTCCATAATGGATATTATGCCTCCCGAATATGTCCGACCCTAGATAACCGATCCACCTCTGTCACAATGGCCTCAAAATTTTCCACAGAGAAAGCTCACCTCTTTTGAATAATAGGCCTGACTTTTGGATTTAAAGCTAAGCTATGACATATCGCCTCAGGTGGAACCCTTACTACGTTCTTTGTTTTCTAAGAGAAAACATCCAAATTATCAAATAAAAACAACAACAATTGATAACGCAACGTAGGTGATAATAATGTCTTTATCCGCAAAGATTTCTGATTGGTAAATGTATACTCCTTGACATTCTCGCCTACTGTTAAAGAACTCTGGGTTTCTCTCGGATCATCCACTTCATCTTCATCTGAGGTTAACCCCCCTGATTGCTACTCAGTCATCTGGTCATAAGAAGTAGGTTTTTGAGAATGAAGTGTAATTGCATAACACTCTCTTGCTACTTGATAATTGCTTTGAACCACCCCAACACGATCCTTAATGACATATTTCAAACACTGATGGACAGTGGAGATAACAAAATACATTATTGATAGTCATCATATCCCAAAGATAGCATTATAGCTGGTAGGGAATTCGACCACCATAAACAAGACTTAGACCTTATTTTTAAAGGGGTAGTTTCCCAAACATATTTCCCCTTCAAATTCCCCGATCACTTAAGCAGTCACTCGTGTAAACCCAATTATGTTACGATCTGATCAAAGAATCTTAGGTGAATTACGCATCCTATCATACGTGGATTTGAAAAATAAATTTGTTGAACTTCCTGAATCTATCAAAATACGCTGAATTTCAACCCCAGCAATGTCTGCTCTTATAACTACTGCAACTTCATGGGGTCCTACTATTCCCCTTATATCATCTTCGTCAAACAAGATAAAAGGTGTTTCCATCTCTCCATATAAATGAGTAGACATTCTACCTTCTACTTGGGTAGCCAAACTCACTACATATCGTTTCCTAGAACTGTTTGTATTTCTAGCCATATTGCCTCTCCCAAAAATTGCTAAGATTCATAATATTTACACAAGATTCGAACTCGTCCATGAAGAAATGGTTCATCCAGCGCTAATAAGACCATCCGATCCGGGTCCGAATCTAGATATTACGATGCAACATCAAACTTTTCAAACTTTGAATCCTTGATCATCAATGTATTTTTTTGCTTTGAATTTGTATTAACAATTGGTTGTGTTGGCGTGCTCATAGGTTTATGCCACTGCTTTGTCCTTTAATAAAAGATGTTAATTGTCAATCTATCAAAATATGTATATAATTCTTTAACGCAATACAATCTGCAGTGTCATGCCCCATGTCATTGTGATACTTGCAAAACCTTGTATTGAATTCTTTCTTTGGCCTGTTTATGGGAGTTGGCTTTCTGAAGTTTGCATGACTTTTAGAAATCTCAAAAATAGTAGCTACAGTTTGAGTCCACGAAATATTCAAGTTTTATCCATTGATTGGGCATCAATCAATGATGTTGATTATTGGAAACTTGAGTATTCGAGGAGGCAAATTATTGTTTGTCCTCGGACGAGATAGTGCTTGGGAAATCGATGTGTTGCCATGATTCCCTCGGCTAGAAAATACATGCCTCGAATTTCTTTAAATTGAGCTATACCCTCCTTGAAATCTAGTTGACTCTTCTACTTTAATATGTTCCTTAACCTAAGCCATCAAAGCTCCAAATGTCAAAGCTCTTCTTCAAGTAGTCTCATTTACCAAATATCGTGGAAGCAATCCTTGTCTAAAAGCTACCATAGCAACAAGCTCTTCACAATCTTCCAACTCTGTCTTTATTAATACGAACAGTCTAGTATTGCCTTTTAACTTTTCCCCCACAGTTTGTTTGCATTGTATGATTGTATCACCATTTTCACACATTTGTTTGCTTCATACAATCGGAAAGCAGTGTACAAAATCCTAAATTTGGTTATAGATATCCTCCGAATTTGGTTGTACCACTTTAAAGTAGTGCCCTTAAAATTATGAGAAAATGCTTTATACACCAGCCTATTATCATCCTCGAAATTCATCATATAGTTCTTGAACTATTCAATATGATCATCATGATCTTGTGTTCCATAAAGATTTTCTACCTTTAAAAATACTAAAGCGCGTCGAAAGAGGTATTGACTTAAACTTCAACAGATAAAGGAGAATTCCTCCAATCTAATCCTTGCATATACTGATTATCTCCCTTGGTTCGCATAACTGCATACAAGTTTTGGTCTACTATATTAACATACTGGTTGGGTGTATTCCCCTTGTACCATAAGTTGTCTGTCACATTTTGAGATCTACTTTCCTTCTTTGATTTATATTCTTTGCATGATTTTAAATGCCGACTTCCTTCTCCCTTCAATAAATTTAGATATCTCCCTTGTTTAAACAAATTATCCTCGGATTTTGTGCTAGAAAATTCGTTAGCATTGGATAAAATATATCGATTCTTTTCTTTTCGCGAAAAATGATGTTCTCTATCTGAGTGAAAATGCGATTTCTTATGATCACTTCGAATTCGATAAGTTGTGTAAGACTCATCCTATTGATTTTTCAATTCATATTCCTCCTTAACATGATGTACTTTGGATTTCAATCTACCCGAATAAATTGATGCTCTCTTCGAACATTCTCATCATTTAAACGAGTTATCTTTTCTAACAATTGATTCATTCGATTTTTTTATATCATATTGATTATGTTGCTATGAAAATTGACTATTACCTCGAATTTCTTCCCTTTGCAAATCCAATTTAATCGCCACAATTTCTTCATGAACTGTAGGATCATTGCTTGTTTTCTCCGGTTCCATTATGATCATTATCACTAACTATGAATTTTGTAATTTATGGTTTTAGATTTGTAATCTAGGTACCTTGCTTGCTCCCACTGTGATCGCCAATGTTAAGTGGAAAATACAAGAATCAAATTATATTAGTAATTTTATAGAGAGAAAGTGAGTGATTAAGCTGTAGTGAGAGAAGCAAGTAATAAGACTCAATTCAAGTATGAAATACATGACCCCTTTATTTATAACTCTCAGCCCTATTTATAGGAATGTCAGGCGAGTAACAGAAGTAGTTATACAATTCGACACATTTTTCTATTATAGCCCCTTACAATTATAGTTAATATCAATCTCCTCCAAACAACTTTATAAAACTACTTATAACAACTTTTCTCTAATTATCTTAAGCCTCTAATAATTTGTATCCTTATCATGTATGATTTTTAAAAAAAATTATTATATATAACCAATAGTGAATTAGGATAACCTTAAACTAAAAACAAGGTATTAAAAATATAAAAAACACAAAGAATACAAATTTTAAATATTCGATTTCATTCAAATTTAGAGTAAACAAATGCTTATTAGACTTTTAGTTAGTTTTATTTAGTGTTTTTAATTGAAATATAATTTCTTTTTAATTAAATTATTTTTTTTGAATTTTTAAGATCTTTTTTGAAAAATGTTATCTTTTTTATTATATTACTTATAAGTTGTAAAAGGATTGCTAGTTAAGCGTCTATGTTGAGGTTATAAAGTTATTTCGTTAAATCTTTCATAAAATATGAGATTATACATTGTTGATTCATGATTTTATGTTAGTTGTTATTTCATTATTATATTTTTCAAAATTGCACTAATGTCGACCTACTCAAGTCTTAGTAAAGAGAAACACATAATCTCATCCAACACCATCGACAATTTTTGTACAAACACATTATTAAGTTAAATTGCAAGTTTTTCGTGAAAAAGAAAAATTAATAATTTTTTCTAAACAAAAACCTGCAACTTAACTTTCACAAAGTTTTTATATAATAAAAACAAAATGTGGACCAACTTGGTCAACTTGTGGGTTTTGTTTGATCACATAAGTTTTTTTTTTGGTATATATAGCATAGTTTGGATTATGAAGTCTTAGCTCACGTGTTTGTTAGATTATGAAAAATTACATAGAATCAAATGTTGTTTTTTCCATTTTACGGACTTCTCGAATGTACGGTTCTTATGAATTCATTTGTTTTTCTATGTTTTTGTTTTTCAAGTTTTTTGTTTTTAATTTTAGTATATATATATAATGACATAAAATACATTTTTAATCCTTCTAATTTGTTCGGATTTGATTACGCGTGCGTTTTGCTTGATTTTCTAAAGGTTTTTTGAGATCTTAAATCATACTTATTCATGTAAACTTTAGTTTAAGTTTCGTGAAATCAACTCATTATAGGCTAAGTATACACATTCAATATACTGCAAAAATTTATATCATCTTCAACTTAAATTAATTCAAATGGATCCAAAACTTGGAAAAAAAATAAACACTATTAAAGACACTGCTGAAACTTATGTTTTATGGATCCTTGGTAAATGAAGTATAGAATTTTGGTTAGATAAATGGTTTAGAGATAAACCATTAATTAGCTTCCAAAATGATAGAAACAACGGTTAGTGCACTGTATATAAGGTTAATAATTACTTGTCAAATAAATCTTGGGATATAGATAATCTGAGATCAAATGTCACTCGCTCTGAAATTAATACGATACAAAATCTCACAATACACAATGATAGAGATGATAAAATAATTTGGTCTTTAGATAAGTCTGGTTACTTCAACATTAATGCTACCCAAAATCAAATAGGTCATAAAAACTCTTCCTCCAATCTCTTTGCTAAGATTTGGGATAACATTATTCCAACCAAGTACTCTCATTTTTATGGAAAATCATAAAATGTTGGATTTCAGTTCACACAAACCTACAAAAAAGTAAACTTTACCTTGCATCCAAGGGCCAATTCTGCGATGATATAAAATTAGTTAATCACATGTTTGTTAATTATTCTATATCATGGTCAGTTTGGACTCACTTAATTAGTTTATTTAACCTAACAGTAGGTAGATATATGACCATCCAACATCTCATTAGATGTTGGTTTTGGTCAATCTCAAAGACAATTCATATGAGAACAATTTTACCATCCACTGTACTTTGGACAATTTGGAATTTGAGAAACAAAGTTAACTATGATGCAATAAAATATCTCCTAAATTTATTTTACTATCTCCAAACTAGACAATGGAAACATCTTTAAAAAGAAAATCTGAATTGGAGACATAAATAAAACAAATAAGTTAGGTTGTTATTTTAACATATGGTTCTTGTCTCTTAAAAAGGGAGGATAGTGTGGTCTTATTAGAGACAGAAATAGAAAAGTCATTGCTTTTGATCGAAGATTTTATATGGCAATCAATCCTTTTTAATTGCCGAATGAAGGGCATTAGTGAATGGACTTATTTATGTTGGGCAACGCTATTTCGAGACCCCATTTGGATATAATGAGATCATTTTATAATAAGACCTATTTTGGCTATAATGAGACCCAAAAAATGACCAATTTACCCTTAATATAAAACCTGTATTTTCAGCCAAAGTTATTCTTTTCTCTTTTCTCCTCACCAAAACCTCTCAAAATCGGCAAAAACAAAACTCAAGATTTCTCAAATCCGAACTTACAAAAACGTTAAGGTATGAATCTTATACTTATTCATGTAATTTTTATGCAATTTAGTTAGGTATTTTTAGTGATATTTAGAGTTATAGGTTCTGCCTCAAAAGTCGAATTTTCATTTATAGTTTGTTGTTCATTTTGAAAATAACTTGTAGATATGTGTTTGTTTACTGATTATCTACATTTTGGTATGAATTTTGTTGATTTTGGACGAGTATTTAGGAATCTAGGGTTCATGGATGTTGAATTTCTGGGGTTGGCTGTCTGGGGCGATTCGCGAACGCCCAACGCTCAATTTTGGGCAAATCGCGAGCGCCTAACTCGTGCTATCCCCAAAATTGGGCGTTGGGCGTTTGTGATTTTGCATCCAAATTGCGAACGCCAAGTGCGCAATTTTGGGGAAATTGCAAAGACTGAACTCACAATTTCCCCAAAATTGCAAACTTGGGATTCGCAATTTTGGGGAAATTGCGTGTTTAGTCTTCGCAATTTCCCCAAAATTGCGAACGCCCCGTTCGCAATTGTTGCTGTTTCATGCATTTTTTATTTTTTAGGTCTTATATTTATAAATCTAACAATGCGTTGTATTAAATTTCAGGATGCCTCGCAAAACACATACTTCACTTCACCAGTTAGGATCAGATAGTGATATAGACGACCATGAGCTTGTTTTACGGTCACGATCATGACCAGGGTCACGGTCAGTTAGGCGTAGGCCTCACACCTCCAATACTGCGCCTATTGTAGACCTTGGGCTTGGGAGTCTTGATCAACATTTCTATAGGGTTAACCCCCACGTGTCGGGTCTTTATCCAGACTATAGACAGCACGAGGCATACAATATCTTCATGAGAGATGTAAGTTATGATTTGTTTAATGTGCAGTGAATAATGATCAATATTTTATATTATGTTTATTTTACTAAAATATTGTGTAGGTTCGTCGACCGTCGAGCTTCTATTCGATGTACGGTACCCATCGTGCATAGGATCTTGTCAGGCAGGGCAGAGTGAGAGAGTAGGTTATGATGTCTTGCTTTGCTCCCCTCGTTGGTGTCTTGGAGTGTTGGAGCACCAACGTGCACGTGGTAGATTCCTTCATCGAGAGTTGGCATTCGGAGACCAATAATTTCCACTTCTCGTTTGGAGAGATGACTATAATATTAGACGACTTTCACACTATCATCGGTCTTCCGGTCACAGGTGATGATCTTGTTATTCAGTCGTCTCCTAGTGATGGCCAGCGTGTAGCATGGTATTCTAGTTCAATAGGTATACCGGTTGATGATCTTAGGACGGAGTTGGCGAGCAACAAGGGGGGTATTTCTAGATCCGTGCACTTACAGTTTTTACGCGAGCAGTAGATGCAGCCCCATATGATGGATGACACTATGTCTGATGATATGGTAGGTGTGTCACTGGGGGTTATTTGCTCCACATGTTAGGGTGTTGTGTTTTGGCGAACAAAACGGGGAACAATATATCCTTAGATTATTTACAGTTCGTAGCGGAGTATAGGCCATCTGTTAAATATAACTGGGGGCAGCATATATTAGCTCAGATGTATCACCATCTAGGGAAGTTGTCCATGCACAACATTTTAGGGATAGCTGGTTTCGTGGAGATGGTGGAGGCGTGGATATATGATCACTTCTACTCCTTCTTACCGACGCTCAACACTCTATATGAGCCTTGGATGCCTACTATGTGCAGATACGTACCTGCACCGTATCGCGCAGGTGATGAGACTCGTATCAACATCCGCCATACAATATCCTCATTGACGGAGCAGAATATAAGTTATCTACTTTATGTATTTGTTTATTTGTCATCCTTTTATTATTAGTTATCGTTGATGCAATCATTTTTAATTTTTTTCATAGGTTTGGTTCATGCCTTACAGGGAGATACGCGAGCATTTCCCTTTCTGCGATGTGGCCTGGATAGACCATACGCTGAAGGCATTTGACATAGTCGAGGCGTATTATCCATTGTGGGTCGCCCGTCATATTGGTCATATTCAGGATATACCAACTGTACTTCATCATATTTTACCAGCAAATAAGAGGAGGCGTGTGAACACACGTTATTTGTGGGATGATGCTACATGAAGGTCATGGCGGTCGCACATCGTCGACCCGAGGATTCGTGGTGACACATTTTTAGTCGGCGGTCCTAGTACGTCATCTTTATCCGATGTATGGATCCATGACCACCTATGGTACACCCTCATTGATCCTACATGCGAGTCATCCGGTGTACATGTTCCAGATACCCCTAGATCGGTTACTTTGGAGGCACGACTGTTTGACATATGTGATCACGTGATTGATATATATTCTAGAGCGGATGAGATGACTGTAGAGAAGATGCGTCGAGAGATGCATGAGTGTTCGCTTCTGGCGCACCGATACCGCGTTATGAAGTGACTGGATTTGTATTGTATGACTACTATTTTATGTTCTAGATTTCGTTATCTTTTAACTGCAGTCGTCGTACGTTTTTCTTTGTTATTACTTGAATTTCTTGTGCTTGATTATTTTATTATCAATTTTAGTTTTTAGTTTTCATTTACAATACTAAATACTCAATCATAAAATAAAGTAACACTCAAACCAATATTAGGCTAGAAATACGCAAACAACTTTAGACCCAAAACAAAAGGGAATAATTTAGGATGCTCAATCATCAAAGTCATATCCCATGTTGTCTTCAGAATTTTCCCCCTCTTTCATTTCCGCAATCATATCCTTACGATACGCTACCATATCGGTAGTGATGTAGTCCACCACCATCATGTTCCAGACGGTAGCCGGTTTTTTTCTTAATTTTAAATTGCAAATACAACAAACGCTGGAGCGGTTTGGCAGAAATGTATTGACGTCTTATTTCATCACGGTTGCACACAACAAGATCTCATGTTCCTTCACTTCTGTAGTTGAAATATATGATACACATGACACGATCAAAAAAGGCATCCCTAGTATCTTCACCCATCTCTCGGCTAGCAACCTTCACCACCTTAAGCATATGGTAGTCTTCGTCGGGCGTAAACTCCATGTGTAAAAGTATTAATATATGATTAGTAGGTTTGTCCGTCAAGTCCGTTTTAATTTTTGGATTTCTAGTCTACTTTTTTGCTGTTTAAAGCTAGTTTCAAGGTGTTTTTTACCATATTTTTAGGTTTTTTTAGTCTAAATTTTACACCATTCATTGAAAATGACTAATGTATTATATTGGTGAAAAAAATTGACTTTCGAACTCGTAAACTTAAAAAAAATGAGAAATTACAAAATTTCCAGCGAGTTTCACGCGTGGGGAGTGTCCAAAATAGCCGAAATCGCGCCTACAAAGTATCTCCGATTTTGTCAAAATTACGAAGTCAGAATTCACAGTACTGTCCAATTCGCGAATATCCAGTGCTCCATTTTGGCAAGTTCGCGAGTTGGCTGCGCTTTCATTTCCGCAATCATATCCTTACGATACGCTACCATATCGGTAGTGATGTAGTCCACCACCATCATGTTCCAGATGGTAGCCGGTTTTTTTCTTAATTTTAAATTGCAAATACAACAAACGCTGGACCGGTTTGGCAGAAATGTATTGACGTCTTATTTCATCACGGTTGCACACAACAAGATCTCATGTTCCTTCACTTCTGTAGTTGAAATATTTGATACACATGACACGATAAAAAAAGGCATCCCTAGTATCTTCACCCATATCTCGGCTAGCAACCTTCACCGCCTCAAGCATATGGTAGTCTTTGTCGGACGTAAACTCCATGTGTAAAAGTATTAATATATGATTAGTAGGTTTGTCCGTCAAGTCCGTTTTAATTTTTGGATTTCTAGTCTACTTTTTTGCTGTTTAAAGCTAGTTTCAAGGTGTTTTTTTACCACATTTTTAGGTTTTTTTAGTCTAAATTTTACACCATTCATTGAAAAATGACTAATGTATTATATTGGTGAAAAAATTGACTTTCGAACTCGTAAACTTAAAAAAAATGAGAAATTACAAAATTTCCAGCGAGTTTCACGCGTGGGGAGTGTCCAAAATAGCCGAAATCGCGCCTACAAAGTATCTCCGATTTTGTCAAAATTACGAAGTCAGAATTCACAGTACTGTCCAATTCGCGAACATCCAGTGCTCCATTTTGGCAAGTTCGCGAGTTGGCTGCGCTTTGGTTTGTCAAAATCGAGCATTACGAGCGTGTGATTTTGTCAAAATCAGGCGGTCCCAGCGTGCGATTTTGACAAACCAAAACATAATGTTCTTCGCAACTCATGCTGTTCATAGCGTTGGTTGTGCTATATTCGCACTGAAGTTTCAAAAAACACGAGATGTACCTCTTCTTGGGTTTGGAGATGGTGTGTCAAAGACTCATCCTCCTCTAACAAGAAATCATCCATATTTCAACTCAACTCTTCCTTTAAATCACTCAAATCCATGAATTTTGGTGTTTTTTTTAAAATAGCTTAGTTAAAAAGAGAGAGTTGTAGAAAAAAGAAGAAGAAAAAATTAGTTGTTTGTTTCAACTTTTGTTTTATATATGAAGGGTAAAATGGTCATTTCACATTAACATAATTTTTTTTGGAAATAAAGGGTCTCATTATAGCGAAAAATGATTTCATTTTAGCCAAGCCCTATTATGTTATCAAAATGGCTTTAAACAAATAGAAGTTGAAAAAGACTCTACTCTTTTAATTGAAAATGCCCCATGGTACTTAATCAATAATAAAATGTTGTAGGAATCTAAATCATCCAACAATGATTGTTAATAATTGTTAAGCGCATATCTAGAAATCAAAATCAAGTTACTGATTGGCTAGCTCGATAGATCCTAATAGGTAAAATAAATTCTTTTTAGCAAATACTAAACCTTCTTAAAACAATCCCTATTTTAGAAAATCTTCATTTTGACTCTTTAAAATTAGATTATTAACATTATTGATGTGGTATCAGGCTTTAACCATTTATTAACATAATCATAAATACAATGATCATATTTAATTGTGTTTTATTCTTGATTCCCATGCAATATGTTCCAAATGTACGAAAGTGGGAAACAATATATGAAAGATTGAAGATTTGATAAAAAAAGATTCAGCTTCTTTTCCATGAAGAAGGAGATGATGGTCTCATTCTCATGTTCACATAATTTGAAAGAAAATTAAAGGGAACTTCAATCTAAAGATTGCAAAAAAAAAAAAGGGTACTTTTATTCAATTACAAATTTTTATAGAAAGGACTAGTAAAGACTTTATCGCCTCAAGGAAATTGTTCGATTAAAAAAAAAGTTTCGGTACATATAAGTATAAAACTTTAAAACGAGTGTCAGGTTAAAAAGAGGCCGATGAGACGGTACAAAAGTTGAGTAGTTGGCAAATGGTAGTAGCTAGCTACACACCGTTCACCACCATTCTTTCATATCTCACCCTCCTTTCAACCAAGACTTTCTTTCCTTTGCTTTTAAGTAACCAACAACACACACTAGTACTTGCTACTTATTATTTTAGATATCCCACAAAACCAAAAATAACAGTTAAATCAAGTCATATTTCATTATAATTTAGTAAGTAAGCTCTCCAGACTCCAAAATGTAGATTTCGTAGTTTTAGTTTATATTATAAACACAATTTATTTTATTTTATATAACTATATACACAATTTATTACTATATATATAATTAATACTATTTATATCTATTGTAATTTCTAAATTTTATTAAACATTATCCACAAATGTAACAGGCGATTATGCGATCATGATCTCGTATCATTTGCTGACCATAGGAACCACATGTACAGACTACAGTAGCTTCTAACATATCAAAGCTACCAAAATACAGTTTGTTACCTGTACCACAAAATCCACTCGCTCTCACCCGCGCGTGTATAGCCCACCAGAAAAGCTTTACTGGCAGACACTCACTTAACTTTCCGCGCGTGAAACCAAACCCAAGAAAAAGCTTTTCTTTTCTAAGACATTAACCAAAAGTACAAACAAAACCCAGAAAAACAACTTCAGATCAAGAGAGAGAACCACATATACAAAAAAATAAAAAGAATATGAGAAACCCATCTTCTTCATCTTCCTCAAAAGCAGCACAACAAAAAACCAGTAAAGCCACACCATGTTGTGTTAAAGTAGGTATGAAGAAAGGTCCATGGACGCCGGAGGAAGACGAGCTTCTTTCTGCTTTTATAAACCGAGAAGGCGAAGGAAAATGGAGAACTTTACCTAAGAGAGCCGGGCTTCTCCGGTGTGGAAAGAGCTGCCGTCTACGGTGGATGAATTACTTGCGTCCTTCTGTTAAACGAGGTCATATAGCCGCCGATGAGGAAGATCTTATTCTCAGGCTCCACCGTCTATTAGGAAACAGGTTTTCATTAGTAATATATATTTAAATATCTAGTTATTTCTGTTTTGAATCTGCAAAGTTAGGTTTTAGGGTTTCACTACTGTGTTAGTGATTGATTTTAGCTTCTTCTTTTTTAGGGTTCTCTTTGATATAAGACTCTCTTTTCTTTTATTAGTTTTGGATCTGAATTTTTATGAGTATTAGTCTGAACCCTAAAAATTTCACAATCTGAAATTTTATATATCTATCTTTGGGTGTGATTTTATCCATTGAATCTACAAAATCTTTAGATCTATATTAAGAATATCATTGTTTTTTCATTCTCTCTCTAAAAAAAGCTTAGTTTCCTTTCAATCTATAATATCTTAACATTTCTATAAAACAAAAATCCTAAGTTATAATCTTTAAAACCTTAGTTCAAAGGAACAAGCTAGATTTCTCTACACCATTATTTAGTATAGTATATACATGTATATATATACAGAGAGATCATGGATACATTTAAATTTTTTGCTTCAATCATGATGGTTTTGTCTTTCTCTCTTTCAAAATCATAGCTTAAACACCAATCTTAGGTTCCTTTCAAAACATTGTTCCGGGAAGAACATTTCAACATTGTTCTATCATTCCCACATAAATATGAACAGCTAGGATCACTCACATTCTATTTGCCTCTGCAAAAACTAACTAGGTTTATGATTTCTTCAAATGTAGAAACTTCTTACATTGTAAAATGTTCATAGGTGGGCACTAATAGCTGGGAGAATCCCTGGGCGCACGGACAACGAGATCAAGAATTATTGGAACACTCACCTTAGCAAGAAGCTCATCAGCCAAGGAATTGACCCAACAACTCACAAACCACTGATCACTACTAAAAACCCTAAAAAAACTTCTCCTTCCACTTCTTCCATAAGAGAAACCAAACATCAAAATAAAAACGTCTACTTCACTACTCTTGATGTTGTGCCTGAGAACAATCAGAACCAAAAGGAAACAAGTAACCATGAGTTAACGGATTTGATCAGCTCGGATAATCATAACATACGTGGACAACAGAACAACGATAAAGAGAAAGATATCGGTTACTTCAATGATGATCCCTTTTCTTTCATTAATTCTCTCATCAACGAGGATCCGTTCGCTGATCGGATTAGTGCCTTACTGACTTTTGATGTTCCTACGTCGACATCTTGCCTTGGAATGGGCAATTGGGAATCTGGAATCATGTCTTCATATCTTAACGAAAGTCATCCCAAAGAGGATTAAGAGATGTATGTTTTCCATATAATATATTTATGGGACCTTAAGGGTTTTCTAAAAAAATCACTGTCGTGTATGAATGTATGCTATATGAATCACTGCTATATGAATCACTTTACTATGCTGGTTTGTGATATTATATGTATTTTTCATTGTTGTGTGATGCATACATCTCTATATTATAGATGTGTAACAAAAAACTTTAGATGTTGTATTTAATATGTTACCGTATATTCATTATTGTATGTAATATGTTAGCCCGGTTTGGTGTACTTCCAAAAAACCTCTTACTAGTTGTTACTAGTTGAGGTTTGTTCACATTTATATACACTTTTTTATGTTAGTTTTTGTAATGTGGGATTTGGGTTCCTCTATGGGATAAAATTTATTCTTCACCTAAACCAACTTGTTGAAGGGTGAAATATACCTATATGTATTGATGAATGAACAATGAAACTTTTTAAATCAGTCCCATTGGCCTTAGAAAGTTACTTCGAGGCTGAGGAGTACTAAGTAACAATAAAAATCTTTATCTTACGAAAGTATGAAGACGTGGTTAAAGAAATTCTTAACTATATAGGGTTTTATAGAAAATGAAATATATATTATAGATGCAATCAAAGTTTTATACCGGTTAGACATGAAAATAATCTATTAATGTATAAGAAAGAACATATCTCCACTAGTACGAGATTTTTTGCAACTAGACCCAAAAGCAAAATTATTATGTTTTCGGCTCCAAAATAAACAATATCATAATAGTGTCAAAAATAGTTCTTCATTTATCTATATGAAACTAGAATATGCGCTTTCAGGTATATTTCTAACAAATGATATTAGAGCTCAAGACCGAGACAAAATATCGTGTTAGATCAATGGTATATAAGTTAAAACATATGTAAGCTAGTTTGAGGTTTTTTAGAAATCGACCAAAAATAAAGCTGTGCGGATTTTTTACCCAAAATATACAATACCATACTAATAGGGAGATCGAATTGTTCATACTTATATACGGAGGGAAATATGAGTTACTCAAACTCTCTATTGGTATCACAAGAATTTAAGATAGATATTGCATATTGATTTCTACTAAATGGTACAAACGATCCAAAGATAATGCAATGTGGATGAAATTCTTATTGTAATAAAAATAATATAATGTGGATGAAATTCTGAAGTTTTAAACATGACAAAATATAATACAATATGGATGAAATTCTCAAAGTATTGGAGACTATAGACCAGTCAGGTTTAAAAGGAAAGACTTGTCGTAAACTTTAAGTTCTATGGTGACATTGAAGTGAACAAATAAATCAGTACGAAGATAGAATGTCAAAGATGTAAAACCAAAAAAAATGGAACACACCTTTAGTCCAAATCAAACAATATTATAGTAGTGCAAATTGTTCGTATCTTGAAACACAATATGCAGTATACATAGGTAACTACTAATCCAGTGTATTTCATCCTTTGAGATAACTCTTACTGTATTTACTAATTCTATGTTTCTAATTGTTTGAAATTTGATTAATACACTAATGCAAAAAATTAACCAAAAATATGTTTGGGAAATTTAAAACATGGAAAGCATGGATTTAAAGGGCTGCGGTTTGGAGGTTCAAGGTCCAAAACTCTCACATGCTGTGCCTAACGCCACAGCGCACATGAGTCAACTGCAGCGTGGTCTAGGAGGGCATGCCACTCCCCACGCTAAGCAGAAACATTGTGCCCAGACAAGCGTTGCAGAGGACGGGAAGCTTTTGTGCCGATTTTTGGCAACCTAGATAAAAGGGACCAAGTCCGCCGCGGAAATCCCATAGAGGACCCCAATCCTATATTGCTAACAAGGACCATAAAAGAGTGTATATAAGAGTGAGCCCACCTCAACTAGCAAGAGGCATTTTGGGAGTACACCCAAGAGCAATCCCGTACGCACCAACGAGCGCAAATTATGTTAATTTCATATATTTCTAGTTACGTATGGGAGATTATGTTAATTTCATATATTTCTAGTTACGTATCGAATAGAGAGTATTGGAATTCGAACACAAAACCTCAAACAAACATGAAAACCGAACATATCATAAATTATACCTAAAGTCGTCTCTTTAAAGTATCCAACGTATCAACTAAGTTTTAACCTTCAACTTGATTAATTAAAAAACTTTTGTGGAAAAACAGAGCAAAAACAGAGAAGCGCCTTACACCAATAATCTTACGTCTTACCCATATCAACAAATTTAAATTAACAAAAACAATGACTAAACCCAAATAAAACACTATATCATAGTAATGCATTATATATACATATATATAGAGAGAGAGAGTGTGACTTACAATTACTAGAAAAATGATGAATCAACAAAAGAAAACCAATTGATCAAGTGGAGCTAAATCTCTTGAAAGGGGAAGAAAGAAACAGGGAGGAGAGTTACTTTGGGTGCTTATTTAGAAAGTTACACAAATTTGTATGCATGTACATATTTATGTCTATGGAGAAAGGGAAGGACACGTGTACGTTTGATTAATAGTTGAAGTGAAGATTGACCGGTAGATTTAGTACAGCTTACCCGCTCAACCGGTAAAAGAGAAGACCAAACAAACCAAACGTTCATTAAGAATGTTAGACAGACCAACTGTTCTTTTCCTTTGTTTTTTATTTTTATAAAATATGTTTAATATTTGAAAAGTACTATATTTATAGTCCGGCGTAAAGGTGTCTAATAGTTCTGGAACCACGGTCCAAAGCTGACAACCTGCTTAAGAACTGGTGGTTTATCTGCGAAACTGGCCCATTAGGACCGCAACCCGCCAGGACCGCATAAGAAGCAACCCGCCAGGACTGCAACCCGGCAGGACTGCGAAACCACAGTTTATTTGTAAAAAACTGCGGTTTATTGGTAAATATTATGCTGATTTTATTTATTTTATAACCAAAATGTTATATTTAAAAAATATTGTGATTAAAATATTTTAAGTGTTGGTTATTAATATTTTAAGTGTTGTAATTATTATATAGTCTAAAATTTTAAATATTACTTGTGTTATTACTTATTATCACATTTTGAATATTATTATTATATTTTTAGATCTAATACAAACCAAAACTATATCTTATCATGTTAAAATATTACAAATTCTATGGTTATAATTTTAATATTACATTTTGATTACTATTGTGATTTGGTTTTAAATTTTACAAGTGTTTGTTATTATTTTTAAAACCAAAATTAGATCTTATGAAGTTATAAGTATTTCATAATACAGTTGTTGTTATTAAAATAAAAGGTAAAGTCATTTTTGGATAATTTAGCCGTTCACAGTTTATACTCTTGCGGGCCAGGAGTTGTACAAATATTTTCAAATTACAATACAAAATAACAAAAAACTATTACAAACATCATTCATCTCCAGCTTCGTCTTCTTCGTAAGTAAAATCTTCGTCTTCGTCCTCACTTGATCCACCTTCAGCTTCGTTTTCTTCCGCAATTTCTTGTTCAAGTGTATCTTCGTAATCATCCGGATAATCTTCGAAGATGTCGTCTACGTTCACTTCGTCTCTAAACTCTTTGTCTTGCATCCTTTTATCCGCCGCTTTCCAATATTTAACTACCACAAGCACTCCAAGTGCTTTGCCCGTCAATCTTGTTCTCTTAGTCGTGTATTGCAACCTCGCTTGGCTGAAAGCACACTCACTTGCAACTGTAGACATAGGTATAACATAAATCTCTTTAACAATCCTGCAAAGAATAGGAAACTCTTCAGTTTTGGTACCCCACCATCTTATGATATCTTCAATACCTTGGTTTTGATAATTCGTAAAATCAAACCTAGTGCTTAAATATCTAGACAACTCATTATCAGATTGAGGGGTTTCTGTAACATTGCTTCGTAACATTGCCAATTGAACATAGTTAGTAGAAGATCTCCCTCTACCCCTATTGTTACCACTCCTTACATTTGTAGATGTATTTGATATATATCTTGCAGCATACTTATCATAGATATTATACAAACAATCATATATACCGATAATATACCCTTCAGGGTCAATTGGTTCCTTCGGTGGTTTAACTATAGAAAACCGTACAGATTGATAAAAGCATCTAACTAGCAATTCAAATTTTTCTTTTCGTGAAAAAGGATCTAAAAGGCAAGCAAATGAATAACTATCAGGGATTGGATGAAAATACTTTGTGAACTTATATTCCATTCCGGGCACCATGTCTACGCATACATAATTTGATCTAAATTCATTCATATGCATGGCAAGATTAGTAATCGTGAAAAGGGCCAAATGAGCATTAGGTTGATTTTGTGAAGAAAAGGTTAGAGTGTTTTCTTTAAAAAGTCTTAAAAATCTTAACATGTGTTCACAATATTTCCAATGATCTTTTTCAATTGGTGTTTCACGATAAGATGCATTATAAAGCGTCATAATCTCTTCTTTAAAAACATGCGCACGTGCAAGCATTGTGTAAGTAGAATTCCATCTAGTTTCGACATCTAATATAAGTTTCTTATATTTTTTCCCATTTGAAGTAACAAGTGTTTTAAAAGCTCTTTTTTTAGCAGCGGATGTCGAGCAAAATAGGACCCCATTTTTTATAGGGGTAATATAATCACCGAGAACCTTACGTATTCCTTCTTTCGCAATTAATTGAAGTACGTGGCATAAACATTTGGTGTGAAACAATTTTG
The DNA here is from genome assembly GCA_036936605.1 of Limnanthes douglasii subsp. nivea. NCBI lineage: Eukaryota > Viridiplantae > Streptophyta > Magnoliopsida > Brassicales > Limnanthaceae > Limnanthes > Limnanthes douglasii. The sequence goes on from JAUPFV010000002.1 coordinate 131,134,982, forward strand.
AAAAAAGGGGATTGCAATCTTCTATAAGCATTTTTATAGCAGATGCATTAGAAGATGCATTATCCAACGAAATAGACATAATCTTGTTTTTAATGCCATAAACATTCATGCATTCAATCATACTCTCCCTAATTATTTGTGCGTTATGCTTCCCAATTTATTCAAACCATATAATTCTCCTTTGGAGGACCCATTCGGAATCCATCCAATGAAGGGTAACACATATCATATCAAAATCAGTAAAAGTAGCTATGTCACTAGTAATCGAAACATTCCATGGCAAAGTCTGCATAGTTTGAATAATGCCTTTTTTTCTTTTTAAATAATATTTAAAGGCTAGCGATTTTAAAGAGCTACGTGGAATGCGTTTTGCGTGTGGGTTTACCCCAGCTTGCATCCAATTTTCGTATCTCCAAGAATCCCCAAAACTAAATGGTTGTAAACTACCGACTGCATAAATCATTGTTTCTTCCCTATACGTATCGTGGTTAAACTCAAAAGGAAGACCTGTTTGAGGGTTCATGCAAACATTAGTTGGGTTAGGTTTTGTAGGATCATATACTTGATGTTTCAATAAATGTTTTACCATAGTGCTAGTGCCCATATTTCTAGTTCCACTTACGTGAAGATAACATTTTTTTGCACTCGTTACAAATACAAGAATAACCATCTTCTGATAGAGTATAGTGTTTCCAAATCCAAGATGTTTTCTTACGAGATCTCGACCCACCACTAGTACTTCCACCACCACTTTCGTGGGAGGAGAATGTGTCAACGTGAGGGAGTTCTGTAGAAAATTCCTCTATGGTATTGAGATCCACATTAGATGGTGGGTTTATCCCAGTATTTCTACGTTTTGAATTCATTTTAAAACTAATAACAGTTTTTTTTAAATATGCAATAAAATACTAATAATAAAATCTAAATTTAGACTAATAACAATATAGAACAACTAAATTTAGACTAATAACAAGATAGAACAACTAAATTTAGACTAATAACAACTAAGAAACAATTTGCGGAAAAACAAAAATCAAACAATTTCGAACGTAGGAGTAGAGTATGTAAAATAAGTAATTATAGTTTTCTAGAATTTTTCGAACAAGTAGATAGATTTTGAGAGAAGTAGAGAGTTGTTTGAGAGGTGTGAGTACAAGCATTGGGGTCTCCTCTATTTATAGGGGAGACCCAAAAAAAAACCGAAAAAAATAATAATAAATGTCCGGACGCCCGGACAGAGAATTCGGACCATCCGGATATCGATCCGGATGGTCCGGACGTCATCCGGGGCATCCGGACGAATCTACGGATGCCCCGGACCTCAACGGCTAGTTGAAGTTCAACTAGCCGTTGCCAATTTAAAGCTGAGGACCATCCGGACGCCTGGCCGGATGGTCCGCACGATGACGTCATCATGACGTCATCTAACGGCTAGTATGCAAAAAAATAAAATCCCTATAAATACAACCTACCTCCTACTCTATTTTTCACTCCACTACAAATCTATCCCCTCTCTCCCTCTCCACTACAAATCTATCCCCTCTCTCCACTACACTACTCTAATTTTTTTTATATTTTTCAAACTCTATTTAAATTTCAGGTTCCGCTAAATATCTTCGAAAAGATCAAAGCATGCCCGTCAAGGTGGATGTAGTGAATCAACCTCGAGACGAGTGAAACAGGTGGCAGATATGTTGTTTGAAGATATGGAGCTAACGGAGAGCGCGACTATCGAACATCGCGGCGAAGGGGAGCTTCGCATCCGTAATCAGGAAGGAGGTCGAGGTGTAACCAAAATTTGGTCCGGTATGTATCTGGACTATGAGAAACTGATCCAAATAGAGGGTATGCAAAAAAAATTCAAACTTATTGAACCTCATAATGGCCTAGGTTGGATGACACTAGCTAGATTCAAATGTGATTGGTATCTAGAACTAGTACGCAAGTTTTATGCCACCGCAAAATTAATCGAAAATGATCCAAAAGGTTTAGGAATGAATTGTTTGGTTAATGGTAAACCCTATAGTTTTTTTGAAACTGATTTCCAAGATCTTTTTTTCGTTCCAACCCATGATATGTATACCGGTAATAAATTACCTCCCATTAGTTATCGCCATTCAATCTGGGGTGCTGATTGGCCTATGTCTTACGAAGAAGCAGTAGAGCTTCTTACTTGTCATGGTGCGGAAGCTCCGAAAATTAGCGGTAAATTTCGAGCCATGCGGGGTAATTTGGATGCTAATGGGAAATTAGCTTTGAAATTGGTAAATAGTATATTTCTTCCCCCTAGTAACAATGATATGCAGCTTTCATATATTCAAACATTTGTTACTGCTTTTATCGTTCGAAATCAGGGAATAATTAATTTACCTAGCTTGATGATTCGAAATATGGCTACGAGGTGTGATACGGATAAACTACCTTATGGGATGATAGTGAGTTACTTGCTTGTTTCGAAAGGAGCTGATGTGAGTATGTACACTCCGATGAAGGTGAGGTCGACTAGTGCTATAGGTAGAAACTCTTTGCGTTTGCAGGAAATATACTCTTGGGATGGAGAGTTTATTTCGAAATTGGAGGCATGAAACCACCATAGACAAGACTTGAATCAGATATATACTGCGAACGGTCTTACAAAACCGCCAAATCCACCTACTCAGTATCGAGTTGAGGCTGAAGCGCCTTTCGATCCAAATGCTAGTGGTTCTTCTGGAGTACCGCCACAAGAAAGACGAACCGATCACGAATTTGCTGAGGTTTCGCATCAGCAGCATATGGATTATATGCAATTTGCGCATACTCAACAAAAGGAATGGCATGATGATTTTACAAAATGGCAAAGTGAATTTCAAAATTGGCGGGGGGGGGGGGGGGTAAATGACCAGCTTAGCCAGATACAGCAGTGACAAGTAGGGGTGAATGATCAACTTGGTCACCTCCAGTAGTGGCATAGTCAATACGAGCAGTGGCATGGTCAATACGAGCAGTGGCATCATGGAAAAGATCAATAGAATGAGCGATTTGCAAACTCTCAAGCCGAACAGTCGGAGTATATGCGACAGATGATGGAGAACATGCATTTGCAAGGTCCACCACCTAACAACAACAACAACGATGAAGCTCCTTAGTTTTTTGCATTTGATTGTCATTATCGTTGTAATGTTTTTCTTTTTTATTTGATTGAACAACTATGTTACTTGTTTGGTTTTTATTTTTAATGAATTGTTTGTTTTGCTTCTATTTTTTATTAAATGTTATTTAAATCACTTTCGCTTTCAATTTTTATTTTGTTCTTTACAACTTACAAGTAATTTATGTTTATGCATATAAACTTCTAATATTGAATAGTTCGAAAATACAATAAACTATATAATTCATCTAACCATAAACACTTCAAGCTTGAGAGAATCTAAAGAATCACCTAATAATTTAAAATTAAAATACAATTATATGTCTAATAGGTATATATTATTTAATATGTACATAATATTAAATATAACATCTTAAATATCTAGTATGTTCAAACAATATACAAATCATCTTAAATATCTACATAATATTAAATAAAATATCTTAAATACATAAATATAAATATATAATCAAACGTATCAAAATCAAATTACAATTATTTTTTTAGAATGTAATTGATTGATTATAAAATTTCGATTAAAATGATAACATATTTAAATTAAAATACATAAAATAGAATAATTAACTCGTGTATATGGTACATATCTCAATTATTGAAATTAGATTCAATTAACACTTACAAATTAATTTTAAATAACATTATAAAATATTCTGATAAACGGTTCTTAAATGGTTTGGTTGATGGTTTGAACTGATAAACGGTTCTTAAATGGTTCGTCTGGTGGTTTGAACTGGCGGTTTAACTGCAAAACTGGCCCATTAGAACTGCAAACTGGCAGGACCGCATAAGGAGCAAACTGGCAGGACCGCAACCCGCCAGGACCGCAACCCGCCAGGACCGCAACCCGTGGTTCTGATTTAAACGGTTCCGATGGTTCGCGGTTCAGACCGTTTGCCACCCCTAGTCACTACTACAGTCATACATATGAAAAAACGGAAATAACAAAGATGATAGTAGTATATTATAACTTCGGGGAACCATGAGTGTTTTTTAAAACAGCAGTAAACTCGAGATATCATATTTCAATTTAGACCAAATATGAAAAACAATTTTGATTCAAAAATAGATTCTAATTTTTTTCATTAGAATATAGTCTCGTTTGTTGTTTTTATTTATTATGTGATATGCAAAAAGCCGTGAGTTCGTCATGGATGACAAATAAAATAGTTTATTTTTTATTTTGTATGTGAAATTTAGTTTATATTTTTTTGGTTTGATTTTATCGAAAGGATTCAAAATAGGACTAAAATGTATGGTTAAGTACTATTTAAGATCCAAAACCAATACTAAGATTCATATTTTCATGTAGTATGAGAAAGATCCATTTCATTGAAATATTTACCATCTAAAACTTAATAATATTTTAAATACTGTTACTTAATTATATAAAAGCTTTTATGTTTTTATTTTACCTTTTATCCCCAATTTTTTTTATCTCTATCTTCTATTACGTGAATAGAACAGTTCCCTAATATTATAGGTGAAAATTCCTCGATTTCTTGTTTTTCTTTTGTCTTCGTATGATTTGATTGTGTTTTTACTTGATTTTGCATGTTTAGGTAACTCGATTTTTATTTTAAAATAGGTAACTCGAGATCTATTTTCTTTGTAATTTTTTGTATTCTTCTGGTATTATGTTGCTAATGTAGTCTAATTGTTGTATTTTAGTAAGGTTTTCGTCGATTTTAGTGTGTTTGTGTGTTTTTGGAAATTTATGTTCGAGTAAGGGTTCAGGGTTTAAAACGAATAAGATGCAATAAGAAGATGTGAAACATGTTTTACTTTATGTATCGATAGTCACGAAACATTTTTATTCTTTTGGATTGCTAGATGCAAAACCTATTTTTTGATAAATGTGAAACATTGGTGTAAAATATTTTTTTTAATTCAAAACATATCATAAATTGTACTAGTTTTGTTTGTCTTAAAAAAAGAAAAACAATGGTATTTTCGGATTTTTTTATCTAGAGTTACGGTTTAAAAGATACCGACTTTATAATTTTTAATTTTAGAGTGTAAACAAAAAAGACAACTGAAGAAGATGCGAAACCTTCTTTTTGCTAGATGTGAAACCTTTCTAAGTTTGTACTGGTAAGTGAGAAACCAAACATTATGATAGATGTGAAACCATACAATTTATCATAGATGTTAAATCAAGCCAACTATGATAGATGTGAAACCATGTATATGATAGATGTGAAACCATGTATATGATAGATGCGAAACCATATAATTAGAAATCAGTGTAAAATATAACTTTTAAAAAAAAAAGTAAAACATATCATGAGTTGTACTAGTTTTGTTCATCTTAAAAAACAAAACCAATGGTATTTTTGGATTTTTTTTCCGAGTTACAGTTTAAAAGATACGATTTTTTAAAATTTTAAATTTATAGTGTAAACGAGGAAGATGAAAAACTTTTTTTGTTTTGCTAGATGCGAAACCTTCTTTGTTTTGTTAGATGTGAAACCTGTTTAAATTTTGTAATGTTAGATGTGGATTCAGGCCTATTATAGTATATGTTAGATGTGAAGGCCCACTATAATAAATGCTAGATGCGAAACCAGCCAACTATGATAGATATGAAATCATATAATGAGAAACCTATGTAAAATATTTTTTTTAAATTGTACTAGTTTTGTTCATTTTAAAACGATAAAACCAATAGTATTTTCGGATTTGTTTTTTGAATTACGGTTTGATAGTTATGAACCTTTGAAATTTTAAATTAAAATAAAATAAAATAAAGAGAATGGTCCAGTTGTTTGCTGGATTTTATATAAAATGATGTTTTAGGTATAAAGTCTCTTAAATTTTTAGATCTTTATCCGTTTGTTGAAATGTTCTTAAATAGTAAGGCTCTCTAAAATGAAAGCATATATATTTTGGTAATAAAGAATGAAATCATCTTATAATTAATTTTGATTTCATTAATTTTCAGTCAATAATATAAATTTTAAAGTGTAATGAGAACTTTAGGTCGGAATATTAAATTTAAGTTTAATATTAAATTAGGACCATGTAACGCAAGATTTAAGTTTAAGACTTAAGACCATAAGCCCATTAACTTCTATCTCAACATTTTCTTAATAATTACTATTACATTTTCATTAATAAAAACTTTTATGTTTTTTCGAAATTATTTTATGTGTTTTATTTATTTTTCTCTTTAAACATCTTCTCAACTAACTAACTCATTATTTTCTACTAGAGTACCTAAACTCTCCATAATATCTAATTTCATCATTCTCAACTAGTTTCCACCCCTCTCTTTTACTTTTGCTCCACTTTCAGCATTAACTTTTTTCACTAATCAAGTTCTGACTAGCTACGATGCCAACTTAGAAACTTTTGGCTAATGCATTTAAGTTCATTATTTGGCTACGTTATTCTCTTTATTCATATTTTTGCCACGGGAATACGTTTTTACATAAAAACATATCACCAAATTGATGTTGTTTGTTGAAAACTGAGGTCCCAGTAAAATGAGTTCTTCAAAACCTCATTTCAAATATTTTTCACATATTTTACTAGTTTTCAAAAAATATAGAAAATAGAAAACTCAAAATAAGTACAATAATATCATTCTCCTTAGAAGGTTTTGTTATGTACGAGATATCTGTTATTCCAAATGCATACATACAACACCAGCAAGACCATATAATAGAAGAACACCTGGTGGAGATAAGAATGATCTGTAATTTGGTGGGTGATGTTGGTCCGTCGCGTCGTCTACGTTATATGGTTTATCATCATAAGGAGGATAAAAACACTCAAGAAATAATTGATATAATTTTATCTATGCTTATGAATAGTTGTTAGGATCCTATTACATGCAAATACGATAATCACTACAACCATTCAAGGATGGATAATCATAAGAGACACTCTGATAGTGAGTCATTCAACAAAACAAAAAAACTTTACCATCGTCATAATCATTCTCAGTCTAGGAGGAGGAGGAGCAAAACATTTTTTATAGTCGTCATAATAAGAGGAGGAATAAGTTATATGCATATGAGCATCACCCAATGCAACATGAGAAAAACAATAGTCTATGTCATCCGCCAGCTCACACAGTGGACCAGCCAAGACAAAACAAATCCCTCAAGCTCCAATATAAACCATCCAAACCAGCAAAACCCTTTAATGGTTCCACCAACAGGTCAACCAATTATCTATTAACATAACCACTACCAACGAATTTCTTTTAAGGTTACCAACCTCCAAACAAAGGAAATTTATCCTTCATGCATTCACTTCAGTAGTTGCATGGTCAACAGTAATAAACTGTGTATTTTTTTATAAACCGACAAACAAAGGCTGCCTTGGCTTACTTCCTTCATAATAGAGGTTCAACTTTGTTGAACCCCCGTTACCTCTGGAGACATTTTATGAAGACTTACTGCCAGAATTCAACCAACATAAGATAAACAAGTACGGTGACACCAAAGATCCAAAGCACCAGATATAGTAATTTAGAAACGAAATAGTAAGTTTTAGAGAATATGATAGGTTAATGTGTAGCGAATTATCCATGACCTTTAAATGCATTGGTATGATATTATTAGACCAAATTCATCCAGAGAACATGAAACTTCAACATGTTGTAGATTACCTTCAATAACCAATTCATTGGGTATAAATTCATCAAGAGATATAATGACTATATAATTTATTGTAAGCAATAATCGAATGAGAGCCTTCAAAACTACACTCGATATTTTATTTAAACAAAGAATAGTCTAGAAATTTGTTATAATTTGGTGACATGTGCGGCTTAAAGACAACAATTTTTCTGATACTTTTGGTAAAATATATGTTGAAGTAAAATGCTCTGGACTTTTGAGACTAGTTGGCTCAGGTAGACGAATATATTAAAGTGGATGAGACTGTGAGGGCCAGACTCACGGGAGTTCCAAATGTATATTATTTTTACCATTCTCTAGAAAATGCTAATAAGCCTCTTACAAATGTAAGTCCCAACAATAAATCCTTAGCCATAATTTTCAGCTTTTAAAGTCAGGACAACTGAAGTTTTGATGAGAGCGAGCATTATAACCAAAACAAGGCTTCCAAGAAAAATTGAGAAGTAACTTCAACAATAAAACAATAGTTGAAAGCATGAGTGGTTCGACCAATGACCCTACATAAAATTAACTAAAAGTATGGGGGGGGGGGAATCTACGATAAGGAAAAAAATATAGTCAAGTTTTTGAGACACGAGAAGATGTGGACTTCCAAAGATATAGAAGATAAGATCAAATTCTATAAATTTAATAACAACGCAGAACATTACACCCGAGATTGCATTTCTGCAAAGGATGAAGTGCATAGTTTGATTAATGAAGGAAAACTTGTGAAGTTTTTTAAATAAAAAAAATCAAACTAAGATAGGTTGCGGTTGAAGCTCAACATCTAGCAAGGCAAGACAATAACAAGTTGCAACAGTTTTTGAATCGTCGAGAGTCTTTGAAAATATGATCATCATGGATAGACTATAAGATTACTTACACGCAAACCTAAACTAAAAAGTCTTACTTACACCATCGGGTTGGGATAGACTATTATATATTAATAAATCTTCTAGGAAAATACATACAGAGGATCTAAAAATATAATATAAGGGTCAAACATCAGTGTATACGTATAGAAACCCTTATCATGTAATTAAATTTGATGATGATGACCTTAGAGAAGTAATGACATAACATAAGGATGCGTAATTGTAGCTAAAATAGAAAAAGTAGAATTCTGAATGAAATTGATAGATATTGACAATTTAACCAATGTATTATTAAAAATAAATTATGATAAGATACATGATACAAACGTTCTTACACTATCTAAAAAGACATTGTTTGGGTTTATTAATACATATGCTTCAGTCTTAGCAGAGTTTAAGATGGATATGTTTTAATGCCAGTAAGAGTGTAAAAAGTTGGCTGAGTGCATATTTATGGTAGTGGATCGTTTTTACCAACATTATACATTAGTCATTTGACTCAAATGATTCGAAATTTGTGCGAAAAAAAAACTCAAAAATGGTCAAAAAACTACTTCAAAATAGCTTCAAGTGGTCACAATTTTGATATTTTCACATTTATTTAGTTCTTGAATCCAAAATTCATTTTTTACCAACATTATACAGTAGTCATTTGACTCGAATGATTCGAAATTTGTACGAAAAATAAAATAAAAATTCTAAAAAATGGTAAAAAAAAACTACTTCAAAGTAGCTTAAATTGGTCACAATTTTTACATTTTCATATTTATTTAGTTCTTGAGTCCCAAACCAATTTTTTATTTTACCAAAATTATACATTAGTCATTTGACTAGAATGATTTAAAATTTGTGCGAAAAATAAATAAATAAATCTAAAAATGGTAAAAAAAACTACTTCAAAGTAGCTTAAAGTAGTGACACATGTAAGGATAATGTAATCTGAATAGGCGACTAATATTGTGACACATAATATATACAAAAATACATAAATATCCATGATCATTATTACAACCCACGTGGTTTAGAAGCAGGGTCTCATTATAGCTATGGACAACACTGCATTCGAAAGGGTATGAATATCGCTATAATGAGACCCTATCCAAATATTAAACGCCCACCAAAATTGACTCGCCCCCTATAAAATAGGACATAAAATCTAAAAAAATACGACACTTGACAAACATATAGCATTCACAAAAATAAAAAACTCGTTAACGTTTACATATGGAGTTTACGATGGACGACGACTACCATATGCTTCAAGCTGTGAAGATTGCCCGCCAGATACTGGGGGAAGATTCCAACGATCAGTTTTTCGAGCGTGTCTAATGTACGATGTATATAAACTACGACTGTTTAGGTACAAGAGGTATCGTTGTACGTAATCGTGATCAAATCAAACGCAGATACATTTTTTGCAAGCCAATACAACATTTGTTTTAATGAAGCAAGAAGCAGCTTCCATCTGGAACCTGAGCTTGATAGACTGCATCACGTGGGATATGGTAGAATTTCTAGAGGACATGATTATTGCAAGGGGTGGAGTGGATGATGTGGAATACAAACTTAGATACGACTAATCCTTACACTGATGTTATTTTAAGTTGTTATTTTCTTAACGGTTGTTATTTGAAGTTGTGATTTTTCTTATTAGTTGTTGTATGAAGTTGTGATTTTTGTATTACTGGTTGTTAATTTAAGTTGTGATTTTTCGTATTAGTTGTGTGTGAAGCTCTGATTTTCGTATTACTGGTTGTTAATCTAAGTTGTGATTGTTCTTATTAGTTGTTGTCTTAAGTTATGGGTACCAAATAAAAACTAAAACATGGTAATGGAAACTACAACAAGTTCAAACATTAACTTAAACAAACAAACAATACAGAACCTACAAGATGCAAACAATTAAAAACATAACATAATGCTCAATCGTCGAAGTCATATCCCAAGTTATCGTCAGAGTTAATCCCCTATTCCCTTTTAGTAATCCTATTCTGAAGATACGCTACCATATCCCTAGTAATGTAGTCTACCACCATCATGTTCCAGACGGCGGCTGCTTCTTGCTTAATTTTAAATGGTAGAAACAACAAATGATCCATTGCTTTGCAAAAAATGTACCTCTGCTTGATTTGGTCACGGTTACACAAAACAAAACCTTCAGTTCCTAAACTGTCGTAGTTGTAGTAAATCTTACACAAGACTAGATTGAAAAATGCATCGCTACTATCTTCCCCCAACTCTCGGAGGGAAAGTTTCACTGCCTCGAGCAAATAGTAGTCTTCATTAGGGGTAAACTCCATTGGTTAAACTGTTTATGTTTGAGGAGTGCTTATCGTCTATTTATAGGCTCGTGGCTGTTTGGGCGGGAAGTACATTAAACGCGGGTGTTTTTTGCGGAAATTTTTGTAGGTGTCTCGCTACAGTGAGACACCTATTAATGGAATTTATGCTATAATGAGACCCCTATTATTGCACTGCAACATTTGAGTACTTTTTTAAATATTAGGTGTCGCAAAATCATTCGTCAACTTGGATTACGTTATCCTTATCTTACAAGTGTCGTTTATTGATAGGTCTACTTGGATTACGTTATCTTAAGCATAAAAGTGGTATAAAAAGACGTTTTTGAGGAAGTAAAAATTATAGAAAATATATCAATTGCAAAAAAATGTATCAATGGACTGAGTTGGAAGATCAATATCTGATGATGGCATCAGCTGAAGTTGGTAACACGAACATAATAGAGAGGGGTAAAAAGTACTGGGAGGCATTGCTATGCAAGATGTACTTCCTATATGGAAGGGATGGTGTTCAGCCGCCTAGAATTTCAAGGCGTGTTGATGAGGTGAAAACTAGATGGTCAGTCCTAGTCACATTCCGTCAACATCCAGTTTCTGGCCTCACCGAATTGGAACGTCGTGTTGCGTGTAACCGGTTCAACTGTCAAGTCACGGTTCTATAACAGAGGACCAGCTGGATTCGGTCCGCGCTGACATTATTGACATCCGGCTAGAGGAAATGCGTGACTACCAGGATGCGAAAGAAGAAAGGAAGTTGATGAAATAGAACAGGCCTGATAGATAAACTCCGATTTGGCTTTATGTTAAAGTTCATGTTTCAGACTATGTTTTAGCATGTGTTTTATTTTATGTTTGAGTGTTTGATTCACTTTATGTTTGAGTTTATGTTTGAGTTTCTGATTCCGTTTATGTTTGAGTTTATGTTTGAATTTCTGAATCGGTTTAAGTTTGAGTTTCTATTGGAGTTTGTGTTTCTAAAAATATTTTTGTTTATGTTCCAGCTTATGTTTGAAAGTTTATGTTGTAGTTTGTGCACTTTGATGCTGTTATTCATAAAAACATAAAAAAATAAAAACATAAAAATATAAAAACATAAAAACAGCAAAACATATAATAATCCTCCTAATAAAATCAAATCAACGAAAGCAACAACTCAAGTAAAACAAAAGGTAGTAACAAACAATCGTCCTAATAGTCATATAATAAAAATCCAGTCAATCACTCACGCGGTACTGGTGCGCCAAAAGCGAACACTCGTGCATCTCCTGACGCATCTCCTTCATACTCATCTCGTCCGCTCTCGAATATCCATCAATCACACGATCACATATTTCATACAGTCGTGCCTGATATGACATTGCACTCGGGGTCTTTACAACATGTGAACCAGATGCACCAACCACACTAGGATCAAGCAGGGTGTACCATAGGTGGTCACGGATCCATACGTCATATAAATGGGTCGTACTAGGACCGCATATAACATATGTGTCGCCACGAATCCTCAGGTCAACAATGTGCGACCGCAAGGCGTTCCATATGGCCTCATCCCACAAAAAGCGCGTGTTGACACGTCTCCTCCTGTCTACTGGTAAAACAACCCGCAACAGCGGTGGTATATCCTGAATGTGCCCAAGCTATCGAGCGACCCGACGTGGATAGTACGCCTCAACTATGTCGAACGCATTCAACGTGTGGTCAATCCAAGCCACATCACAGAAAGGGAAATGATCACGTATCGTACGGTAAGGCATGAACCAAACCTACACCGTAAGTTAATAATGTTTAAAAAACTTTAAGTAATAATAAAATAACGGCTAATAAACAAATGTAACAAATCATCATAACTCACATGGTTCTCCTTCAACGAACCCAGTAGTTGTCGGATGTTGATACGAGTCTCATCATCCGCACGATACGGTGAAGGTACATATCGGCAAATAGTCGGCATAGAAGGCTCGTAGAGAGTGTTGACCATAGTAAAAAAGGGGAGCAAGTGATCGTATATCCACATCTCCAACATGGTAATAAATCCTGCAATCCCTAAGGTGGAGTGCATAAACGACTTTCCTAGATGGTGATACAGCTGAGCTAGTATATGCTGGCCCCAGTTGTATCCGGGATGTCCTATAATGCTCTACAAACTGCAAGTAATCTATTGATATACTGTTCCCCATCTTGTTCACCAGAATATAACAACCCAACATATGTAGCTGAAAACCCCTAGTGACACACTCTACGGTACCATCAGACATGGTATCATCCATAAAATGGGGCTGCATGTACTGCTCACGTAAAAACTGTAAACGAACAAATCTAGCACTACCCCCATGTTACGCCCTAACTCAGTCCTAAGTGCATCATCGGGTATACCTAATGCCCTAGACTACCATGCTAAACGTTGTCCATTACTAGAATATGACTGAATCACAAGATCATCACCTCTGACCGGCAGACCAGTAATAACGTGGACGTCGTCTAATGTCACCGTCATCTCACCAAAACAGAAGTGAAAGCTGTTGGTCTCCGAATGCAACATCTCAAGAAAACCATCTAGCAGGTGTACGTTGGTACTCCAACGCTCCAAGACATCGGTGAGGGGCTCGAAGCAAGACATCATAACCTGACGTCTGACCCTGCACTGCCCATGAAGATCCCATGCATGATGGGTACCGTACATCGAGTAGCACCGCGACGGCCGACGAGCCTACATAAAACATCAATAACTTAGACATAATATAAAAGACCATATGCCGTACTTTAAACCAATCATTACTTAACTCTCCTCCAAAGATGATGTATGCCTCGTGTTGTGTGTAGTGTGAGTAAATAGCAGGCACATGCAGATTCACCTTCCGAAAAAGCCGATCCAGCATCCCAATCGTATGAGATATAGTAGGGGCTAGAGTGGAAGCGCTAGGCCTACGCCTTATAGACCGGGACCGTGAAACAATCTCCTCATGCTCGCTATCACTGCTTGATCCTGAATTACGAAGAGGTGTATGCTGTGTGCGAGGCATGCTGAAATACAAGAAATAAAATCATTGTGAATAGGCAAGTAATTTTGGGAATAAAAACAAGAGGATGTGCCAAAACAGCCAAATTCGCGAACTGAGCATGCCCAAATTTGGTGAAATTGCGAACAGACAGTTCGCAATTTTGTTGAAATTGCGAATAACCAGTTCGCAATTTTGTTGAAATTGCGAATAACCAGTTCGCAATTTTGTTGAAATTGCGAATAACCAGTTCGCAATTTTGTTGAAATTGCGAATAACCAGTTCGCAATTTTGTTGAAATTGCGAATAACCAGTTCTCAATTTGACCATTGCTGGTTGTGCAAAATCGCGAACAACCAGTACGCGACCCTGCACGGGTTGCGAACTGGCTGTTCGCGAACCATGCAAAATCGCGTACTAGTTGCTCGCGATTTTGCACAACCAGCAACTCCAAACCCTAGATTTCTAATCGACCCCAAATCCCAAAAAACCCAACCAAATTCAACAAAAATGGTACCAAAACGTTGATAATGAGTCGACTAACATGTATCTACAACTATTTTTTCAAAAAAACAACAACATATACATGAAAATCGGACTTTTGAGGCAGAACCTATAACTCTAAATATCAATAAAAACACTTAAATAAATTGCATAAAAATTACATGAATAAGCATAGGATTCATACCTTAACGTTTTTGTAAGTTCGGATTTGAAATCTTGAGTTTTTTATTGCGGATTTTGAGAGGTTTTGGTGAAGAGAAGAAAGAAAAGAAGATTTTTGGCTGAAAATACAGCTTTTATATCAACGGTAAATGGATCATTTTTGGGATCTCATTATAGCCAAATAGAGTCTCATTATAAAAAGGTTTCATTATAACTAAATGAGGACTCTATTTAGTGGTGCCCTATTTAAATAATTACCTAGTGGGAAAAAGAACAAAAATCTAATAACTATTTTGAGATGGATAATATTTGTATCATTATTCCGTTGTCCGATTTGGATTCTTTTGTGAGAAGTTTCTGACGATTTACTGTTGTTATTGTATGTAGTAACCGAAGCAGCCTTACATATGTCTAACCAATCATTGTCACGTTTTATTCGATAAATAATTTAATCCGAGCGGTAAAATAATAATGCGGGGCCAGAAGTGAATTATTTCACATGGGATAAGAAAATATCTTAATTCACTTATCATAATGACAAAGAAAGAGAAATACACGTACACTTCTAGAGAGAGAAAGAGACTTTCTTGACATATCTCGTTAAACTTAAACAGAAGAAGATTGAAACATGAGAAACCCGTTGTCTTCTTCATCAGCTAAGCAAACCTCAAAACATGATGACACAACTATCCAACCCACAACCACTACACCCTGCTGTGTTAAAGTAGGTATGAAAAAAGGTCCATGGACACCGGAGGAAGACCACCTTCTTTCTACTTTTATAAACCGAGAAGGTGAAGGAAAGTGGCGGACGCTACCTAAGAGAGCTGGTCTTCTCCGCTGCGGGAAGAGCTGCCGTCTACGCTGGATGAATTACTTGCGTCCTTCTATCAAACGCGGCCGCATCGCCGCCGATGAAGAAGATCTGATTCTTCGTCTCCACCGTCTGTTAGGAAACAGGTTAATAATCAATGAGTAATAAAAATATTGTGTAGATTGGATCTGTGAAATAGTTTTTTTTAGGGTTTCAAATTTAGCATCTAAAGAAAATGATATTTTTAATTATTATTATTATTATTATTAGGTTTAGGGTTTTACTCTTCTAATTTATTACTTTGCCTATTTGATATTCCTCAAAATATATGTAGCTAAGCTCATCATTTATAATACTAAAACACCATTCTTGTTTGTAGATATTGCAAGATCTGCAATCTCTCAAACATCTTATTATGAGCAGATATTAATCAGCCTTTTTACCTTTTCAATAGCTATAGTGATCTTAGATTAGCTTAGATGATTCACATTTTCTTTGTTAGAATCGAAAAGGTTCGAGCTGTGATAGTATCCGCTATCAACTATAAGCCTTAAAGATCTTACAAGTTTATGATACGGTGTTTAACAACACGGTTTCTATAGATTAGCTTGTTCCCTTAATATCTGATTTCGGTACATACCCACACCTTTTCATATAGGTGGGCACTAATAGCTGGGAGAATCCCCGGGCGCACAGACAATGAGATCAAGAACTATTGGAATACTCACCTTAGCAAGAAGCTCATCAGCCAAGGAATTGACCCAACAACTCACAAGCCTCTTATTACTCCAAACCTTAACCCTAAAAACACTACTCCTTCCTCTACTTTTCCAAAGGAAATCACCACTCGAAACAAAAAGAGTTACTTCGTCGAGACCACATGTCCTCCTCCTCCTCAGGACGATCCGTTTAATCATGTTGGAAAGAAAATAGGCCCTGATTTCACGAACTTGATTAGCTGTAATGAACCTGGTGGACAATGTGACGGTGTTGAAGATGAAGAAGTTAATTACTTAGCTGATGACACGTTCTCTTTCCTTGAATGTTTGATTAATGATGATCCCTTCCCTAGTCCGATTGGCGCGGATATAACTTCGTATGGTTTAGGTCAAGGAGTTGGCTGGGAATCTGGATTTGTGTGTTCGGATGTCAACCAAAATGATCCGAAAGATGGTTGAAATCCTAAAGGCTTTTGAGTTTGGACCGGAGACGTGTCTTCTATTAAACTTTCAAATTTGGTTAAGACTAATGTGTGTAATGTTATATCTATTTTCGACGAGTTCATTGTCTTTAATAAACTCTTGTTGATGTATTGTGACTGTATTTGTGAGGACTTATGTGATGTAATTCGAATAATTGCTATAAACCATGTTTATATAGAATAACTGTATAAGGTTACTAGGGTGTTGATAGAATTAGTACTCTCCTACTACATAAATTTCTAAAATATACAAAGTTAACATGATTCCTCTTATTACCCATCTTGAAATTAAATTAAAGATTCTCTATTTAGTATTACGAGTCTCAGAATCTTGGGCTCAATTAAAAGTAAGAAGGCAAGAGAAGAAAAACTTTGCTGATTTTTTTTTATTTATCTCCAATAATTTGTTTATAGGGTTACACATGTATATATATTCAGTTTAGACACACACGGTTTTGTGATATCTCACAGCCTGTGAGATATCTTCTTCTATCAATTGAGTTGCTATTTCATAGCTCGTGGTGGAGTAGACTCATCCAAGGAGAAGCTGGTCCTTGGCCATCTAGTCTATATATTCAGATATCTATTAGTAGTCTAAGAGGACAGGGTTTTTTTCATGTTAGAAAACCTCCTAGTATGTTCCCGTTGATCATAGGAAGCAATGAAGCATCATAGTCTTCCATAAAACAAAATCTCTCATGTCTATACGTATGTTGTTGAGGTTACTAAATGTGTTTTATAGCAGGATTTTAGTGAAAATGGGAAAGCTATCTGGAAGAACAGATCCCATGGAATCAGTAGCCAAGGAAGGAGAATCGTTAGTTGTCAGAAGGCTAAGTCACTCTGATACCAAGTTAAAAGTAAGGAAACAATAAAAAACAATTGGTGTAAATTTTATTATTTCCTTTGATGATTTTATCTAGAATTATAATAGCTCTTATATGGTGGATGGGTGAGTGATTCATTCCATGGGCTATTGGAGTAGCCCAATAAGACGGGCGAAAATAAGTGATATCCAACAGGGCCCAAGGGTATAAATTCTTTATTTGGAGCTCAAATTAGTGTACTTTTACCATTATAGAGAACTCTAGCCGTTTTGCCTCCATACGTTTTTCTCTATATTTTTCTCTTGTTATAATGTTATTTCATTCAGACTCTGTGACGGTATTTATCTTTATAGGCTTCAATGGTGTTAACAAAGGATTTTTAAAAAATATTTAAGACATCGTGTGCGTATATGATTGACTGTAAAATTAGAAAACCGTCATTCTTATATTTAATTTTTAATATAGGTTTCTAAATTTTATATCTCATCTAATCTAAAAAATATCAAAAGCATTGTATGCGGTGTTTTATACACTAATATAAAAATATTTACTAACAAAATCAAAAAGTATATTTCTAAGCTCGTATATTGTTCACATTCCACTTGCAATGATGATAGGAAAATTTTGGATACCACCATGTTCTTCTAACAAATAAATGAGGATACCAAACTAACTGAAATTTATGGGTTATCTTAAAAATTGTTCTTCTCATACTATTATGTGAAATTTTGTTTGATGTTTTAGTTCGTATGGACTTTCCTTTTATTATTATGTTATGAGATTTTCAGTGGGTTACCTCGTATTCTTATTATGTTAGTATTAATGGTGATTTTCATAGGAACTTTAAAGGTGACAGTATTTATGTAAAAAAACACGATATCATCATATATTTTTGTTATGATTATGTAAATTCTCATGAATATTCGAAAATAAAATAAATATGACTAATCGTTTTAAATATTAAAATATAACACCATCAATCTGTATTTTTGTAGATGATACACCCAATCATCCTATGGTCCTATCAATTATGCATAAGACACAAAATTAAAAAGAAACAACGTAAACAAAAATAAACTTATTATTGCAAGACCAATACCTCGGTGTAGCAGATTGTTGTAGCGACTAATATTTCTCTCACTTACCACTATTGTAGATAAATATGTGCTTTTGTAGCTTATCCATGTCAGACAAGTCTATCACGATCTCATACACATTAGGCAGGGATACATAATAGTATATGGTTTTACTGGTCGAGTTGATACTCGTACATGATATGAACTATATTGTTGTAAAGGGGTATTAGAACGATATTATCAACTATGAGGGAGGCCACTAATAGTCTACATCAGTTTGGTAGTAGTTGACTTAGACATAGTTGGTTGAGATTCAATAACTCTAAAAATGTACAAAAATAAACAACCCCTATAAGTAAAAAAAAGATATGTGAAGAACACTACCACATGATCTAGTGCATCGAAGAGTGTTACTCGTGGCATATGCAGCCAAACCACCACATTGTATAGAATTTGCACATTTCATCTTTAAGTCCACCAATGCGTTGGGTTTCTAATGTGTATATTTTTCATTTATGAATGACTCTTGGGAAAAATTCTCCAAATTAAATTTGGATACACTTCACGATCCTACAAACAAGACATAAACATTTTGGTCAGCATTGATACCTAAGCAGTTTTTTTTGCTACCGCCAATGGTCAGAGGTTACTTCCTACAAATTATGAAACCTTATACAGTTACGCAAACAATCATGGATTGTGAACAATCATGTTTGGTCTGACTCTTTTAGGGGTGTCACTCCTGATCTTCTTAGGCACGTTCGAAGTCTGACAGCAAAAACGATCAAATGAACTTTACCGTCCTTTTTGTTGAGCTTATTTTTTATGATCATATGCAAATCTAATTTATTTTTAAAAATTTGTTAAGTGTTTGGCATTTCCTCAACTGTCAAACAAGAAATATGAGACAAAATTTTGTTGTTCTTATCTTGATGACCCATTGAGGTTTAGTAGTTTCTCGTTTAGCTTTAAATCTTGTATGATGAGGTTTGGATTATAATATGATTCAGTTAACGTATTTGTTTGTTTCTTAAAATAAATGAATAATTTTAGTCGTGATACCCTTAATTATTAAGGCAATGTACTATCCTTGAATAAAAAGAGAGAAATATTCTATTGGTTGCTTCATATGAATTCATTTGATTGCTTTGCATAATTTTTTTAGCTCTGGTACCCTTAACATTTGAAGAGATTGTGCTATCCTTAGTGGAGAAGAGAGAAAAGTATAATGGTTTCTTCAGATGAATTATTTTCGCTACTTTGCGTGAGCGGAGAATTTTAGCTCTAGCAACCTTAATGAATTAAGGGATCAAACTACATTTTGTGATGGAGAAATAAAAGTATTATTGTTCCTTTATGGCTCATAATATAATGATAATTTACAAAAATACAGGTTGAGGTACAACATCGGGTTTAACTACTTGTAAAAGTGTATTCTCTGACTATGGTAAGAATAACATACAGGTTTGTATTGAGATCAATATACTCGTTCAAGTTGTCAATTGTGGCCAATATTTTATACTCCTAGGAGGTTCAACTATGGTTACAATCTGCTGGAGTTTGACTCTCGTATATTGTTGAGGTTTAACTATAAAGATTTTTCGTTTAGCCCAGGTATCCACTTTCATGAACAATATCAGCTTTCCCTCATTGATAAGGTTTTAAACTTTATCGTTCAGGGCTCAACAGTCTTGTGGCTAGATGTTATATGTCATTGTGGTATTTCGATTACTTACTCTAATTTATCTTCTCGTTGAGGATTCACATCTTTTGAGTTTTATAGAATGAAACCTAATACACTGATGTCAAAGATCACCTCAGTATTCTTGGTGAGCTCTACAAATGACTTATTTTTGCTCCGCTTTCATATTTTGTTAATATTCTTGTCTCTGTTCGGTAGCCTTGATTTTGATGTTTAGAGTTTTTTGGAGGTGAGTTTGAGTTATCTGAGGTATGGATATGAGCCACTATGAGAGACTCGTTCACATTTAATGGATGGTAATGAGAATAAGTGTTTGGGACCCCTTAATTCCGTATACATATTATCTTGTCAACTTTTATTTGTTTATCAACCTGGGGTGACAAATCATCAAAGGTCAGGGACTTCATCTTCATTACCTATTATGTTATAAGTCACTGTAGTATTATCTACCTCTAAGACACACATGTGACAAGCTCTTAATAATCCTCACATTGTTCTTAGTCTGGATGAACCTTCAGGTGTACTCTTAGGGGCTCTCATTGGGCTATTGTTTGTAGTGGATGATGTAGTCACCAACTATCTTGATGACTTTTTTTACCAATAAATTAGTTTCAGAAGACCGTCCACAACATCTTAAAGTTATGAATGATGTCATAAAGTAACTGGTTGAACCAAGTTAGAGCGTTATCTTTTAATGTCATGGAAATGCATGACAGACGAGACTATCATCTCTCATAGAGTGAAGAGTCTCATTTCTGAAATGCTCAATGTGATGCTCATGGTCTCTAGTTTCATCATATGTATCCATCTTGTATTGGTTAAATTTGGATTGCAGCCCCTAGAGTACTTTTTGCGCTAGTAGGGTGCGATCTTGCTAAATTTGGGTGCAACTATGATATTTCTTTGACAATCCAAATATGTCAGTTTAGAAAAAAAAGGGTTGTCATTTATGGTGGTTGATTAGGCTATGATTGTGTCATTACACGGTAGGAGTAATTGTTTTGGATAATAAGCAGATAGATTTGTGGACCCAAATGAGGTATTTGACTTATGTACCAGAAGTCTGGTTGATCCATTTATGGATTGGTTGGGCAACTTTGGTAATTCGATTACGGGTATTGGGTTGGTTTGGGGCTTAGATTTGCATGCTTCACTTTTCTTCTCTCTATGTTGGTGCAAAGAGGAGGTTCGAGTCCTTATGTTATATCGGGAACAATCGCGACAGGAGCGACGACTTCTAAACTTGCAATCAAAGTACTACTTGGAAACTTTCGTCTTTGAGTTCTCGGCGTAAGAACGTTAATATGCATGATCACTCTTGAAAAAAGACTGATACATGATCATAAAGAAGGGTGTGTAATCTTTTTTCTTAGATTTTCCGAGGATGTTAGGACGATCAACGACAAAATGCAAGGCATGTAGGGCGGCCAATAGAAAGCATATCGTCTTCATCTCTTCCAAGTGTGAACACTTTCGCCTCGTTCAATTATATCAACGACAATGACAAAATTATCCTCTCCTATCGAAATTTAATATGATTTTAATAAAAATAACATATATTGGTTTTAGTTTTTTGAAAATTAGTTTAAAAAATAATGTTCCAAAATTTAAGTTTTGAAATATAACTCTTGCAAGAATTTACGTTTCTAACCGAAATCAATTCAGTAATGATATTTGGTTGGGTAATCCATTAAATGGATAAATCAAGAGTTAGAAAATCTAATTATGAAATTGTATACATGTTACAGATTTATAACCAATTAATAGCAAAAATGGTGATAAATAATAAAAAAATATAATATATATATATATAATAATAATAATAATAATAAAAGCACATGCCAAACAAATGAAAACAAAAAGGTGAAAGCTCTTTTTATAGAAAATATCATTCTCCAACGATGGAAACCCTAGTTATATTATAAGAAAAAGACATATGGAAGTACTTTTATATAAATAAATATAGTCCTTCACAATAAAAACAATATTAATATTTATAAGAAAAAGACCAAAACTATTACGTGTAATAACTAAATCATAAATAAATATATTTATAAAAAATTTAGAATTTTTTAATAAATAACAGACCAGAAGACTCTGTATACATATCTTAAATTATCCTCAAAAGTAAGTATCAACCTAACTTTTAGTATTTTATTTTATATATTTATCTAGTAATCCAACTTAAACTTTTCCATAGGTTAAATTACTCGAATTAGTTTGTTTATCTAGTTTGATTAATAATCTCCAGTCGAGCTTTCTATTGTTAAAAGCGTATCTGCAAAGTTAGAAGCTCAAATTATTCAAAATAAAAATACCAATTTGATATATTAACAAAATTTCAACCAAAACAAACACAATAAATCTGTTCCCATACTAGAAATATTATCACAAAGTATATGTATGTTGACATCGTTTTAATACTTATTATAAACTAAGAACTAAAATGATACTCTAATTTGGTACTATATGTTAAGATAAGCTTATGATGCAACCACAAATTTTACATAGAAGGAGAGACTTACCTTACATGAAAGAAGGTGGAGCAACCCAGGTCATTGAGCATTATTGAGCATTATTGAGCATTGAGCATGTCTCCTTTCCAAATAGCATTGTTGTTTGATGATGAAAAAAATGGGGTCTTGAAATCTAAACTAAATTCAAGACCTTGAATCTGATTGAAGGTTTTGAGCATAAAAGAAAGATAGTTTGTAAAAGGAAGATGAGGAATGACAGATGAAAACTGTATAGTTGAGTAAAATTGCAGAGATTGACTGGTAGAGTTTCTACCAAATTTCTCTCTCATAGTCTCATGTAACATACTATTAAATAAATCTCTTGACCGGGATCTGATAAGCCCAACCAAACATTCTAGCCAAGAAAGTTGGACAGACCATAATGTTAGAGCTATGTTCATTCTTGAATTCAATGTATTTTAACAGGAAGAATGCAAGCCTGCAATACTCAACACAATCCAAAAACACGCCACGAACTCACACGAAGAAGCTAAAGTTAGGGTCAATATATTATGGTCCGGTCAAGATAATAACGAATTCACACGAAGAAACTATAGTTAGGATCAATATATTAAGATATGTAAAATGATCCGTAAAGCCGAAACTAACACAGAAAACATGAATCATATAAAGATTTGTAGGCTTTTCAGGTTTAATGGATGTTTCGGGTTTAGCAGGTTTTTCCATGTGTAAAACATGTTTTCGAACCTAACTCGGTTTTTTCAGATTTAGTCGTGTTATCGGATCAAGCAGGTCGAACTCGTGTTTATTGTGTTTGTAACAGGTTTTTCGAGTTCGAGTTTAACAAACTACAGGTTTTCGAGTTCGAGTCGGGTTGTCAGCAGTTTTTTTTTACCAAACCCGAAATGACATGATGCGAACCGAACCACGAACTTGACTGCCCTAGAAGAAAGTTAGACAGACCAAATTCATCATTGTATAAAAAAAAAAGTTTTCTTACTCATGGAAGCAAACACAGATTTCAAAGCTATTGGTTTAGGCTATTCTAAAGCAATAAGGAATTTTTATCCATACATCTCTTATTAGTAAGGCTTGCATTAAGGGATAAACTTTGTTTTTTATACCTAAGGAGCTCAAGATTGGAAATAAGAGTGTAAAAATAAACTCCCTTTAAACAAAAGAGACATACAAGCAACAGAATGATGCTTACTCATGAACAAGACATCAATCGTATCATCATACATATATTTGTCTTTGAACGACAAAACTGATCAAAATCAATGCTTAGTAGTAGTAACCTATAAAGTATAATCTTCGGCAACTTCAGCCAGGCATGTCCTGCTGCCTATGTTTTTTGTCCTTCAGAAATCTCACTGCCACGGGTTAAAAACTAAAGTTAGAAACTAAAAAATGGTCAAAATACAGTGATATGCGACAAATGTTTGTCTGTTTATTCACATAGGCTCGAAAGATCCATTGGGTTTCAGATAGATAGTCGATAACCAATCAACTAATCAGAAATAATATCGGCAACAGATGCCAGTTATAACGTAAAAAAACAGGCTAGACACATAAGAGCAGATACTATTTCAAAAAAAAAAAAAAAAAGACACCGTATATAGCCAAACTTCGAATTCGGAAACTCCAATCAACAGAATATGACATTATTACAGATAGGATAGAATTAATGCTGACTAAGAGAGATGATATACCTTCAGTCAGCATGTATTAATTCCGTCCTTGCAATCTTTGGTCAAGTTATAAAATGTCTCCACACCTGTCTTAGCCCTGTAAAACACCTCAGTGTCCACAGCAGCCCTCATGAACCCATCGAACTCAACTGGCCTTCCATTATTCAGGGCTGTTGTTTCATTAAACCACTCGCTTGTGTTGCTCCATAAGTAATTATAGTCATCAAGTAAATGAACCTTGTAATGAGATCTCAGTTTATCAAAGTAATTATAAAAAGGTTCATTGGTAGCTATATACAAATTCCTCCAAGGGTGAATAAGTCCTTGAATTTTAGAGAGAAGTGCATCCGGTGACGTATCAGCGTCAAGATGAGGCCAAAGCTCTTTGTTTTGTGCCTTCTCCCCTCTAACAACATGAACCGCATCAAAATCCCAATCCATTTTTCCGCTGATTTCTGAAACTATGTTCATTAATCTTTTCGATTTCCACAACGCGTGCCACGGCCGATTGATGTACTTAGCCGCTTGCCCCTCGCAGACTCGATACCAATAATTTTCTGGTTCAGGAGAATCAAACTGTCTCCACAAAACTGTGCTCTTGTCTTTCTTCAACTGCATCGGCGTAGTTTTGTAGGTTCTTACCTTCTTGACCGGGACTTTCCTTTTATAATGTGCCCGATCCCATTTCTTCCAATCTTTCAGAAACTCGCCTTCGTCCACAATCGAAGCAACCTCTTTAAGATGCTCGAAATCAAAATAATAGCGAAAATCTTTTCCTTCCTCATCTTTATTACTCGGATTATAAGTCGAAGGTAAGCATATACTCAAATCCATAACAAAAGTCCTATTCAAATACATAGCTTCACCTAAACCACACAAGAAACTCCACATATAATGATTCATCCCTTTACAGTAATCACCACCTCGAGAGTAATACAAGTACTTCCCTTTCCTAAAATTGGTATCCGACCCTAAACTCGGAAGAGTGTCATTGATTTCGGGATCAAGATACAATGGTGGAGCCACCTTGGCATCACCACCACTGGAGCCCGATTTAGGCACAGGACGTCTAGCATTGATTCCCGAATGCCAACCACTAGCGTGCAATACCTTATATGAACAATTATCACCTATTCCAAACTTAAACCTACGAAAATCTCTATACTTCCTCCAAGATTTCTCTTTCTTGTTCCTAAATTTCCAAGCTACATCGCACTCATCGGAAGTCGATCCACTGACCGGATTCCGATACTCCAAAAAGATAATAGACTTAAAAATCTTAAGATTAAACTTTTGGACGGCAGCCAAAACTCGTGGATCGGAGCAATTCACAGAGGTGAACTCTTCGCAATCTGACTCAACCAGCTTCTGGTTACCGTTTTCATCTTCGGTTCCAACGATAACCTTCTCAGTGACCGGTACGGTAGTCGTAGCCGGAGGGGGAGTGGGGGCGAAGGCTTCTAAGGGTTGTGAATCCTCACCCGTGCTGAAGATCGAATCGTCAACTTTGAAAGTTGCGTTTTTATCGGTTTTGGTCAAGAGTTTGGTTATGGCTGGAGCTGATTCTAGCCATGGATCTGGTGGTTGGTAAGTGATGGCGATTACAGTAAACACTAAGACTGAGAAAACGAAGAACGAGAAACAGAGATTGCTAATGAGTTTGATTATGTTTTGGCCGATTGGTTCTGTGCTTAAATCTGATTCTTTCATTGCTAGATTCAAGATCTAACGATTGCAGATTCGATAAGGACAAAAAATACAGAGAGGTGGGTTTAGGTGTGGACTCACATTTGTTCGTAATCTTTCATTGAGGCGTGGTGGTATTGATGATCTTGAGAAGGTAGGTGGTGTAGAAGTAATCAAATGTTGTAAGAATCTTGGTGTTTGGTTGGCAAGAAAATGATGGAAATTGAGGTCCGAAATGAAGAGCGACTGTAAATCTAAGATCGGTGAACAAGGAAATCTTGTAAGAATTTTGGGTGACACGTCAGTATCACTGTAGTTGCTAGCTTGAGGGATGGGCCTACCTGCTTGATTGCCAATTTTTCTTGAGCAACCTAAAAAGGAGTAAGCTCTTGTTGGTTTCACACAAAACCGATCCGGACCGGATGAACCTAATAGAAATATATCGGTTAAAAAGTACCGGTAGTCCCTCATGTTTACCACTTGTATCAATTTGGTCCTCTTCTTTCAATCATACATAGAATTCATCCCCATTCTTTTTAAAATTTGTATTTTTAGTCCCGGCACATGTGAAGCCTGAGAGCTTGACACGTGGTATCAGTTTTTGTTGCAAGAATGATCCCCTAATTTTTTTTTGCAAAAAATGTCCCTTAGCTTCCAAGTAAGCTGCCATGTCACATTTATCTTTTACCTTCAAATTTTACCATTTATCTAAAAAACTTACCATTTACCCACTAATTCAATAAACGGACCAAGTCGACCCTTAATTTAATTAAACCAACCCGAAACCCAATATAACCTAACCCAGCCTACTACAATAGAACCCAACCCGACCCGTTTAAACTAATCAGACTCTAATTTATCCAAATCAGATCCTAATTTAACCAAATCAGACCCAATCTCTCTAACAACTTCATTAAGTTCAAAACAAACATAGACCATTCTCTCTTTCTAAATCGATCGATATTGCTCTGTAGAACCTCAACCCATTATTACTTCGATTCGATACAGCTTCTTTTTTCACACACTCTCTCTACAAACCCGCATTTTTGTTTAACTTAAGACCATATTTTTTTTTTCTAAATTGTTTACTGATTTGAAACCCTAGCATTTGGATCCCGAGGCGGTTGAATGTGAGAAGCGAGAGATTGTAGATGGATGAACTGTACGATGATGTTGGAGCCTTGAGCAATGGAGCCACGATGTTCGGTGATTCATCGACTACGCCAACGGCCACAGTTACTCCTACGCCGGCGTCTTTTACGGAATGACCTTCCCTAAACAAATCAGGGAACGATCCTTCGTATATGACTAAAATATCGTTAATCAAATCTATCACGATGAACCCCATCTCCTTGTCTGGCTAAATCACGCTTCCCTCAAGAACCAATCCACCGAGTCGGTATTTCTTCTTCTATGGATTCTCCGCGTATTTTTCGAGAAGCTGAGTTGTGTTACGTAGAAAACGAGTTGGTCTTGAAATTGACTTAGTACGATGACAATGAATCCGGTGATGGCACCAAACCCTAGAGCGTAGCTCCATAGCCGGCGGTTCTGGAGCTGTCGTGCTCTTTCACCGATATATATCTTCTTTTTCGTAGGCAGGCGGCGGGAGGTGAAGAGAAATCGGAGGAACGAGATCGGAGACGGAGATTAGAGAAATCGGAGGAACGAGATCGGAGACGGAGATTGGGTATGGAAGAGAAGATTAGTGGGGTTGAATTGATAGATGATTTAGGATTTCTTTGGAGAGTACGGAGCAATTGGATGTAAACGGACCCTAATTCTTGAGTTAGCAGAGGTTTTACTAATTTCTGGGTAATTGGGGTCTGATATAATTAAGTGTAAACGGGTCGGGTTGGGTTATATTGCTACGGGCTGGGCTGGTTATATTGGGTTTCGGGTTCGGTTAATTAAATTAGGGTTCGACCCGGTCCGTTTATTAAGTTAATGGGTAAATGGTAAGTTTTTTTAGGTAAATGGTAAAATTTGAAGGTAAATGGTAAAGCTGACATGGCAGTTGACATGGAATGCTAAGGGGCATTGTTGGAAAAAAATTTAGGGGACCATTCTTGCAACAAAAACTGATGCCACGTGTCAAGCTCACAGGCTTCACATGTGCGGGGGGATGAGTTCTATGCATGGTTGAAGGAAGGGGACCAAGTTGATACAAGTGGTAAACATGAGGGACTACGGGTGCTTTTTAGCCAAATATATCGATTCTATTTTAAAAATTAAAAGAAAAGGATCCGCAAAACTTCTATGGAACTGAAATTTTTGTTTTCTATTTAGTTTTTTAATAACAATTCTAGTAGCAATTTTAAATAATATTTGATTTCGTTTTTTTTTAAAAATTGTAAAATTTTATGGTATGTTGTTAATTTAATAGTTATCAAACCTTTATTGATATGTATTGTGAATTACAATAAGATAAGTTTCTAATGGTTATGGATGGTTATTATTTTTTTCAAATAAATGAAAATTTTGAAATCTAATCTTAATAATATTTGTGATGTGGATAATCTCCCTTCCTCCAGCATGGTAAAGGTTCTGTCAAACTCATTGCCAACAGCTCTCATGAGCTACAAACATGCCAGAGATGATTCCTCATCCAAGCCATTAGCATCCATTGGTATTCCCTGTCAAAATCAAAGAATCTAGTCTATCAGACCACCACCAAAACAAAAGCCATCAACCTGATAGCCTTCTTAACAAACACGCATCCTAGCTAACGATTTCCCTCACTGATACAAAGCAATGGAATACAAGATCAAGAAGCTGGAAACAACCTTTTAAAAACTAGCTAATACCCTTCACCGAGAACCAACATCATCTATGATCGACAGTCACCTTAACATCCCACATTGAACAAATTGATACAAACTTCAAAATCCAACCTCATATATTAAACCTATGCAGACGTGACTAGGACCCTTCTTAAGGGTTCACTAATTACAAAGTAAAGATAGAGGACAAGGGAGACTTCACATCAGTGCGATTATTGGAATCAGACAAAAATTATCTGGAAATTATAAACATTTTGGCAGGAAAACCTCCAATGACAAAGATACAAAAAATCCCTGGCAACTTTGGACTCAATGGTTACCTTAACCCTTCTCTATAGGACCCTAGACATCTCATGATCTATCTCGATTTTCAAGTGATATAAATTTTTTTTTGAGACGCAATGTATGGACTATAGGTCAGCATATCATGCGCATACTAAAATGGTCCCCCTCTTTCTACCCCAATAAAGAATCCGCTATAACAAATGTATGGGTCTCATTCCCAAACATACAAGCTTACATGTATAATTAGAAGACCATCAAGACCATGGAAAAGGTTATAGGTAATCATTTGGCTGTTTTGGTACCTTAAAATAAGGCTATGTTCAACTATTACAAGGTTTGGATCGAGTTGGACATATCTAAGAACCTAAGGAACAAAGTCTGGATCAGCCTTGGACAATCTGAGGGACACTGGAAAGAGGTCAATTATGAGTATAGGTCTAGCTATCGTTTTGTTTGTCTGCATTTAGGTCACAAACAAGACAAATGCAAAAAAAAACCCTAACATCCAAAGATCATAAAGAAGCATTCAATCAAAAGAATCAATCCAATATTGACTCCAAATCATCCAAACCAAAGGAACAATCAAATCTATAATAGTGAATGAAGTGAATCAAGACAACACAAATATCAACACAGAAGAATATTCAATGCAAGCCCATGTAATTCATAATCTTCAGCAAGTTTCAAATGAGCATAATCTTTCAAAAATAATGCATAACCTAAAACAACAATCTGCATTCATTTACTCTCCTACCACCACTAGAAAAAAGCTATCCACAAAACTAATCAGTAAACCTGAAACAACCAACCTCATACATGAGCTCAAAGATGATGACATAAAGAAAACTCTTCATATTATTGATACCGGACTCTTGCTTTTAGAAACCAATGTCTTGGATTCACCAAAATCTGGAACACCCTCTCATAAACCTAAATATACTAGTAGCCTCCATTTTTCCACTATAGAATCAACACAAGAATACAAAGCTTTCAAAAGATATCATAAATAATAAAATAAAAAAACTCAAACTCAAACCACCCAAAAGTCTTAATACAAAAAAGTCATTCATTTCAAAGGGACTGAAAGGCCAAATATTAGCTTCTCAAAATGACAATTAAAATCTTATGTTGGAATGTAAGAGGTATTAGTAATAAGGGCGCCATACGCGGGCTCAAATCCATCATTATATTAGAAAACATTATCTTTTTCGTTATCCAAGAACCGATGATAGTTGAAGCTCATTTACTTAAGAATTTTATAATGTTTGGCTATTCAAATGGTATTGTTAATACTTCTAACAAGATATGGATATTTTGGAATGAAGACTTTACAATTAATACTATAGTTAATCAAGACCATGCCTCCATCTAAAGGTTAAACACTCTACCATAGACAAAGAGTTTTTAGCTTTTAATATCTATACAAATTGCACAAGACTTTAAAGAATACCTTTTGGATAACTTAAAAAGTGCGGCTGACCATAATATGGAATGCATAGAGATGAAAGACTTTAATGACATCACTAACTCCAATGAAACTCTCTTGCTCCTCTCTTTTCTTGATGGGCGTAGATGATTTCAACAACACCATCAATGATTGTCATTTAACAGATACTGACTTCTCAGGCTTAAAATTTACATGGACCAAATCTCGCAAATAAAGGAGATTAGACAGGGTTTTATTCAACACTGTATGGTCTGAATATTTTGACAACACTCTAATCAAGCATATGGCCTAAACAAGATCTGACGATAGTTTTTTATGTAGAAATATCTATGACTCGATCAACAAGGTCAAATCCTCATTCAAATTCCTAAATATGTGGCTTCTTCATCCAGACTTCTTAAATGCTGTTAAACTAAGCTGGAATGAAGACATTAATGCCCCCTCTTCAAGTATTTTGGCAGATTCTAAAAAGACTAAAGGAAAAACTCAAGTCTTGGAATAAAGATGAATTTATAAATAATTTCAATGCTATTGCCCAATCTGAAAAAGAAGTAAAAAGTTTGGAAACTGTTTTGAAGACATTAAGACATTAGAATATAAATCAAGATTTTAAAAGCTCAAGCATATCATCACCAACTTCTGGTAAGAGATGAATCTACTAGAAACGGGAATGCAATATCAAATGGATCAAGGATGATGATAAAAATAATACAAAATTTTTATATTTATGTAAAGAAGAAAAGAATAAAGAGAAAAATTCTAAAAATATATGAAGACAACAAATGGATTGAGGATCATCAAGTGCTTGGTACTTATGTTGTAAACTACTTCAAGTTTATCATAACAGAGCACCTTATATCTAAAAAAATTGATGACTTACATCATATTATTCCCAAGATCATCTCTAATGAAGATAACAAGGTCGTAATGACCTTACCTTCTGAAAAATAAATCCACACATTTGTTAATGCCCTAAACTCCAATAGTATAGTTAGGGTTGATGGCTTCAATACAATATTCTTCTAACAATAATAGGCTATAATCTCTAAGGATATGTGTGATATAACTGGTGTCTTCTTCAATGGTAAACATGTCCCTCATGGCATCTACGCAACAACAATATGCCTTATATATAAGAATAAATCACCAAAAATATGGAATGAGTATAGACTAATCAGCTTTTTTACTATATCTAAAAGGATCATATCAAGAATCCTTAATGATAGACTCCCAACTCGGCTCCCAAATATCATATTAAAGAAGCAAAATGGTTTCGTAAAAGGGAGAAATATTCATGAAAATATCCTCTTGGCTCAAAAGATAGTTCATGATCTCAATAGAAAGTGTAGAGGAGAAAATATGCTTATGAAAATTAATATGGCTAAATCATTTGTCAGACTTTTGTTTTCATTCATATTTAAGATGCTTGTTGCTTTTAGATTTGACAATAGCTTCATTGAATTAATCAAACAATCTACCATTGTTGTATGGTTTTCAGCACTCATCAATCAGAAAATCAAAGGATATTTCAAATCAAATAATGGTGTGAGACAAGGGGATCTCATCTCCCATAGTCTTTTCATTGTTGCTGAGGAATTTATCATTAGAGGTCTTCATCAGATATTTGATGAAAATATCAGCATGAAATTCAAAATAAGAGGCTCAATTATGGTACTTTGCATGGCATTCGTAGATGACATTTTCATATTTGCTAATGGCTCATCCTCAATCATCAACAAAATCAGCTTGTTTTTGCAAGAACTTCAGGAAATTTCAATCAAGGTGATCAACAAAAATAAGACTATTTTCATATCATCTAATAAAATCCCTCACTCCATAATAAAATCAATAAAGTTACTCATGGGTTTCAACCAAGGTTCTCTTCCGATGAAATACTTAGGCATTAAAGTTCATTGTAGAAACAAAACAAGCTACTTTAAAGAATTAGTCAACAAAATAAGGTTGGAGATTTAAGAGTGGGACAACAAACTACGTTTTTAGGTAGAATTAGCATTAATACAGTCTATACACTTAGCAATACTCTTTTATCACCTAGAAAGTATACGTCTCCTTAAATCAGTTCTAGCTAGAATATAAATGATATGTAGTAGATCTGTATGGGAACCAATGAACACAACAAATATATCTCCTGGATAAATTGGAGGAATATATGCAAACCCTATAATGAATGAGGCTTAAACATCAGAAGCCTTGAAGACATCAAGTTATCTTACTCTTGCAAGCTCTGTTTTAAGTTTAGAGAACGTAAAATTTTTTGGTCTAAATATTTGTAATCAATCTACTGCTTTACCCAAAATCTTTTGCAAGTCTACCCAACATTAAAAAAGATAAAAAAAAACTTGGAATAGACTTCTTTAAGTGATACACTTTGCTGAAGAATTCATATTCTGAAAAATTGGAAAAAGTTGACATGGAATTTTGGCTTGACAAATGGTGTGAACACAACCCTCTCATCACTATTAGTAGTGATTACGGAAACAATTGGTATGAGCAAGAAAAAGTAAATCAATTTTGGCATCAAGTTAGTTGGAACACAAGCAAGCTACACTATATTGTACTTAAATTTGACATAGAAAAAATAATTTGTATCTCCATCAAAGAAGCCGAACCTGACTCAATTCAGTGGACTTTATCCAGAAAATGGGGATTATAACACTAAAGCTACGTGGAACAAGATTAGGAACCAATGCATATAATCCAATCTTTATTCAAGGATATGAACCAATATCACTCCAATGAAGTGCTCATTTTTCTTTAGAGACTGATGAACAATTGGATATCAGTTGATACGTTTCTTCAAAGTAGAAAAATGTCCATAACTTCTAAATGCCAACACTATGAAAATATATAATCAATTGATCGCCTATTCATTCAATGCAACATTTCATGGAAAAAATGGTAGTATTTCAAGTGTTTTTTAACCTTAAGATTGGAAAACATATGAGACTTAAACATACTAGGACATGGTTTTGGTCTTCACCTAAGGTTGTCTATATTTGTACAATTATTCCCGTTATTATATGTTGGGTCATTTGGATGTCAAAAGACAAGCTCAAGTATTAGTTCAAAAGTGTCTCAGCTACTACCATCATCCAACATACAAAGAATATTATACTAATATTGGATTGTGTCAATCTACTCAAAATAGTTTGTTGGGCTAAGGACTCTACTTTTTATGATCTAGGTTGCTTGAATCACTTAAATAAGCCTAAAAAGAATATACTTATCTCCTGGAAACCTCCTAAATCTACACGAATCAAGATCAACACTTATGCTTCTTGCTCACTATCATGTGAAACTTGTGATTGAGGTATAATTAGAAACAACAATGGAATATCCTTGCAGCTTACAGTATGATCTATGGTAAACAGACTCCTATCAATGTTGAAAGTAGAGCTCTCCTAGATGGTCTTATTATTTTCGCTAAAATGATAATTACTAATGTTGATATAGAAATTGACTCTATTATATTATCAACAATGCTCATAAGTCATAAAGCAATATGGTATTTAACCTTTTTACTAGATAGTCATAGGAAATTATTTTCTTCAAGTATGTCTAGTACCCTTGTATACAATAAATAATACATTGTTGCCGATTGGCTAGCAAAATGGACACACAAATGCAAATTCAAAAAAGACTTAACTTCTACTCAAATAACTAATCAATTACGTGTTATAACTTTATTGGACAACTTAAGGGTTGGATTTCTTAGAGAAATTAATTAAGTGTTGTTGGACAATTCTCTTGCTTTCGGAAGCTCTGACTATATCATTTATTTTTCTTCTAACTTTAATGATTACATCTCAAATAGTTTAGTTAAAAACATTTCTTATCTATTTAACATATAGCTCTATTTGAGAAAAAAACTCTTGCATAATTCTCAATCATAGCTATAGATTCGTTCTAGACTCCTTCAAATTTTCATGAAAGCAATGTTGCAATCGAATAAAAACTTTAATTTATTGACTCCAGCAGTGTATTAGATTGGAGACCATGAAAAAGTAAACCAAACTTTTTTTTAAAGCTAAAAGATTTATACTTGAAATTGAAAAGTCTACAAAGTATGAGGGCTGGAAAATGAACAGCCTTAGAGAGACAAACAGTCCAAAGGGAAATCCCCAAATTGAACACAAGACCTAATTTCGAACAAAACATCACAGAATTCAAAATGACTCAAATGAACCAAGATGATTCCATCAACAGAAGCATTCTTTATCCATGAGCATCTTCACACCAACAACGTCAAGCAGACATTAGACAAAATGCAGCACTAAGGAGCAGAATCAACAGCTGAAGACGATTCGGCAACTTGGAGATGAAATAAAGATGAACAACAGAGTGATTCAGGTTAACTCAGCAGATAACTTAGCAGAGAGATTCCGGAGGAACCATTGATGGAATGGAGTCAAGAATGATTCAGGTCACATGCCTCAGAAAAACCACCCGAAGAGGAGGGCTAGCGAGCCTCAAGACGGAAAATCAGTAGGAAGGATAAACAAGGATAGAGACGATACAAAAGACCAAGAGAAATAAGCAACACAAACAATAAAGGTAAGTTAGTCTTCTATACGAATATAACCTATCTTAAGACTCTCTAGAAGCATAATAGCCTCAAGCATTGCAGGGGCCTTAAAATTATTGTAATCAATTTTCATTTTACAATTATGAGTCCATCGAGCAAGCCAGTTGGTTGCTCGATTTTGCTCTCTAAAGATATGACGAATAGTCATATTATAGGTCATCAAGTTCTTTATATTACTAAGAATTGATCTTAAGTTAAGAGGAAACTTTCCTTTAGATAATAGAGAGATCAAAATTTCTGAATCAGTCTCAATGTTGATCTTTAAGAACCCTTTGATTTTGCACATGAGAATACCATCAGGAAGGGCGCGAGATTCAGCTTGGATTGGAGTGAGAAGACCATAGTTATTACCGTAGCCAAGAACAAGGTTACCTTGGCTATCTATGATAACTATGAAACCACTAGCTTCCCCGCTATTAGCACAGCTAGCATCAGAATTAAGTTTGAGGCGACCATCGACAGAAGGATTCCAGGTAAGAAAAGAAGCTTTCTTTTTCACGTTAAGATGCTTTATGCAGCCAAAATTTAAGGCATCATTGTCACAACCCTTCCAATGCTTAGATTTAAATATGTTAGCAAAATCAAAACCATTAAGCATGTTAATTATATAATCAATAGCAACAGAAGAAGAAAGGAAAACCGAGTTCATTTTACTGTTATTTCTTTGCTGCCAAATGACCCAACAAATTATGCTAGGTAATATAGTTTTAATGTGAGTTTTAAAGTTAGCAGATGTAAACTAGGTTAGGAGTAAATGCTTAACAGTAATAAATCTGTAAATATACACTTTTAACTGACTAGCAAAGTAAGACCAAATATCCCACACAAATTTACATTGAATGAACAAATGATTAGTAGATTCAATGTTAGGGCAAAATTGACACTTAGAAACTAGGCTAATATGCATAGATTGAAGAGTTAGGTCAGTTGGAATTTTGTTAAGCAAAATCCTCCAAGTTAGGAAAGAACATTTCTTAGGGGTAATTTGATTCCAGATAGAACTAAACAGAATAGATCTATTAGGGAATTGATGAAATCTATTAATATCATCTTTAATACTAAAGGTACCATCCTTAGATAAGTTCCACATAATACAATCATGTTTAGAAGCATTAATTTTAAGCTGGGAAACTAGGTTGACATTATAATCACTAAAAATATCTCTGAGCTTAACAAAATTCCAACTATTATTAATCCAGAGGGAACTAACACATTTACCTTTAAACCAACTATTTATTATGACTAGGATTAAGCTTGATTAGAGGAGGTTTTCCAAACCAACTATCTAACCAAATATTAACATTACCGCAACCTAAATCCCTTGTAATGTGAGGCTCCACTAACTCTCTGACCATGACCAGCCTTTTCCAGGTTTGGGAAGCATTCTTGCAGACCATCTGCAAAAGATGTTTTCTTGAACAATAGATGTTATTAAGCAATTTAGCCCAAATGGAGTTGTTTTCCCTGAGTCTGAGCCATAATTTACAAGAAAAAACTTCTTGAAATTAGCAAGGCTATTAAGATTAAGACCACCAGATTCAAAAGGTTTACAAATAGAGTGCCAAGATGACCAATGAATTATGTTAACCTCACAGTTAGATCCCCACAGGAAACGATTCATTAATCTTTCAATCTTTGAAATGGTAGTTGTGGGGATCCAACAACTTTGTAACGAGAGGAGAGGAATAGACATAAGAACATATTTTATTAAAGTTAAACGACCTCCATATGACAGA
Organism: Limnanthes douglasii subsp. nivea; assembly: GCA_036936605.1. Lineage (NCBI taxonomy): Eukaryota > Viridiplantae > Streptophyta > Magnoliopsida > Brassicales > Limnanthaceae > Limnanthes > Limnanthes douglasii. The sequence continues at coordinate 131,171,932 of JAUPFV010000002.1, forward strand.
AGCTTGCCATCCCAACTAGATATTTTATCCCTAATCTTGTCTAACAAAGGAATATAGTTAGAAGTTTTATTGTGAGGGCTAAGAGTTACCCCCAAATAGGTAGTAGTAAGTAGAGAAGTAACATAGCTTGTAAGGATAGAGAGATTGTTTCTTTTTTCCTGAGACATGTTATTTGCTGTTATAATCTGAGTTTTGATTTTGTTAATAGACTCACCAGAGATATCTTGATACACCTGCAGGAACTTGGCTATTTTTTCAAGAGAGACAGAAGAACCAGTAGTAAATATCAACACATTATCAGCAAAAGCAAGCACATGTATGTTCATACTTCCTCTACTAGAATAGCTTAGCTTTTTTATTCTCTCTAAACAGCTGGTTTAAACCCCTAATCAGGACCTCCTCAGCCAGGATAAAGAGGGAAGGAGATAAGGGATCACCTTGTCTCACCCCTCTTTTAGCTTTAAAATAGCCAACTGATTTTCCATTGATTAAGAGAGAAATATTGACAGACCTAATGATATTATTGATAAGGCCAAGAACTTTGTTATTGAAACCAAACCTGTTAAGAACCTTAATAACAAAGTTGTGAGCTAAGTTATCAAAAGCCTTAGACATATCTAACTTAATAACAATGTTACCAGCTTTAGTTTTCCTACTAATATCATGAATAAGCTCTTTAGCAATTAGGATATTGTCATGGATAGATCTATTAACCACATAAGCACCTTGGGTTTCAGAGATAAGCCTAGGCAGAATGATAGATAGTCTATTGTTAATCAGCTTAGACATTATCCTATTGGTAAGAGTACAAAGACTAATGGGACGAAAATGACTCCGGCTACAGGGATTAGATATTTTAGGAATAAGGCAAATGCCAGTGGCAAGGATGCCTTTGGGAATAGGGTGGCCTTTTAGAAAGTCATTAATAACATTGCAAAAGTCAGTTTTTATAATAATCTAACAAGAAGTAAAGAAACATTTATTAAAACCATCAATCCCTGCAGCACCAGAAGGATTAAGACTCTGAAAAACAGACCAAATTTCAGATTCCTTAGACTCCTCTAATATCATTCTATTATCAGTTTTAGTGACAAGTTTAGGAATAATATCAAATAGATTAATACTTATACAATTAGACTCAACATATATATTTAAATAGGAAGGAGAAGAGAGAATATCTGAAAAATAAGTTTCAGCTGAAGAATTGATAACATCTTCCTCATCAGTCCACCTATTATTGACCTTAATGCCATTGATAGTACTTTGCCTCCTTTTTTTCCTGACATAATTCTGGTAGAGATTTGTGTTTCTATCGCCATCGACTAACCAGTTTGCATTGGGTTTTTGCTTCAAGTAAGCTTCTTCCATGGAGAGAGCACGCAAGTGATCAGCATAAGCCTTGGATAAGCTAAGGATGTTCTCAGTATTATTGCCTAATCTAAGATTTTCTTCGCAAATCTGTAAGTACTCCTCAGCTTGCTTGATTTTATTGAATAAGTTTCCAAAATTCTCCTTTTTCCACTGCTTTAAAGCCCTCTTCAATCTCTTCAGCTTATTCCAAAATACATGCTGAGGGAATCCCATCATAGGAATAGCCCAATTATTTTTAACAAAACTTATAAAGTCATTGTCCATAGTCCATATGTTAAGAAATTTGAAAGATCTGCCCAACTTTTTAGCTTGCTTAGTAATAGTAATACTAATAGGTGTGTGATGAGAACAGGTACGAGGCATATGAGAAACTTTAGTAAATGCAAAAAACTCAGACCACTCCTGATTGAACAAAACCTTGTCCAGTCTTTTCCACTTGGTCTTATTAGTCCAAGTAAACCTAAGACCAGTAAACCTATCATATTCTAAGTAGCAGTTCTTGATCATATCATTAAGATCATTAGCACTGTTTTGACAAAAGTTACTACACCCAGATTGTTCATAGAGAGAAACTATAGAATTAAAATCACCAAGAATCATCCACTCCTTGACCATAGGAACAAATGATCTTAAATTATCCCAAAGGACCTTCCTTTCAGCTCTTTGGCACTTGGCATACACGCAAGTTAGAGACACACCATTCTGAATGATGGGACTAATAACCTCCATATGACAGCATTGAACCCTATCCTCTAGCATATTGACCTTCAAATCATCATGCCAATAAACCCAAATTTTATTAGAGATGTTAGCAAAATAATTAGGTAATTTGAGTTGAGTAGAGATGTTACTTATCTGATCATTATTGATCATTGGTTCTTGCAGGAGCAGGAGCTGAATCCTATTCTTTCTAATTAATGATTTAAGTCTTCTGATTGAAGCTTGATTTCCAATTTCCCGAATGTTCCAGCATAGCAGCTTGATCATTTGGGACTTTTTAGAGAGGACCTTTTAGTCTCTTCAAAATGAAGAGATTTGATAACAAGAGGTTTGTTTCTTTTACTTCTTCTGGCATGTTTTAATTTTTGATCTAGAATTTTCTGAAAATTGGGATCCTTTTTGCTGATTTTTCTCTCAGGGGAAGGAGGAAGACTGCCTATATTCTGTAATAGAGGAGTACTGGTACTTGGAGAAGATGTCCCATCAAGAGGGATGCAGATATTATCAAGAAGGCTAATATCATTCTTTATTTCTTCATCTGGGAATATAATGTTATCAATAGAGGTACTAGTAAGCTCTTGAACATTTTCAGAGTAATTTTCTGAAGGAAAGATGACAACTATATCATTTCTCCCTGATTCATCAATTGAGGATTGTGGACCACCATTCTTTCTGTTTCTTTCCCATCAATATCCAGATTAAGGTTCCCATTAATCTCTATTTCGATACCAACTAAATCTTAATTTGTGTTCCCATTATCTTCTTTTTCTGCAACACTAGGATTTAAATCTATGTTTTCTTCTATTTCAGTCCCAGAAATGTCTGGATTTAAATTCTCATGAGCTTCATTAGAGGGTTGTTGTTTTCCAATAGTTAAGTACTCTGTATTTTTGTCATTTTATTCTTCAATGATATCTTGAGGTTTCTTTTCACTTTCTGCCTTGGTTTTTTTTGCAGATAGATGAATCATGTCCCACATTATAGCACTTATCACAATACTTAGGAACATCTTTATAGCTAAGCGAGATCCAAGAACCATGGTTACTGCCAAATCCCAACTAGACTCTCTTTTGAAGAGGCATAAAGATGTCCAACTCCACCCAAGCGTAACAGGCATTGAACATAGCTTTATTCTTGGGAGGTATCCAGATCTTTAAGGGTGTGCCAATCGACGACGCAATAGAGCCAACAATTTCCTCATTATACATCTGTTCAGGTTATCTCTCCAATCTAGTCCATATAGGAACAATAGGGCATTCTCTTCTAATGTTAAAGGATGGCAACCACTTAAGAATTCTCATATAGTACTGGCCAATAGACCAAACACCCCTGTACCAGATTTTGCTGATATCCTCCTTTAGAGTTAATTCAAGGAATATATGCATTGAATCCCAATTTGAATAAGAGAAATTACCACTGAATCTTCTGTTTTCAAAGAATCTGTCAAGCTCAATCTTTTTGGGAAGACATTTTGAAAATTTACCAATTAACATGTAAGATGAATCTTTGTCTAAGTCTTTATACACCTGATCATCAAACTGGATAGATATGTGATCCGATTTATGGACAACACCAATTGGTTTGAAATTGATTACACTAGATTGATTAACTACTTGAGCAAAAGACCTTTGGTGATTGAGATAATCACCTCTTCTAACATTGTTTTGCAGATTCGAAAGAGCTGTAAACTGCTCCATCTAAGAGATAGGAAAATTAGAAGGATTTATTCATTCTCCAAGAAGAGGTTTCTTGGAGAGAGATTGTCTCACATAATCATTTAGCCAAAGTCAACCAAACTTCACTAAAACCCATGTTGGTTTAGTCTATAAGCTCTGAATTCCTATTAATACTTTTATTGTTTTTATTTTCATTTGGCGCCTTACTTTATAAACATAGAACCGAGTAACTTGATCCAAATCTAAAATATATAATATATCAATTCTAATAAAAGATTAAAAATTTACCCAAAAATAATAATGTGAATTGTAATAATTAATTCATTTGCTGATATTTAATTTATCTATTTGATTTCATACTAATTTATTGTATCTAATTGGTTTGGTTGTTTGTAACTTGTTTATGTATTTAAATTATTAATTTATTTTTATTTAATTTATTGTGTGGTTTATAATTTATTTATGTATTCAATCAACCGGTCAACATTATTTTTTTTTCTTTTTATTTGTGTAAATAGTAACTGCAGTAGCTACTCAGAGGGTAATGAGTGCGCACATGGTAAACCCTCAATCTGACACAATAGCCTGCAAACCCACACCAAAAGGTAAATCACACAAGGTGGTAGATTCAGCCGAGATAGTGTATACATAGAGACTCAAACTCATGACATTTGGTCACAAGCATTCTTTACTCAACCAACTTGGCTACCCCTTAGGGATGGTCAACATCATTTTAATAATAATAGATGTTGCTTATATCATTTTAAAATTTAGTGTGCGATGATGATATGATTATATATATACACAAAAAAAATAACTCCGAATTTGTTTATATATATATTTAAAGGTATGTTCGCATCTTTGTATATATATACAAATATATTATAATAGGCCAATATCTTTGATAATTAAATAAACAATAAAATCATGATACATAAACACTACAACAAATTAAATGCAATTATATCATTATAATTCATATTACATACTAATGATTGTATGATAAATTTTAAATAAATATAATAATATAAAACTTGTAAAAGAATTATAACACCAAATCAAATATATTATAGTAAATGTTAGGGTGGTTAGTAGACAACAAAACACAAAACAAAAACTTGTAAAAGAATTATAACACCAAATCAAATATATTACCCTAAATGTTAGGGTTGTTAGTAGATAACAAAATATTATTTTATCAATATTATTGATTCTATCGATTTAATTATGTATCAGTTATTTTATTTTTATAACGTAATCGCAAGTCGAACGGGTTTGGAACCGTTAAGAGTTTTAATGACCCCGCATTCATAAAATCTGAAAAATAAATACCACTAATCATAAATCTAACAAAAACATACTTTAATATATTTTAATTTAAATTATAGTCTATATTATTAGAAATAAAAAAAAAACTTAAAAAATTAAAGCATAAAAAATACAAAAATAAGATTTTTTGTTTTGGAAAATGTCGACCATACTAATCGACATTAGAACTTTTTCTTAACCCGGACAAATTGGATCAATGTTAGAAACCAACAAATTAGATTAACTTTAGAAGACAATAACATAATCTAACTTCTACAAGTTTGGTCCACATTGTTCAAGAAGAGAAAACATAAAATTTTCTAGATACAATATATAACAAAAGTATGTCGTATATAAGAGAATGTGATTAAATAGTTTTTTGAAGCTATATATAAAACATTTGCGAAACAATTTTACTACAATAAAATATGTTTTCTAAAAAATAAATTATGAAACCTAATCATCATAATTTATAATTGGACAATTCAATTTCATTTTTAAAGATATAATCGAAAATTTCAAAATTGTTTTTTTTTTCTCTTATCTATTTTAAGATTCAAAATAATTTTTTTATTTAATATTATATTTTAATTTTTTTAAATGAAACCCTTAAAATGATTCGGAGTATTTTTCTCAAAAGGTTATATTTGTTAATGAAAATTAATTTGGATATTCAAACTTATTTGGTTATCAAATCAGTTAAAATCGATTCGATATTTTTAGATAAATTTAGCTTGTATTTTTCCACCACATATGCCTAATTTTTTTTGGTGATTTTGTTATTACATATGATCTTTTTGTTGTTAAATTAATAGCGAGATGAGGTTTTTGTTGATTTTAACATGTTTGGTGTGTTCCCGTATTATTTATCTTTTCTTAACTTGGCTAATATGTGATCCCTCATATTTATCCATCACGAAGAAAAAGATTCTTTGTCCAAACCTACTTCAATGGTGAAAGATCTAAAGTTATTTATATCATTAATTAAACATTGATTCATTTTATCAGTTACGTCAAGCTATGAGAGTTGCCTCTTTTGAATTGATAACTCAAGTGTTTCCAGTTTTAAGATTCATACGATATATTTTGTATGAAAAAATAAAATAATTTTTAAGTTTATTATATATTATAAATATATATGAATAGTATTTAAAGTTTTACGGTTAGAGAAAAATATTTTTAAAGTCGTACAATTGTTGTATATATAATTTATTTTGTAAGATTGTAAGATACTGTTATTCAAGATTTTATTATTGTAAATAAATATCTTTATAAGATTGTTCATCATCATGTATAAGATTATTCAGTTAATCTACAGAAAATAAGTTATAAATATTTATTATATAATTATATCATTTGGTAGCATACGATGATTCAAATTAGAGATTTTTAGAATTATATTAATCAATTAATGTTTAATAATGTATTTTGTATTGTTAATATACAGTTCAATTAAAAAGTAATTAGATAAATAAAAAAAATGTAGGAATTAGACCAATCAAAAACTCATTTCAAAGGTGATTGTGTAGATATCAGGTCAAATTTGAGTTTTTTGAAGGATTAAACCGAATGTTGACAATTAATATTAAAAATAATTATATGGACTAATTTGAAAGAAAACAATTAGTGAGGTAATGATACATGGCCATATAATTGAATATTAGGGTATGCGTTTAATTGAACTTAAGTCTAAATTCAAAATTTCAATTTTATACATAGAGGGATAATTAGTCGATTAATCTCTTGATTATTGAAAACATAAATACATTCGCACCACTAATCATATAGATCTATTGTACCTTTCCCTTTTCTATTTTGCTTCAAGATAGAGGATCTAGATTCTCCAAGAAAGATACACGGTTATGAAATAATTAGGTAAAGGAGTAAAATAAAGGAAGCAACGAAGAACATTACTACAAGAAAAGATTGATATGGTGTATACATTATCATGTAAGTGTCTATTTCTCCTTATTAGTGATTCATTTATCTAAAGGGGTTGGTTTTTTCAATTTGGGGTGTTTGAATGATTTCAAATGCCCGAGAATTGGTATAAGAGCCATTACCCTGCATATATATATATATATATATATATATATATATATATATATATATATATATATATATATATATATATATATATATATATATATATATATTTGTACTTTTTTTGTACAATCAATTGAAAAAACTTATTAATTTAACTTTCAGTGAAGAATCCACATTATTGAGATACTGATTATTGTTGTAGCTGGTTAGAGTGTGTAGTTAGGGTCTCAATGCATTTTTTTATTAATTTTATTAGATAAATCATGTTAGGGTTTCATGTTTTAACATATAAAGTTAATTACATGACCAAATTAGACTTTTTTTTAAAATTAATTTTGAGTTTTGTTTGCTACTAAAAATGATGAATTTATAGAAAATATTCCCAAAATCCATCGACAACCCCTATTTTAGCCAAGCCAAACCTATTGACAGTGACAATTGCTACAAAAACCGCTGATATTTCATTGCCACAACTGGATGTTTTATTGTGGCAACAGTGATGTTTGCTAAGACGACACCAAAAGTTGCAGCGAAAATACCTCATTGTAGTTTTGCACCTTGAAGGGTCTTCCTTCATACCTGAGACCACATAACATGTTTGAATTTCATGTTTAACTTATGTATGTAATTTTATGATTAAGTTTGTCCTGATTTTGGTAAGAGAAGTATAAAACCAATATATCGGCCCAAATGAAGGTTGTTGGTGAACTGAGAAACTTAAGGTCTTTAGAGTTCAAATTTAATACTTTTGCAAGCATTATCAACCCAAAACAAGGCTAATCTTTAGCATGTTTAATCATGAGCATGGGAATAAAACCCTTGATCATTAAGGTTTAACTGAGAATAGGGAAACCATCCCAAATGAGGGCTACTCATATTAGTTCAATTAAAAATGAATTAACACTGATATTTCTCAAACTCATATATGCATGTTGATACATTTGCTCAAAAGTATCTTATTATAAATATATATGTTTCACATGTAATATGTCATATTCTGAACCCCGTTTATGAAAAATTATATGTCAGATAAATGTTTGACTTATGTGATATTTGTTATGTATAATATGTTATAGTCAATACGTTTAACCCATTAGACAATGTAAATATTTTTTTATGAGTTAGTTTTTCTCAATGAATATAAGACATAAATAGTATTTGAACTGCCATGATCTTGACTTGATGATAAGGAATAAGAACCTATCCTCCTTCATCATTAAAGATAGCTCTCGTAAGGAGAAAACATAATTTGAGACGTGGGAAAAGTATAATCGGTAGTGCTTGGAAATCATGTAATGATGAATAAATTTGGCCTTCATCGGGGTTGTCCTAACTAAGATGACTCATGCAATACAATCTCTAAAAGCACTAATATTTTTATTTCTTTGCGGGGTACAACAAGAATCTAGAGCTTTAGTTATAGTGAAAGACGCATTCGTCAAATAAAGGTAAATTCGTGTTTACTTTATTCTAGTTGTGATATGTAGTTCTTACTTTCTAATGAACATTTATTTTATTTGAAAGATATCATTAGGAATTTGATAATTTTCCAATAAATGACAACATTAGGTATTCAGGTCTTTTAGAGGATAATCAAGTGACTCTTTATTTATATTATAATGTGATAAACACTAGAATTTAAAAATAAATGATAAATTTTATTTATTAAATACTATTAAGAATCATAATGAAGCAATGGGCATACATGTAACTGATAAACTAAAATGTAAAGCTAAAAAGTTTAGGAAACATTTAACACAAGCACTTAAGTCATATCTCTAAAGAAAAATTGATAAGCTTGTTGTTGAAAGTTCTATGAAGTTCATTTGATTAATTAAACTTTGGTTCTTGTATTGAAAGTATCAAGGGAAAACAGACCATAGTGAAAATACTATGTGCATATAGACCGAAAAAACTCTTGAAGTTGATACACACATATAATACTAGACCATTCTGAAAGGAATGAGTATCTATATTTTTATACATGAGATATCGAAATACCTAAGACAAGTTCATAGGTTTTGAAATCAGAGTTTGTCAACTTGGTAAAGGCATTAAGTGTGTTAGATTTAATCGTAGTAGTAAATACTATGTCAGATATGACGATTTGGATGAAAAATCTCATGGAGCATCTGCAGTGTTATAGAGGAGTGCGGTATAGTTCTTCATAATAAAATACAGGGTTTGCCCAACATAAAAGGTGTATTTGAGAGACAAAACCATATACTTAAAGGTATGGCGAGAGTTATGATTAATCATTATACTCTACCAATATCACTCTAAAGAGAGACCATCAAATGTAGTTTGTAAATTATTCTCGTGGATCCCACATAAGAAACTATTAAGACCTCTCATGAAATTTAGATTTGGAACAAACCTAACATAAAACATAAGCTCATTTGGGGATATCCATCTAAAGTGAAACCTTATAGTAAAAATCAAAATAAATTGATACTAACGTGGTTAGTTGTTATTCCATTTCCTAAGGACGTTCATGTTAATATGACATCGACATAACATTTGCGTTGTATTCAGGAACACTTGCTCAAGAGCCTTCACCAACGTTAAGTCTGTATCAGTTAAAAAAATGGACGGTTCTTCGATGGATTTGGTTACTGTCAGCGATTGCAAATAATTTAATACCCAGTTGTAGTTGTCACATTTCTCCTCAAATAACGACATCACATACCTTATTGTTTTATAGGTTTTATCCATTATTAGCAATTTTGGAAACGGGCGTAACAAATCCACATTAACCAGATATGCAAAGAAAAATTTAGTAACAATATCACTTTGGTCTTCGCCAATATATGTCATTTGAAATAATTTAACTTTTTGAGTTCTTCGAACAAGTATTGCAACTGTAAGCTAGTATGGGTTATTTCTGATCGATGGTAATTTTGTAAAGTATTTTTGGAGTTTAATGTTTAACGTGAAATGTAGAGAGATAATTAAGGTGTGTGACAGCAGTAAATTCTGATTACCCTCATCAATGAAAGTAGTTGGGGTATTTATACTTAATTAACGACCCATGGGCCTTTCAGATCGGATTGTGGGCTTGGGTCAAGTTTAAGAACCCATTAGCCCAAGAGATGAAAAGACCAGCACCTAGCTGAGTCATGCTCCACTAATTTATTCTGTTTGGTTGGACATGGTACTTGTTTTGTCCGAACTTCCCTTCAGATTGATATAAGGTGCAGTGTCAAAATTATCCGACCTTATCAGTAGCCCATTTAGGTCTTGCAAAGAATCTTTGGAAGAACTAACTTGAAAAAATAGAAATTAACGCATTTTCAAGGTGATCTTCCGATCTGTCTTTTGTATCCGAACTGAAGAGGTTAACTTTACCGTTAAGAATTCCAAGAGTCAGCCTGATCAGATTTTAAAGAGACTAACTTTACCGTGAAAAATTTCAAGAGTCAGCCTGATCAGATTTGAAGAGACTAACTTTATCGTTAAGAATTTCAGAAGTCATTTTTTGATGTGGGACACATGTCGAGTTCTGGTTTGACCTCTCAGTCGTTTTTTCTCCTAAATTCATGTACCTACTTGGCTAAAACGTTAATTAAGTTGTAACCCCATACCTCATAGCCCCTAATGATTATTTTGATCGATTAGTCTTCCCCTAGGTAAACTCCCATATTTCACCCTTATATAAATTGGTTCAATTTTTCTATTATCTTTAAGAACACAAACATTTCTAGAGAGAGAAAGCTTGCTAATCTTCTTAAATTGGGTTTGGGTAAATTTATGTTCATAGCCAGAAACGCGTTGGTAAAAAGAGGTTGGCTGAATTTATATGATTCGGAGAAAGCAAGAAAAGCCACAAAATTCGCAAGAGTTGCAGCTGGTCTCTCTGCCTCGCCGGGCGAAGAAATCAATCGACCAAAAACAAATACATACCAAGGCTCATCATCATCGAATACATCACATGTCATTAAATTACTTTTTGTCCCAACCCTATCTCCTCTTGAGTCAGGGTCTTCTGTTCAAGATTCCCAAAACCCCATACCTAAATAAAAGGTAGTCTCCAGTGTTAGGAAACCTTCAAATTTCGTGACAATGGGTTCAGATGCTGACAAATCTATTAAGAAAACCACCCCTCGCAGAATAACTCGTCAATCCAAAGCTAAAACTACTCATAGTTCTTCGAAACCTGATAGTTTGGAGACGGTCAAGCCCTTAGCATATACTAAACCATCTGAACAGGTTCAAGCATAATGAAGGAGACCATCGAGGATAATATAGAAGATTGTCCCCTTGAGACGTCCGGACAGACATAAGACACTGCAACACTGAGTCACTTCCGGAGTGCTTGGAAGGGAAAGTGGGGCCTAACTTTCAGAAAGTTAGCGTGGAGTACTTGATAGCCCTCCAAAACAAAGCTTATGTATATACTCATATCGCTGAGTTGGGTCTTATCGGGATGAAGTGGGGCTTCCCGAATCTGTTAAAGTGAGAATCTCAATCACTTTAGAGACTCATATGGACTACAAGTCCCATGAGCTAGTAGTATACATTGAAGTGCTGAATTGGGGACTTTGGTTCCCTTTGGATCTAGAGATAGTCAAGTACTTTCATCTGGTAAAACTATGTCTGAGCTAGCTAAGTCCGAACGCATGGTACACTTTGTTGGCCGGTATAATGGCATCAAGGTTTTATAAAAAATCCCACTACCCATGAAGCAATTTGTTGTTGTGGTGAGTCTGTGCAAGAATCACCACACCCCCTTTTACCACTATAACATGGGGAACGATTATAAGATGGTAAATGATTTGTTGGAGTCCGAAAAGCCATGAAAGACCCAATTTTTGTATATCAATGAAGCATGGGAGAACGGAAAGAAGATAAGAGCTGCCACTAATCCAAGTCAATTGACTAGTCGCTGGAAGAGTGTAGGTAATTTTTATATATGTTTTCCTTAGTTTCTAGATACTGTATTGTTATTCCAAATTGACGGTTGTGTATCCTTGTAGTTTTTCTAGAAGAAGTTTTCAGATTATTTTAAAGCAGGCCAAAACACCTGTGTTAAGCTAAATGAATGGGCATAAGATAATTGGGGGAACGGTTTCCACAATTGCTTTACTTCAGAAAACTTCATACGGTCTCACCTATGGAACACTTCAGGGAATAGAGACCTCACTTGGGAACAACTGACCACTCCCCCCTATAGATGTCTTCATGAAAAGAACTAAGGCTAAGGATGCCAAACTTTATGTACCTTCCAAGGCCAAAGATCCTAGCCAACTAAACAAAATTAAGAACAACAACAAGAAGAAAACCATAGCGGACCTTTTGAGCTCCTTCCTCCTATTTTTGCTGAACCTACTTTGCAATAAGAAATTCCACCTAACCTTCTTTCTCCAACACTCCTTCATTCCGAACAGGCAGGTACCGAAAGCGATGTTAATCTAGATGCATTTCAGAACGTTAATATGTATATTAATGATCATGATAAGGATGGTTTTGCGAGGCCTTATCCTCATGCCAATTCGGTGAGATATACGTGGATATCAAGCAAACAAGACACTCTGAGTCATTCCCTCCTAGGTTATATTTGTCCGGTAGATGACCTGGAATGGCAAGTGAGGGAAAAAACAACTACCATAACCTCCCTGACTACAAAAAACCAGGGCTTGACGAACAGTCTCTCTACCGCTCAGCAAAGCATCGAATCTTTAAAGAAGGAAAAAGAGGATTTAGCTGCCAAACTGCGCAAGTCACAGGATGCTCAGAAAGATCTTCAGACCAAGTATTTTGGACTGGAAACTTCTTCTTCTAATGAGATCAAAAGTTTGGAGGAGAAACTAGATGCTAGAGATAGTACTATCACGACTTTATCCGAAGATAAAGTCAACTTGGAGAATCTTCTTAAGAAGAAGACAAAGGAGATTACATCTTTAGTAAACAAGCAAGTTGAAGAGATAGCTGCAGGGATAGAGAAGTATGCTTATGGAGTGGTGGACTCTTTGGAGAAAATAGATGATGAGATTAAGTCCGACATGGTCTTGTTATTTCACGACACTTTTCCGAAAAGGACCCTTGGTCCAATATTCCTATAAGACTTCTTGTACAACATACTTTGAGAATGTAGTTGCAGACATTGAAAAACTGTCAAAAGAGCACGAATTCCCAGACTTGAAGTTAGGAAGTCTTTGGCAACGCGTTATTGAAAAACATCACCCTCTAGGTGTTTTTATGGAAGATTTGGAAACTAGTGATGACTCAGAAAGTTCCTCCTTAGAATCTGACTCTCCGGAAGGTAGTAAGGAAAATTCCACATCTGAATAGTATAGTTAAACGCTATCTTCCTTATTTTGTTAATCATCTGTAAACATAAACATGTGGAACTTTATATTATAAAGCCACCCTTATGCTGTGAACTTTGCTAATCAGCTTTCCCAACCTCTTTTATTTCATTTGAAAGAAAACTTTCCTCAAAACTTTGTCCCCAACTTTGAAATCTATTCTCCTAACTTTACACGCATATCGAATTCTCATAAGAGTATGATAATGTAAAGAGTTTATACGTGCCCTTCTTCTCTTTTCCTCTATTAGGTCCAACTCCGTGCGTTTTCCCTTGTCATTTTCCTCCTTGGAATATTTGCTTAGCCTGAATGATGGGAACCATTGTTTGCGACTGGTACTACTGCATCCATCCCATAAGCAAGTGCAAATGGTAATTCTTGCGTTGTTGTCCGAGGAGTTGTTCTATAAGCCCACATAACTTCTAGTAAGTAATCAAGCCATTTTCTAGCCTTGCCCTCCAAATTCTTCTTCATCCCATCTACAATTGTTCGATTAGTCACCTTGACGTGGCCATTTGCTTGGGGATGGAAAGGTTCTGAAAAACATCGTTGTATCCCCTTTGACGCACAAAAAGCTTTCATTTCTTTGCTATCGAATTGTGGTCCATTATCCATTGTAATGTTTCTTGGAAATCCAAAACGACAACAAATGTTAGTAATACTGAATCTAATCATATCCTTAGCTCTTGTCTCTGCCAACAACTTTGCTTCCACCCATTTAGAGAAATAGTCAATTGTAATAATGATTGTTTGTCGACCTCCTGATGCAATCAGTAATGGTCCGACCAGATCAATGCCCCATCGGTCAAATGGTGAAGACTCAGATATTGATTCAAGGGGTACACTTGGTGCATGGATTGAATTAGCAAATCTTTGCAAGGTATCGCACGTATGAACTAAATTTTTTGCATTTGAGGAGAAGGTTGGCCAATAATATCCGGCGAGGAAGACCCTTCGTATCAATGTTTTGTAGCCACAATCGAAGGGTTTTCTTGTATGAATATCCAAGGATACTCCTCTAAGTAAGATGTTTTAGCCAAAGAATCAGCCACTAAATTCCGAACCCTATGGACATGTTCGTATATGCTACCCTCGAAATTCAAAGTTAAGGCCTTCAAAACCCCTATATATTTTACTAAGTGATCTTTTCTTGCCTCTGATCGACCATATGCATGATTTACCAAAAGTTATGAATCACTTATCAGCTTTACTCTTTTAGCTCCACAAATTCTAGCAAGTCTTAAGCCTTCCAAAGCAGCTTCGTACTCAACCTCGCTATTTTATTTTTAAACCCGAATCGGATAGATTGATACATTGCGATCCCCTTCGGAGATACCAAGTGCACACCTGTTCCACGATCAGACGAACTTGAACCCACGTTGGTTTGGACTATCCATTCTGCTCCAAGTTCTTCTTTATCAACTTTCATTTCGAATCGATCAGAGTGAAACTCAACTAAGAAATCAGCTAATGTTTGTGCTTTGATAGTAGTTCATGGTTCAAATTAGATGTCAAAATATCTAAGCTCCAGTGACCACTTCGTTATCCTTCCCGACACATCGGGCCTTTGTAATATGTTTTTCAACGAAAAAGATGTTTGTAATATAATTGAATGAGCTTGAAAGTAAGGTCTCATTTTTCGAGCAGATGTAACTATTGCAAGAGCTAGATTTTCTAACTTGAGATATCGCTTCTCAGCATCCAGAAGACTTTTACTTATGTAATAAATTGACCTCAGATCGTTACCCTCTTCTCAGATTAAAACCGCACTTACCGTGAAATCTGACACTACCAAATAAATGTATAGCTTCTACTCCGGATTTGGTTTTGTCAAGATTTCTGAGGAAGAAAGTTATTCTTTGATCTGGTGAAAAGTGTTCGAACATTCTTGAGTCCAATCAAAACAGTTTGCTTTTCTTAACACGTGGAAGAATGGAGCACACTTATACGAATACCGCGAAATGAACTTGTTCAATGCTGCCAATCTTCCTGTCATAATTTGTACTTTTTTTATTGTTCTTGGTGGGGCCATAGTAGTCAGAGCCTTTAACTGTACCAGATTGGCTTTAATACCCTGCTCACTCACTATGTAACCTAAAAAATTTCTGGATCTTACCCCAAATGCGAATTTTCCGGATTCAAATTTAAATTTATCTTTGTCAAATAGATGAAAGTTTCTTCTAAGTCAGCCAAGTGATTTTTATATTTTGAAATTTTTGACTAACATATCGCCAATGTAAACCTCAACATTTTCCCAATTTGAGACTTGAAAGCTTTGTTTACTAACCCGAATGACATTACCTTGTAACAGTGTAAACCTCTTCCCCTAATAAACGTTGTGCTCTATTGATCTCTTGGGTCCATTTGGATATGATTGTACCCGACATAGGCATCCATAAAAGACAACAGCCGGTTTCCAGATGTTGAGTCAACCAATTGGTCTATTCTAGGCATAGGGAAATGATCCTTAGGGCAAACTCTGTGTATATCGGTGAAATCTACACACATTCGCCACTTGTCATTTTTCTTCTTTACTAGGACCGGGTTAGTAGTCCACAAAGGATACTGTGACTCGCGTATGTGACCCACTTTAGTTAAACGATCCACCTCTGCCATTATCGCTTCAGTTTTTTATTGAGAAAAAGATCTCCTATTCTATTTGATCGGACGAACACTGTTTCATATTGCAAGCCTATGATAGATGACGTTTACTGGAACCGATGTGACATCCTCCCTACACCATGCAAACAAATGTAATTTTGCTGAAAAAATGATTAAAATTTCTTTTACCTCCTTGGATAATCTTGTACTGATCTTAAGGCTTTTACCCGGACAAAAGAAATGATCCCTAAAACCGTCATCTGGGACCATGAACCCGGGGGCTTCCCTCGGATCATCCACGGGATTGGACACCATAGAGCCCCCACTAATTGCTATTCTTTTTCAACTCAACCCCGTTAACTAATTGGAGGCCAACGCTGCTCGATAACATTCTCGTACCATATTCTGGATACTTCTTACTGTTCCCACGTTGCTTATTACCACGTACTTCAAACATTGATGGACAATAGATGGCACGACGTGCATTCTAAATAAGCCAGGACCTTCCGAAGATAGCGTTGTAAGATGTGGGAACCTCTACCACTAGAAATAAAACTGTAACTATCTTCTTGAATGGTCCTCGGCCCAACTCTACCATCCCTTCAAACTCTCTGGTTACTTGAGCAGTAGCTCTGGTAAATCCAACTATCATTCGGTATGATCGTGAGATTGTTGGTCGGTTTTTGATCTGGTTATAAGTAGACATAAACATTATATTAGCTGAACTACCAGTATCAATCAAAAAAGTTCTTATCTCATTTCCTGCTATCTCTGCTCTGATTAATATTGCATCCGTTTGCGGACCTGCTATATCCCTCATATCATCGTTTTCGAAGCAAATTATTGGGGAGGGGTTTCTATACAGATATTTTAAAGCGTATGCTTCCAATTATGTTGCTAGACTGACGATGTGTCTTTGTCGAAGATAATCTGATATTCCTGCAACTGTATCTCCCCCAGAAATTGTTAGTGACTAAAAGAAAGTACATAAATCAATGACGTTTCCTCTTGCTATCAGCTATTCTACTATGTTTATGTTGTTTCTTCTGATCTTTGGGTCTAAGTACTCAGCAGAGATATCGAATGCATCTATGAATTCTTCATCAATTTTTTTTCATTATCACCATCACACCCTCCTGCTTCGGAGTGGCTTCTTGTTTGAGAGAAACTGTAGCATTCTTCTTCACAAAGTCAATTAACTTCCCATATTGTATCAAATATTGCACTTCTCTGTTTAGTGCAACACAATCTTTTGTTTCATGCCGATTACCTCATAGTACTGGCATTATTTGTTATTTTTATGCTCCGTAGGAGTTCGCATTGGAAAAGGCTTACGGAAATACACATTGGAGCGCGCCTTCTCAAAGATAATTGATACATATACAGTCAACTTAGCATACTGAGCGGGTCAGACCCACTTGTTAGACATAGGTTAGACATACTGCTGATTGTTGGCTTGAAGTGTGTACTGTTGACTGTTAACTATCCTTTGAGGTACATGATTTACAACTTGAACTGGTGTCGTGGTCGGACTTGGGTAGTTGGGTGCAATACCTGTAGTCGAAAATTTAATGATGGCACACTAGCTCTTATCATCGTCGGATCCTGATATAATTTGAGACATAAACTCTATCTCTGAAGCTCTAGTTTCTTCAACTATAATCCGTTTCTCTGTTTGATCCAACAATGCTCCGCATTTCATAGCCTATGACTCTGCAGTATTATCTTTCATCACCCTCGAAAGAAAACCCATTCGAAAGGCAGCCAAAGCCATTTTTTTTTCATAAAATTCCATATTTGTCTTTACTTGAATAAAACATTTCGTTTACTCTTTTAGACTCTCCCCAACTTTCTGTCTACAGTAAATGATTGTATCCCCATTCGTTCGGAATTGTTTGCTTCCAATGAAGTATTATCGGAACATACTCCAATACATATCAAAATTATTTATACACCTTTAGGTAGACAATTGTACCACTTTGATGTAACATTCTTGAAAGTCTGAGAAAAAACCATGCACATAACTTGTCATCATCATCATCATCATAATTGATCATTAAATTCTTTAACTGCTCAATGTAATTATCGGATCATGTATCCCATCAAACATTTCTAGCTTAGATATGTCGAACCACTTGGGGAGATGTCCGGATAAAATCTCAGAAGAGAGTGGAGATGACCTCCAATTATGCCCAACTTTGTAAGCACTTCTACCCGGACCTTCATTCGGAGCCCTATAGAGCCTTTCCTCTGTTAGAAAAGTAAATTGATTGCTGGCTCTGTAATCCTGATTGTAATTGTCAGATTGAAGTTGTCTCCGAGAGGTTACATATTCTGGTCGAATTGCATTCATCGCTTTGTTAGGATCTTCAGAGGATAACTTTATTTTGTTGTGATCGTGCTTCTTCTTCCTCAAAACTTTAATTTTTCGATTGGTCCGATGAGAAATTTGATGCACCTTTGAATCTCTTTGGTTTTGATCTGCTTTAATATCTAGCATCGGTATCCGAAGATGAAAATTCATCTGAACTAAGAGAAGTATGCTCACTAGATTCTGATGATTCGTATCATTATTCAGGTCTAGCTCGTCTCTTAGAAGATCGATGACTCTTCCTCCGATTCCTTTCCTCAGATTGAACGATATCTTGAGTCTGATATGCGATGATGTGCTCTCATCAGACTTCTGATCTAACTCTTGTAGAGCTTATTATCGCTTCTTTTTCTGTATTTATCCTCTTAATGTCTTCCAAACAACTCTTTTCTCCTTACAACCATGACAGACTCTTTTAGAAGCTCCTCATCGTATCGATTATGGTCGTTCCTTTCACTTGTCACTTTCTCTCCCATCAGGTGATCTCCAGATACAGCTCCGATCACATCATTTGTCGGATTTACCTCCAACTCACCATGAACTTCAATTTTTATTATATATTTTTTTACTTTAGATTATTTTATTGTTTTGGAACGTGAATTCCGACTACCACTCAGGTTCCAACAGACAGAACCACCGATGAACTCGTATAATTTCTTAGGTTAGCTCAACAACGGAAATGTTCGTAGAAGAGCATCTAAGAAATGTTCGAATCAGATTCTTTTAATAAGAGAATCAGTGTTTTGTAGAGAGAGAAAGAGACAAAAGGAATAAATGTAGCAATAATTGACTAATCATTGATCCCTTTCCTAAAAATAGAATATGCTTTATATAGTACAAGAGGTAAATAGTAAAATTACATGATTACCACTGTAGAAGTGGATTTCTCACCCCACTCTTCTATTCTTTATAAACAAGTTCGAAGGCTATTTATTTAGCCCTTTTAACTCTTATGTTTGCTTTACTTTAGTTTTTGACCACTAAATATATGAATTTATTTATTATAATAAACCTTGTTATTATCTGTATTTTCCTTCCTTTATCAGTAGCCCATCAGTCCTTGTGAAGATTTGAATAAAGACTGGCCATCATTCTTTATGTTTGATCCTTCTCAAAATTATTTGTATGATCTTCAGTACCTCTCCTAGGATTGGACAACTTTACTACTGGTGTTCAACGCTCATTCTGATGAGTGACAAACAAAAAACTAACAAGAAAACAAATGATGACAATTCAAAGAGGAAACGGTCTCCAAAGCCTTCAACGAAGAGGTATGTTAAAGTTAAAACTACAACTACTATCGCTACTCCTCAAAACACTCATTGGATTATTCCCTAAACCATTACTCAAAAACTTCCACAAGAACATTCACAAACAACCTCTCGGTCAGCAGTTGTGGAAACCATTGCTTCGACATTAGAGTCTGCCGGAGTGCAGCCCCTTGATGAGTCTGAAGACGATCAAGATGAGATTGTTCTTACAGGTGATAAACAAAAAAAAGCAATTGTTAATTTGTCTTCTCAGGTTGGAATTTCCACGCAGACCCACACGCCAGACTCTCTTGAGAAAAAAACAAAATCGAAGAAGAAGAAGAAAGACGATGTCGAACTGACCTCGAATATCGATGCCATCTTAGTAAACAACTTACAAGAAGTTGAGAGCAAGCCTATGTTGGTTTTACATAAAATAAAGTACAAGTACTATCAACCTTCAGAGGAGGTGAAACTTTGAGGTTGATGGGGTATTTCTACCTTCATAACCATCTAACTCCCAAAGCTGAAGAGACCCCTTTATCTGCTCGGGATAATTGGCTAATTGTTTATTCAGAGATTCTAAACCGGGGCCTTTGTCTCCATTTGAACCCGCTTTGGTGCGGTATTTCGAACTGATCAACTTATGCCATACTCAAGATGGTCCGAACATGTGCTTTACCTTGATGGCCTACATAATGGCAGTCAAGATATCTGGGGTCGGCTTTTTCGTGTTGTAATTTGTCGGATTAATCGGTGTTTCCAAAAATCCTCATTTTTCATTTTATTCATTGACCCTTGGGAATATATTCAAGACTTTGGAGGATATTTTTGAAGCTGACAAGAAATGGATACAAATATTTTTCTTTATCTCCGGGCTATGGATGACATGATTTTGAAGAGTCTGCTGACTAGAAAAGGTACATGCTTTCTATAACTTATTGTTGTTTTGTTTACTTTACTTACTGTAACATACTTTTTATTGGGGATATCAGTGAAATGGGTGTTTAAACCGTTCGAGGGGCATCTAGAGGAAGTTGGTCGGATATTTGCTCGGCTAAGTAATTGGGTTAGTACTTCCTGGTTTAATGAATTCTATCGCTGCTTTACTCCAGCTAATTTGGCTAAAAACCGTATTTGGAAGCTTTTCATAATGAAATATATATAGTTTGAAGAGTTCATGGTGTCTCCCACAAAAGGCAACATACTTAAATGATTGGAGGCCACAAATGTTTTCGGCTACATGCTTGCAAGAGCTAGGGCTCCAAACAATTAAAACCTTAAAAAAGATATGGTTGAGGAAGAAAATATCAGACCTGGAGCTGAGGCCAAGCAGAAAGAAAATGTTGAGGTTAAGACTAAAAAGTTTGATCCCGCTGGGGAAGGTGGCTCTAAGAGGCTATCAAAAAAACAATCGTCAAAGAGTAAAGGCAAGGGTAAAAGTTTTGAAGAAAGTGATCCATAGGCGGAGGAAAAATTTACCCCTTCGGGTAATGAGACCGTTGAGCCTAATTTACCATCTCCTAAGAGAGTTGTTGTTATTGACTCAGACTCTCCTTGAGTGAAACCGAAGAAGTTACTCATCAAGAAGACGAGGCGATTGGAGGCTAATAAGGTTAGGGAGATAGTCCTTTAGTTCATAAAAACTTCAAAGCTGGTTCTCCATTGAAACATTTAACTCCTTATATCGATGATTTCTAGCCCTCGAACTTCATAAGTCATTCAAAAAACATTATAAAGAAGAGCATCTCAAAAGAAGATCTGATATGAAGAAGTTTGAGAATGAGCTTGCTTATTACAAGGCACTTGGTACCGAACGTCTGACACAGCTTGAGACAATGGATGATCAGTTAAAGTTGGAGCAGGATATGTTCGATGACGAACGTGAACGTTTTGTTGAGGTGAATACTCAAAATGCAATGCTAATCCAAACGTTTACCGAAAGATATTACAAGAGTAGGACGTACTTCAAATGAGCTTCCAACAATATAAAGAAAACAGATGTTGAGAAAACAAAATCTCTTAGAGACCAATCTAAGGCGTTTAAGGATGCTACCCTCGAACAATATGTTGATAACTGTGTCTCTAAAGTGGAGGATAAGGATACTAAAATCAACTCGTTATGGTGCTAGAGTTTCATGAGCATTTTCCGAACCTGAATTTAGGTAGCTTATGGGAGCTTGTTCCTGATATGTATCGCCCGGAGGGAATTTATTTGGAATATGATGAATCACCCAACAACTCTGATGAATCGGAATGCTCCTCCTCGAGCTCATCGGAAGATGTATCTTAAGGTACCCTTTCGGGGTAAAAAAGTACTTGGTTAAATTTTTTGGTGTTATGTGCCCTTTTTTTTGTAAACTGGTTGTGCCTCGCGCACTCCTTAAAGGTCCTTGAATCCTTGGGGAATTTTTTACTTAGACATGTTTTATTAATAGAAGTGTTCCTCTTCGAATAATTCTACTTTACTGAACTTTTACATATCAAATTAATTTTTGTAACGATAGCCATCAGCCAAACTTTTATTAGAGGACTCTCCTAATTGATAACCAAAATATTGTTGACCAATTTTCGTTAGAAAACCCTTATGGTCCAAAAATCAAAGATTGTTGACCAACATTCGTTGAAAGACTCTTCTAGTAAAAAAATAAAAGATTTTTGACCAACTTTCATTGGAAGACCCTTCTGGCCCAAAAGTAAAAGATTGCTGACAAACATTTTTTGAACGACACTTCCAGTCCAAAAATAAAAGATCGTTGACCACCTTTCGTTGGAAGACCCATTTGGTCCAAAAGTGAAAGATTATTTACCAACATTCATTGGAAGACCATTCCGGTCCAAACAATAAAATATTGTTGACCAACATTTGTTGGAAGACCCTTATGGTCCAAAAATAAAAAATTATACTTTTTTTAAAATGGAAATGTAATATTATATATAAGTCGGCTATAAAGACACCTCGTTAAAACCTTCTTGTGCCACCAGCGTTGGAAAGAGTATGCCACCAATATTTAATTATGTTAAAACATATATACAAAATTTTACATTCATTCCAAATATAATTCAAGGTGCTCGATATTACACGGGTGACAAATATCTCTTATATCCTTATATTTGAGTCGATATGTCCCCGAATTCAATTTTTGAAGTACTATGTACGGGCCTTCCTAATTAGGTTTGAATTTACCAAGTCAATTTTCCTTCGTATGCAAAAATACTTTCTTTAATACCTTTTCCCAATCTTGAATATTCGTTGTGTCACTTTAGATGCATGTCTGATTCTCATCAAAGTTTGGGAAGACTACTTTGGATTGAACCGCATCATCCATCCCATAGACTAGTACAATGAAGATTCGTGAGTTTCTGTTCGGGGGGTGGTCCAATATTCATATAAGACTTCTTGTAAATAATCTAGTCACAAGCTTAGCTTCCAAATTCTTTTTGAGCCCATCAAGAATCATCTGATTAGTGACCTAGACTTGATCATTTGTTTGCGGATGAAAATGTGTTGAAAAACATTATCGTATTCTTCTAGATGAACAAAAATTCTTCATGGTTATTCTCCTCGGAACATCGTTGCGACAACAAATATTTGAAACAATAAACTTGATCGTGACCCATTTTCCATCGTTATTCTCCTCGGAACATCGAAGCGACAACAAATATTTGAAACAATAAACTTGATCAAATTTTTGGCTTTCGTTCATGCAAGGGTTCAACTTCCACCCACTTAGAAAAATAGTATACTTCAACTAAAATTGTATGTCGTCTCCTAGATTTCATTCGTAAAGGTCTGATCAAGTCTATACCCCATCGGTCAAAAGGTAACACTTCAGAGATCGATTCGAGATGTATTTCTGGAACGTGGATTGTGTTATCAAATCTTTGGCAAGTATTACACATTTTCACCAATTCTTTAGCATCAGAAAGAATTGTGGGCCAATAATATCCCGCCAAAAAAAATTCTTCTTATCAAAGTTTTATACCCATAATGTGTAGACCCTTCTCCATTGTGTAGCTCAGATATTATCATATGTGACTCACTTTCCCTAAGGCACCAAAGCAAAGGCCTGCTAAAATATTTCTTAAACAAGACATCTCCGAGTACCACATAACCATATGTTTTGAACCGTATTTTTTTGCCAATCCTTTATCGATTAACTGAATATCATTAACTAACAATTCTGTAATGTCGTACCTCCAATTTTTCAGTACTTGTAGAAATTTGGAAAGCTTCAGTTGACCCTTCCACATGTTCGGACCCCTTTGGTATCAAAAGAATTTCTTGTGTAAGAACCAAAGGGTGTTCTTCGGAATACACAGCAGTGGCCAGAGAATCAGCCATAAATTTATCAGCTTTATGATCATGTTCGTATTTGATGCTTTCAAATAAAATTGTTAAGGCCTCAAATGCTCTCAAGTAATTCACTAAATGATCTGTTCTAGAGTTAGAGAGGCCATACGCGTGATTTATAAGAAGTTGTAAACCACTCACAAGCCTAACCACAGATGTGAGCAAGCCTTAACTCTACTAAAGTAGTTTTATACTCTACTTCATTATTTGATGCTCAAAATCCAAAGCGTATAGCTTGATACATCGCAATACCATATAAAGAAACCAACTGGACCGTTGCCCCATATCCCGATACACTTGAACCTTCATATGTTCGATTTATCCATTATACCTTAGAATTTTCTTCATCTATTTCCATCTCTAGTCGATTGGAATGAAACTCGACTAAGAAATATACTAGGGCTTGCACTTTGATTGCAATTCGGGGCTCAAAATCGATGTCAAAATCGATGTCAAAATTGTCTAATTTCACGGACCATTTAGTTATTCTACCTAACACATCACGCCTTTGCAATATGATTTTCAGTGGAAAATATTCCGAATAATGATAGAGTGAGCCTGAAAATAAGGTCTCATCCTCCGAGTTGTTGTAACCTAAACAAAGGCTCGCTTTTCTAAATTCAAATATCTCTTCTCCGCATCAAATATACTTTTACTAACATAGTACACCGGTCGTGGACAATTATCTACCTATCAAATAAAAATAACGCTCACAACATAATCATATACCGCACTGTAGATGTACAACTTATCTCATGGATTAGGCTTTGTCAAGATTTCTAGGGAAGATAGATGCTTTATAATACATACAAACACTTCAGAACACTCTTGGGTCCAGTTAAAACAATTTGATTGTCTCAACACTTGGAAAAATAGTGGGAACTTATTTGAAGATCTATATATGAATTTTTTCAAGTTGGTAAGCCGCTCTGTCAGAAATTTTTACTTCATTGATTGTCTGAGGTGGTGCCATAATACTCAAAACGTTTAGCTGTATCATGTCAACTTTTATCCCTCATTCACTAACTATGTACCCAAGAAATTTTATCTTCTTTAAGTTGGCAAAAGCTTCTTCCAAATCTGTAAAGTGGATATCATCCTTTTTTATTTTCACTAGCATATTAGCAATATACACTTCAAAATTTTGTCCAATTTTAGCCTCACAAGTTCTATTTACTAAACATTGGTAAATAGCCCCAGCATTTTTCAAAACAAAAGGCATAACCTTACAACAATGGAGGCCTCTTCCAGTAATGGACGAAGTGATCTCTTGATCCTTTGCATCCATCTTTATCTGATTGTACCCAGCGTATGCATCCATGAAAGAAAACAATCTATTTCCTGAAGTGGAATCCACCAACTGATTTATTCGAGGAACCGAGAAAGGATCTTTTGGGCATGTTTTATTCAACACAATAAAATCCATGCACATTCACCATAATGGCCTCAAATTGTTCCTTAGAAAAAAAATATCATTTTTGAATGATTGGGCTTACATTACTTCAAATTTCCAATCTATGGCAGATGATCTCCGTATGCAACCTAGTTACATCTTCGGAACACCATGAAAACATGTGCAATCTTGCCAATAAAAACTGAATTAATCTGTCCCTCACATCCGGAGATAACTTTGTACCAAATTTTAAACTCTTCCCATTTGAAAAAATTTAGTCCTCAAAACTTTCGTTTGGAACCAGAAATTCGAGGGTCTCCCTCGGATCATCAAAGTATTTTCTTGCTTCGAAACTGTAAAATAGTTTTTCTTAACAAATGTTGTAAACTTCCCATTCTCGATCAGCACCTGTATTTATTTTTCCAATGCCTCACAATCTATTGTATCATGCTTGATATCCTCATGGTATTTGTAGTACTTGTTGGTTGTACTTTCCCTAGGAGTCTGTATTGGGGTGAGTTTGCATAAACTGTATGTGACTTTGAGCCCTGTCAAATGTTTTTGCTACACACTGTCAATTCAGCAAAATGAGGTGGTCAGACCCATTTGTTTGACATTGGCCTAACACTTTTTTTTTCTTCATATTTTCCACTTATAAATTCGCCCTCTGTACTGAAGATAACTTGGTCAGAGCTCTTGGTTGGACAGTATTGGTTGGATGATAAGTTAATGAAATTTGTGTTGGTGGATTATATGTTACCAGCAGAGATTCTTAGAACTAATTTTGTTCAGCTTGCGCCATATACGTCATTTCAGATGCATATATCTTTTCTACCAAAATTATCTTCTTAACTTAATCTTACAATGCCCCAAACGCCATAGCCTTCTTTTCTGAAATATTATCTTTTAAAATACCGGGGAGGAGTTCCATTCGAAAAGATATTAAAGCCACCTGATCTTCGCAACCCTCTATATCGGTCTTAGTTCTGATAAAATGATTAGTATAATCCTTCAAACTCTCCCCCACCTTCTGTCTACAATAAATTATCGTATCAGCGTTGGCTCGGAACTTCTTACTCCCCACAAAGTGTTGGCGTAAGATTCTCTAAAACATGTCGAAATTCTTAATACAATCTTGAGGCAGACGGTTATACCAATTCGAAGCAGCACCCTTAAATGTTTAGAAAACAACCATACACACCAATTAATCATCATCATCCTTATCATAATTAATCATAAATTTCTTGAACCGCTTAATATGAATATCTGGATCTTGTGTCTCATCAAACTTCTCTAACTCTGAGATGTTGAAGCCTTTTGACAATATAAGATTTCTGGAGAGAGATAAGACGACCTCCAATTATGTCATGTCTTATACGTACTGCCCCTAGGATCTTCGTTCATAAAAATGTACATACCTTCTTCGAACGAGTATATGAACTGGTTATATATACGATATTCAAAATTATGACTTCCCGAATGGATCTATATATGAGTTGCAACTTTCTATTTCTTAGCCATATTGTAAACCTTATCTCGCTCCTCAAACCCAAGTCCTTTTTTCTCTTGATCGTTTATTTCTCTATTCGAATCTTTATTCCGAAAGGATGTCCGATGACTATCCATATTCATTTTTGAATCATTTCTCCTATAATGTTTTCCATGTCGGTTATCCCTTTCTGGAGAGGAAGACTCCTCTGAGTCATAAATGGAATAATCACTAGACTCAGTGGACTCGTATCGGCTCTTGGGTTTCATTTTTATTTTTGAAGAATAACGGCTTTGTCTCCAACGTCACTCATGCCCATCCTTGGTCCGATGAACATCCTCTAATTCATCTTTTTCAGTTATTTCTCCCTTCGAACCTCTGACCTGAGCCTTTTCAAACTCAAAACTGCATTCTTTTTTTTGCATTCAACCTTTCTGTATTTTAAAAAAGTTCTCTCCTCCAAGATACTAATGAAAACTCCTCAAGTTTCTCGTCGGCATATTGATCATCATCGTGTTGTTCCTTCATGGTCTACTCTTTGACAAGGCTATCTTCAGACGAGTTTCTAATTAAAATATCATCAGTACTAACATTAGGCTATCGTAGAATTTATATATTTGTCTCTCTCAAAATATTCGTCAATCCTATAGTTGTTTTGGTAGAAATATTTCGGGTTACAATCGTTCCCACAGACTACACCACAAGAAAACTAGAGAGAGAAATTGAAAAAAGAAGGCATAAAGTAATGATTGATCTATATCCTCAAAAAGGGATGTTGTTTTACCTACTACAAAGGATAGGCCCATAACTTACATGATTACCTTTTTTTATGGTCACCTTACCCCGCTATTTGACTAATCTCAATCATAATTATTATTTATTACTTTAGTCCCCATCAATTTTACACACTTTAATGTTTATTTTACAATAATTTTATAAATCTAAATTACCTCCCCTTTTAAACCAATTTGAATATTGTTCCAAATAATTATTTCCCTTATCAGTTTTGACTTCCCGATATTCGCGTGATGATCGACATCGGACAATGTCAGCGCAATTATGGTGCTTTTTACTATAAATAAAAAGTATCATATGGTGCCATAGTGCTCCACTACCTTGTTTCTTCTTGGGGAGAGAAATTTTCAATATAAAGAGAGAAATTATTTTCCGCCTCCGACTATCAACGTTTTTAAACCACGTTTGTCTTACTCAGAAGATCTTGACATGTTTGGATCTACCTTTCCTGAAGTTCAAAATCAAACTGGGTTACTCAAAAAAAACCTTCAGGATCTTCCAGTTGTGAATTCCTCCGATAAGGCTACCACCTCGAAAGCGGTTGAAGAGTACTTCCGAAAACCACAATCCAAAATCTCTAAAGAGCCCCCTCAAGCCAAGTAGTCGGCCTTGAATTTTGAAATCCGGTTTCCTCATCATGTCTTCTTAGAAATAATTGCTTATATGCACCTTGAGCCCAGCGAACTTCATAGGATGAGGGCTCGATAACACATTCTAGGGAATTTTTAAGCTTCGACTACCAATTAAAGCCAAAAACCCTTTCTCCGCGAGGTCTGACAAGTCCGTCTTCTTCATACATATTTTATATTGGGAATTCTGGTTCTATTTCCACCCCCGAATCAGGGAGTTCTTTGGTGCACTCAATTCTATCCTAGCCACGCTAGTCCGAACACTTGGAGGATCATGATCTCCTTTATAATTGTCTCACTGTCGAAGATTTCGCTTACGATAAACTAGCTAGTTTTAAATCATATCATCTACAACCATTCTCAGTATCATGATTACTATATCTTCATCCTGAAATAATCAAGTTGGTGATTGATCTGTCGGAAACTTACGAAGAATGAAACAGGAATTTTGTCATTGTTCGATAATCGTGAGAAATTTGGATTCCTATATGTTCAAAAAATCTAAGTTTTCTCAAAATTTGTGGAGCAACAATCGTATGTAACCTATTCTCGCACCCAGACATCTATTCACGGTGTCTCTTTCTATTTTTTCTAACTACTCATTTTTTCTATTTCTGTTGTTTTCTTGTTAACTACATGAAGTTGTTCAACGTCGGCACCAAACCGAATAAAGAAAAACTCTTGAAATTGAGTGACTGGGCCACGTATACATACGATGATAAATTTCACAAGTGATTTACCGTTGACAACCTATTAGTTCTAATTTTTTGCACCTTCTTGACGAAAGCAGGGGGGTCAACATGGGCAGACTTCTCGAAGCTCAAAGCAGGCCTAGAGAAAAGCCTCAAAGTTCATGCTCCAATCAATGTTCAAACAAGAGATTTTCTCAAACAAAAAGATATGATCATTCACAAAAGAAGACAAAGCATGATGAATATTCAAAGTCTTCTAATGGGTAAAAAGGGCGAACTCAGTTTTCCTACGAGAGGAGTCTTATAGTGGTGGTCTCTAGTGTGTAAAGGTAGAGAAAACTGGTAAGAAAAGTTTCTCGATCAATGCAAAAGTGTCTCATTGTTCCCATGAACCGTCAAATAGATTTGAAGTGAAAGGGAATGCGCCTCAAGACGCAGCTGAGTGTCAAGTCATGCCTAAGGTTTCCACAGGTATATAAACACTTGACTCATACTCGGGCGGTCTCTCACCAGACTATTCCAACACAACAAGGTAATCCCATTCCCATAAAATCCTTTTGTTGGGCTCGAGCCTTCCTAGCTTTTGAAAGACTTCTCTATATTTTTATCTCTTAAACAACACTCGGGTTATGGTGTGAGAAATCCATGATACAAACGGGGTCACCCCCAATAACTTATCAAACGTGTGATTGACGATGAAGAATCTGAGAATGCAAGGTGTCATATTAAAAAATCAATGCTCGAATGTGGTAATGTAAAACTCTAAAATGACATTCTGACCAACTAAAAAATTACCAACCTTAGGGCTAAAGTCACCAAACTTGAAGAGAAATACAAAAAAAACAAAAAAAAAACATAATAAAGATGTACAAGACTATGTTAGGTTCATAGCAGACAAAATAAATAAGATCCGAGAAGAAATAGTTTTTCACTTCCAACAATGCTTCCCCAGTCTCAGGGCTGTTTTAGGAACCTGCCTATGATAAAAATAGCATACAGGGGTTTCATTGTAGTTTGACCCAATATTTGTATTTAACCTCGAAAGAAGACAAATAGAAGAAGATGAGAGGGTAAGTAAGATTGACTTGAGTCTGAACCTCAAGAACCCTGCGGGTCTGGACAAATAAACCGATGGTGATTTCTCGACCACTTCTCTTGATACCAAAGTTACTCATGCTGGTAGCTAATCCACAATATCTTGTCTCACTATCGAGATGCAGTTTGATTACATTTTATTTTGACTATTTCTTAACCACCAAGAGTCCTTAAGTCTGGCACTTATTTTTTGGCATGTAACCCTTATCATTTATAACACTATTATACATATTTAGTTATGAATTGAACAAGAGTTTCAATTAGGCCATGCACACTTTCATTTTGTGTTTCGATATTCGTTGGTAATTTTGTTTTTCTAGGCAAAAGAAATTTGGTTTAATCTAAACCCCTCTTTCTCAGAACTCAAAACAGATTTATATGTTGTGGGAAATATTCAAACAATGAGGGGATTTTAGTTTTACTCAAACCCCTAAGTTTGGATCTCGAAATAGACCCATCTTTTATAAGAAATTTTCTGGCGATGAGGGGAGTTCGGTTTTACACAAACCCCTCCGATCATAGCTCGAGATAGACCCATAAGTTGTGGGAAGTTTAGTTTTACCCGTACCCTCGCTCAAAATACACCCATATGTTGTGGGAAGATTTATGCCTATGAGGGGAGTTTGGTTTTACCCAAACCCCTGAGTTTTTTTACTTGTGGCTTCTTGCGAGAAGTGAATTTTTCCTTGCATTTTAGAGTTAATGAATTGAAGAAAGAGATAATAAAACGTCTAACATAAAATATTGTTCAACATAGCTGGGTGGATAATGTCTTAAAACACAGTTCACAAAACATGAACTAATTACCATAGCGATCCAAAGAATTTAAGTTCAAATGATAACAAGAACATAAAAACACAAATAACCACTCTTCATTACCACGAGAAACATATATGTTGGTTTTTTACCGTCGTGAACGGGAAAATATCTCAAATCAACTACCAAATTATCTCAAACCCAACTTCTATAATCTCTCAAACTAAGTTATTCTTCTAAAATGTTCTTTAACAATCTTCGAGACAATTTCATATTCGATCTACTCAATTTTTCTTGGTAGTGGAGGATCATTCATGATTATAAGTTTTTGGTATACTACTTTCATTCTTGTAATTGTGTTACTATTTGATTTATTTATTTATTATTAATTTATTATTATTATTTTAAATCTTTAAATGACATCAAACAGAAAGCAACAAACTAGTCGACCATTGGCTTATACATACTTAAATTCTTTTTATTATAGTAGTTAATATATGCATGATCCTTTAGATATTGATCTAGGAAATCCAACATTCGAAACAGATTATTCACATACTAGCGGTATTGATTGTAGTTGTGTTGTTAGAAGTCTCTGAATATAATATGTGGGTATGGGATCAATTTCTTGTAGAACATGAAAATGATTTAGATATGTATAAACATTATGGAAAATAATATAATTATAAGGATTGAAAAACAAATAGCAACATCAAGGGTATGGTAAGACACTTATGGAAGGAACACATAATTAAATATAGTTCTAAAATTCTTGAACAAAAAATCAAACCATAGATTTGAATATTAGTAATGCATTTGTTTTCAATAAAAATACATATAAGAATGAAACCATGATATTTGTCGTTGGTAGTGCATATCATTTTGGTTTTACCGTGTCACAGAGATACAAGATATAAGAAATATTTGAAAACCCAAAAGAATCATTAAGGATATAATATTAAATTTTCCATAAATAATTTAATTTGACTAATGATATAACAAAATTTTGTGAATTTAACATTATATGACTTACTTTATATTGTATTGATCCTAATTAGATACTCCAAAGAAGAATAATACATTTTCGTGTTATTGCCAAGAAAACTGCTGTTGTAATTAGAGAAAGTATGCATGATTTTAAAGTTACAAATAAAATTTATGTCAATTTCTTTTGATAATGTACATCCGAACGATGCAACTATTAAGTAAAATTGATTATAAACCGGATTTTCATAAAATATTTTGCACTAGATATATATGTCATATAATTCAATTGGTTGCAAAAATAAAATAAGTCGATATTTATTGATTTTATTGAGCCTATTAAAAATATGATCCTACCATGCTCGACCTCGAATCTTATACGAGATTTTAAAAACATTATTTTGGCTAGTGGGGAGAGAGTTAGAAAATTAGTTTAAGATGTCGAATCTAGATGGAACTCTACATATGATCATCTTGCATGTGCTTATAAGAATAAAGAATAAATTAATAAGCTTTATAATAGATAGAATACACTTATCGTCTTAATGAATTACATTGGCTATATTGTGTTGCATTGTTACGTTTTTTGAAGTCGTTTAAAATGCTACTAAATTTTTGTGTACACAATTTGTGTGTGTGTGTGTGTGTGTGTGTGTGTGTGTGTGTGTGTGTGTGTGTGTGTGTGTGTGTGTGTGTGTGTGTGTGTGTGTGTGTGTGTGTGTGTGTGTTGATAAATACGAAAGAAATAAGCATACTAGATCTTCAAATTTAATGGGTAAAGGAAGCAAAAAATTTACGGTAACGACGTCAAACTACACTGCTAAGTAGAACGAAAACAAGAACAACTCCTCAAGTTGTTAATAAAGTGACTACATATTTGCACATTGTGTATGATTTAACACAATATGATGAAACAAACCCACTTGATATTTTAAGATGGTGAAAATCAAAAGAAGAACAACTTTTGATTCTTTCCATGTTAGCTAGTGAGGTTCTTTTTATACCTACTTCTATTGTGTCAAGTGAATTTGCATTTAGTCATGCCAGATTTTAATACACAATTAAATGAACAAGAGTAACTAACGATGCAATTACAGTATGTGTTGCAGTAAATGACTGGTCTTGAAGACCTACATGATATAAGACACATAATATAAAATACAAGAGAATCAAATGGACACATTCGATGGATTTGATAATATTGAAGAAGATATTTTGAATAAAGATGTTGATTTACGTAAAGATGAATAACCTTTTGAATGAAAAGACAAAATAATTCGGATGAAAAACATTTGTAATATAAATTTATTAGTGAATTTGTAATAAGGTAGTTCAATTTGAGAAAACTTGTATGACCTAACCTCGTAAGAGTATAAATTGTGAAAGACTTAAATCAATAAAATTTTATTTTTTATCATTAAATCTCATAATATAACAACTTATCACAATTTTTTACCACTTAAAATAAACAAACTACAACTATAATCAAACTAGAACAATTATTTTATCATTAATAATGATCAAAATATGACAACACTTGCAGTACTAATAATCAATCATAATAATAATCAACATATAATAATAAAACTATATATAATCTTATACTACTTTTAAATTATAATACACAAACTATATAATCAAACTATAAAGTTCATAATAATTTTTCTATCAAACAATAATGATACATACTCTACGTATTATAAAAAATAATAAAAGTTTTAATTTTTAATTAAATATTACAAAATTGACTCTTAAGAATTCACCACATTCAAAAGAATGTAAAATAAAAATTATTATGGGTTTTGGATGAATAAAAAAAACATCACATTTTTTCATGTTTTCTATGACGTTACCGTTATTATGACGATGTGATTCTTGTCGTGTCTTACCGTGACGAGACTAGACGAGGGAAATATCCGTAATGTCCAGTCTCTTTATGTCCATTCTCGTAAAAGTAACGCTACTATAATACCATGACCAGGACGATGTGCATCCCACCGTCTTATGTCCCTTTCGACTGACCATGGCAATGGAATAGACTCAAGAAAAATTCAGTCGATAATTTGTATAGTATCAGGTAGTTTATATCTTAATAAATCTTATTTTCAGATTGGAGACGCTTTAAGGAATTATTAATGGATGTGCATTTTACCAAATTATATGACTTGACTTTTTTTAACATAGGATTTTGTGTGCGCATTTGTTTGTACCATATCGTTAGAAATTTTAATCTTTTGTGAGAAAACGAAAGGTCTAATAATATAATTAAACGTGATGTATAATGTTTTCCATCACCATCATACACAACGTCTCCAGCTAATTCATCCCTTGAAGCGTACTCTTTTATTATTTATGTTAGGGAAATTAACAATATCCAAAAAATATTTGATCCATATGTAAAAAGACTCACCAGATCAAAGCTTAACCACTCAGCCGAAGAAATAGCCAAAGTTGGTGAACACGAGACGAGAGGTTGTTGAAGGTAATCGTAGATACAACTCTTACCTTATTTCTAGAATAAAGTTAACACAAAATAGAAAATAAATCAAACACACGACAAGAGATTTAACGTGGTTTGGATCATGAAGAAATTTTACATCTATGGGTAATATATACAATATATAGGAGGTTACAAGAAAGCACTGAAACACTAATCACTCAATCACTCAACTCAGTTAGAAAGATCTCTTTTTGGTTTACAAAGAAAGTATAAATCTGAGAATGTCTATTGAAGTGTTTGTCTCCTACCTCGACTCTAACAATAGCTTCAAGATTTCTCTATCTAAAAACGCTCGCCGTTTTTCTCTATAATCTACGTTTCATAACCTTCACCACACGTTATACTTCTTCTATTTATAAATTTAAATAAATCCTTAATTCTTCAACATACGCTCCAAATTATATCTCATTAATAAACGACTATAATAAATCTTTAGTCTTTCAAAACATGAAACCTCATAAATAGGAAATATATAGGAAACTAGTTAAATAAATGGACCCAGTTAATATAAAACCCAGTTAATTAAGAAACCTAACAAATAAAAGAAGCCTAGTCCGATTAGGAACTTAATCCCATCTACATCAAGAATAAAATGTAACATTTCAGTAGTTTCGGCTCAAGTGTTCGGCAACCCAAGTCATCGACAACAGACTTCGTCCCAGAATATACATCTTTGGTTTAGTAGCATCACCGCACCTTTGGTTCTAACGGAAACAACCCATATGATTTTCGGCTATGCTCAACTCTTACGTTCTAGTAGACTTTTCAAAACCTAAGTTACGTTGAGCATTCAATCACATAAAGAGTTAGTAATTTCAATTTCTTAAGTCTCAACTTACTCCCCTTCTATCGTTAAGGTCCACTTGAACTGTACTAAAACAAATTCTATAGCTACAACATGTAGTTCCGGGCTTCAACGCGTAGTTCCAGCTTCATCCCTTAGTTACAGTGTTCAACATTTAGTCCTAGTTTCACCTTAAAGCTTCAGCTCTAAGTTTTAGCCTACGACAGCAAGGTTATAGCTTCCAAACCAAGTTACAGATTCCATACCAAGTTACAACCTTCCACACTAAGTCAACCTTCATAAGTGATCTTGATGCACATTTTTTGAGCCTATACTTAACAATTCACTTTATAATAAAACAACGGATCACTTTATAATAAAATTATGTGTCAACACCTTAAGTTAAAAGTGTTATGGCCCAAAAAACATTAGTTCAACACTTATGGACATGCATTGCTAAAAGTTATCAGTAAATAAAAAACATGAAAAAAATTATGCTTATTTTATTGGACGCTTACAAAATCTATAAAAAAGACACGACCGTAAACTCTCTCCAACTTATAAGTTAAAACATTTACATGCATTCATTTCAATTGCTTCTCTTATAATTTATTTTCACATTCAAATTTTGTAATGCCATAAACGGTTATACAATAAAATTAATATATTTTATAGCATATAACAGAAGAATCCGGTTTTAGCTTTTATAACATCATGAAGATTGGCCTGTCAACATTTTCAAACAAGATAAGAAAAATTGATAAGAAAGATTTGAGGGAAATTAGTATAAATATGAGAGTTATGCCTCAATTTGTCATTGTTCTTCCAAAATCAATAGTATGAGCCATGATTAAAAAAAAACACCAAATACTCGATCTAAAACTTAGGATCTTATGACTCGGTTTGTCACTTTCTCTACAAATCTACATCACAAACCAAGAATCACGTTGACTCATCAACAAATCTCATGAAATTAGTTGACAAGATGGTGACGAGAAAGAAATAATTTGTTAAGGTAATTTGTCAAGGATGAGTTAGTGAATAAAAAAAGAGGTACGGTGTTTTATCTTTTCAATAATCAACTTCTTTTTAATTAGGTTACTCAATTTTTTGTTTTAATAATTGATTGTTGATTGAAGTTCATAATTCAGATTATCGATCTTTTGCTTAGGTTTTCTTAAATATATTATATTATATCTGTCATAATAAGACC
The DNA here is from genome assembly GCA_036936605.1 of Limnanthes douglasii subsp. nivea. Lineage (NCBI taxonomy): Eukaryota > Viridiplantae > Streptophyta > Magnoliopsida > Brassicales > Limnanthaceae > Limnanthes > Limnanthes douglasii. Next base: position 131,208,267 of record JAUPFV010000002.1, read on the forward strand.
TAATTTGATTAAACCTAAATGAGTTAGGTTCTTGATTTGAATAATTCCTAATTATATTAAAACCTAATCAGTCTATAGATCTTCTGTTTAGGTAATTGGTTATTGACTAAAGTTCATAATTCAGATTATCGATCTTGTTTAGGTTTCTAGAAATTTGTTTGTTCAATTTATTAAAACTATTATTGACTTCGATTAAACCTAATTTGATTTAAACTAATTTATTTAACTTGTTTTACTCAATATATTCTTGTTCAATTACATCTAGATTTTAGTGAACCATTGCATTATTCACAATTATGTTACCATATGAGAAGTATTGTGTTCAATATTGATATTTGTGTTTTACTTTATTTTTTGCTTATCATTTGTTATATTGTTTAATAATTATAAACATTGCATTAGAATTAATGTATTACTTATTGTATATAAATCACGTGTGAATTGTGTGCAAAATGAGAGTAATAACAAAACCATGTTTATGAATATATTTTTTAATGTATAAACTATATGAGAATGTGTACACCTTGAGTATGTACATCGTGTAAACGAGTGTAACAAATATTACAGGTCAATGATGTTTCACTGGTAGTTTACTTACTAAGAATCAGGGGGTGCTCATGGTTGTGTATTATTATTAACAATTCTTATAGCAAGTTTTGTGTTATATGTCTTTGTGATATCATGTTATTATTTATAAATAATAGTGTCTATCAATGCTTTTTAAAAGTTACTCAAAATTGTTAACGCGTGCTTTTGATAAGGTGTCTTATTTGTCAATACTTCTATGTGTGATATTTTAACAAGTAGCAGAAAAGTTATAAAGAGTGTGTATAGTGTGTTAGACATTATGATATGTAAAATAAATTATGATAACACATCACATATGCATTAGTAATGTCTTTCACAGTGTTACATATGCATTATCTTTACTCGTGATTTTTTATAACCTTTGTACTTTATAGTCTTTAAAATTGATTACAATGCTTGATCTTGTTATAATATATTGTACACGATCCTTGTTTGTATACATGCATATTTGTTATTTACACTTTCCGTTGCTTTGGTTCTTATCAGTTATTGGTGTTGAACACACTCCTGATTGAACTTTACTATATTTGTGTGATTGCATCTAACTTACTTCGTCACTTGGATCATAAATGAAGTATAGTCTTGTTTTAAAAAATGAAAGTAAAATAAAAAATATTGTTATATATATATATATGTATATGTATAATAAGAGGTCACTACAGAAAGTAGGTATATGTCACATAACATATGTTGTTTGTTATTTAATTATTTTTAAGAATCAATTAGCTGTAACTTTTTAAATCCCCTATTGATAATCTTGGAATTGTGCATGGTTTGACATATCTATGACTTTGGTGACTGTTATTTAAAAGTGTATGACTATATTTTATCAGTTATAAGCAACATACATCATTTATTAATTATTTTTAGAACACGCATTTCATGCTTATTAATATCGCAATAGATGCATTTTTGTGTGAGCATTGTTACATTATGCTTAGATTAGTTTTTTGTAGTTATAATGAAGGGTCTGTTAAAAACAATTATTCTAGAAATGTTTGGATTAAATAAGTGATTGGAAGATAAAGTTTTATGTTTATAATTTTAGTAACGTTGTAAGATACTTTTAGCAATGTGATGAGTATTCATTTTAAAGATTGATGAGTCCGGATATTTTCACTAGTCACTGTAGAAACCGGACAGGGGCAATTCTAGGCATGGGCATTCGGTTCTTCGGTTCGGTTCGGTTTGGTTCTTTCGGTTCTCGGTTCTTTCGGTTCTTCAAAACTAGTACACATTTAGGAACCAAATAAATTTCGGTTCGTTTCGGTTCGGTTCTTCTTAATTCGGTTCAGTATGGGTACTTAACTCGGTTCCAATCGGGTAGTTTTGGATACTTTAAATGCTTTGCAATATCAACGTATATAAAACTATTTTTACACTTTAAAACAATAAAACTATGTTAAATTATAAGAAAAAAAAATACCAAATATAAGAAATATTCAAAAAATATATTAAAGAATAATATTAGTAATATAAAAAAATGGAGAGATGATATCAAGTTTATTAAATTATATAAAGGTTGGTATTTTGTTATTTTGTTTATACGTATAATAATTTGTAAATATGTCGCCACTTTGAATAAATTATGTTGTCATTTATTCAAGAGAACATAATTAAAGATCACTGATAAAAGACAAATTTAGGGGAATCTAAGTTTGAAAAATAAAATATATTTTTAAAACAATTCAAAATTAAGGGTTAATACATAAGTTCGGTTCCTAACGGGTACCCACGGTTCTTCGGTTCGGTACGGTTCGGTTCTGAGAACCGTGGGTAATTGAAAACTGGAACCATTCGGGTATTATGAAAGAACCAAATCTACTTCGGTTCGGTTCTTTCGGTTCTGGTTAAAATGCCCATGCCTAGGAAATTCGAACAAAAACCACCCACTGAACCATCCGAACTGGACTAAAGTATTAAAATCTAATCACCTTTTGACTAAGCTAATTGTTAATCTGCTTAACAAACTAATGGGTTTTTGAACTCAACCCATTTACATAAGTTTGACCCGAAAGCCCATGTGGCCCATAATTAAGGGTATAAATACCCAACCACTTTCATTAATGAGGGTAATGAACATTTAATACAACCAGGCAGCTCAAATCTCTCACTACAAAACACCCAAACATTAAATACCTTTGAAACACCATAAAACACCTGACAAAATTACCCCCAGTCAAAGACAATCCACACCAACTTGGCGACCACAGTGGGAGGAGAAGGTGCTTGAATTTAGCATTCAAAACCATCAAGAAAGTTAGTTCGGATGAATCCGAACGAGCAGGCAGTGCCACCAACTTTGGAAGAAGTGGTGGGAGAAAACAATGAATACACAATTGAAGAGCGAGATAGATTGAAAGCTGAGATAGAAGCCTTGAGGGCTGCTAAAAGGGTAGAGATGGGCTTAAAAGAAATATAAAAAATGTCAGCCGTTCACCACACTGATAATCCAAGAGAGCATGACCCATCAACAAAAACCCATGTAAGTACTAAAAAGACTCATGCTAGCTCTAAGAAGTCTTACCGGTCTAAACCGATGGAGAGCTCAGATTCAGATTCAGAATCCTCTAGTAGCTCCTCGAACGAAGATGGAGTGGAGGAATCCCTGTCATCCAGCAGTGATGAAGGCCATTCTAAAAAGAAGCAAAAATTGGTTAAAAATATTCAAGAAAGAGCGACAGGCATGAAAGGTTGAAAAGAGATCTAGGAAAAGGGTCATCTCATTGTCACAGCCATGGCCAGAGACATGTAAACCGATTGTTGATGAATCCTTTCGCCTTTCATGATGAACCAGGTATCTTTGCAACTCCCAATGAAGATACTGTATTTAGTCGTGGCCGGAATTGGAGACAATCTCCACTGTCTTCCAAGATACTGTCCGGAAACCTTCCTAAGAGGTTTGACAACACAAAGATGGAAAAATACGATGGGAGTAAAGATCCAGATTACCATCTGGAGCAATTTAAAACATTTATGATGAATTTTGACGATGATGATAAGTTACTTTGTCGAGCTTTCTCCAAGTATTTTACGGAAAGTACTCTGAAGTGGTACAATAGTCTGCCACAGGGCTGCATCATAAATTTTGATACTTTTTGGGTGGCCTTCCGGAGGCAGTTCGTTGGAAGTAAGGAAGTGAAGGGCAATGGAGACACTATTATCCATTGTACCCAAGAGCCAAATGAATCTTTGAAAGAATATATAAGTCGTTTTGTGAACACCAAGAATGGATTAGTTGATTGCTTTGAACAAGTAGCAATAGCTTCTCTAAGGCAGGGTTTGAACCCTGGTAATTTGGCTGATTCAGTAACCAGAAAGAAGGCCATGACATGGGGCGGTTTACTGAATCAGGTTGGGAAACAAATCAATGTAAATGAAATAAAGAAGACCAGGGTGCATAGGCAGGTGAGATCGGCCCCAGCTGCACCAAACCAGAATCGGAATCAGTCCGGGTATAAGGCTAAAGAAGTTGGACAGGGTCCCATCAGGGCCAAGGCTCAATCCCACCCAACACCAGCTCAGAGTCAACAATCCAGAAATAAGCGAGGGCCATGGGTTCAACCGGAGTGGTTTTCCGAGTTAAAAGATAATGTGGCAACCATCTATGACAAAACAAAAGACGAAGTACATTTCAGGAAGCCAGCTGCGCTTCAATCTCCCATGGAAAGTCGTAATAATTGTTTCTGCCAATATCATAAAGATATTGGTCATAACACAGAAGATTGCATCGCTTTGAAGCAAGAGGTGCAAAATTTGATCGAAAGAGGAAAGTTGGGGGCTTATGTTAAAAGAAGAAGTGGAAATAGGCCTGATAATGCTCATCGGACTGGCCCAAACAATGCAGGGACATCGGCTCCGGATGGGCCTATGGTGATAATGGAAAGGTTTCATGTGGAGTCAGAGTATTTGGATCCTGATCCAACCCAGAATAAGGTGGGCGTTATCATAGAACACTGCAAGACGGTGTCCGGACTCATAAGATTTTTTGAGTCACTTATAATATTTAGGGAGACACTATGACGACACCAACTGCTTCTTCAAGAAAGAAGCATGTTCATACTCTAGCTACCCAACTCGAAGGAGGCATGACTTCCTATCAATCACAAATTCCTTTTCCCTTTATTGTTTTCGATGAAGATGACTTGTGGAACATAGTTGGTCCCCATGAAGATGTTGTTGTGATAGGAGCATCCATTGGGGGTAATGCCATTAGACGAATTTTGGTGGACACCGGTAGTTCAGACAATATCCTCTTTTTGACTTCCTACAAACAAATGAAGAATCCAGCAGTGATTCAGCATTTGAACAGGTCAATTGTGGGTTTCACTGGAAGCTCAGCGGATGTGATCGGGGAGTTTGAGGAGGAGGTTTTGTTGGGAAAGGGCCCTTTTAAGAAGATGGTCAAAATACTTTTTATTATGGTGGATTGTCCCACATGTTACAATTCCATTTTACGGAGATCTTGGCTCTCCAGGATGCATGTTGTGGCTTCAACAGTCCACCAATGTTTAAGATACGCTGTGCCAGGACAAGTGGGAGTTGTCCGAAGTAGTCAAAGGGTGGCAAGGGAGTGTTATGCAACATCACTAGCCCCTCGATCTTTGGGGGCAGTTTGGATCAGTGAGGATAAGAAATTTGAGGGGCCCTCTGGGGGGAGGGTGAAATTGATGACCCCAGAGAGACCCCTGGTGTTTTAATACCAATTGAAGAAGTTGAAACTCACTTTCTGGCTGAAGGAAGAAATGTTAAGATCGGGTCCAAGATGACATCGGAATGAAAGAGTAAAGTGTTAGTTTTTTTGAAAAGCCATCAACATGTTTTTGCTTGGTGCAATGCTAACTGGAGTACCAGCAGTAATTATATCACACCAATTATCCATCCGGAGGGATGTAGCACCTGTTGTACAAAAGATGAGAGCTTTTTCTAAGGAGAAAGTTGATGTCATAGTTCAAGAGGTTGACCGGCTTACTAAGATGAGGCACATAAAGGAATCTCAGTACCCTTTATTACAGCCAATCCGGTATTAGTAATGAAGAAAAATGGGAAGTGGCGTATGTGAATCGATTTTACTGATCTCAATAGAGCTTGCCCAAAAGACCTATATCCGGTCCCCTAAATTGATTAGTTGGTGGACTCTATATCTGGGAACAAGCTATTGTTCTTTATGGATGCCTTCTCCGGGTATAATCAGATTCAAGTGGATCCGAAGGATCAAGAACACACTAAATTTGTTACTGATAGGGGCCTCCATTGTTACAAGGTGATGCCATTTGGGTTAAAGAATGCTGGGGCTATTATCAGAGATTAGTAAACAAGGATTTTGCTAATCAGATTGTAAGAAACATGGAAGTCTACATCGATGACATGATGGTAAAGAGTGTGGAAGAAGAACTACACTTAGCAGATCTCCAAGAAACCTTTGCCAACTTGATGAAGGTGAATTTAAAGCTGAATCCAGAAAAATGTTTCTTCAGAGTGAAGTCCGGTAAGTTTTTAGGGTATGCGATAAGTGAGAAAGGGATACAGCCGGATCCAGACCAAGTTAGTGCTTTATTGCAGATGAAGCCTCCTCAAAATATTATAGAAGTACAAATATTGATAGGGAGGTTGGCTGCTCTACACCGTTTTATCTTGAGGTCCTCGGATATGTGTGCCCCGTTTTTCAAACTTTAAAAGGTGCAAAATAATTTATCTGGTCTCCACAGTGCGACCAGGCCTTTGGTGAAATTAAGAAGCACTTATCCTCCCTTAAAACTTTGTTTAAACCTGTTGATGGAGAAACACTCTACATATACTTGGCAGTTTCTGATTGTGCCATAAGTGCAGTGCTAGTAATGGAGGTGGATATTTATCCTCGTCCAGTGTACCATATCAGCAAGAGTTTGATAGATGCAGAAAAAAGTATTTAAAACTTGAAAAATTAGCATTGGCCTTAATAATTGCTGCTAGGAAAATGAGGCCCTATTTTCAGTCTCATTCTATCATTGTCCGGACGTCTTTTCCTTTGAAAAACGTTGTTCAAAAGGCAGACATTTCAAGCAGAATGACCAAATGGTCAGTCTGTTGCTGACTTCTTAGTTGAATTTCATTCGGACAGAGACACTAAGCAAGCACAGGTGAAAAAACTAAAAAAGTATGGGTTGTCCAGACTAATGATGGATCAAGTACCATGGGTTGTGGTGCTGGGATATGTTTAACCTCTCCGTACGGCAACAAAATGTACCAGGCTATATGTTTTGCTTTGAGGGCTTCCAATAATGAGTCAGAATATGAAGCTCCTATAGTTGGCTTGAAATTAGCTCTAATTTGTGGAGCCAAAAGGGTCAGGTTAATAAGCGATTCTCAGCTTCTTATCCATCATGCGCAAGGTCAATTCGAGGCAAAAAAAGAGCAACTAATTAAATATTTGTTCGTTCTTAAAGAAGTGGCACTTAACTTCAAAGATATTGCTTATGAGCACATATCCCAAACAGAAAATGCTCTAGCAGACTCCTTGGCAACCATAGCATACTCTGAGTCCTACCCATGGATTCACTTGCAGGAATGCCCATCCCTTCACCTCAATCAGAGTAAGGAAGGGGACAAAAGTTTAAACATACAAGTAAGTCAGCCTCAAGATTGGAGGTGTCCTCTTTTTCAATATATCTTAGATGGTGTCTTGCCTCCGGAGAAAGCAGTGGCAAGGAAAGTAAAGTATAAGGCTCGTGGATTTATAATCCTAAGAGACGTTCTTTACAAGAAGTCTTTTAGCAAACCTCTATTGCGATTTTTGGGGACTGAAAAGTCCCAAGTAGTGATGTCCGAACTACATGATGGTGAGGGTTTAGCACACTGTGGTTATAGAGCTTTAACCAGAAGAGTCTTGTTGGCCGGATACTACTGGCCCTCTATAATGGAAGATGCCAAGGAATTGGTAAAAAAGTGTGATCCATGCCAAAGATACAGTAATGAAATTCATATCCCAACTGTCCCTTTAGAGTCAATTTCTGAGCCAATACCTTTTGCTCGTTGGGGGCTGGATCTGGTGGGGCTTCTACCTATGACGTCCCGGAGATGCAGAACTATCATAGTTGCCATCGATTATTTCTCAAAATGGATAGAAGCATGCCCATTGGCAGGATCTACTTCAAAAGCTGTCATAAAATTTATCTTATCTAATATTTGCTGCAGGTTTGGGGTTCCACAAAAGATAACCACAGACAATGGGCCACAATTTGATAATAAGGATATGGAGAGCTTCTGTGCCTCTAGAGGCATTCAGCATTTCTTTTCTTCTCCTTTCCACCCACAGGAAAATGGTCAGGTTAAAGTGGCAAGCAGAACCATCCTGTCCGGTCTTAAAAAGAATTTAGAAAGGACTGCTGGAAAGTGGCCAAGTTATCTACAAGAAGTACTATGGGCTTACCGGACTACTCCTGGGGCTGCTACACAGGAATCCCCATTTGCCTTGGTGTATGGTATGGATGCAATAGCTCCTATAGAAGCAACTCTTCTTTCATTCAGAGTCCCAAATGTTTCCAAACAGGCTAATGAAGGGGCAGTTAGAAGTCAACTTGACTTGATAGAAGAAAAAAGGGTTAAGGCTCATCTCAGAGCCACACACTATCAGGGTTTGATGAGAAGCGGGTTTGCTTCCAAAGTCAGAAGAAGGGATTTTCAACCAGGGGATAAAGTGTTGAGAAAAGTCTTCCTACATACTAAGGAGAAGCAGTTCGGAAAGCTAGCTCCAACTTGGAAAGGCCCCTATGTGGACAGTGAAAAGCTTAAGCCTGGCACGTACAGGCTTCGAGATAATGATGGAAGGATCTTGAATCACCCCTGGAATATTGAACATCTCCGGTTGTATTTAGAATAAAAATTATGTAAATATTTACATGTTTAAAGTCCATGTAAATATTAGGGGGCATACTCTTTCCTACCCTGGTGGCGCGGGGAGGTTTTAATGAGGTGTCTGGGCTTTTTAATGAAATTCGATGCCTTCTTGAAAAATTCAGAGTGTTTCAATTGATAGCTTTTTTGAAAATTTTAAAGTATCAGTGGCAGACCGGATTGAATTGGTAGAGTGATGACTATTTAACCATTTATCATCGAAGAATTTCAACACTCTCACTTTAAAATACTTGTAAAACAACTAAGGGCTATTTAAACATTAGCCATCGAAATTGGGTAACTATAAAACAATGCAACAGATGTGTAAGGTAAAGTTACCCGGCTAACACCGGGGAACGATATTAAAATTTGAAAAAGTGCCTTGGCCATCCAAGGACTTTGGAGTTCTAAAAGAAAGGGTTTATCCGAACAAGAGCCGGACACAGTTACAAAAATGCCTTGACCATCCAAGGACTTTTGTCTAACACAAAAATTAAAGAAAAATAAAAGATAGTTAAAAATTCTAAGGCTGAGCTTCCTTAGATGGTCAAGCCTCATCTGGTTTCTTTTTGGGTCTTTAGGTTCCTCGGCGGGGCTCTCCCCGGTCCCTTCATCTTTATCGGTGGTATCATCCCAACCACTGGAATAACAGTGCTTATCACCATCGGTCATAGTATGATGAGGAAGGTCTTCGTATTCCACGAATCGCCATAAATGTCCTAGTGTCCTCTTCGGAAATTGTTTATGAAAAAGCAAGACCATGTCTGATTTGACTTCAGCATACCTTTCCTCTTGGGAGTCTATCACCTTGTTGGTGTATGCATCAATCCTGGCTTGGATTTTCTTTTCCTGCTCCTTTAACAAGTCATCTTTTTCTTGGTTAGCCTTAGATACAACATCTTCGAGCAAAATTTTGTCACTGGTTAGGGTATGAATGACGTTGTCTTTGGCTTTCACCTCCTCTTTTAAAGTAGAAAGATTTTTCTCCAAGTCAGAATACTTGGATTGGAGTTCTTTGATAACCCCCTCCGAAGTGGCCAGCTTGGTGGCCAAATCCTCTTTCCCCTTCTTTAACTCCTCGTTCTCTCTCTTTAATGCTTCAACATTCTGTTTGGCGGTAAGGAGGTCGTTAGACAAACTCTCTTTATCTGAGTTGAGTGTGTTGATGAGGGCTGATTGGTTTCGCACTTGCTTCTCCAAGTTGAGCACTGGTTGAATATTTCTCAACAAGGAGTTAGTCACCATGTCCTTCTCTCCTGAAATAGAAAAATATTTACCATTGAAAGTGACAATGTTCGAAGAGATTGGGAGGAGGTAAGGGCCAGCAAAGTCGTCCTTTTCAAGGTCTCCAAAGTAAAGGCCAATCCCTTGAAGGCCACTGATGTCTACTCCATCAATGTTGATGTCCTCTCCGACGCCCTCTCCGGTGTGAAAGTCACTTGGGATTTTCTCTGCTTGAGTTGGGTCTGTTAATTCGACCGGAGGAAGAGACTCCGAAGTCCGGAGAGCAACTTTATCTCCCTTGGAGGTTTTCTTCTTCGTGTCTTCCCTATCTCCACATTATGCTCCCCGTTTTTTGTCTTTCTTGGGAGCTTTTGGGGGCTTTGGATGTCCAAATGCCTCTTTGGTACTCTCATTTTCCACCACTTGGAGCAGAGCAGCATCATCCCTCCCTGGTCCTGCACCTCCTGATTTGCTGGGACAGTCTCCTCAGCACCACCTTGGTTGACCTCAGCTACATCTGGCTTTTTCTTGCCTTTCTTGCCCTTCATTTTACTTGGGGCTTTAGCTCTGCCCGACAAGGATAGCTTCCAATCCTTTGCGTCTATCCTCTGTAGAACGACACCCAGAGGGGGCGGTGTGGTTAATTTCTCCCAAGACAAGTCTCTACGGCCGGTTGTGTTCCAGAGATGGGATCTCACCAAGTTGCCACCACTAAAACAATTGTGGAAGCAATTTCCCCATTTTTCAGCAGCCCAAGCATTCAGCTTGGCACAAGTAGTCTGCCCCTCCTCTAAGTAGTCGGTGAACTCCTTCGGCAGCACTACCAAAAGAAGAAGAATAATATTTAAGTAAACAAACTTTTAAGGAAAGAAAAACAAACATGATGAAATATTAACCTGTGATTTTCCATCTACTGGTAAGCATGCTTGGGTTGTCACCAGCCTTAATCTTCCTCCCATTCTCCCAAGCACCACTGATGAACAAGAATTGGGTCTTCCAATTCTTCTCCGATTCAAGCAGGTCATCCACCACTTTGTAATTGTCGCCCATGTTAAAATGGTAGAAGGGGATGATGTGGTTCTTGCAAAGGCTAGCTACAGCAGCAAACTGCTCCATCGGAAGCGAGATTCCGGAGAGCCTGGAGGCCATGATGCAGGCCATGAGTGTGTACCAAATGTTGGGGCTCAGCTGGCTTGGGCAGATCTTTATCAGATGACAATATCTGACGATCTCTGGGTCCAAGGGAAATATTAGCCCCCAGTTGAACAACTCTGTGTAGAAGACTATCTCACTTAGCTTGCAGTCCATCGGCGTCTCCGGATCTACCGGTATCTTTACTTTAACAGATTCTGGGATCCCCCACTTCGTCCGGATCCGGCCTAATTCAGCAATATGAATGAAGGTATAGTTAATATTCTGTATGGCTAGCAAATACTTCACACTCACCTTGTGGAAGCAAGGTCCCACTCTACCTTCAAGGGACTCCGGCAGGTTCGGATGCTTTAAACACAGCTTCTCTTTACCCTTGTTTTTCTTAACAATGGCAACCTCCCCCGTCTGCCCGAAGACGTCAGTCTCAAAAGGGGCATCTTCAACATTGTCCTCCATAAAATCTTCCATCACCATGGAAGGGTTGTCAGTTGTATTTGGTGGAGAAGTGCTGGTAGTCGGCTCAGTGAGCTGTCCCGATGGCTGAGCATCACTTTCCCTTTGTGGTCTGGTGTCAGGCTGGGGCTCAGATCCGAAGGGTTCATTTTGAAGGCTTGTTCCAGTAGCCTCCGGACCAGACGACTTGTCCTTAGGAGCTTTGATGGGTGTCTCTGACCCTACAACTTTGTCATTGGCCCCAGACTTAGAGGGCCCTGACTTCGGAGATTTAGACCGTGGAGCAAGAGCCTGGCCTTTTACTAAGCAGCCTCTTCGTCGAAGCGTTAGCTTTTCTAGGGAGTTATCAGCGTCTGATCCCATGGCTATGAATGGAGAGGGTCTCTTTGTGCTTGTAACCGCCTTTTCCTGTTCGACAGTAGGCTGCGACTCTTGAACCGATGAGCCTGAGACGATTGATGAAAGACTAGGTTGAAATAACTTTCTAGATTTGGAGCTTCCGGCAGAAGACGAACCTTGATCAGGCTCTGAACTTGGTGTTTCAGACTTGTCGATTGGAGAAACGGGAAGGCCTGCAACAATGCTCCTTTCTCGTTCGACTCTTTGTGCTTTCTCTAACTCCGTAAGATTAAGCCACCCACCTTTTACAAGTGCGTTTCTTGCTGTAAACATAAACTTACACCAAAAAGGGTTTTGAAAAGAGAGATGAAAGCTTTGAAGAATAAGAGTGAAAAAGTGATGAAGATGGTAAAACAGTGAAAAATGAGTTGATTTATACTAAAGAAACAAAAGATACCCAGAAACCTAGGAGAATACGAAAAGATGGGAGTAATGATTAAAGACGGCGCTGACGTCACAAGAATTAATTGAAGAGTTTACTTTTTGGGATTAGTGGGAGCGCCGTTCTAGGAGAAAAACGGTTGGAGAGGCGAATCAGAAGGAGACACGTGTCCCACGATCCATGGCAAAACCTTTAAACTTCTGAAGAGTTTTTGAGTCCGGATAAGTCCTTTACTGAATTCTAGATCCGTCCGGAAAATATCACAAGTGCCCAAGGGCCATTTTTAGGTCTTTCCAAAGGCCTTCGAACAAAAGCTAAAAAAGGGGCTATTGACGAGTCCAGATATTTTCCCCAGTCACTGTAGAAACCGGACATGGGCAATTTGGACAAAAACCACCCACTGAACCATCCGAACTGGACTAAAGTATTAAAATCTAATCACCTTTTGACTAAGCTAATTGCTAATCTGCTTAACAAAATAATGAGTTTTTGAACTCGACCTATTTTCATAAGTTTGACCTGAAAGATAATGTGGCCCAAAATTAAGGGTATAAATACCCAACCACTTTCATTAATGAGTGTAATGAACATTTAATACAACCAGGCAGCTCAAATCTCTCACTACAAAACATCCAAACATTATATACCTTTGAAACACCATAAAACACCTGACAAAATTACCCCCAGTTAAAGACCATCCACACCAAAGATAACAATGTTAAATCAACATAAATATTAGTAGTTTTTCTAAAACATGAAATTTCGGTGAAAGATTCGGGTTATATAATTCTTTGGTCCGTTTCTTTGACAATTATTAGACAATTCATAAGCATCAAATTTGAGGACATGTGATACAACTCAACCAAAAGATGTCTCAAACAAATTTGAAATGACCTAAGACCAGTTACAATCATGACCCTAACAATAATATAGTAACAAAAGAAGTAAAAAAAATAGTTCAGCTCAAAATTATAAGACAACCCAAATGAATAAAATAAAATATAAGTAAAAGAGAGAGTTTGTCAAAATATGGAAAAATTTCATAAAATTCAAGTTCTTCAAAATTGAAGGTTGTCTGTATTACATTTCAACAAAATTTAAGTTTGTTTGTATTATATTTCAAAAAACTTTAAGTTTGTTATAATAAAAATAAAAAAACCTTGAGGCTAGGTTCAAACCATCAAAATCCAACTCGTAGACATAGAGTGCAACCATTCTTGCAGTAAGGACTCGTGAAAGAAATATCATTATTAAATTAATAAGGTGCGTCATTAGTTTAGTAGAAAATAATAACAACTCATGGAATTGAACTTGAGGTCTCTGGTAATACAAAGTAAGTATAAACCATAACCTCCATCTTTCTTTAATTCTAAAGTATTACTTCGTCAAGTTAAATGTTACAAAAAGAGAAGAAAGATGTAAAACATTGCTTTTGAACAAGAGACCTCCACAACAAAATTAAAACAACTCTTCATCAACAAAGTGAATATCTAGTATGGCTTCGTAAAAAAATATTTCAAAAATAATTTTTGATCTTTGTTAATGGTTTCACATTATAACTCAAACTTCAAATATTCAAACTATAAAAGGGAGGTATATTATATAACTCAGCTTAATCATCATAAGACATATTAGTAAATATACATACATTTAAGAAGAATTCATCATTTTGTATACATTTAAGAGCTTTAATTTCCTCTGACATACATATAACATGAATTAAGGTCTTGTAATAAACTCTCGAAAATGATAATAAGTTCTCTATTAATTGAATCTACAAAAAATCAATTCACCTCAACAACTACTTTTACTAAGTTAATAACAAAGCAAGTAAATGAGTAATACAAATTGCCATATATAATCATAGTTAAGTGAAAATGGTTCAAAACCAAGTCTAAGGTTGAAAAACCATAAGGTTACCCAATTGGCCATATTGGGCCATACTAATATGTCAAATTCACAAAAATTGTTAATAAACCAAGTCTAAGGTTATAAAATTATAATGTTACGCAACATGTTATACTAAACCATTACTAATATATCAAATTCGTGAAAATGGTTTATAAAGTAAGTTTAAGATTAAAGAACTATAAGATTACACAATTGGCCTTACCGAACCCTGTCTAATATATCAAATTTGGGAAGATGGTTCATAAATTAAACGTAAGGATAAAAATCCATAAGGTTATGCAGTTGATCATATTGTGCCTCGACTTAGATGTAGAAGATATATATATTGACCATGCAACGAGAAAACAAAGTTGAGGATATTATACCCTTTCCTGACCATAACCAATCTCCACGTAACACATATCAGTCTGCTATGGGAAAGCAAGCCCTGAGAATATATGTCACCAATTTCGAATGGATACGTTGGCATACGTGCTCTACTATCCTCAAAAACCCCTTGTTACTACACGAGCTATGGAGCATCTCCATTTCAGGCAACTTCCAGCAGGCATTAATGCTATTGTTGCCGTGCTATTCTAGGTACAACCAAAAAGATTCTGTCAACATGAATCAGTAGATCATGGATTCTTTCGATCACTCATTTTCCGTTCATATCGGGATGAGAAAAAAAAGATGGGAACACTCGTCAAAGAGGATTTTGGTCGTCCAGACAGAGCTTCTACCATGGCCCATGTGCATGCAACATGGCTCTTATGATAAATTGGATGATGATGGTCTTGCACCTCCTGGAACAAGAGTTTCAGGTGAAGATGTAAACATTGGAAAGACAACTCCTATTGCCCAAGATGACGCTCAAGGAAAGTCTTCGCGCTACACAAGGCGGGATCATAGTATAAGCTTGCATCATAGTGAAACAGGCATGGTGGATCAAGTTTTATTGACAATCGATGCCGACGGTTTGAGGTTTGTGAAAGTGAGGGTGGGATCAATTAGGATACCTCAAATTGGAGACAAATTTAGTAGTCGACATGGTCAGAAGGGAACAGTTGGTATGACGTACACCCAAGAGGACATGCCATGGACAATCGAAGGCATCACTCCAGATATCATCGTCAATCCACATGCTATTCCATCTCGTATGACTATTGGTCAGCTTATGGAGTGTATCATGGGAAAGGTTGCAGCTCACATGGGCAAAGAAGGGGATGCAACTCCTTTTACTGATGTTACTGTAGATAACATTAGCAAAGCTCTTCATAAACGTGGGTTCCAAATGCGTGGATACGAGAGAATGTATAATGGTCATACTGGCAGACCCCTTACAGCAACAATCTTCCTTAGACCAAGATAAAACCAAAGATTGAAGCATATGGTTGATGATAAGATCCATTCGCGTGGACGAGGCCCAGTCCAAATCCTCACGAGGCAGCCAGCCGAAAGGCGATCCCATGATGGTGGTCTTCGTTTTGGAGAAATAGAACGGGATTGTATGATTGCACACGGTGCTGCTCATTTTTTGAAGGAGGGATTGTTGGATCAAAGTGATGCTTACAGAGTTCATGTCTGGGAGCGCTGAGGAATAATAGCCATTGCAAATCTGAAAAAGAATTCATTCGAATGTAGAGGCTGTAAAAACAAAACTGATATGTTCAGGTTCACATTTCTTATGCCTGCAAACTGCTCTTCCAAGAACTTATGTCATCGGCACTTGATATAGCTTGGAGATTTTTCACTAGTGGAGTCATTGAGCTCTTACTTCTCACATCGGGTAGATGACTTATGGAGCCAGTCTTCTCGAGGCTGTTTGAGAAAGCTGTTAATGAACTCTTTTTAAGAGATTTCATGAGAGGAAACAGCAAGACATCAATTGTGTATGGATGGTGATTGTAGTGCATTAGGAAAAGAGAAAAAATAGAAATTTGTATCGTGATAATTATTTTTAATATTGTAATTTTTATTTACCTTTTTTTGATAGAATAATCTTGCAAGACAATTTTTAATCCTTTGAAAAAATAATAATATACTTATATAAATTTTTAATAAAATAAAAAAATTTAATATTATAATTGCGAATAATTAATAACAATAATAATTTGAGATATTCGGTGAGATGTATCAAACATTGGATTTAGTAAAGTAGAGAGTAGACTAAGAGTATCGAGACAGAGGGACACATATGGTTTTGCCACATATAAGACGTGAGAATCCACAAATCAACAATGCCCTGCCAAGGAGGAGAGTACTGCACTTGTCACCTTGCTAGTTCCTTCATTCAGAGCTTAAAACTCAACCATTGGATACCACCCGGCCTCCATACTCTCTTTTCTAGATCTCCATTGTAGCAAAGAAGGAACAATGGGCGGAGTCCGGTAGCAAAGCTCGGTTTTAATTCAAAAAAAATACTCTCTTTTCTAGATCTAATGTAGCAAAGAAAAAGTTTGGCTACCATGAGACCATAATCCCCGTTCTGTTGAAATCCAATTACGGATCCAAGTGAATAACTGTCTAGATCGGCCATATTTTCTAAGCTTAGAATGAGAGACAAGCTCCACACACGTCTCAGCACGTTCCCTCTCCAAGCTTCACACCTCTTTCGAGGGTAAGGGCCCGGGGAATTTCCTGGGCCAGTCTACAGACCATAGCCCATTCACTTAATCCCATGGTAACTCAGAGGGTTAAGACCGCCTGTTCTATATATATGCTTCATAATTTTGTATCTAAATCGATGTGGGATAACTTACTTACGCTGGCTTTCTTCCCCACTATGAAATCTCATAGCATTTATTCATTTGTAGAATCATTTGCAGTTGTTAAGATGCCTAGAGAACAATGGAAGAAAAAGTTTGCGGTTAACATGTACATATGTGTCTTTTGGGTGATATGCATGTGCCGCAATAACATTCTTTTTTCTAGGATATGGTATTTCCGAATCGGATAATTTTGTAAGTTTAATAGTGTTTTGGGGATAACGAAATAATAAGAACATATGGAAAATGAAAATAAAATTAAAAAATTAAAAAGGTTGGTTGTATTATATTTTCTCCAATTTCGAATATATGGAAGTTATAATTATATGAACAGTTTATTGGTTAAAAAGCTTAATTTTATAGTTTTTGATAAAAACATTTTTATAAAACAAAGTAACATTAGAATTGAAAACATGGTGGAAAGAACGCTCCAAGAACTGTTTTCTTGGCAGCCTTCCAATGCATAAACTTCATCTTCTATGATCTTCAACAACTAATCATGGTGAAATCTAGAAAGACAACTCATGGTTCTACACAGTCTTTGGCAATCCCTGTCACCATCTCTTCACTGTCAAACTCTGTAGCTCACCCGAATCAGCCAAAGAATCAGCCATCAACATGTTGTATCCCCCAAGATACCTCAGACAACGATTTTCCTGCACTTATTCAAAGCAAAGACATAAGAAATAGTATTGCTGAAATTCCTCATCCTAATTCTGTTTCTATACCCACTCTCAAACATAATCCAACAAGATCCCTCGCTATCTCCTATTCTGCTACAGCCCCAACAATCTAAAACTTCAATGAAATCTTACGCTGATGCCACAAAACCAACAATTAAGGACTACATCCATGAACGTGTGAAAATCGAGGATAACGGCAACTCAATATCTGTTCACTTTATGGAGCAAGACAAGAGAATAATGGAATCCAGAGCAAAGACAACTCTTATTGGAAAATTTACAAAGGGTAGGCCTACCATGATAGAAATACAAAAATTCATTGGAACTTTGGGGTTCACTGGCCAAGTCAGCTTGGCATTTTGGGACATCAGACACTTAATGATAGAGTTCGACATCCATGATGATATCAAGAAATTATGGCGCAGAAATGTTTGGATTTTGGGCCAATATTCTATGCGAATCCTTAAATGGACTCCTTTTTTCAACCCCAAGAAAGAGTCCTATATCACCCCGGTGTGGGTCTCGTTCCCCAAGCTTCCAGCATTCATGTACAATATTGATACTATCAAGATTCTTGCAAAGGCTATAGGCAGCCCTCTTTCGGTATGGATACCCCATAAAAACCAAGCCATGTATAACTGTTGTAAGGCCTGGATAGAATTGGACGTATCCAAACCGTTAATCAATAAAGTCTGGATATGTTTTGGTCCAAAAGAAGGTTTCTGGCAGGATATTCAATACAAAGATTTGCCTAGCTATTGCCAAGGATGTTGCCATTTAGGTCATAGACATCAAGATTGTAGGAAATACCAGTCTTTCAAAGTTAAACAAGACAATATCCCACAAAAAGATCAAGACATTACAACTATTTCAGAAACCAGGATGATAACAGAGAAAAAGGATCATAAAATCAAGTCAACATTAGTTAAGAATTCTGGCCATAACAAAAAACATGGCCAAGATGGTATCACCCTGATTCAAGCCTCGGCTCAACAAGCCAACACAATTTTATCTACAGATACAAGGATGCAACATATCCCTAAACAATCAACTCTTTTGACCATCACAAAACATGATTTTATAACCACAAGCAACCAAGGGATTAATTTGCCCTTACATGTGATCAGAGAAGAAAATATTGATGAACCTCTTCACACCTTGTCAACTGGACTAATGCGGATAGTAAACGATGACCTTGGCTCACCTGAATCAGCTTCTGTCTCTCCTCAACTAAATTTCACGGGCAGTCTTGCTTCTTCACCTACAGAAACAAGAGAAGAAGGTAAAGTTTTAAAGCAAATGTTGAGCAAGCAAATGAAAAAGTTAAACACAAACCATTCAAAAGTCTTATCCCTACCAAAGCACTTCATCCCAAAGGAAGAGTTAGACCTAAAGTTGGCTCTACTCAAGGACACTAAAAATATTTTGCTGGAATGTCATTGGTATTGGGAAGTGGTCATTTCCTGAAAAAGCTTTAGCAAATCAAGTTATTTCAGAACTATCCAATGTTGTTGATAGCTCCATTAACCTCAAACCACCAAAAGGAATCAACACTTTCTCGGTGCAATCTAGATGCTAAGATGTCCATGAGGGTAGTATCGAAGGTTGGGGGACATATGGAAGTTCTGGAAGATACCCTAATTGCATTTGATCAAAACAAAAATTATCCCGCAACAACCATTCAAATTCAATCTGAATTTCAGCGTGAACGATTGAGGCAAACAAAAAAGTGATAATTTTGAAGAAGTTAAGGTGTAAAATCTGAAGCTAAAAAAATGAGAAGAGAAGTGAGTACTTGAACGTGGTTAATTAGAGACCTGTGAACCTGGATGTCATCCCCAGTCAGATGTGGTGCTAAAAAATAGCTTCCAGAATATGAGATTTAACACCGGAACAGTAGAAAAGAGGAGCAATGAAAGGGTTTCATACCTATTCATCGGCTACCTAAGATTTCGGCCAATTTTTGGGACAGAAGTGGATTTCAAATCTCAGTTTCTTTTATAGATCAAGCTGTTACCCAGTCAACTCGGAAAGGATCAAAGACTAACGCTTCCCTTAGCTGTCTCACCGGATTCAGCAAATGACCACCGCTGTATATTATGGCAATTCGATTGTGGCCTTCATCAATGACACCTTTAAGAGCTTATATTGCCGCTCTGTTCCTCTCGCCAATGATCACGAATTTCTCCTCTACATAAGCAGTTGTCTGCGTGAACCTTGCAAATAAAAACCCGCAATATGAATTCTCTAGTTCTTCTTGTTGGAAAATCGATGATGTAGGCATATGTGCTTCCCTCAAGCAAGGACCTTCTGGATGAAGATTTTGAACTTTAAAATTGTTTTAGAGCTTGCAGGGTTCAATTGTGAATCCCCTATGTATGCTTTTCTAGCTTTCGAGCGACACTCTATATGCCCCAGCTGTTTCAGCTCTTTAATTTTCTTAATAAAATTTCCTTTTGCTAAAAAGGCTTAATTTTAGTAAAACATTCAATTCCGGCTGTGTTTCTTTTGATGAATTATTTATTATTATTATTATCATTTTTATTTTTTTTATTTTTATTTTTTTTAGCAAAAGACAAAATCTATTACCAAATAAAGAAGTTTACAAAGAAAAGGCCCAAGATAAAGACCCGACAGAAAATAAAAGGCTCAAAACAATAAGCCAAAAATCAAAGCCTCAAATCGAACAGGCTAACCCTAAAGCCAGCTACACAGAAACCCTAAAACAAAACAATAAGCCATCGTCTTCTTCCTTTCGACCTGATCTTACACAGCTTCATAACCCAAACCAAACACACGACTCCAAACACCTTCAGATTCAAGTACACGTCTCCAAAACTCCATGAAAAATCAAAATCAAAGAGAAACCATCCAATCTTCACAGCAAACACCCAAAACAGACCCTCCGATTTGAAGACCAACAAAAGAGAATCGAGAAAGAACCCTAACCCAGGTCTATATACCCTACACCCAAACTCTCAAGAGTAATAATTGCTAACAGAGGGTTTGGGGTGTCGACATTAGTGAAGCAGCGAGTCGATTTTTTGAGCAGAGCCCATTTCGAGATCCAGTCAGCAGCAACATTTTGGGATCTCGAAATGTGGCGAAGCTGCATGGAGGAATGAAGAAGATTTCTACATACAGAGGCAGTAGAATTTTCCAACGCGTTTCCAGAAGCTATGGAGCTAACAAGAGTGAGACAGTCCGTCTCAATGTCCACTGCTTTCCATCCATGAAGATTACATAGAAGAAGAGCTTCCATTAAAGCTCTGGTTTCAGCTTGCAGAGGGCTCAACTTCCCAAAGACGAAGCCTGCTCCATAAACAATGCCACCCCGGTGATTTCTTACCATCACACCACCAGAGGCTTCTCCCATGAGACCACAAGCACCGTCAATGTTCACTTTAAGTCTCCCATCGATTGGGGGACACCACTTTTGGTACACAGCTTTAGCATTTCCAATAGATAGGCAGCCAAGAGTAGCTCCTGCTTTAGATACACCAGACCATTGCTTTAGATACACCAGACCAGTGTTTAGCTATTAGGCAATTTTTTGAGTCGATACCAAGGATAACTCTATTAACACGATTAACAGCAGAATTAAAATTGTCAAAAGAATTATGAAATTTAGCATGATTTCTGTTAGACCAGATCACCCAGATTATAATTTGAGGCACAATGTGAGTGATATGAATGTTACACTTAGAGAACCAGAACCAGTTATGTAAAATATGGCTTAGGGACATAAAATGGCTCACATGGATTCTAAAGAGCAGACTATAATAGTTCCATAGAGACCAAGCAAAGCTGCAACTGGTGAAGAGGTGGTTTTTGTCTTCACAGTTGCAGCAAAATTGACACTTAGAAACCACTACTAAATGCCTTTTAATTAAGATACTATCAATCGGAGCGTAGTTTTTAAGAATTTTCCAACAGAGAAATGAAATTTTAGAAGGGATAAACTTATGCCAGATTTTCTTAAAAATAGCTTGATTAGGATGAGCATACGTGATACTATTCCAAGTATCTTTAGTATTAAAACACTTGCCATTAGAAAATTTCCAGTGAATAACATCATCCTTATCATGATTGATAGTAATTTTAACAATATTCATTAATCTGTCATTAGAAATAAAACTAGCAAGAGTAGGCACATCCCAATGACCATTTTTCCAGAAAGAGCTGGCCTTAACAGGGAGGAGATAACTATTAGAATCTAAGTTATTAGCTATAGGAGGCATATCATGCCATGAGTCCCTCCAAAAGTTCACATCCCCCTGCCAAGACTCCAATAGACATTAAGATCAGCCTGGTCCCTAATAGAACAAAGCCTTTTCCAAATGACCGAATCAGAAGCCTTACACTCAGCATGTAAAGGATGAGTGAAATTAAAATATGTTGAATACATTAAATCAGCCCAAAGGGAGCCACCTTTCCTGAAAAGAAACCAAAGCTTAAAGGAGAATGTGAGCTAAATGTCAGACAGAAGTTTAACATTTAGCCCCCCCTCTCCAAAAGGCTTACATAAATTATTCCAAGCAGCCCAATGAATGGCATTTTCAGTATACTTAGCTCTCCATAAAAAATTATTAAAACAGAGCTCAAGTTTACTGATAATGCCATTAGGGATTAAGCAACTTTGCATCCAGAAATAAACAATGGGATAGAGAACATTATTTATAAGGGACAATCGACCCCCAAAAGAAAGATTCTTCATATCCCATACCTGAATTTTATTATAAATTTTAGCAAGAAGAGGTAAATAGTGCTTCCCCTTATTGTTTGCGGATATCGTGATACCCAAGTAAGTGAATGGAGCCTGCTCAACATTAAAACCAGTAGAAGATCTGATCCTATCATGATTGGTAAGTGAACAATTTGTTGTAGTTATAATCTTTGTCTTTTCTTTATTGATCAGCTGGCATGACTCATGTTGATACTTGTTTAACAGGGCACTGATGCAATCAATCGAAGTTGGAGAGCTGTTGGAGAAGATGACAATGTCATCTGCAAAGGCTATACAATGTAAGATGAACTCAGATTTCAAATAGAATCTCAAGCTGCTATTATTTATATAAAGGTTAGATAGCCCTCTAAGTAAAGCTTCCTCAGCAAGAATGAAAAGACAAGGGGACAGTGGGTCACCCTGTCTTAAACCATTCTTCTGAGGGAAATAACCAACACAATCCCCATTAACCAAGATAGACACCATGACCTTAGAAATCAGACTATTAATAATAGCCAAAACATCATTAGAGAACCCAAAACACTTAAGAGTGTTAAGGACAAAGGCATGAGATAGTCTGTCAAATGCCTTTGTCATATCTAACTGAAGAATAATGTTGCCTTTAGAAGGCCTTCTCTTGATATTATGGAGCATTTCTTTGATAATCAGGACATTATCATGAATAACCCTGCCCTTAACAAAAGCACTTTGGCCTTTAGAGATAAGATTAGGAAGGAAGGAAGCCAATCTCTGATTAATAAGACCAGAAATAAGCCTATTAAAGATTGTACAAAGACTTATCGGCCTGTAACCCTTCCAAGAGATGAGATTAGGAGACTTAGGAACTAAGCAGATCCCAGTGGCAAAAACACCACTGGGAATACTATAACCCTGGAGATAGGAATTAAGAGCCCTGCAAACATCAACACAAATAATATCCCAATAGAATTTAAGAAAGAAGCAATTAAACCCATCAGTGCCAGGGGCACTGTCATTCCTCATTCCCTTGATGACAGACCACACCTCCTTCTTGCTAGCAAACTTTAAGATAGACTCATTATCCTTATCACTGATTAGATTAGGAATATTACTAAGAATAGAATCCTGAGCATTCACAGAGTTGTTAGTATAACAATTATTAGAGAGAATCTGCTTAAAATAAGACACCGCAGACTTAGAGATATCATCATGATCAGTTAACCAGACACTATCATCTTTAATACCATAAATAGTATTCTTTTGTCTTTTCTTAGCAACATAGTTATGATACAGTTTAGTATTGCCATCATTGTCATTAAGCCACGAGTTGTAGCACTTTTGACGCCAGTAAGACTCTTCATCTTTTAAAGCAAGGATATATAAACTATTAGCTTTAGAAAGTTTAGACTTAGAAATACCATTGTTAGACAGCTGATGAGTGACCTCACATTTTTCAACCTCCTTAGCAGCATCAGAAACTTTAGTAAAGATGTTGCCAAAAATGGAATAGTTCCAATCTTTTAGAAACTTTCTAAGACGCTTGAGCTTATACCAGAAAACCACATTAGGACCACCATTACAATGCTTATCCCAATTCTGTTTAACACTTTTTAAAAAATCAGGGTGATTAGTCCAGGCATTAATAAACCTAAAATTACTCTTACGAGGAGAAGACCTATTATGAATACTAGATATTAAGATGAGGAGAGGAGCATGGTCAGAACAAGTCCTGACCATGTGGCAAACCTGAACCTGCTAGTTAGACAACATTTTCTGATTCACCAAAACCCTGTCTAACCTTTTCCAATTTTTGTTATTGCTCCAGGTATATCTGGAACCACTATAGCCAGGGTCATCCAGATTACAACTTCTGATACAAGTATTAAACTCATCGACACCACAGTCATCATAAGAGGCACAGCATAACTGATCTTCAGGACAAGTAACTGTATTAAAATCACCAGCAACAGACCAAGGCTTGTCATCACAAGAAAGCTTGTATAGCTGACTCCATAATTATCTACGCTGCACTCTCTGGTTCTTGCCATAAACACAGGTAAACACACAAGAAAAGGATGCATAATTTATCTCCAAATGGAGAAATTGGTCATGGTTAACTAAAACAGAAATATTCACCTCATTAGGCCTAGAAAACCCAGATTGTGTTAGTAGTATTAGAAGTGTAATTAGGGAAACCTATTCTTCTAGAAATGATATCAATTTTGTCATACCTAGCCATGGGCTCTTGGAGAGCAATAACATTGACCTTTTCTTTATTGATAAAATAGTTGAGCATAGACAAAGTAGGATTATTATGCACTCCACGAGCATTCCAACTGACGATCTTAATCATTCTGATAAAAAATTATAGTATGTTTTCCCTATTTTACGAAGAGAGTTTATAGACACCTTTTTAACATTTCTAGCTTTCTTTGCAGATCTTATTTTCCTGCTGATAATGGTATTAAAGTCCTGACCAGAAGAGCTTGAACTTGGTGAAGGATTGTAGCTGCCTACAACACCAGGAGACGAGACATCCTTAAAAGCAGCATCCTGCTCCAAGTCTTGCAGAGCACCAATAATTTGAAGATCTTTGCTGACTGAAGAAACAGCTTTAGGAGGACTACTTGAAAGCAAAGGATCAAAAGCTTTAGCTTTAGGAGGACTGTTTGAGACCAATGCCACAGAAGTCTCATCTTTAGCCGTTATTATAGATTTTAATCTTCTTTTGTAGACTTTAATAAAAGGCTGTTCCTTTGTAACCACATCATTAGATGAATCCTTCTTTTCATCCTGAATATCTATCGACTGTGTAACATTCTTTGAAATCAAATCAATATCAAGTTCTTCATTCCTTTCAACAGATTTCAAATCCTTCTTTTTACAATCAGTACCATTGTGCCCTAGATGACCACACAAATGACAGTACCCTGGGACATTTCTATAACTCACCCCTATCCAGAAACCAAAGTTATCACCAAACCCTATCCATAATCTTCGTTTCAACAACACAGAAACATTTATTTCCACAAGAGCGTAAGATGCATTTACACTGGCTCGATTACATTTAGGCACAAATATCTTATGAACCTTTCCAAACGAAGCAGCCATATCACCCACAATCTGATCATTGTAAAGGTAGTCATGCATATTTTCAAAGCGAACCCATAATAAAACAACAGGGTTTTCTTTGTTCTTAGGCACGTTTGGAGACAACTTTAAAATTCTCATGAGTTTCCCATCCACCTTACATAACGGTTTAGACCAAAACTTCGTGACATCTTCTAACAAATCAAATTCGACAAAAATCTGCCTCGAACCAGAAGTAATGTATGAATACGCTCCTTTAAATTTAAACGACTCCAA
The DNA here is from genome assembly GCA_036936605.1 of Limnanthes douglasii subsp. nivea. NCBI lineage: Eukaryota > Viridiplantae > Streptophyta > Magnoliopsida > Brassicales > Limnanthaceae > Limnanthes > Limnanthes douglasii. The sequence continues at coordinate 131,233,749 of JAUPFV010000002.1, forward strand.
GAAAGATTGAAAAGAAGCTTTCTTAGGAATATCCTGACTAAACTTGGCAATCAGAGTGGACTTACCATGCTTAATAAGACTTTCTTGAGTATCTTTACATAACTGAATTACGACATGATCTTTGGCGTATTTAACAAACTCTGGCTTCTGAATAAGGCATTCAGAAACAGGGTTCAAAACATCAGCATAAGACTTTGGAATCTTCAGGTGATTCTTATCAACACTTTTAGAAAGAGCAGGGAACTCTTCCTCGTTAAGCCCATTACCAGGCATGGAGAACAGAGGCCCTGACCAGATACTCTGTTTCAAGAGAGAAAACAGAGACCCTAGCCAGAAAACCACCAGCAAGCGCCAAAGATCTTTGTTTCCGAAATCGAAACCAACTCTGAAGAACAGAGAGAAGCCAAGAGAAGAACGAAGAAGAAACCAAAAGCCGGAGGCCGGAGAGGAGACCGGAGATCAGGCGGAAGAAAGACCAGGCTTCAAATCTTGGAGCTTTTCTTTCTGTTTATCACTCCATTAGGTTGATCCTAAAATTTATTTCAATGAATTTGATAATGAATTTCAAAATTGATTTCAATGAATCTTGGATAAAATTGATTTCTTTTGATGAATTATATTTTCTCCAATTTTGAATATATGGAAGTTATAATTATATGGACCGTTTATTGGTTAAAAGGTTTAATTTTAGTAAAACATTCAATTCTGGGTGTGCTTCTTTTGATATTTTAATGATATATTTATGTTGGTGGAATTTTTAATTTTTAGTTTCTAATCCATACCAGTTATTTAATCTTTCTTTTTATTCAAGTATTTAGTGATTTAACTTTATAGTTATTAATATATTTATATAGAATATTTGGTTTGTATTTATCATCTAAAAAATTTAACTACGAATATCTATTTAATTATTTTTTATATCGATTCTCCATTTGTTGTTGTATTCGCATATATCATCTAAAGAATATTTTATATTTTTTCGTATTTAAAAAATATTTTACAGTTCTCTCGTATCTATTATTTAAAATATAATTTATATTCGTGTCACATCTATCAAAATTAGAGGATACATGCATGTGTAAAAAACACGAAAAAAAATACTGAATCTTAAATCGCAAATGTTTAGTTTTTAATATAGAAAAACTAACGATATACTCACTATTTAATGAAACTCGCAAAAAATATTCAGTTTGCTAATGAAAATGCTATAAATATATTGACTATTTAATATAAATTGTAAAAATGTTCAATTTTTCTTTCAAAAATAAAAATATGTCTCATATAATTTGCAGATGTCTCTCGTAAAAAAATGCAGCTTTATCTTTTTCGCAAAAATTTAACTGAAACTTGAAAAAAAATCAACTATATTTTATAATAGATCTACAGAAAACAAAAAAAAACGTGCATTGGACTTAAAACCAATAGAAGGTACTCGTATCCATACACTGTGTGTGAAAAGATCAAACAAAGAATGTATCGATTAGTTGACCAAGAAGGTAGTCCTTTAAGGAACTCGTGAAATTTCGAACATTTAAGGTTATATCTCGAGTAAATTTGTATTATAAATATTTACTTTGATTTTATTCAATGTAAATATTTGGGAGCATACTTTTTCTTACTCTGTTGGCGCGGGAGGTTTTACTGAGGTGTATGAATCGTAATTAATCTACCATATTTTCATGTGTATGTTAAGTTTTTATTGTCTTTGAATGGATCACCTTCGAATGACCTATGCATGATAAGTTGTTATTGCCTTCGAATAGATTACCTTCGCATATATGATAAGTTTTTATTGTCTTCGAATAAACTGTGCATGTTTAAGTTTTTATTGCCTTCGAATGGATTACCTTCGAATGACATGTGTATGATAAGTTTTTATTACCTTCAAATGACATGTGTATGTTAAGTTTTTATTGCCTTCGAATGTATTAAATTCGAATGAATTACCTTTGAATGGCCTATGTATGACAAGTTTTTATTGCCTTCGTATGGATTACTTCAAATGACATGTGTAGGTCAAGTTTTTATTGCCTTCGAATGGCCTATGCGTGACAAGTTTTTATTTCCTTTGACTGGATTAACTTCGAATGGCATGTGTATGTTAAGTTTTTATTAGCTTCGAGTGTTTTACCTTTGAATGGCTTTGAATGGATTACCTTCGAATGACTTGTGCGCATCAAGCTTTTATGACCTTTGAATGGTTTTTTTTAAGATTACCTATATTTGGATACATGCGAATATGAAATAAGATAAGCATGTATAAGGAAATAAGCCAAATATATAAGATATAAAATGCATTAGGTAACCCAAGGAATCAACGCAATCCAGGGAGAAAGATCACAAAAGGTCTTGGCCATGCCAATGACTTGCAAACAAAAATCTGATTTAAACAACAAAATGACTTGTATGTGACAAGATCATGTATAAAAACAACTACATGGAAACCTACTGGCCTTAGGGTCTGATGGACATTTATTTTATCTGAAAGATATCATTAGGAATTTGATAATTTTCCAATAAATGACACCATTGGGTATTCAGGTCATTTAGAGGATAATCAAGTCACTTTTTATTTATATTATAATGTGATAAACACTAGAATTTAATAATAAATGATAAAAAAAATTATTAAATACTATTAAGAATCATAATGAAGCAATGAACGTACATGTAACTAATAAACTAAAATGTAAAGCTAAAAAGTTTAGAAAACATTTGACACAAGCATATAATTGATAAGCTTGTTGTTAAAAGTTCTATAAAGTTCATTTGATTAATTAAACTTTGGTGTTTGTATTGAAAGTATCAAGGGAAAACAGACCATAGTGAAAATACTCTGTGCATATAGACAAAAAAAATCTTGAAGTTGATACACACATATAATTGTGGACCCTTCTGAGAGGAATCATGGAACAAGAAGTGATATTTTATCTCATTTATAGATAACTTTCCAGGTATGAGTATCTGTATTTTATTCACGAGATATCGAAATACCTAAGACAAGTTCATAGATTTTGAAATCAGAGTTTGTCAACTTGGTAAAGACATTAAGTGCGTTAGATCTAATTGTAGTAGTAAATACTATGTAAAATATGATGATTTGGATGAAAAATGTCATGGAGCATCTGCAATGTTATAGAGGAGTGCGGTATAGTTCTTCATAATACAATATCGGGTTTTCCCAACATAAAAGGTGTATTTAAGAGACAAACCCATATACTTAAAGGTATGACGAGAGTTATGATTAACCATTATACTCTACCAATATCACTCTAAAGAGGGGCCATCAAATGTATTTTGTAATTATTCTCGTGGATCCCACATAAGAAACTATTAAAACCTCACATGAAATTTAGATTTGGCACAAACCTAACATAAAACATAAGCTCATTTGAGGATGTCCATCTAAAGTAAAACCTTATAGTAAAAATCAAAATAAATTGATACTAACATCGTTAGTGGTTATTCCACTTCATAAGGACATTCATGTTAATATGATATTGACATAGCATGTGCGTTGTATTCGGTAACACTTGCTCAAGAGCCTTTACCAACGTTAAGTCTGTATTAGTTAAAAAAATGGACGGTTCTTCATTGGATTTAGTTACTCTCAACGATTGCAAATAATCTAATACCCACTTGTAGTTTTCAAATTTCTCCTCAAATAACGACATCACATACCTTATTATTGTATAGGTTTTATCCATCATTAGCAATTTTGATAACGAGCGTAACAAATCCACATTAACCGGATATGCAAAGAAAATTTCTATAACGATATCACTTTGGTCTTCGCCAATCTATGTCATTTGAAATAATTTAACTTTTTGACAAGTATTGCAACTATAAGCTGGTGTGGGTTATTTCTGATTGAGGGTAATTTTGTAAAGTGTTTTTGGAGTTTAATGTTTAAGGTGAAATGTAGAGAGATAATTAAGCTGTGTGGTAGAAGTAAATTATGATTACCCTCATTAATGAAAGTAGTTGGGGTATTTATACTTAATTAACGACCCATGGGCCTTTCAGATCGGATTGTGGGCTTGGGTCAAGTTTAAGAACCCATTAGCCCAAGAGATGAAAAGACCAGCACCTAGCTGAGTTATGTTCCACTAATTTATTCTGTTTGGTTGGACATGGTACTTGTTTTGTCCAAACTGCCTTTCGAATTGATATAAGGTGCAGTTTCGAAATTATCAGACCTTATCAGTAGCCCCTTTAGGTCTTAGAAAGAATCTTTGGAAGAACTAACTTGAAAAAATAAAAATCAACACATTTTCAAGGTGATCCTACGATATGTCTTTTGTATCCGAACTGAAGAGGTTAACTTTACCATTAAAAAATCCAAGAGTCAGCTTGATCGGATTTTGAAGAGATGAACTTTATCTTTTAGAATTTCAAGAGTCAGTCTGATCGGATTTTGAAGAGACTGACTTTATCGTTAAGAATTTCAAAAGCCATTTTTCGGCGTGGGACACATTTCGAGTTATGGTTGACCTCTCAGCCGTTTTTTCGCCTAGACTCCTGTACTTACTTGGCTAAAAAGTTACTTAGGGTGTAACCCTCATACCTCATAGCCCTTAATCATCACTTTGATCGGTTTGTCTTCCCCTAGGTAAACTCCCACATTTTCACCCTTATATAAATTGGTTCCACTGTTCTATTGTCTCTAAGAACACAAACATTTATAGAGAGTGAAAGCTTACTAATCTTCTTAAATTAGGTTTGGGTAAATTTATGTTCATGGCCAGAAACGCGTTGGTAAAAGGAGGTTGGCAGAATTTATCTGATTTGGAGAAAGCAAGAAAAGACGCAAGAGACGGAAGAGTTGTAGCTGGTCTCCCTGCCTCGCTGGGCGAAGAAATCAATCGACCAAAAAAAATACAGACCAAGGCTCATCATCATCGAAGACATCAAAGGTAAAAAAATTACCTTTTGTCCTAACCATATCTCCTCTTCAATCCGGGTATTTGTTCAAGAGTCCCAAAACACCATACCTAAAGAAAGGGTCGTCTCCAGTGTTAGGAAACCTTCAACTCTCTTGGGAATGGGTTCGGATGTTGAGAGATCTATTGAGAAAACCACCCATCGCAGAATAACTCGTTAGTCCAAAGCTAAAACTACTCATAGTTCTTCGAAACCTGCTAGTGGAGGAGATCATGAAGGATAATATAGAAGATTGTCCATTTGAGACATCTGGAGAGACAGATGACACTATAACAGATCAGAAAGGCAAAGTTAAAGTGGGTCGGCCCAACACTGAGTCATTTCCAGAGTAATATGAAGGGAAAATGAGGCCCAACTTTCAAAACGTCAGCGTGAAATACCTGATAGCCCTCCAAAACATAGCTTATGTACATATCGATAATGCTAAAGTGGGTCATATTCAGACGAAGTGGGGATTCCTCGAATCTGTTAAAGTGATAATCTCAATACTCCAGAGACTTCTATGGATTAGAAGTCCCATGAGCTAGTAGTATACAATGAAGTGCTGAATTGGGGACTCCGGTTCCCTTTGGATCCAAAGATAGTCAGGTGCTTTCATCTGGTAAAACTATGTCCGAGCCAGCTAAGTCCAAACGCATGGTATACTTTGCTGGCCGGTATAATGGCATCAAGGTTGTCAAAAATCCTACTACCCATGAAGAAATTTTCTGATGTGGCGAGTCTGTGCAAGAACCACCACATCCCCTTTTACCACTATAACATAGGGAACGATTATAAGGTGGTAAATGACTTGTTGGAGTCCGAAAAGCCATGAAGGACCCAATTTTTGTTTATCAGTAGAACATGGGAGAACGGGAAGAAGATAAGAGTTGCCACTAATATAAGTCAATTGACCAGTTGCTGGAAGAGTATAAGTAATCTTTATTTATGTTTTCCTTAGTTTCTAGACATTGTGTTGTTATTTCAATATGACGGTTGTGTTTCTTGTAGTTTTTCTGAAGAAGTTTTCGGATTATTTAGAGGCAGGCCAAAGCACCTGTGTTAAGGTAAATGAATGGGCATCAGAGAATTGGGAAAACGGTTTCCACAATTGCTTTACTTCAGGGGACTTCGTACGGTCTCACCTATGGAACACTTTAGGGAATAGAGACCTCACTTGGGAACAACTGACCACTCCCCCCCTGCAGATGTCATCTCGAAAAGAACTGAGCGGACCCATCTCAGCAAGTCATCAAATGGTTCAATTCAGATAGCCAATAAGGAATCAATGCTGCTTTGTTGGAGGCAGTTGAAGTTACAGTCAAAGAGGCTGGTGGATTAGATGATCCGCCTCAGATCATAAGGATGGATAAGAGACACAAGGCAAACAGTAACGAAAAATCTGCAAATAAAAAGAAAGTTACCATGGGATTAGAGATAATTTTGCGGCCTTCTGAACTCCCTTCTCCTATTTTTGCTGACCCTACTTTGCAAGAAGAAATTCCACCCATGCTTCCTTCTCAAACACTCCTTCATTCCGAATAGGCAGGTGTTGAAGAAGATGTCAATCTAGATGCATATAAGAATATTAATATGTATTTTATTGATCATGAAAAGGATGATTTTGTGGCCTTATCCTCATGCCAATTCGGCGAACGATGTAACCTATAACAGCGAGACATACATGATATCAAGCGAACAAGACACTAGGGCTTGACGAATATATCCGTCCGGTGGTTGACCTGGAAAGGAAAGTGAGGGAACAAACAACTACCATAACCTCCCTGACTACAGTAAACCAGGGCTTGACGAATAGTCTCTCTATCGCTCAGCAAAACATCGAATCCTTAAAGGAGGGAAAAGAGGATTTAGTTGTCGAACCTCGCAAGTCACAGGATGCTCAAAAAGATCTCCAGACCAAGTATTCCGGACTGGAAACTTCTTCTTCTAATGAGATCAAAATTTTGAAGGAGCAACTAGATGCTAGAGATAGTACTGTCACAACTTTATCCGAAGATAAAGTAAACTAAGAGAATCTTTTTAATAAGAAGATAAATGAGATTACATATTTAGAAAACAAGCAAGCTGAAGAGATAACTGCAGGGATAGAGAAGTATGCTTCTAGAGTGGTGGACTCTTTAGAGAAAAGAGATGATGAGATTAAGTCCGACATGGTGTTGCTATTTCACGAGACTTTTCTGAAAATGACCCTTGTTCCTTTGTGGAAATTCGTAGAATATAAAGACCTTCATTTCCATACAATGGAGGATGGTGATAAGCACAACTACGCAAGAAAAGAAGGCTTCGAAAAATGTTAAAGAACTCGTGAGAGTTCGAGTGTTGAACTCAAAAGTCCTAAGAAAGGTAAAAGTGATGAAGAAGTCGAAGGGAAAGAGCCCTAAGGTTTTGTTGCTATTTTGTGTTTAAAACTAAAGTCCTTGGACGACCAATGCATTTTTTGCATTTTTAGAATTTCTATTTTATGAACCAAAGTCCTTGAATAGTCAAGGCATCTTGTGAACTGTGGATCGGATCTATTCCGATCAAGTTTTAACATCGTATATTTCTTTGTATGAATCTCGTTTATCTCTTTATAGCCAATGTTTAAATAGCCTTCAATATTTGTAGTTCGTTAAATAAGTGTTTAATAATCATTAAATGATTCCAATCACAAAATTTTAAAGAATGTGATCAAGTGTTTAAGAAATCTGATCCACTCAAAGATATTTGAGAGACGGGGTGTTTAATGGGTATTTAATATCGATCACCTCATACTATGGTTATCTCAAAAAGAATTTTGCACCAGACTTTTGAAGAAGGCATAAGATATTATTGAAAAAACTCGGATACCTCAATAAAACCTCCCCGGGCCACCAGAGTAGGAAAGAGTATGCCCCCTAGTATTTACATTAATGTATAAAAAAGTAAATATTTACAATAGCGTTTTATTTTATGTGTAACCTGAGATGTTCAACGTTCCAAGGGTGCTTTAGTATTCTACCATCTTGATCTTGAAGTCTGTATGTCCATGGTTTGACTTTTATAGATATCATATAAGGACCTTCCCACTTCAGAGTCAGCTTGCCAAACTGCTTCTCTTTGTGCAAAAATACTTTTTTTAAGACTTTGTCTCCGAATTGAAAATCTCTTCTTTTATCTTTGGAGGCAAATCTACTTCTCATTAGACCCTGATAGTGTGTTGTGCTTAGATGCGCTTTAACTCTTCTCTCTTCAATCAAATCCAACTGATTTCTAATTGCCATATCATTTTCATGTTCGGAATAGTTATGGATTTTGTAAGATGGTAAAATATCTTCTATAGGTGTGATTACATCCATCCTATAAACGAGGGCAGAAGGGGATTCTTGTGTAGCAATCTGAGGAGTAGTTATGTAAGCCCATAGTACTTCTTTGAGATAACTTGGCCATTATCCTGCAGCTCCCTCCGAATTTTTCTTCAGCCCAGACAAGATTGTTGGATTAGCAACTTCAACTTGACCATTGGCTTGAGGGTGGAATGGAGAAGAGAAACAATGTTAAATTTCTCTGAAGGTGCAAAATATTTCCATGTCCTTATTATCAAATTGTGGCCAATTATGTATGGTGATCTTCCGGGGAACCTCAAATCTACAACATATATTGGATATAATGAATTTATAATTTCTTTAGAAGTGGTTCCACCTAGGGGAGCTGCTTATATCCACTTAGAAAAATACTCAATAACAAGTATGACAGTTCGACATCCACCGGATGCCATGAGAAGAGGCCCAACCATGTACAACCCCCATCTATCAAAATGTATTGGTTCAAATATGGACTCCATATGAACTGTTGGCATATGGATTTTATTTTCATATCTGTGTCAAATATCACACTTCTTTACCATATCTCTGGTATCTACCATTATAGTTGGCCAATAATATCGTGCTAATAAGACTCTTTTGGTCACAACTTTGTAGCCATAATTTGCAGAAACTTCCCCGTCATGTAGTTCACATAACATATTTTGGGATTCTTCAAATCCTAAGCAACGCAAAAGGGATTTGCTGAAATATTTCTTGTAAAGAATTTCTCTTAATACCATGAAACCATGAGCCTTGTATTTAATTTTCTTAGCCAGGTCTTTATCCGGAGGAAAAATCTCATCGAAAATAAACTAAAAAATATTATACCTCCAATCCTTGGGTTGAATGACAAATATGCTTATACCTTTTTTATTCTCTTTACCTTTTTCTTGGCCTGCTTGTATTGATGGACACTATAACATCAGAATCCACGGTTAAGATTTAGAATAAACTATGATTGCTAAAGATTCTGCCACAGTATTCTGTGATCTAGAGATGTGTTCATAGTGGATACTCTTGAAGTTTGCAGCAAGTTCTCTCAACAAAAGAAAATATTTTATCCGTTGTTCTTTCTTTGCCTCAGATTTCCCATGAGTATGATGAATAAGTAGTTGGGAGTCACTCATCGATCAGATTCTTTTGGCCCCACGTATAAGGGCTAGCTTGAGACCAGCTATAGCTATTTCGTATTCAGATTCATTGTTAAAGGCTATGAAACCGAAACATATAGCTTGGTACATAGTATGAGCTTGGAAGTATGGTCTCATTTTTCTTTCCAAAATTACCAAAGACAAGGCCAACTTTTCTAACTTCAAATATATTTTTTAAGCATCCAACAGACTTTTGCTAATATAATAAACTGACGAGGGTAATTATCCACTTCTCTTACTAGCACAAAACTTACGGCATATTCTTATACAAAAAAATATGTAAAGTTTTTTCCCCTGAACAGGTTTAAAGAGAGTCTTGGGTGAAGACAAATGCTTCTTAATTTCAAAAAAGGCTTGATCACACTGTGGAGACCAATTAAAATCTTTGGCATTCCTTTACACCTGGAAAAATAAAGCACATTTGTTTGATGATCTTGAAATAAACTTGTTCAACGCAACCAATTGTCCGGTTAATATTCGAACTTGTTTGGTGTTCCGAGGAGGATCCATGGATAATAGAGAATTAAGCTGATAGATCAAGTTGAACTCATTTTTCACTTATTACATAACCCAAGAACTTCCCAGACCGGATCCCAAAGACACATTTTTCAAGGTTTAGCTTTAAATTTAAAGACTCTAAGTTAGAAAATGTTTCTTATAGATCGGTTATGTGCGCATCTTCTTTAAGGATTTTCATCATCATGTCATCTATATAAACTTCCATATTCCTGCCAATCTGGCTAGCAAAAGCTTTATTTACTAACCTTTGATAGGTGGCCCCATCATTTTTCAATTCGAACAACATCACTTTATAACAATGAATACCTCTGTCTATAATAAAAGTGATGTGATCTTGATCCTTCAGATCTACTTATATTTGGTTGTACCATAAAAATGAATCCGTGAAGGAAACAAACTTGTTCCATGAGGTCGAGTCCACCAAATGATCTATCTGATGGACAGGATAAAGATCTTTGGGAATGCTCTATTAAGATCGGTGAAGTCAATACACATGCGCTACTTTCCATTCTTTTTCTTAACCATGACAGGATTGGGCAGTCCATAATGGGTATCGAGATTCTTTGATGTGGCCCATTTTGGTCAAGCGATCAACGTCTTAAACAATTACATCGGTTTTTTCTTTAGAGAAAGACCTTGTTCTTTGTAGAACTCACCCAACATCAGGTCGTATGGACAATTTATGACAAATTACATCACCTGGAACTCCGGTAACATCATCATTGCACCATGCAAATACATGTAGATTATTCATTAAAAATATAATAACATGTGTTTCAAACTGGCGTAATCTTGGTACAGATTTTAACATTTTTGCCCTCAGCTAAGGAATGAAATTCAACTTCTTCTATAGGTATTAAGACACTGGGAGCCTTCCTGGGATAATCAATTTCATTCTCATTGGTGGAAGGCTCCAATAGCTGCTAATCTTTGTTAATCCTGACTGCCTCCATAGACTTAGAGTCAAAAGCTATTGCATAGCATCCCCTAGCTACTTTCTGACTGCTCCAGACAACACATGCTTGTCCCTAGACGACATATTTTAAACATTGATGTATAGTATAGGCCAAAACATGCATTCTGGAGAGCCATGACCTTCCAAATATTGTATTATAAGATGTTGGACAATCCACCACCATAAACAATACTCTTACCATTTTTTTAAAAAGTTATTTTCCCAGCAATACTTCTTCCTCGAATTCTCCAATCATATCCGTCGAACTCCTTGTGAAGCCCACAATTGCTATGTTCGAACGTTATATGACCGAAGGGTTTCTCATCTGCTTGTAAAAGATTAAAATTAAGATGTTTTCCAAACTACCTGTTTCAATCAGGATTCGACGTATATCATTCCCTCTTATCGATGCTTCTATCACTACGACGTCTTCATGAGGTCCTGCAATGTCTCTTATGTCATCTTTATTGAAAAATATAAAAGGAGCTAGAGTTTGGTACATGTGTGTGGATATTTTTCCATCCAAGTAGGTGGTCAAAATGTTGGCATGCATCTTCCTTGAAGAACTAGAAGGTGCAAATACAGTGCCCCCCTCACAAAAAAATGTTAAAAATTCAAAATACTTGATCAAACTAGAGATAGTAGTAGTCTTGTATGTTATTACCCCCACTCGATTCTGACTTAAGTCTGAATCAAGGTACTCAGAGTCCACATCAAACCTTTCGGTAACTATCATAGTATCTTTTTGTCTAGACGTTCCAGGATCGCTTGAAGGAGTAGTTCAGGAAGTGTTGACATTGGATTGTGCATTATTCGGTCTACTCCCCCTTGCAATAAGAGTGTGACCCTTTATATTTATAGTGACATAAATGGGCTTTTAAGCTTCATTGACCCATTAATACATAGATTCCTTTATAAGGATTATATTTATTCTTATAACGTATAAAGTCTAATATCAGTCCAAGGCTAAAAATTTGGGCTAACAAATATTTTTCTTATTAGTAGCCTCATATTCAAGTCAAACCCGTCGATGTAGAAATATTAGTAGCCCCTATTAAGGTTTGAAGATGTTAGTATGGTAGTTCACTCTTAGAGTGGGTGTTTTGGAGACTCTCTTGATGGTTGAAGTAGTTTTTTTAAGTATTAACTTTTCTCCATAGTGGATGCCTCAAAGTTCTTTGCCTAGATAAATTTGAAAAGATTTTAAAGCCTGGTTTTCACATATTCCAAATCTAGATATGCGTACGTGTTAGGGACAAGTTTTACTTATATCCTTGCGGCGCATGCGTAGAGCGCCCTCGACAATTTATCTTCCAAAAGGCTTATCATGGTTGCTTCCTAAGAAAAGATGTGAACTTTGGTTATGTGTATAACTTCATGATTCTCAGAGAAGTTATAATTATTTTACAACCATAATTATTACAACCATAATTATTATTTATTACATTAGTCCCCCTTAATGTTACACATTTGTTGGGTTTCTTTTACAAGACTTTTATAAAGCCAATTTACCTCTTTTATTTAACCAATTTGACTATTGTTCCAAATAATTATTTGTTTTATCAAGTAGTCCCTCAGTCCTTATGAAGATATTCGAGTAAGGACTAAAGTAAGGAACACGCCTCAGAGATGTTCAACCTCATTTCCCTATGTTTCTCATCGGATCAATGACATCATTAACCAAATTGTTGAGCTCAAGATCATGTATTGCATATTTTTCTTTAAATCCGCATTTTACAACAATTTCCAAAAATATGACGCATGCTCTACTCCAAGTCCACATGTCACTCGGTTTCTAACACAGGCGTGCATGTCTTCCAATATTAATTTTCAATGATTACTGATGAACTCAGATAATTTCTTAGGGTAGCTCAGAAGTGGAAATGTTCTTAGGAGAATGTCTGTCTAAGAAATATTCGTATCAGATGCTTTTAATAAGAGAATCAGTGTTTTGTAGAGAGAGAAAGAGAAAAAAAAGAATAATTGTAGCAATAATTGACTAATCATTGGCTCTTTTCCCAAAAAATGAATGTGATTTATATAGTACAAAATAAATAGTAAAATTACATGATTACAACTGCAGAAATGGATTTCTAACCCCACTCTTCTACTCTTTATAAACAAGTTCTAAGGGTATATCATTTAACCCCTTTAACTCTTATGTTTGCTTTACTTTAGTCATTGACCACTAAATACATGAATTTATTTGTTGTATTTAATATAATAAACCTTGTTATTATCTGTATTTTTCATCCCTTATCAGTAGCCCCTCAGTCCTTGTGAAGATATCTGAATGAGGATTGACTAATGGATGCCATTATTCCTTCCATTTAAGCCTCCTCATAATTATTTGTATGATCTTCAGCACCTCTCCCAGGATCGGACAACTTCACCACTGGTGTTCCATAATTAAATTGCTTTATTGATATCCCTTGGATTACGTTGTATGAGACTTGTTCGAATTTATGACCTCACCCTTAGTCATGATGACCTCACCTAAACCATCATTTCTTTTAACTTCGAGTGTTTTTCCTAGCTGTTATGGTGTCAAAAATAACTTAGACAATGAAGTCACTTCTCGCCATGTGTCGCGTATCTACCATTGCATGCCAGCCGCTATTTGAAGCGGTTTGTAAGAAAGGTGATGTGTCAAAGATTTATTTGCAATTAACCTTTCAAATTCTGCCCTTCAATACCCACAACTTTTACTATAAATATTCATCTTCTTCTCTAGTTCTAAGTTTACAATATTTGAGTAGAGAACGTATGTTCTAGAGAGATAAAGGGTTAGCTCTCAACCCAAATTCTTTTCATTTCTTTCATGGTTGAAGAGTTTATCAATCTCGAAAAATAAAAACTTTGGAGGTGGTTCAATATCTCAAACCAAGCTGCTACTCGTAGAAATTCTTGTGGTAGATGATACCCAACACTTTTATACATTTTTGAGACAAACTTTCGTGATAACTGGTCCTCTATCCGGGAATATCTTTCTCTTATTGCTCAGCCCCCCGGTCAAGCTTGTTCAAGGAATAACAAGGTTATCCCTTCTTCATCTAAACCCACTCAAAAACCTTCTCAATTCCTAACGATGGTGATGAAAAATAAAATCTTGTTGGAGTAAATAAAGGAGAGCATGTTAAGAGGAAGAGATCCCCATATCCGCCTAATAGTCTATCCGGGTTAAAATTTCCTCTTCTAGCTGCAACCCCTCAGGTAACTCCTCAAGGGTCCCTTCAAACGGCTCCCGAGGTTAGACCCCAAAAATCTTCTACAAGGAATGTTCGCCTGGAGCAGGTTTTGAAATCCATTCCTAAAATCCAAGAGAAAACTTTGATTGACGAGTCTGACAGTGATCATGAAAAGAATGATTTGGTTGTGGTTGAGGCCCAACCCTTACAAGTTGTTCCCGCAGTGACTCCTGCCTCCGGAACATCTATTCCAGGTCAAGTTATATATTCTCCTTCCACGGAAATTATGACCGACCCCCTTCTTCGGCGAGGAGGGACTTCATCGTTGAAGAAGGACAAGAAAAAGAAGGAACGTGCCACGGACCTGCCCTCGGTGGTAATCTTCGCGGAATTGAAACCAAGCATCTACTTGCCCTTTACAAAGTGAAGTACAAATATTTCCACCCGACCGAGAAGGTGAAACTTAAAGACCGATGGGGGATCCTCGGAAATATTACCATTCGGTTTCCCATCGTTGGAGAGACTCTATTGTCCGTTCGTAATCATGAATTGAGTTTTTACACCAATCAAAAAATGGAAGCAACAATTTATTTTTATCTCTGGGCTATGGGAAACCGACTTTCAAGATTCCGTCGACCTTCCCCATTGGTTAACTTTAAAGTGGTTTGGGAAAGGTAAATATCCTCATATGTTATTCTATTTTACTTATTAAAATTGGTTAATTTAAGGTATTTATTTTAAACAACTATGAAGGGAATTGCCAAACCTCTTAAAAGTTATGCAAAATCTGCAAAGAAAATATTCGATAAGCTAAGTATTTGGACGGATGAACACTGGAACCATAAATTTCATCAGAGTTTCCTGCCAATAAACTTGGTAAGAAGCAATCTTTGGAGACACGATCCTGATCTATAAAAAAATCCATGTCGGAACTCATGGTGCCCCCCGCCCTGAATGATAATATTCTCAAACGCATAGAAAGCTTGGACAATACGGTTTTCCTTCCCATACTGGCTCAGGCTCCCAATCATCAAGATGCAGAAAAAACCGATGAGGAGGATGAACAGACCAATGAGGAAGCAGACTCGGAGAATGATGTCCCTGAAGAGCAAATGATTGGAATCCAAAGAGACCAACATAATGAAACTCAAGAAGAAAGGCCAACAGAAGTTTAACAAGGAAGACCAAGTTGATATCCACGTAAGCCCCTCGGCTAGTGTCCGGGAAGAAAACCAGAAGGATGCTGATAATGAAACTTCCGTTGAACTGAGACCAGCTAGGAGAGCACGGGCTGTAAGGCCGAGGAGGCTCACTGCTGAGGGGAAACAAAATAAAGTAGTTGACAGTGAAGGGGAAAGTGACAACACGACTTGTCCAAGTTTCCCCCGTAAATAAAGTTGTTATAGTCAATTCGGATTCTGTGGGAGAATTTTCCCTTTAGAAGAAACAGCCTGCTGGTCAAGAAGAAATCCCTGAGGAAGGTGAATATATCTCCCTTGCCTAAGCTTACTTTGACATTTATGAAAACGGATTTAATAGTGGGCACTTATCTGAAGATCTGGATATGAATTTGTTCAAGTTGGTGAGCCTCTGTGTCAGAATTTTTCACTTCTTTGATTGTCCGAAGTGGTGCCATAGTAATCAAAACGTTTAGCTATACCAGGTCAAATTTTATCACTCATTCACTGACTATGTACCCAAGAAATATTCTGGACCACACCTCAAATGTAAACTTCTCTGGATTTAGTTTCAAGTTTATCTTCTTTAACTTGGCAAATGCTTCTTCCGAATCTGTAAAGTGGATATCATCCTTTTTGCTTTTCACTAGCATATCATCAATATACACTTCAACAATCCATCAAATTTTAGCCTCAAAAGTTCTATTTACTAAACGTTGGTAAATAGCCCTAACATTTTTCAACCCAAAAGGCATAACCTTACAACAATGGAGGCCTCCTCCAGTAATGAACGAAGTGCTCTCTCGATCATTTGGATCCATCTTGATCTGATTGTGCCCAGCGTATGTATCCGTGAAAGAAAGCGATCTATTTCCTAAAGTGGAATCCCCTAACTGATACATTCGAGGAACCAAGAAAGAATATTTTGGTCACGTTTTATTCAACTCAGTAAAATCCACGCACATTCTCCATTTACCAATTTTATTTTTCACTAAGAATGATTGGCAGTCCACATAGATTACTGGGATTCTCGTGTGTGCCCAACTTTAGATAACCGATCTACTTCGTCCATAATGGCCTCAGATTTTTCTTGAGAAAAAAATATTATTTTTTGAATGATTGGGCGTAAATTACTTCAAATTTCCAATCTATGGCAGATGATCTCCGTAGGCAACCTAGTTACATCTTCGGAACACCATGCAAACATGTGCAATCTTGCTAATAAGAACTAAATTAATCTATCCCTCACCTCCAGAGATAACCTTTGTACCAATTTTTAAAATCTTCCCATTCGAAAAAATGTAGTCCTCAAAAATTTCGTCTGGAACTAGAAATTTGAGGGTCTCCCTAGGATCCTCAACAAGAGCAGACCTCCAAGGAAGACCTCACTAATTGATATGCCTTCTTCGACTCGCCCCATTTAATTTTCTTTAGGGCCAATGTCATTCGATTATATTCTCTTGCCATTTTGTGGCTAGTCCTGATCGTTCCACATTGTTTCCCACAATATATTTCAAACATTGATGAATAGTTAAAGCCAATGCATGCATCCTACACAACTAATATATTTCATTGTAGGTACCTATTTTCTAAACGGTACGCGACCCAACTCCACAGTAGCTTCAAATTCCCCAACCACTTCAGTAGTCACCCCAATAAACCCTACAATAGTTTGATTTGACCGAAGAATAGCCAAGGGATTTTCTATTTTCTCATAATTTGATATGAACATAATTATGTTAAAATACCTAGATCCATCAAATTTCTTCGTATATCATCCCCGACAATTCTAGCCACAATTACCACAACATCTTCATGCGAGTCTTCCACTTCCCTCATATCATCATCTTCGAAACACAACAATGAAGATGGACTCCTATATAAATTTGGCGAAACACCCACTTCTACTTCTAATTAAGTTGTTAAGTTCACAATATGCCTTTTCAGAGAATAACTTGACGTTCTTGAAACAGTATCACCTCCAAAAATTGTTAGTGATTCAAATAAAGTACATAATTCACTAATATTTCCATTTACAACAGTCTCCTCTACTAACATGATCTTATTCATGCCTGATTTTGGATCTAAATACTCCGAAGAGACATCAAAAGAGTCGATAGATTCCAAAATCATCAAAGTATTTTCTTGCTTCAAACTGTAAAAGAATTTTTCTTAACAAATGTTGTCAACTTGCCATTCTCGATCAACACCTGTATTTATTTCCCCAATGCCACACAATCTGTTGTATCATGCCTAATATCCTCATGGTATTTGCAGTACTTATTGGTTGTACTTTCCCTAGGAGTCTGTATAGGGGCCAATTTGCAGAAACTGTATGTGACTTTGAGCCCTGTAAAAAATTGTTGCTACACACTCTGTCAATTAAACAAAATGAGGTGGTCAAACCCATTTGTTTGACACTGGCCTGACACGTTTTTGCATATTTTCCACTTATAAATTCACCCTCGGTACTGAAGATAACTTGGTCGGAGCTCTTGGTTGGACAGTTGTGGTTGTATGATAAGTAAATGGAATTTGTGTTGGTCGATTACATGTTACCATCAGAGATTGTTAGAACTAATATTTTTCAGTTTGCGCCATATACATCATTTCCGATGCATGTATCTCTTCTACCAAAATTATCTTCTTAACTTAATCTTACATTGCCTCAAACGTCATAGCCTTCTTTTTTTAAATATTATCTTTCAAAATACCGGAGAGGAGTTCCATTCGAAAAGATGTTAAAGCCACCTGATCTTCGCAACCCTCCATATCGGTCTTAGTTCTGATAAAATGATTAGTATAATCCTTCAAACTCTCCCCCACTTTCTGTCTACAGTAAATTATCGTATCAGGATTCGCTCGGAACTTCTTACTCCCCATAAAGTGTTGGCGGAAGATTCTCCAAAATATGTCAAAATTCTTAATACAACCTTGAGGCATACAGTTATAACAATTCGAAGCAGCGCCCTTAAATGTGTAGAAAACAACCATGCACAATAATTTATCATCATCACCATCATAATTAATCATAAAATTCTTGAACCACTTAATATAAATATCTGGATCTTGTGTCCCTCGAACTTCTCTAACTTTGAGATGTTGAAGCCTTCTGGCATATGTCCATATAGGATTTCCGCAGACAGAGAAGACGACCTCCAATTTTGTCATGTCTTATACGTACTGCCCCTAGGATCTTCGTCCATAACAGTGTACATACCTTCTTTGGACGGGTATGTGAACTGGTTACATATACGATATTCGAAATTAGGACTTCCCAAATGAATTTATACATGAGTTGCAACTTTATATCTCTTAGCCATATCGACAACTTTATCTCGCTTCTCGGACCCAAGTCCTCTTTTTTCTTGATCGTTTATTCCTCTCTTCGAATCTCTATTCTGATAGGATGTCCGATGTCCATATTCATTTTCAAATCATTTCTCCTATAACGTTTTCCATATCGGTTATGCCATTCTGGAGAGGAAGACTTATCTGAGTCATACATGGAATAGTCACTAGACTCAGTGGACTCCTATCGGCTTCTGGGTTTATTTTTATTTTTGAAGAATAACGGCTTTGTCTCCAACGCCACTCATGCCCATCGTTGGTCTGATGAACATCCTCTAATTTATCTTTCTCAATTATTTTCTCCCTTTGAACCTCCAACCCGAGCCTTATCAAACTCAAAGCTGCATCCTTTTTTGCGTTCAACCTTTCCGTATTTTCCAAAAGTTCTTTCCTCCAAGCTACTAATGCAAACTCCTTAAGTAGCTCGTTGGCATATTGATCATCATCGTGTTGTTCCTTCATGGTCTACTCTCTGACAAGGCGATCTTCAGACGAGTTTCCAATTAAAAGATCATCAGTACTAACATTAGGCTCTCATACAATTCATATATCCATTTCTCTCAAAATATTCGTCAATTCCATAGTTGTTGTGGTAGAAATATTTCAGGTTCCAATCGTTCCCACAGACAGCACCACAAGAAAACTAGAGAGAGAAATTGAAAAAAGTAGGAATAAAGTAATGATTGATCCCTTTCCTCAAAAGGGAATGTTGCTTTATCTAGTACAAGGGAGAGGCCCGTAAATTACATGATTACCCCTTTTATGGTCACCTCACCCACTATTTTACTAATCTCAACCATAATTATTAGTTATTACATTAGTCCTCATCAATGTTACACCTTTTTAAGGTTTATTTTACAAGACTTTTATAAATCCAAATTACCTCCCCTTTTAAACCAATTTGACTATTGTTCCAAATAATTATTTCCCTTATCAGTTTTGACTTCATGATGTTCGCGTGATGATCGACGTCGGACAGATGTCAGCGTAATTATGGTATTTTTTACCATAAATAAAAGGTCCCACATGGTGCCATAATGATCCACTACCTTGTTTCTTCTTAGTGAGAGAAAGTTTCAATATATATATATATAGAGAAAAAAAAAGGATTTTCCGTCTCCGACTATCAATGTCTTTCAGCCACACTTGTCTTGCTCAGAATATCTTCACATGTTTGGATCTACCGTTTCTAGAGTTGCATTCAAATTCGGTTACTCAAAAAAAACTTCAGGATATTCCAGTCATGGATTCCTTCGATAAGGCTACTACTTCGAAAGCGGTTAAAGAGTACTTCCGACAACCAAGGTCCAAAATCTCTAAAGAGCCCCCTCAAGCCGAGTAGTCGGCCTTGAATTTTGAAATCTGGTTTCCTCATCATGCCTTCCTCGAAATAATTGTTTATAGGTACCTTGACCCCAGCGAACTTCGTAGGATGAGGGCTCGATAATACATTCTATACATTTTTAAGCTTCGACTACCAATTAAAGGAAAAAACCTTTCTCCACGAGGCCTGACAAGTAGGTCTTCTTCATCCATATTTTATATTGGGAATTCTGGTTCTATTTCTACCCCCGAATCAGGGAGTTCTTTGGTGCACTCATATCCTATCCTAGCTATGCTAGTCTGAACACTTGGAGGATCATGATCTCTTTTATAATTGTCTCAGTGTCGAAGATTTTTCATTTACGCTGAACTAGCTATTTATCAATTATACCATCTACAACCATTCTCAGTATCCTGATTACTATATCTTCATCCTCAAATAAATCAAGTTGGTGATTGATCTATCGGAAACTTATGAAGAGTGAAATAGGAAGTTTGTCATTGTTCGATGAGCGTAGGAAATTTGGATTCATATAAGTTCAAAAAATGTAAGCTTTTTCAGCAATTCGTGGAGCAACAAGCGTATGTAACCTATTCTCGCACCCAGACATCTATTCGCGGTGTCTCTTTCTATTTTTTCCAAATACTCATTTTTCTATTTATGTTGTTTTCTTGTTGAATACATGAAGTTGTTCAACACCGGCACCAAACCGGATAAAGGGAAACTCTTGAAATTGAGTGACTGGGCTAGGAATACATACGATGACAAATTTCACAAGTGATTTACCGTTGACAACCTATTGGTTCTAATTTTTTCCACCTTCTTGATGAAAGCAAGGGCGTCAACAAGGGTAGACTTCTCGAAACTCAAATCGGACCTAGAGAAAACCCTCAAAACTGCATGTTCCAATCAAAGTTCAAACAAGTGATTTTCTCAAACAAAAAGATATGATCATTCAAAAAAGAAGACAAAGTATGATGAATATTTGAAGTCTTCTGATGGGTAAAAAAAGATGAGCTCATATGTCCTGCCAGAGGAGTCTTCTATTGGTGGTCTCCAATGTGTAAAGGTAGAGAAAACTGGTAAGAAAGGTTTCATGATCAATGCAAAAGTGTCTCATTGTTCCCATGAACCCTCAAAGAGCTTTGAAGCGAAAGGAAATGCGTCTCAAGACGCAGTTGAGTTTCAAGTCATGCCTAAGGTTTCCACCGGTATATAAATACCTTCACTCATACTCGGGCTGCCTCTAACCAGACTATTCTAACATGATGAGTTGGCACTTAAATTTACAGAACAAGGTAATCTCATTCCCATAAAATCCTTTTGTTGGGCTCGAGCCTTCTTAGCTTTTGAAAGACTTCTCTATATTTTTATCTCTCAAACAACATTTGGGTTATGGTACAAGAAATCCATGTTACAATCGGATTCACCAATAAGCCTATGAAACGTGTGATTGACGATGAATAATTTGAGAATGCAAGGTGTCATATTAAAAAATCAATGCTCGAATGTGGAAATGTAAAACTCTACAATGACATTCTCACCAACTAAACAGTTACCAACCTCAATGCCAAAGTCACTAAACTTGAAGAGAAATACAAAAAATTCAAAAAACATAATAAAGATGTACAAGACTATGTTAGGTTCATGGCGGACAAAATAGATAAGATCCGAGAAGAAATAGTTTTTTACTTCCATCGATGCTTCCCAAATCTCAGGCTATGTTTGTTTTAGGAACCTGTCTATGAATAAAAATACCCTACAGGGGTGTCATTGTAGTTTGACCAAATATTTGTATATAACCTCTAAAGAAGTCAGATAGAAGAAGTTGAGAGGGTAAGTAAGATTGACTTGAGTCTGAACCTCGAGAACCCTCCGAGTCTAGACAAATAGACCAATGGTGATTTCTCGACCACTTCTCGTGATACTGAAGTTAATCCCGCTGGAAACTAATCAAAAATATCTTGTCTCACTATCGAGATGCAATTTAACTACGTTGTATTTTGACTATTTTTTGAACCAGCAAGAGTCCTTAATTCGGGCACGCATTTTTGGCATGTAACCCTTATCATTTGTAACACTATTGTATATATTTAGTTATGAAATGAACAAGAACTTCAATTAGGACATGCACACTTTCATTTTATGCTTCGATATTCGTTGGTACTTTAGTTTTTCTAGGCAATAAGAGAAATTTGGTTTTATCTGAAACCCTCTTTCTCAGAACTCAAAAAGATCTATATGTTGTGGGAAATCTTCTAGCAATGAGGGAAGTTCATTTTTGCTCAAACCCCTAAGTTTGGATCTCGAAATAGACCCATATTTTATAAGAATTTTTCTGGTGATGAGGGGAGTTCGGTTTTACCCAAACCCCTAAGATCATAGCTCAAAATAGACCCATATGTCGTGAGAACATTTCTTTCTATGAGAGGAGTTTAGTTTTACCCGAACCCTTGCTCAAAATACACCCATATGTTGTGGGATTCACGCAATGAGGGGAGTTCGGTTTTACCTAAACCCCTGAGTTTTTTTACTTGTGGCTTCTTGCGAGAAATGAATTTTTCATTGCATTTCAAAGTTAATGAATTGAATAAAGAGATAACAAAACTTCTAACATAAAATATTGTTCAACATAACTGGGTGGATGATGTCTTAAAACACAGTTCACAAAACATGAACTAATTACCATAGCGATCCAAAGAATATAAGTTCAAATGATAACAAGAACATAAAAAAACAAATAATCACTTTTCATTACCATGAGAACCATGAATATTGGTTTTTTAGAGTCGTGAACGTGGAAATATCTCAAATCAACTACCAAATTATCTGAAACCCAACTTCTATAATCTCTCAAACCATGTTATTCTTCTAAAATGTTCTTTAACAATCTTCGAGAAAAATTTATATTCGTTCTACTCAATTTTTCTTGGTGGCGGAGGATCATTCATGATTATAAGTTTTTGGTATATTACTTTCATTCTTTTAATTTTGTTACTATTTGATTTATTTATTTTTTTATTAGTTTTTTTTATTATTTTAAATTTTTAAATGACATCAAACAGAAAGCGACAAAATGGTCGACCATTGGCTTATACATACTTACATTCTTTTGATTATAATAATTAATATATGCATGATCCTTAAGATATTGATCTAGGAAATCCAACCTTCGAACAAATTATTCACATACTAGCGGTATCGATTGTAGCTGTGGTTAGAAGTCTACGAATATAATATCTTGGGTATGGGATCAATTTCTTGTAAAACATGAAAATGATATAGATCTGTTTAAACATTATGGAAAATAATATAATTTTAAGGATTAAAAAACAAACAACAACATCAAGGGTATGATGAGACACTTAGAGAAGGAACACATAATTAAATATATTTCTAAAATTCTTGAAGAAAGAAATCAAACCATAGATTTGAATATTAGTAATGCATTTATTTTCAATGAGAATACATATAAGGATGAAACCATGATATTTGTGGTTGGTAGTGCATTTGGTTTTACCGTGTCATGAAGATACAAGATATATAAAATATTTGAAAAGCTAAAAGAATCATTAGGGATATAATATTAAATTTTCCATAAATAATTTAATTTGACTAATTATATAACAAAATTTTGTGAATTTAACGTTATATGTCTTACTTTACATTGGACTGATCCTGATTAGATACTTCAAAGAAGAATAATATATTTTTGTGTCGTTGCCAAGCAAACTGCTGCTATAATTAGAGAAAGTATTTTAGAATGTATGCAGGATTTTAAAGTTACAAATAAACTTTATGTCAATTTCTTTTGATAATGTATATGCGAACGATGCAACTATTAAAATAGTTAAAATTGATTGTAAACCGTATTTTCATAAAATATTTCACAATGGATATTTTTGTCGTATAATTCAATTGGTTGCAAAAAATAAAATAAGTGTGATATTTATTGATTTTATTGAGCCTATTAAAAATATGGTCCTACCATGCTCGACCTCGAATCTTATACGAGATTTTAAAAATATTATTTTAAGATGTCGAATCTAGATGGAACTCTACATATGATCATCTTGCATGTGCTTATAAGTATAATGAATAAATTAATAAGCTTTATAATAGATATAATACTATTTATCGTCTTAATGAATTACATTGGCTACATTGTGTTGCATTGTTACGTTTTTTGAAGTCATTTAAAATGCTACTAAATTTTTATATACACAATGTACTTCTAATATTCATTTGGACCTTCTTAGTATCACTAATCTTATCATCCATATAGACATATATACAGATCATAATGTATGTCGCAAAATAGTTCCTCGTATCTAAGCAAAATGTGAAAAGTGTTTCCATCCCATCCAACACACGTATACTTTTGAGTGTATTTTTATCCTTTTAAAAAACATGATGGACGAGTTATCAATTTAGTTTGGCTATTTTATGAAAGTATCAGACTTGCAAATGGACCATAGGATCACAACGCATATATTCAAGAAATTGACTTTGATTTATATATATATATATGTGTGTGTGTGTGTGTGTGTGTGTGTGTGTGTGTGTGTGTGTGTGCGCGCGCGGGCGCGCGCGCTGATAAACACGAAAGAAATAAGTATACTAGATCTTCAAATTTAACGGGTAAAGGGAGCAAAAAATCACGGTAACGAAGTCAAACTACACTGCTAAGTGGAACGATAACAATAACAACTCCTCAAGTTGTTAATAAAGTGACAACATATTTGAACACTGTGTATGATTTAACAAAGTATGATGAAACAAACCCTCTTGATATTTTAAGATGGTGAAAATCCAAAGAAGACCAACTTCTGATTCTTTCCATGTTGCCATTGAGGTTCTTTTTATACCTATTTATATTGTGTCAAGTGAAATTGCATTTAGTTATGCCAGATTTTAATACAAAATTAAATGAACAAGAGTAACTAACGATGCATTTATAGTATGTGTTGCAGTAAATGACTAGTCTGCGACGACCTATATGCCATAAGACATATAATATAAAATATAAGAGAATCAAATGGACACATTCGATATATTTGATAATATTGAAGAATATATTTTGAATGAAGATGTTGATTGACGTGAAGATGAATAACCTTTTGAATGAAAAGACAAAAACAATTCTGATTGAAAAAATTCGTAATATAAATTTATTAGTGAATTTGTAATAAGGTAGTTCAAATTGAGAAAACTTGTATGGATCCTACCTCGTAAGATTATAAATTATGAAAGACTTAAATCAATAAAATTTTATTTTTTATCATTCAAACTCATAATATAATAACCTGTCACAATTTTTTCACCACTTAAAATAAACAAACTATAACTATAATCAAACTAGAACAATTATTTTATCATTAATAATGATCAAAATATAACAACACTTGCAGTACTAATAATCAAATCATAATAATAATCAAAATATTAATAAAATTATATTTTATCTTATACTACTTCTAAATTATAATATACAAACTATATAATCAAACTATAAATTTTATAATAATTTTTTTATCAAACAATAATGATACATACTCTACGTATTATAAAAAAATAAATAAAAAGTTTAATTATTAATTAAATATTACAAACTTGACTCTTAAAAATTCACAACATTCTAAAGAATATAAAATAGAAATTATTATGGGTTTTGGATGAATACAAAAATTATCACATTTTTCACGTTTTCTATGACGGTACTGTTATTATGACAGAACATGATGTGATTATTGTCGTGTCGTACCGTGACGAGACTGGACGAGGAAAATATTTGTAATGTCCAGTCTCCCCTTGCCTTGATGATTCACCTTGCCTCACATGTCCATTCTTGTAAAAATAATGTTACTATAATACCATGACCAAGATGACGTGCATCCCGCCGTCTTATGTCCCTTTCTACTGACCATGGTAATGAAATATATTCTCAAGACAAATTAGGTTGATAATTTGTATAGTATCAAGTAGTTTATATCTTAATAAAACTTATTTTCAGATTGGAGACGCTTTAAAGAATTATTGATGGATGTGTATTTTACCAAACTATATGACTTGACTTAAATTAACATGGGATTTTGTGTGCACATTTGTTGTACCATATTGTTAGAAATTTAAATCTTTCGTGAGAAAACGAAAGGTCTAATAATTTAATTAAACGTGATGTATGATGTTTTCCATCACCATCATACACAACATCTCCGGCTAATTCATCCCTTGAAGCGTATCCTTTTATTATTTATGTTAGGGAAATTAACAATATCCAAAAAAATATTTGACCCATACGTAAAAAGACTCGCCAGATCAAAGCTTAACCACTCAGCCAAAGAAATAGCCAAAGTTGGTGAACACGAGTCGAAAGGTTGTTGAAGGTAATCAGATATTCGACTCTTACCTTATTTCTAGAATAAAGTTAACACAAAACAGAAAATAAATCAAGCACACGAAAAGAGATTTGACGTGGTTTGGATCATGAAGAAATCTTACATCTATGGGTAACATATAAAATATGAAATAAATCAAACACACGACAAGAGATTTAACGTGGTTTGGATCATGAAGAAATCTTCAAGGTTTCTCTATCTAAAAACACTCGCCGCTCTTCTCTATAATCTACGTTTCGTAACCTTCACCACCCGTTATACTTCTTATATTTATAAATTCAAAGAAATTCTTAATTCTTCAACATACGCTCCACATTATATCTCATTAATGGACGACTATAATAAATCTTTAGTCTTTCAAAACATGAAATGACAATTAAAAGACAATTCATAAGCATCAAATTTGAGGACATGTGATACAACTCAACCAAAAGATATCTCAAACAAATTTGAAATGACCTAAGACTTAGTTACAATCATTGGTGTGGTTTATTTTCGACTGAGGGTAATTTTGTCTAGAGTTTTGTGATGTTTCAAGGGTATTTAATGTTTGGATAGATTGTAGTGAGATATTTGAGCTGCCTAGTTGTATTAAATGTTCATTACCCTCATTAATGAAAGTGGTTGGGTATTTATACCCTTAATTATGGGCCACATGGGCTTTCGGGTCAACTTATGAATTCGGGTCGAGTTCAATGACCCATTAATCTTTAAGCAAGTAAGTAATTAGCTTAGTCATGAAGTGATTTAGGTTTTAATATATTTAGTCCCGTTCGGATGGTTCAGTGGGGGGTTTTGTCCGAATTGCCCCAGTCTGGTTCCCTCGGTGAGTGGTGAGAAAATTCGGACTCATCAGTAGCCCCTTTTTTAGGTTATGTTCGAAGGCCTTTGACAAGACCTAAAAAATAGTTCAAGTGTACCCATAACTATGTCCGGACATTTCGAAATGTGTAACGACTTTATCCGGACTGATTGAAACCCTTGGAAGCTTAACAGTTTAGGCAGAGATAGTGGGACACGTGTCCTTCTCTGATTCGCCTCACCGGCCGTTTTTCTCCTAGAATGGCGCTTCCACTTACTTCTAAAAGTAATCTCTTAATTAATGTTGGTGACATCAGCGCCATCTTTAATCATTACACCTATCTTTTCGTATTCTCCTAGGTATCAAAGCATCATTTGTTCTTTTAGTATAAATTAGTCCATTTTTCACTGTTTTATCATCTTCATTATCTCTACTCTGTTAATCTTCAAAGCTTTTAACTCTTAAAAAACCCTTCTTTTGTTGTGATTTTATGTTCACATCAAGAAACGCCCTAGTAAAAGGTGGGTGGCTCAACTTGTCGGAGTCAGAAAAAACTCAAAACGTCGAACGAGAAAAGCGCATTGCTGCGGGCCTCCCTGTTTCTCCTGTTGACAAGTCTGATACACCAAGCTCGGAGCCTGATCGGGGTTCATCTTCTGCCAAAAGTTCTAAACCTAGAAGTTTATTCCAACCCAACCTTTCTCCAATCGCTTCAGGCTCATCGGTTCAAGAATCAGAGCCCGTTGTTGAACCAGAACAGGCGGTTACAAGCCTTAGAAAACCTTCCCCATTCATTGCTATGGGATCAGACGGTGATATTTCCCCAGAGAAGCTAGTAGATCGACGAAGGGTTCGTTTGGTGAAAGGGCAGGCTGCTACAACACAACTTAAACCTCCAAAATCCACTCCTTCTAAGTCCGGGGCTAAGAGTAAGACTACAGGGTCAGAAGCACCCATTAAAATTCCCAAGGACAAGCTGTCTGGTCCGGAGGTAACCAGTTCAAGTCTTCGGAAAGAGACCTCCGGATCTAAGCCCCAGCCGGACTCTAGACCACAAGAGGAGAAGAATGCTCAACAATCCGGAGGGCCTACTGAGCCAACCACTAGCTCTTCTTTCCCAAAAATAACTGGCAATCCTTCCATGGTAATGGAAGATGTAATGGAGGAAAGCATTGAAGAAGCCTCTTTTGAGACTGATGTCTCCGGGCATATTAGTAAAGTTACATACATTTAAGAAGAATTCATCATTTTGTATACATTTAAGAGCTTTAATTTCCTCTGACATAGATATAACATGAATTAAGGTCTTGTAATAAACCCTCGAAAATGATAATAAGTTCTCTATTAATTGAATGTACAAAACATCAATTCACATCTACAACTACTTTTAGTAAGTTAATAACAAAGCAAGTAAATAAGTAATAAAAATGGTCATATATAATCATAGCTAAGTGAAAATGGTTCAAAACCAAGTATAAGGTTAAAAAACCATAAGGTTACCCAATTGGCCATATTGGGTCATACTAATATGTTAAATTCACAAAAATGGTTAATAAACCAAGTCTAAGGTTAGAAAATTATAATGTTACACAACATGTTATACTAAACCATGACTAATATATCAAATTCGTGAAAACAGTTAATAAAGTAAGTTTAAGATTGAAGAACTATAAGATTACACAATTGGGAATACTGAACCCTAACTAATATATCAAATTTGGGAAGATGGTTCATAAATTAAACGTAAGGCTAAAAATCCATAAGGTTATGCAGTTGATCATATTGTGCCTTGACTTAGATGTAGAAGATATATATTGACCCCGCAACGAGAAAAAAAAAGTTGAGGATATAATACTAAGCAATAAGTAGACCAACCAAAAGTGATGAGGTAAGTAGTCAAACTGAATATTACCGAATGAAAATGGCCTGATATTTAACATTACGACCTTGATGATAGTTCAATTTGTCAACCTAAAAGATTTTCGACTTAGCTTGATGACCTAAGATATATTTAACTTGACGAGCTAAGATACATTCAACTTGATGATTTTGGAGATATTCAAACCTAATGACCTTGAATATATTTTTATATGATGGCATGAGAGATAGTCAAATTGACTTAATGACCTGAGATATATTAACCTGGAACTTAACGAGTATCCATGTTTTATCAACTCAAGTACGACCTTGAGACATGGAAAATGATAGATTTGAACGTGAAGGCACAAATAAAGAAGGACTTGAAGACTAAACTATCTGGGCATTATACTCGATCATTTTTGTGTCCTTAAATTTCACTATATTCTAACTCAAAGATTAGAAGAAATCATGATGAAAATATATTATCCACGCAGTTATACGACAATATGGATATTTATGCAATTATATAATATAAAGCTATAACTATGTAATAAATTCTAATACACTTATTGATAAAGATATATTGAACTTTAATCCATGTAACCACTTATGATTTTATTTATATATATAACTTTTGACATTTTGGTTAATTTGGTCTAAATATTTTAATGTACCATCACTGATTTGATGCAAGCAATGATTAATCCAGATGAAGCTCATACCAAAACCTACACGCATTGTGAAATCCATCCATCGTTGATTTTGGATGTCTGTGCCTCAATTATACCCTTTTCCTGACCATAACCAGATCGTTATTTTGACATAATAATCCAGCCTTATTCAACATGTTATTATTAGATAGAAGAGATGCTAGATGAAAAGACAGTGAAAACAGTGGAGATGAGGCAAGTGCTAAACACATTAAAGAGAACTGGAGTGAATTGAAAAGACAGTGTAATTTTAATGGGTCATAAATTACACATTAAGGACTCTAATATTTTTCTCCTTTTAAGTGTTACAGTCTCTACAAAACCGAGTGTTAGGGTTTTTTTGTGTATTCACCAAAAATGGTAGAGTCACTGTGTTCTTCCAATAAAATTGATCTGCAGCAGATCCGGAGACGTAGGCACAATTTGCCGAACTCCGTTAACAATTGTGTGTTTGATTTCATTTTTGTTTTGTGTTTTTCCTTTTCTTTTGATCTGATTTGACAGAAAATTAGCATATTTCCCTTACAACTGGTATCAGAGCCAGACTGGTAGCGATCCAAAGGAAATCAGATTTGAGTGGGAGCAATGGCTACAGACGAAGGAAAGGTCAGACTCGAAAAAATCGATGGTGTAGATTTTGGGTTCTGGAAGATGCAGATTGAAGATTATCTGTACCATAAAAAGCTTTATCAACCTCTCTCAGAAAATAAACGAGAGGGTATGAAAGATGAAGAATGGACCCTTCTTGATAGACAAGCTCTTGGAGTCATCCGATTGACGTTATCCCGCAATGTTGCTTTTAACATCATAAAGGAAATAACCACGGTGGGTCTTATGAAGGCTCTCTCCAGTATGTATGAGAAGCCATCAACGTCTAACAAAGTTCACTTGATGAGGCGTTTATTCAATTTGCGAATGATGGAAGGCGCTTTGGTAGCCTAACACCTCAATGAACTCAATACAATCACAACTCAGTTGAATTCAGTTGAAATTTATTTTGATGAAGAAATACGAGCATTGATACTGTTGTCTTCACTACCATATAGTTGGAATGCTACTGTCACTGTGGTGAGTAGCTCCTCAGGAAGCAATAAGTTGAAATTTAATGATGTTCGTGACCTAGTTCTCAGTGAGAGATTCGAATGAGAGAATCAGGTGAGTCATCAATCTCCTCAGTCTTACATACAGAATCGAGAGGAAGAAATTCAACCAGAATCTGGTGAGCCATCAATCTCCTCAGTCTTACTACCGAGGCAAATCAAGAGACTGGAGGTCTAAGTCTAGGAATCCTAAAAATTCCCAGGGGTTGAGAAACATCGAGTGTTGGAATTGTGGGAAGACCGGACACTTTAAATTTCAGTGCAAGAGAGAACCAAAGGACCATGAGAAGAAGACAGAGGCAAATATCACTTCAGAAGGAGACGATGCGTTAATATGCTCATTAGAAAGCAAGGAAGAGTCTTGGGTATTAGACTATAGAGCATCGTTTCACGCGACTTCTAAGAAAGAATTCTTCGAGAGGTATATCCCTGGTAACCTTAGAAAAGTATATCTTGGTGATGATCAACCTTGTGATATTATTGGTAAAGGTACTGTGAAGATTAAGTTGAATGCGTCTGTATGGGAACTGAAAGATGTCAGACATATCCCCAGTCTGAGAAAGAACTTAATCTCAGTAGGGCAGTTGGCTAGCGAAGGCTATAATACGATCTTCCATGGTGACAATTGGAAAATTTCAAATGGAGCAATGAAGGTTTCTTGCGGAAAGAAGAGTGGTACTCCTTACAAGACAGCAGAGACGAGCTGTTCAATTACAATAGCAGCAGGAAACGAAAATCCAAATGTTTGGCACCAAAGGTTTGGTCATATGAGTGTGAAGGGTATGAAAATTATGTACTCGAATGGGAGGCTTCCAGGTCTAAATTCTGTCGATATAGACATGTGTGAAGATTGCATACTTGGAAAACAGAAAATTGTTAGTTTTCAGACGAGTGGTAGAACCCCAAAGAAAGAAAGGCTGGAGCTTGTTCCATCTGATATTTGGGGCCAACAACTGTTTCATCTATAAGAGGGAAACACTATTTCGTGACCTTTATCGATGATCATTCTCGAAAGGTATGGGTTTATTTTCTAAAGAATAAATATGAAGTGTTTGATGTTTTTAGGAGATGGAAATCTATGGTTGAGAATGAGACAGGTCTAAAGATTAAAAAGTTGAGAACTGATAATGGTGGTGAATATGAGGACACCGAATTCAAGAACTTTTGCTATGAGCAATGTATCAAGATGGAGAGAACTGTTCCAGGTACGCCTTGACACAATGGTATTGTCGAACGTATGAACATAACTTTAACAGAAAGAGCCATAAGCATTCGAATACAGTCGGGTCTACCGAGGCAGTTCTGGGCAGAAGCAATCAACACATTGGCTTACCTGGTTAACCGAGGCCCGTCGGTTCCCTTAGAACATCGCATACCCGAGGAGGTATGGAGTGGTAAGGATATAAAATTATCACATCTAAGAGTTTTTGGTTGTACATCATATGTTCATATAAGTGATCAAGGTAGGAACAAGCTTGATCCGAAATCAAAAAAATGTTTCCCGATCGGCTATGGCGAAGATGAGTTCGATTATCGTGTTTGGGATGAGGAGAACAGGAAGATGATACGAAGCAGAGATGTGATCTTCAATGAAACAGTGATGTACAAAGACAGGCATAAAACTGAAGCAAATGACTCAAAGTCGTATGAATCAGTATATGCAGATATCGAGGGAGTCCCAGATAGTCAAGAAATATAGCCGATCAGGTTAACCCCTCAACAAGGAGAGTTCGTTGGCCATACCGATCGACAGCAATCCGATACCCTACAGCCGACCGAGGCAGTTCCTATTTTGTGAAGATCTTCCCGACCCCATGTACCCAATAGGAGATACTTGGACTATCTGTTACTTACCGATGGAGGGGAACCTGAATGCAATGATGAAGCTTGCCAGACCAGTGATGCTAGTAAGTGGGAGTTTGCTATGAAAAATGAGATGAAATCTTTAATCTCAAATGATACATGGGACCTAACTGAGTTACCAATGGGTAAGAAGGCACTTCATAACAAATGGATGTATCGGGTGAAAGATGAGCATGATGGCTCTAAGAGATACAAAGCCCGACTAGTTGTCAAAGGGTTCCAGCAAAAGGAAGGAATTGATTACACCGATACTTTTGCTCCAGTTTTGAAGCTCAATACTATTAGATCAGTATTGAGTATTGTTGCCATTGAAGACCTTTATCTTGAATAGTTAGATGTTAAGACTGCATTTTTTCATAGGGATTTAGATGAGGAGATATACATGTATCAACCAGAATGTTTCTTAAAAAAGGTAAAGAAAACATGGTATGCAGATTTAAGAAAAGTTTGTATGGTTTAAAACAAGCTTCAAGACAGTTGTACACGAAATTTGACGGTTTTATGCACAAAGAGAGTTTTCAGAAGTGTAATGCGGACTACTGTTGCTATTTTAAAAGATGTAAGTCCAATTATATCATTTTGCTACTCTATGTTGATGATATGTTAGTAGCAGGTTCAAATATGGATGATATTAGAAGAATGAAGCTACAATTGTCAAAAGAATTTGACATGAAGGACTTGGGTCGGGGGAAGAAGATTTTTGGAATGCAAATCATAAGAGATAAGCATAGAAATGTTTTGCAGTTATCTTAGTCAGAGTACATCGATCGCGTTTTGAAGAGATTGAACATGTGTGATGCAAAGCCAGTTAGTACACCATTGGCAGGTCACTTTCGTTTATCCAAGGATCAAGCCTCTAAGACGGAGGAAGACTAGACATTGGGAAGCTGTCAAATAGTCATTGGGAAGCTGTCAAATAGACAGTTAGACTTGGTTGTACCCAGTTATGCAATGGTTTGTATGAGACTAGACATTAGTCATGCAGTGGGAGTTGTGAGTAGGTTTATGTCAAACCCAGGAAAATTCATTGGGAAGCTGTCAAATAGATTTTGAGGTATCCATTGGAAAACTGAAGTTGTGTTCAGCTTCAGTTGGTCTGCAAGAGTCATAACCCAGAAAGATCTGTTGCATAGATCAAGGTGTGAAGACATGTTGAAACCAGTCTTCAAGTGGGAGATTGTTATTTTGACATAATAATCCAGCCTTATTCAACATGTTATTATTGGATAGAAGAGATGCTAGATGAAAAGACAGTGAAAGACAGTGGAAGACAGTGAAGATGAGGCAAGTAATAAACACATTAAAGAGAACTGGAGTGAATTGAAAAGACAGTGTAATTTTAGTGGGTCATAAATTACATATTAAGGACTGTAATATTTTTTTCCCTTTTAAGTGTTACCCTCTCTACAAAACCGAGTGTTAACGTTTTTTTTGTGTATTCACCAAAAACGGCAGAGTCACTGTGTTCTTCTAACAAAATTGATCTGCAGCAGATCTGGAGACGTATGCACAATTTGCTGAACTCGGTTAACAATTATGTGGTTGATTTCACTTTTGTTTTGTGCTTTCCCTTTTCTTTTGATCTGATTTGACAGAAAATTAGCATATTTCCCTTACACAGTCTACACGTAACACATATCAGTCTGCTGTGGGAAAGCAAAGAATATATATCACCAATTACCAATTTTGAATGGATACGTTGGCATACGTGCTCTACTATCCTCAAAACCCCTTGTTACTACACGAGCTATGGAGCATCTCCATTTCAAGCAACTTCCAGCATGCATTAATGCTATTGTTGTCGTGCTATTCTGGGTACAACCAAGAAGATTCTGTCATCATGAATCAGTCATCAGTAGATCCTGGATTCTTTCGATCACTCATTTTCCGTTCATATCGGGATCTCGTCAAAGAGGATTTTGGTCGTCCAGACAGAACTTCTACCAAGGCCCATGAGCATGCAACATGGCTCTTATGATAAATTAGATGATGATGGTCTTGCACCTCCTGGAACAAGAGTTTCAGGTGAAGATGTAAACATTGGAAAGACAACTCCTATTGCTCAAGATGACGCTCAAGGACATTCTTCGCGCTATACAAGGCGGGATCATAGTATAAGCTTGCATCATAGTGAAACATGCATGGTGGATCAAGTATTATTGACAACCGATGCCGACGGTTTGAGGTTTGTGAAAGTGAGGGTGAGATCAATTAGGATACCTCAAATTGGAGACAAATTTGGTAGTCGACATGGTCAGAAAGGAACAGTTGGTATGACGTACACCCAAGAGGACATGCCATGGAAAATCTAAGGCATCACTCCGGATATCATCGTCAATCCACATGCTATTCCATCCCGTATGACTATTGGTCAGCTTATGGAGTGTATCATGGGAAAGGTTGCAGCTCACATGGGCAAAGAAGGGGATGCAACTCCTTTTACTGATGTTACTGTAGGTAACATTAGCAAAGCTCTTCATAAATGTGGGTTCCAAATGCGTGGATACGAGAGAATGTATAATGGTCATACTGGCAGGCCCCTTACAGCAACAATTTTCCTTGGACCAAGATAAAACCAAAGATTGAAGCATATGATCCCGCCTTGTATAGCGCGGACGAGGCCCAGTCCGAATCCTCACAAGGCAGCCAGCCGAATGGCGATCCCGTGATGGTGGTCCTCATTTTGGAGAAATAGAACGGGATTGTATGATTGCATATTTTTTCTTTGCCTTTATCCTTCCTGGCAGCACCAGCATCACTAGTTTGTCCGGAGACTTCGGAATCAAACGGAGCCTCTTCGATAGAATCCTCCATTACATCTTCCATTAAACACGACCCGAAAGCCCATGTGGCCCAAATATAAGGGTATAAATACCCAACCACCAACATTAAATGAGGGTAATGAAAATTAAATACAACCACGCAGCTTAATTCTCCCTCTACATTCTACCCAAACATTAAATACTCACAAAACTCCACAAAACTCTAAACAGAAATTACAAACTTACCCTCAGACAAAAATAAACACACCAGATATAGCTTGGAGATTTTTCACTAGTGGAGTCATTGAGCTCTTACTTCTCACATCGGTAGATGACTTATGGAGCCAGTCTTCTCGAAACTGTTTGAGAAAGCTGTTAATGAACTCTTTTTAAGAGATTTCATGAGAGGAAACAGCAGGACATCAATTGTGTATGGATGGTGATTGTAGTGCATTGGGAAAAGAGAAAAAATAAAAATTTGTTTCGTGATGATTATTTTTAATATTGTAATTTTTATTTACCTTTTTTTGATAGAATAATCTTGCAAGATAATTTTTAATCCTTTAAAAAAATAATAATATACTTATATAAATTTTTAATAAAATAAAAAAATTTAATATTATAATTGCGAATAATTAATAACAATAATAATTTAATATATGCTTTTCTAGCTTTCGAGCGACACTCTATATGCCCCAGCTGTTTCAGCTCTTTAATTTTCTTAATAAAATTTCCTTTTGCTAAAAAAGCTTAATTTTAGTAAAACATTCAATTCCGGCTGTGTTTCTTTTGATGAATTATTAATTATTATTATTATTATCATTTTTATTTTTTTTATTTTTATTTTTTTTAGCAAAAGACAAAATCTATTACCAAATAAAGAAGTTTACAAAGAAAAGGCCCAAGATAAAGACCCGACAGAAAATAAAAGGCTCAAAACAATAAGCCAAAAATCAAAGCCTCAAATCGAACAGGCTAACCCTAAAGCCAGCTACACAGAAACCCTAAAACAAAACAATAAGCCATCGTCTTCTTCCTTTCGACCTGATCTTACACAGCTTCATAACCCAAACCAAACACACGACTCCAAACACCTTCAGATTCAAGTACACGTCTCCAAAACTCCATGAAAAATCAAAATCAAAGAGAAACCATCCAATCTTCACAGCAAACACCCAAAACAGACCCTCCGATTTGAAGACCAACAAAAGAGAATCGAGAAAGAACCCTAACCCAGGTCTATATACCCTACACCCAAACTCTCAAGAGTAATAATTGCTAACAGAGGGTTTGGGGTGTCGACATTAGTGAAGCAGCGAGTCGATTTTTTGAGCAGAGCCCATTTCGAGATCCAGTCAGCAGCAACATTTTGGGATCTCGAAATGTGGCGAAGCTGCATGGAGGAATGAAGAAGATTTCTACATACAGAGGCAGTAGAATTTTCCAACGCGTTTCCAGAAGCTATGGAGCTAACAAGAGTGAGACAGTCCGTCTCAATGTCCACTGCTTTCCATCCATGAAGATTACATAGAAGAAG
Source organism: Limnanthes douglasii subsp. nivea (assembly GCA_036936605.1). Taxonomy (NCBI): domain Eukaryota; kingdom Viridiplantae; phylum Streptophyta; class Magnoliopsida; order Brassicales; family Limnanthaceae; genus Limnanthes; species Limnanthes douglasii. The sequence goes on from JAUPFV010000002.1 coordinate 131,270,714, forward strand.
AGCTTCCATTAAAGCTCTGGTTTCAGCTTGCAGAGGGCTCAACTTCCCAAAGACGAAGCCTGCTCCATAAACAATGCCACCCCGGTGATTTCTTACAATCACACCACCAGAGGCTTCTCCCATGAGACCACAAGCACCGTCAATGTTCACTTTAAGTCTCCCATCGATTGGGGGACACCACTTTTGGTACACAGCTTTAGCATTTCCAATAGATAGGCAGCCAAGAGTAGCTCCTGCTTTAGATACACCAGACCATTGCTTTAGATACACCAGACCAGTGTTTAGCTATTAGGCAATTTTTTGAGTCGATACCAAGGATAACTCTATTAACACGATTAACAGTAGAATTAAAATTGTCAAAAGAATTATGAAATTTAGCATGATTTCTGTTAGACCAGATCACCCAGATTATAATTTGAGGCACAATGTGAGTGATATGAATGTTACACTTAGAGAACCAGAACCAGTTATGTAAAATATGGCTTAGGGACATAAAATGGCTCACATGGATTCTAAAGAGCAGACTATAATAGTTCCATAGAGACCAAGCAAAGCTGCAACTGGTGAAGAGGTGGTTTTTGTCTTCACAGTTGCAGCAAAATTGACACTTAGAAACCACTACTAAATGCCTTTTAATTAAGATACTATCAATCGGAGCGTAGTTTTTAAGAATTTTCCAACAGAGAAATGAAATTTTAGAAGGGATAAACTTATGCCAGATTTTCTTAAAAATAGCTTGATTAGGATGAGCATACCTGATACTATTCCAAGTATCTTTAGTATTAAAACACTTGCCATTAGAAAATTTCCAGTGAATAACATCATCCTTATCATGATTGATAGTAATTTTAACAATATTCATTAATCTGTCATTAGAAATAAAACTAGCAAGAGTAGGCACATCCCAATGACCATTTTTCCAGAAAGAGCTGGCCTTAACAGGGAGGAGATAACTATTAGAATCTAAGTTATTAGCTATAGGAGGCATATCATGCCATGAGTCCCTCCAAAAGTTCACATCCCCCTGCCAAGACTCCAATAGACATTAAGATCAGCCTGGTCCCTAATAGAACAAAGCCTTTTCCAAATGACCGAATCAGAAGCCTTACACTCAGCATGTAAATGATGAGTGAAATTAAAATATGTTAAATACATTAAATCAGCCCAAAGGGAGCCACCTTTCCTGAAAAGAAACCAAAGCTTAAAGGAGAATGTGAGCTAAATGTCAGACAGAAGTTTAACATTTAGCCCCCCCTCTCCAAAAGGCTTACATAAATTATTCCAAGCAGCCCAATGAATGGCATTTTCAGTATACTTAGCTCTCCATAAAAAATTATTAAAACAGAGCTCAAGTTTACTGATAATGCCATTAGGGATTAAGCAACTTTGCATCCAGAAATAAACAATGGGATAGAGAACATTCTTTATAAGGGACAATCGACCCCCAAAAGAAAGATTCTTCATATCCCATACCTGAATTTTATTATAAATTTTAGCAAGAAGAGGTAAATAGTGCTTCCCCTTATTGTTTGCAGATATCGTGATACCCAAGTAAGTGAATGGAGCCTGCTCAACATTAAAACCAGTAGAAGATCTGATCTTATCATGATTGGTAAGTGAACAATTTGTTGTAGTTATAATCTTTGTCTTTTCTTTATTGATCAGCTGGCATGACTCATGTTGATACTTGTTTAACAGGGCACTGATGCAATCAATCGAAGTTGGAGAGCTGTTGGAGAAGATGACAATGTCATCTGCAAAGGCTATACAATGTAAGATGAACTCAGATTTCAAATAGAATCTCAAGCTGCTATTATTTATATAAAGGTTAGATAGCCCTCTAAGTAAAGCTTCCTCAGCAAGAATGAAAAGACAAGGGGACAGTGGGTCACCCTGTCTTAAACCATTCTTCTGAGGGAAATAACCAACACAATCCCCATTAACCAAGATAGACACCATGACCTTAGAAATCAGACTATTAATAATAGCCAAAACATCATTAGAGAACCCAAAACACTTAAGAGTGTTAAGGACAAAGGCATGAGATAGTCTGTCAAATGCCTTTGTCATATCTAACTGAAGAATAATGTTGCCTTTAGAAGGCCTTCTCTTGATATTATGGAGCATTTCTTTGATAATCAGGACATTATCATGAATAACCCTGCCCTTAACAAAAGCACTTTGGCCTTTAGAGATAAGATTAGGAAGGAAGGAAGCCAATCTCTGATTAATAAGACCAGAAATAAGCCTATTAAAGATTGTACAAAGACTTATCGGCCTGTAACCCTTCCAAGAGATGAGATTAGGAGACTTAGGAACTAAGCAGATCCCAGTGGCAAAAACACCACTGGGAATACTATAACCCTGGAGATAGGAATTAAGAGCCCTGCAAACATCAACACAAATAATATCCCAATAGAATTTAAGAAAGAAGCAATTAAACCCATCAGTGCCAGGGGCACTGTCATTCCTCATTCCCTTGATGACAGACCACACCTCCTTCTTGCTAGCAAACTTTAAGATAGACTCATTATCCTTATCACTGATTAGATTAGGAATATTACTAAGAATAGAATCCTGAGCATTCACAGAGTTGTTAGTATAACAATTATTAGAGAGAATCTGCTTAAAATAAGACACCGCAGACTTAGAGATATCATCATGATCAGTTAACCAGACACTATCATCTTTAATACCATAAATAGTATTCTTTTGTCTTTTCTTAGCAACATAGTTATGATACAGTTTAGTATTGCCATCATTGTCATTAAGCCACGAGTTGTAGCACTTTTGACGCCAGTAAGACTCTTCATCTTTTAAAGCAAGGATATATAAACTATTAGCTTTAGAAAGTTTAGACTTAGAAATACCATTGTTAGACAGCTGATGAGTGACCTCACATTTTTCAACCTCCTTAGCAGCATCAGAAACTTTAGTAAAGATGTTGCCAAAAATGGAATAGTTCCAATCTTTTAGAAACTTTCTAAGACGCTTGAGCTTATACCAGAAAACCACATTAGGACCACCATTACAATGCTTATCCCAATTCTGTTTAACACTTTTTAAAAAATCAGGGTGATTAGTCCAGGCATTAATAAACCTAAAATTACTCTTACGAGGAGAAGACCTATTATGAATACTAGATATTAAGATGAGGAGAGGAGCATGGTCAGAACAAGTCCTGACCATGTGGCAAACCTGAACCTGCTAGTTAGACAACATTTTCTGATTCACCAAAACCCTGTCTAACCTTTTCCAATTTTTGTTATTGCTCCAGGTATATCTGGAACCACTATAGCCAGGGTCATCCAGATTACAACTTCTGATACAAGTATTAAACTCATCGACACCACAGTCATCATAAGAGGCACAACATAACTGATCTTCAGGACAAGTAACTGTATTAAAATCACCAGCAACAGACCAAGGCTTGTCATCACAAGAAAGCTTGTATAGCTGACTCCATAATTGTCTACGCTGCACTCTCTGGTTCTTGCCATAAACACAGGTAAACACACAAGAAAAGGATGCATAATTTATCTCCAAATGGAGAAATTGGTCATGGTTAACTAAAACAGAAATATTCACCTCATTAGGCCTAGAAAACCCAGATTGTGTTAGTAGTATTAGAAGTGTAATTAGGGAAACCTATTCTTCTAGAAATGATATCAATTTTGTCATACCTAGCCATGGGCTCTTGGAGAGCAATAACATTGACCTTTTCTTTATTGATAAAATAGTTGAGCATAGACAAAGTAGGATTATTATGCACTCCACGAGCATTCCAACTGACGATCTTAATCATTCTGATAAAAAATTATAGTATGTTTTCCCTATTTTACGAAGAGAGTTTATAGACACCTTTTTAACATTTCTAGCTTTCTTTGCAGATCTTATTTTCCTGCTGATAATGGTATTAAAGTCCTGACCAGAAGAGCTTGAACTTGGTGAAGGATTGTAGCTGCCTACAACACCAGGAGACGAGACATCCTTAAAAGCAGCATCCTGCTCCAAGTCTTGCAGAGCACCAATAATTTGAAGATCTTTGCTGACTGAAGAAACAGCTTTAGGAGGACTACTTGAAAGCAAAGGATCAAAAGCTTTAGCTTTAGGAGGACTGCTTGAGACCAATGCCACAGAAGTCTCATCTTTAGCCGTTATTATAGATTTTAATCTTCTTTTGTAGACTTTAATAAAAGGCTGTTCCTTTGTAACCACATCATTAGATGAATCCTTCTTTTCATCCTGAATATCTATCGACTGTGTAACATTCTTTGAAATCAAATCAATATCAAGTTCTTCATTCCTTTCAACAGATTTCAAATCCTTCTTTTTACAATCAGTACCATTGTGCCCTAGATGACCACACAAATGACAGTACCCTGGGACATTTCTATAACTCACCCCTATCCAGAAACCAAAGTTATCACCAAACCCTATCCATAATCTTCGTTTCAACAACACAGAAACATTTATTTCCACAAGAGCGTAAGATGCATTTACACTGGCTCGATTACATTTAGGCACAAATATCTTATGAACCTTTCCAAACGAAGCAGCCATATCACCCACAATCTGATCATTGTAAAGGTAGTCATGCATATTTTCAAAGCGAACCCATAATAAAACAACAGGGTTTTCTTTGTTCTTAGGCACGTTTGGAGACAACTTTAAAATTCTCATGAGTTTCCCATCCACCTTACATAACGGTTTAGACCAAAACTTCGTGACATCTTCTAACAAATCAAATTCGACAAAAATCTGCCTCGAACCAGAAGTAATGTATGAATACGCTCCTTTAAATTTAAACGACTCCAAGAAAGATTGAAAAGAAGCTTTCTTAGGAATATCCTGACTAAACTTGGCAATCAGAGTGGACTTACCATGCTTAATAAGACTTTCTTGAGTATCTTTACAGAACTGAATTACGACATGATCTTTGGCGTATTTAACAAACTCTGGCTTCTGAATAAGGCATTCAGAAACAGGGTTCAAAACATCAGCATAAGACTTTGGAATCTTCAGGTGATTCTTATCAACACTTTTAGAAAGAGCAGGGAACTCTTCCTCGTTAAGCCCATTACCAGGCATGGAGAACAGAGGCCCTGACCAGATACTCTGTTTCAAGAGAGAAAACAGAGACCCTAGCCAGAAAACCACCAGCAAGCGCCAAAGATCTTTGTTTCCGAAATCGAAACCAACTCTGAAGAACAGAGAGAAGCCAAGAGAAGAACGAAGAAGAAACCAAAAGCCGGAGGCCGGAGAGGAGACCGGAGATCAGGCGGAAGAAAGACCAGGCTTCAAATCTTGGAGCTTTTCTTTCTGTTTATCACTCCATTAGGTTGATCCCAAAATTTATTTCAATGAATTTGATAATGAATTTCAAAATTGATTTCAATGAATCTTGGAGAAAATTGATTTCTTTTGATGAATTATATTTTCTCCAATTTTGAATATATGGAAGTTATAATTATATGGACCGTTTATTGGTTAAAAGGTTTAATTTTAGTAAAACATTCAATTCTGGGTGTGCTTCTTTTGATATTTTAATGATATATTTATGTTGGTGGAATTTTTAATTTTTAGTTTCTAATCCATACCAGTTATTTAATCTTTCTTTTTATTCAAGTATTTAGTGATTTAACTTTATAGTTATTAATATATTTATATAGAATATTTGGTTTGTATTTATCATCTAAAAAATTTAACTACGAATATCTATTTAATTATTTTTATATCGATTCTCCATTTGTTGTTGTATTCGCATATATCATCTAAAGAATATTTTATATTTTTTCGTATTTAAAAAATATTTTACAGTTCTCTCGTATCTATTATTTAAAATATAATTTATATTCGTGTCACATCTATCAAAATTAGAGGATACATGCATGTGTAAAAAACACGAAAAAAAATACTGAATCTTAAATCGCAAATGTTTAGTTTTTAATATAGAAAAACTAACGATATACTCACTATTTAATGAAACTCGCAAAAAATATTCAGTTTGCTAATGAAAATGCTATAAATATATTGACTATTTAATATAAATTGTAAAAATGTTCAATTTTTCTTTCAAAAATAAAAATATGTCTCATATAATTTGCAGATGTCTCTCGTAAAAAAATGCAGCTTTATCTTTTTCGCAAAAATTTAACTGAAACTTGAAAAAAAATCAACTATATTTTATAATAGATCTACAGAAAACAAAAAAAAACGTGCATTGGACTTAAAACCAATAGAAGGTACTCGTATCCATACACTGTGTGTGAAAAGATCAAACAAAGAATGTATCGATTAGTTGACCAAGAAGGTAGTCCTTTAAGGAACTCGTGAAATTTCGAACATTTAAGGTTATATCTCGAGTAAATTTGTATTATAAATATTTACTTTGATTTTATTCAATGTAAATATTTGGGAGCATACTTTTTCTTACTCTGTTGGCGCGGGAGGTTTTACTGAGGTGTATGAATCGTAATTAATCTACCATATTTTCATGTGTATGTTAAGTTTTTATTGTCTTTGAATGGATCACCTTCGAATGACCTATGCATGATAAGTTGTTATTGCCTTCGAATAGATTACCTTCGCATATATGATAAGTTTTTATTGTCTTCGAATAAACTGTGCATGTTTAAGTTTTTATTGCCTTCGAATGGATTACCTTCGAATGACATGTGTATGATAAGTTTTTATTACCTTCAAATGACATGTGTATGTTAAGTTTTTATTGCCTTCGAATGTATTAAATTCGAATGAATTACCTTTGAATGGCCTATGTATGACAAGTTTTTATTGCCTTCGTATGGATTACTTCAAATGACATGTGTAGGTCAAGTTTTTATTGCCTTCGAATGGCCTATGCGTGACAAGTTTTTATTTCCTTTGACTGGATTAACTTCGAATGGCATGTGTATGTTAAGTTTTTATTAGCTTCGAGTGTTTTACCTTTGAATGGCTTTGAATGGATTACCTTCGAATGACTTGTGCGCATCAAGCTTTTATGACCTTTGAATGGTTTGTTTTAAGATTACCTATATTTGGATACATGCGAATATGAAATAAGATAAGCATGTATAAGGAAATAAGCCAAATATATAAGATATAAAATGCATTAGGTAACCCAAGGAATCAACGCAATCCAGGGAGAAAGATCACAAAAGGTCTTGGCCATGCCAATGACTTGCAAACAAAAATCTGATTTAAACAACAAAATGACTTGTATGTGACAAGATCATGCATAAAAACAACTACATGGAAACCTACTGGCCTTAGGGTCTGATGGACATTTATTTTATCTGAAAGATATCATTAGGAATTTGATAATTTTCCAATAAATGACACCATTGGGTATTCAGGTCATTTAGAGGATAATCAAGTCACTTTTTATTTATATTATAATGTGATAAACACTAGAATTTAATAATAAATGATAAAAAAAATTATTAAATACTATTAAGAATCATAATGAAGCAATGAACGTACATGTAACTAATAAACTAAAATGTAAAGCTAAAAAGTTTAGAAAACATTTGACACAAGCATATAATTGATAAGCTTGTTGTTAAAAGTTCTATAAAGTTCATTTGATTAATTAAACTTTGGTGTTTGTATTGAAAGTATCAAGGGAAAACAGACCATAGTGAAAATACTCTGTGCATATAGACAAAAAAAATCTTGAAGTTGATACACACATATAATTGTGGACCCTTCTGAGAGGAATCATGGAACAAGAAGTGATATTTTATCTCATTTATAGATAACTTTCCAGGTATGAGTATCTGTATTTTATTCACGAGATATCGAAATACCTAAGACAAGTTCATAGATTTTGAAATCAGAGTTTGTCAACTTGGTAAAGACATTAAGTGCGTTAGATCTAATTGTAGTAGTAAATACTATGTAAAATATGATGATTTGGATGAAAAATGTCATGGAGCATCTGCAATGTTATAGAGGAGTGCGGTATAGTTCTTCATAATACAATATCGGGTTTTCCCAACATAAAAGGTGTATTTAAGAGACAAACCCATATACTTAAAGGTATGACGAGAGTTATGATTAACCATTATACTCTACCAATATCACTCTAAAGAGGGGCCATCAAATGTATTTTGTAATTATTCTCGTGGATCCCACATAAGAAACTATTAAAACCTCACATGAAATTTAGATTTGGCACAAACCTAACATAAAACATAAGCTCATTTGAGGATGTCCATCTAAAGTGAAACCTTATAGTAAAAATCAAAATAAATTGATACTAACATCGTTAGTGGTTATTCCACTTCATAAGGACATTCATGTTAATATGATATTGACATAGCATGTGCGTTGTATTCGGTAACACTTGCTCAAGAGCCTTTACCAACGTTAAGTCTGTATTAGTTAAAAAAATGGACGGTTCTTCATTGGATTTAGTTACTCTCAACGATTGCAAATAATCTAATACCCACTTGTAGTTTTCAAATTTCTCCTCAAATAACGACATCACATACCTTATTATTGTATAGGTTTTATCCATCATTAGCAATTTTGATAACGGGCGTAACAAATCCACATTAACCGGATATGCAAAGAAAATTTCTATAACGATATCACTTTGGTCTTCGCCAATCTATGTCATTTGAAATAATTTAACTTTTTGACAAGTATTGCAACTATAAGCTGGTGTGGGTTATTTCTGATTGAGGGTAATTTTGTAAAGTGTTTTTGGAGTTTAATGTTTAAGGTGAAATGTAGAGAGATAATTAAGCTGTGTGGTAGAAGTAAATTATGATTACCCTCATTAATGAAAGTAGTTGGGGTATTTATACTTAATTAACGACCCATGGGCCTTTCAGATCGGATTGTGGGCTTGGGTCAAGTTTAAGAACCCATTAGCCCAAGAGATGAAAAGACCAGCACCTAGCTGAGTTATGTTCCACTAATTTATTCTGTTTGGTTGGACATGGTACTTGTTTTGTCCAAACTGCCTTTCGAATTGATATAAGGTGCAGTTTCGAAATTATCAGACCTTATCAGTAGCCCCTTTAGGTCTTAGAAAGAATCTTTGGAAGAACTAACTTGAAAAAATAAAAATCAACACATTTTCAAGGTGATCCTACGATATGTCTTTTGTATCCGAACTGAAGAGGTTAACTTTACCATTAAAAAATCCAAGAGTCAGCTTGATCGGATTTTGAAGAGATGAACTTTATCTTTTAGAATTTCAAGAGTCAGTCTGATCGGATTTTGAAGAGACTGACTTTATCGTTAAGAATTTCAAAAGCCATTTTTCGGCGTGGGACACATTTCGAGTTATGGTTGACCTCTCAGCCGTTTTTTCGCCTAGACTCCTGTACTTACTTGGCTAAAAAGTTACTTAGGGTGTAACCCTCATACCTCATAGCCCTTAATCATCACTTTGATCGGTTTGTCTTCCCCTAGGTAAACTCCCACATTTTCACCCTTATATAAATTGGTTCCACTGTTCTATTGTCTCTAAGAACACAAACATTTATAGAGAGTGAATGCTTACTAATCTTCTTAAATTAGGTTTGGGTAAATTTATGTTCATGGCCAGAAACGCGTTGGTAAAAGGAGGTTGGCAGAATTTATCTGATTTGGAGAAAGCAAGAAAAGACGCAAGAGACGGAAGAGTTGCAGCTGGTCTCCCTGCCTCGCTGGGCGAAGAAATCAATCGACCAAAAAAAATACAGACCAAGGCTCATCATCATCGAAGACATCAAAGGTAAAAAAATTACCTTTTGTCCTAACCATATCTCCTCTTCAATCCGGGTATTTGTTCAAGAGTCCCAAAACACCATACCTAAAGAAAGGGTCGTCTCCAGTGTTAGGAAACCTTCAACTCTCTTGGGAATGGGTTCGGATGTTGAGAGATCTATTGAGAAAACCACCCATCGCAGAATAACTCGTTAGTCCAAAGCTAAAACTACTCATAGTTCTTCGAAACCTGCTAGTGGAGGAGATCATGAAGGATAATATAGAAGATTGTCCATTTGAGACATCTGGAGAGACAGATGACACTATAACAGATCAGAAAGGCAAAGTTAAAGTGGGTCGGCCCAACACTGAGTCATTTCCAGAGTAATATGAAGGGAAAATGAGGCCCAACTTTCAAAACGTCAGCGTGAAATACCTGATAGCCCTCCAAAACATAGCTTATGTACATATCGATAATGCTAAAGTGGGTCATATTCAGACGAAGTGGGGATTCCTCGAATCTGTTAAAGTGATAATCTCAATACTCCAGAGACTTCTATGGATTAGAAGTCCCATGAGCTAGTAGTATACAATGAAGTGCTGAATTGGGGACTCCGGTTCCCTTTGGATCCAAAGATAGTCAGGTGCTTTCATCTGGTAAAACTATGTCCGAGCCAGCTAAGTCCAAACGCATGGTATACTTTGCTGGCCGGTATAATGGCATCAAGGTTGTCAAAAATCCTACTACCCATGAAGAAATTTTCTGATGTGGCGAGTCTGTGCAAGAACCACCACATCCCCTTTTACCACTATAACATAGGGAACGATTATAAGGTGGTAAATGACTTGTTGGAGTCCGAAAAGCCATGAAGGACCCAATTTTTGTTTATCAGTAGAACATGGGAGAACGGGAAGAAGATAAGAGTTGCCACTAATATAAGTCAATTGACCAGTTGCTGGAAGAGTATAAGTAATCTTTATTTATGTTTTCCTTAGTTTCTAGACATTGTGTTGTTATTTCAATATGACGGTTGTGTTTCTTGTAGTTTTTCTGAAGAAGTTTTCGGATTATTTAGAGGCAGGCCAAAGCACCTGTGTTAAGGTAAATGAATGGGCATCAGAGAATTGGGAAAACGGTTTCCACAATTGCTTTACTTCAGGGGACTTCGTACGGTCTCACCTATGGAACACTTTAGGGAATAGAGACCTCACTTGGGAACAACTGACCACTCCCCCCCTGCAGATGTCATCTCGAAAAGAACTGAGCGGACCCATCTCAGCAAGTCATCAAATGGTTCAATTCAGATAGCCAATAAGGAATCAATGCTGCTTTGTTGGAGGCAGTTGAAGTTACAGTCAAAGAGGCTGGTGGATTAGATGATCCGCCTCAGATCATAAGGATGGATAAGAGACACAAGGCAAACAGTAACGAAAAATCTGCAAATAAAAAGAAAGTTACCATGGGATTAGAGATAATTTTGCGGCCTTCTGAACTCCCTTCTCCTATTTTTGCTGACCCTACTTTGCAAGAAGAAATTCCACCCATGCTTCCTTCTCAAACACTCCTTCATTCCGAATAGGCAGGTGTTGAAGAAGATGTCAATCTAGATGCATATAAGAATATTAATATGTATTTTATTGATCATGAAAAGGATGATTTTGTGGCCTTATCCTCATGCCAATTCGGCGAACGATGTAACCTATAACAGCGAGACATACATGATATCAAGCGAACAAGACACTAGGGCTTGACGAATATATCCGTCCGGTGGTTGACCTGGAAAGGAAAGTGAGGGAACAAACAACTACCATAACCTCCCTGACTACAGTAAACCAGGGCTTGACGAATAGTCTCTCTATCGCTCAGCAAAACATCGAATCCTTAAAGGAGGGAAAAGAGGATTTAGTTGTCGAACCTCGCAAGTCACAGGATGCTCAAAAAGATCTCCAGACCAAGTATTCCGGACTGGAAACTTCTTCTTCTAATGAGATCAAAATTTTGAAGGAGCAACTAGATGCTAGAGATAGTACTGTCACAACTTTATCCGAAGATAAAGTAAACTAAGAGAATCTTTTTAATAAGAAGATAAATGAGATTACATATTTAGAAAACAAGCAAGCTGAAGAGATAACTGCAGGGATAGAGAAGTATGCTTCTAGAGTGGTGGACTCCTTAGAGAAAAGAGATGATGAGATTAAGTCCGACATGGTGTTGCTATTTCACGAGACTTTTCTGAAAATGACCCTTGTTCCTTTGTGGAAATTCGTAGAATATAAAGACCTTCATTTCCATACAATGGAGGATGGTGATAAGCACAACTACGCAAGAAAAGAAGGCTTCGAAAAATGTTAAAGAACTCGTGAGAGTTCGAGTGTTGAACTCAAAAGTCCTAAGAAAGGTAAAAGTGATGAAGAAGTCGAAGGGAAAGAGCCCTAAGGTTTTGTTGCTATTTTGTGTTTAAAACTAAAGTCCTTGGACGACCAATGCATTTTTTGCATTTTTAGAATTTCTATTTTATGAACCAAAGTCCTTGAATAGTCAAGGCATCTTGTGAACTGTGGATCGGATCTATTCCGATCAAGTTTTAACATCGTATATTTCTTTGTATGAATCTCGTTTATCTCTTTATAGCCAATGTTTAAATAGCCTTCAATATTTGTAGTTCGTTAAATAAGTGTTTAATAATCATTAAATGATTCCAATCACAAAATTTTAAAGAATGTGATCAAGTGTTTAAGAAATCTGATCCACTCAAAGATATTTGAGAGACGGGGTGTTTAATGGGTATTTAATATCGATCACCTCATACTATGGTTATCTCAAAAAGAATTTTGCACCAGACTTTTGAAGAAGGCATAAGATATTATTGAAAAAACTCGGATACCTCAATAAAACCTCCCCGGGCCACCAGAGTAGGAAAGAGTATGCCCCCTAGTATTTACATTAATGTATAAAAAAGTAAATATTTACAATAGCGTTTTATTTTATGTGTAACCTGAGATGTTCAACGTTCCAAGGGTGCTTTAGTATTCTACCATCTTGATCTTGAAGTCTGTATGTCCATGGTTTGACTTTTATAGATATCATATAAGGACCTTCCCACTTCAGAGTCAGCTTGCCAAACTGCTTCTCTTTGTGCAAAAATACTTTTTTTAAGACTTTGTCTCCGAATTGAAAATCTCTTCTTTTATCTTTGGAGGCAAATCTACTTCTCATTAGACCCTGATAGTGTGTTGTGCTTAGATGCGCTTTAACTCTTCTCTCTTCAATCAAATCCAACTGATTTCTAATTGCCATATCATTTTCATGTTCGGAATAGTTATGGATTTTGTAAGATGGTAAAATATCTTCTATAGGTGTGATTGCATCCATCCTATAAACGAGGGCAGAAGGGGATTCTTGTGTAGCAATCTGAGGAGTAGTTATGTAAGCCCATAGTACTTCTTTGAGATAACTTGGCCATTATCCTGCAGCTCCCTCCGAATTTTTCTTCAGCCCAGACAAGATTGTTGGATTAGCAACTTCAACTTGACCATTGGCTTGAGGGTGGAATGGAGAAGAGAAACAATGTTAAATTTCTCTGAAGGTGCAAAATATTTCCATGTCCTTATTATCAAATTGTGGCCAATTATGTATGGTGATCTTCCGGGCAACCTCAAATCTACAACATAGGTTGGATATAATGAATTTATAATTTCTTTAGAAGTGGTTCCACCTAGGGGAGCTGCTTATATCCACTTAGAAAAATACTCAATAACAAGTATGACAGTTCGACATCCACCGGATGCCATGAGAAGAGGCCCAACCATGTACAACCCCCATCTATCAAAATGTATTGGTTCAAATATGGACTCCATATGAACTGTTGGCATATGGATTTTATTTTCATATCTGTGTCAAATATCACACTTCTTTACCATATCTCTGGTATCTACCATTATAGTTGGCCAATAATATCGTGCTAATAAGACTCTTTTGGTCACAACTTTGTAGCCATAATTTGCAGAAACTTCCCCGTCATGTAGTTCACATAACATATTTTGGGATTCTTCAAATCCTAAGCAACGCAAGAGGGATTTGCTGAAATATTTCTTGTAAAGAATTTCTCTTAATACCATGAAACCATGAGCCTTGTATTTAATTTTCTTAGCCAGGTCTTTATCCGGAGGAAAAATCTCATCGAAAATAAACTAAAAAATATTATACCTCCAATCCTTGGGTTGAATGACAAATATGCTTATACCTTTTTTATTCTCTTTACCTTTTTCTTGGCCTGCTTGTATTGATGGACACTATAACATCAGAATCCACGGTTAAGATTTAGAATAAACTATGATTGCTAAAGATTCTGCCACAGTATTCTGTGATCTAGAGATGTGTTCATAGTGGATACTCTTGAAGTTTGCAGCAAGTTCTCTCAACAAAAGAAAATATTTTATCCGTTGTTCTTTCTTTGCCTCAGATTTCCCATGAGTATGATGAATAAGTAGTTGGGAGTCACTCATCGATCAGATTCTTTTGGCCCCACGTATAAGGGCTAGCTTGAGACCAGCTATAGCTATTTCGTATTCAGATTCATTGTTAAAGGCTATGAAACCGAAACATATAGCTTGGTACATAGTATGAGCTTGGAAGTATGGTCTCATTTTTCTTTCCAAAATTACCAAAGACAAGGCCAACTTTTCTAACTTCAAATATATTTTTTAAGCATCCAACAGAATTTTGCTAATATAATAAACTGACGAGGGTAATTATCCACTTCTCTTACTAGCACAAAACTTACGGCATATTCTTATACAAAAAAATATGTAAAGTTTTTTCCCCTGAACAGGTTTAAAGAGAGTCTTGGGTGAAGACAAATGCTTCTTAATTTCAAAAAAGGCTTGATCACACTGTGGAGACCAATTAAAATCTTTGGCATTCCTTTACACCTGGAAAAATAAAGCACATTTGTTTGATGATCTTGAAATAAACTTGTTCAACGCAACCAATTGTCCGGTTAATATTCGAACTTGTTTGGTGTTCCGAGGAGGATCCATGGATAATAGAGAATTAAGCTGATAGATCAAGTTGAACTCATTTTTCACTTATTACATAACCCAAGAACTTCCCAGACCGGATCCCAAAGACACATTTTTCAAGGTTTAGCTTTAAATTTAAAGACTCTAAGTTAGAAAATGTTTCTTATAGATCGGTTATGTGCGCATCTTCTTTAAGGATTTTCATCATCATGTCATCTATATAAACTTCCATATTCCTGCCAATCTGGCTAGCAAAAGCTTTATTTACTAACCTTTGATAGGTGGCCCCATCATTTTTCAATTCGAACAACATCACTTTATAACAATGAATACCTCTGTCTATAATAAAAGTGATGTGATCTTGATCCTTCAGATCTACTTATATTTGGTTGTACCATAAAAATGAATCCGTGAAGGAAACAAACTTGTTCCATGAGGTCGAGTCCACCAAATGATCTATCTGATGGACAGGATAAAGATCTTTGGGAATGCTCTATTAAGATCGGTGAAGTCAATACACATGCGCTACTTTCCATTCTTTTTCTTAACCATGACAGGATTGGGCAGTCCATAATGGGTATCGAGATTCTTTGATGTGGCCCATTTTGGTCAAGCGATCAACGTCTTAAACAATTACATCGGTTTTTTCTTTAGAGAAAGACCTTGTTCTTTGTAGAACTCACCCAACATCAGGTCGTATGGACAATTTATGACAAATTACATCACCTGGAACTCCGGTAACATCATCATTGCACCATGCAAATACATGTAGATTATTCATTAAAAATATAATAACATGTGTTTCAAACTGGCGTAATCTTGGTACAGATTTTAACATTTTTGCCCTCAGCTAAGGAATGAAATTCAACTTCTTCTATAGGTATTAAGACACTGGGAGCCTTCCTGGGATAATCAATTTCATTCTCATTGGTGGAAGGCTCCAATAGCTGCTAATCTTTGTTAATCCTGACTGCCTCCATAGACTTAGAGTCAAAAGCTATTGCATAGCATCCCCTAGCTACTTTCTGACTGCTCCAGACAACACATGCTTGTCCCTAGACGACATATTTTAAACATTGATGTATAGTATAGTTATTTTCCCAGCAATACTTCTTCCTCGAATTCTCCAATCATATCCGTCGAACTCCTTGTGAAGCCCACAATTGCTATGTTCGAACGTTATATGACCGAAGGGTTTCTCATCTGCTTGTAAAAGATTAAAATTAAGATGTTTTCCAAACTACCTGTTTCAATCAGGATTCGACGTATATCATTCCCTCTTATCGATGCTTCTATCACTACGACGTCTTCATGAGGTCCTGCAATGTCTCTTATGTCATCTTTATTGAAAAATATAAAAGGAGCTAGAGTTTGGTACATGTGTGTGGATATTTTTCCATCCAAGTAGGTGGTCAAAATGTTGGCATGCATCTTCCTTGAAGAACTAGAAGGTGCAAACACAGTGCCCCCCTCACAAAAAAATGTTAAAAATTCAAAATACTTGATCAAACTAGAGATAGTAGTAGTCTTGTATGTTATTACCCCCACTCGATTCTGACTTAAGTCTGAATCAAGGTACTCAGAGTCCACATCAAACCTTTCGGTAACTATCATAGTATCTTTTTGTCTAGACGTTCCAGGATCGCTTGAAGGAGTAGTTCAGGAAGTGTTGACATTGGATTGTGCATTATTCGTTCTACTCCCCCTTGCAATAAGAGTGTGACCCTTTATATTTATAGTGACATAAATGGGCTTTTAAGCTTCATTGACCCATTAATACATAGATTCCTTTATAAGAATTATATTTATTCTTATAACGTATAAAGTCTAATATCAGTCCAAGGCTAAAAATTTGGGCTAACAAATATTTTTCTTATTAGTAGCCTCATATTCAAGTCAAACTCGTCGATGTAGAAATATTAGTAGCCCCTATTAAGGTTTGAAGATGTTAGTATGGTAGTTCACTCTTAGAGTGGGTGTTTTGGAGACTCTCTTGATGGTTGAAGTAGTTTTTTTAAGTATTAACTTTTCTCCATAGTGGATGCCTCAAAGTTCTTTGCCTAGATAAATTTGAAAAGATTTTAAAGCCTGGTTTTCACATATTCCAAATCTAGATATGCGTACGTGTTAGGGACAAGTTTTACTTATATCCTTGCGGCGCATGCGTAGAGCGCCCTCGACAATTTATCTTCCAAAAGGCTTATCATGGTTGCTTCCTAAGAAAAGATGTGAACTTTGGTTATGTGTATAACTTCATGATTCTCAGAGAAGTTATAATTATTTTACAACCATAATTATTACAACCATAATTATTATTTATTACATTAGTCCCCCTTAATGTTACACATTTGTTGGGTTTCTTTTACAAGACTTTTATAAAGCCAATTTACCTCTTTTATTTAACCAATTTGACTATTGTTCCAAATAATTATTTGTTTTATCAAGTAGTCCCTCAGTCCTTATGAAGATATTCGAGTAAGGACTAAAGTAAGGAACACGCCTCAGAGATGTTCAACCTCATTTCCCTATGTTTCTCATCGGATCAATGACATCATTAACCAAATTGTTGAGCTCAAGATCATGTATTGCATATTTTTCTTTAAATCCGCATTTTACAACAATTTCCAAAAATATGACGCATGCTCTACTCCAAGTCCACATGTCACTCGGTTTCTAACACAGGCGTGCATGTCTTCCAATATTAATTTTCAATGATTACTGATGAACTCAGATAATTTCTTAGGGTAGCTCAGAAGTGGAAATGTTCTTAGGAGAATGTCTGTCTAAGAAATGTTCGTATCAGATGCTTTTAATAAGAGAATCAGTGTTTTGTAGAGAGAGAAAGAGAAAAAAAAGAATAATTGTAGCAATAATTGACTAATCATTGGCTCTTTTCCCAAAAAATAAATGTGATTTATATAGTACAAAATAAATAGTAAAATTACACGATTACAACTGCAGAAATGGATTTCTAACCCCACTCTTCTACTCTTTATAAACAAGTTCTAAGGGTATATCATTTAACCCCTTTAACTCTTATGTTTGCTTTACTTTAGTCATTGACCACTAAATACATGAATTTATTTGTTGTATTTAATATAATAAACCTTGTTATTATCTGTATTTTTCATCCCTTATCAGTAGCCCCTCAGTCCTTGTGAAGATATCTGAATGAGGATTGACTAATGGATGCCATTATTCCTTCCATTTAAGCCTCCTCATAATTATTTGTATGATCTTCAGCACCTCTCCCAGGATCGGACAACTTCACCACTGGTGTTCCATAATTAAATTGCTTTATTGATATCCCTTGGATTACGTTGTATGAGACTTGTTCGAATTTATGACCTCACCCTTAGTCATGATGACCTCACCTAAACCATCATTTCTTTTAACTTCGAGTGTTTTTCCTAGCTGTTATGGTGTCAAAAATAACTTAGACAATGAAGTCACTTCTGGCCATGTGTCGCGTATCTACCATTGCATGCCAGCCGCTATTTGAAGCGGTTTGTAAGAAAGGTGATGTGTCAAAGATTTATTTGCAATTAACCTTTCAAATTCTGCCCTTCAATACCCACAACTTTTACTATAAATATTCATCTTCTTCTCTAGTTCTAAGTTTACAATATTTGAGTAGAGAACGTATGTTCTAGAGAGATAAAGGGTTAGCTCTCAACCCAAATTCTTTTCATTTCTTTCATGGTTGAAGAGTTTATCAATCTCGAAAAATAAAAACTTTGGAGGTGGTTCAATATCTCAAACCAAGCTGCTACTCGTAGAAATTCTTGTGGTAGATGATACCCAACACTTTTATACATTTTTGAGACAAACTTTCGTGATAACTGGTCCCCTATCCGGGAATATCTTTCTCTTATTGCTCAGCCCCCCGGTCAAGCTTGTTCAAGGAATAACAAGGTTATCCCTTCTTCATCTAAACCCACTCAAAAACCTTCTCAATTCCTAACGATGGTGATGAAAAAGAAAATCTTGTTGGAGTAAATAAAGGAGAGCATGTTAAGAGGAAGAGATCCCCATATCCGCCTAATAGTCTATCCGGGTTAAAATTTCCTCTTCTAGCTGCAACCCCTCAGGTAACTCCTCAAGGGTCCCTTCAAACGGCTCCCGAGGTTAGACCCCAAAAATCTTCTACAAGGAATGTTCGCCTGGAGCAGGTTTTGAAATCCATTCCTAAAATCCAAGAGAAAACTTTGATTGACGAGTCTGACAGTGATCATGAAAAGAATGATTTGGTTGTGGTTGAGGCCCAACCCTTACAAGTTGTTCCCGCAGTGACTCCTGCCTCCGGAACATCTATTCCAGGTCAAGTTATATATTCTCCTTCCACGGAAATTATGACCGACCCCCTTCTTCGGCGAGGAGGGACTTCATCGTTGAAGAAGGACAAGAAAAGAAGGAACGTGCCACGGACCTGCCCTCGGTGGTAATCTTCGCGGAATTGAAACCAAGCATCTACTTGCCCTTTACAAAGTGAAGTACAAATATTTCCACCCGACCGAGAAGGTGAAACTTAAAGACCGATGGGGGATCCTCGGAAATATTACCATTCGGTTTCCCATCGTTGGAGAGACTCTATTGTCCGTTCGTAATCATGAATTGAGTTTTTACACCAATCAAAAAATGGAAGCAACAATTTATTTTTATCTCTGGGCTATGGGAAACCGACTTTCAAGATTCCGTCGACCTTCCCCATTGGTTAACTTTAAAGTGGTTTGGGAAAGGTAAATATCCTCATATGTTATTCTATTTTACTTATTAAAATTGGTTAATTTAAGGTATTTATTTTAAACAACTATGAAGGGAATTGCCAAACCTTTTAAAAGTTATGCAAAATCTGCAAAGAAAATATTCGATAAGCTAAGTATTTGGACGGGTGAACACTGGAACCATAAATTTCATCAGAGTTTCCTGCCAATAAACTTGGTAAGAAGCAATCTTTGGAGACACGATCCTGATCTATAAAAAAATCCATGTCGGAACTCATGGTGCCCCCCGCCCTGAATGATAATATTCTCAAACGCATAGAAAGCTTGGACAATACGGTTTTCCTTCCCATACTGGCTCAGGCTCCCAATCATCAAGATGCAGAAAAAACCGATGAGGAGGATGAACAGACCAATGAGGAAGCAGACTCGGAGAATGATGTCCCTGAAGAGCAAATGATTGGAATCCAAAGAGACCAACATAATGAAACTCAAGAAGAAAGGCCAACAGAAGTTTAACAAGGAAGACCAAGTTGATATCCACGTAAGCCCCTCGGCTAGTGTCCGGGAAGAAAACCAGAAGGATGCTGATAATGAAACTTCCGTTGAACTGAGACCAGCTAGGAGAGCACGGGCTGTAAGGCCGAGGAGGCTCACTGCTGAGGGGAAACAAAATAAAGTAGTTGACAGTGAAGGGGAAAGTGACAACACGACTTGTCCAAGTTTCCCCCGTAAATAAAGTTGTTATAGTCGATTCGGATTCTGTGGGAGAATTTTCCCTTTAGAAGAAACAGCCTGCTGGTCAAGAAGAAATCCCTGAGGAAGGTGAATATATCTCCCTTGCCTAAGCTTACTTTGACATTTATGAAAACGGATTTAATAGTGGGCACTTATCTGAAGATCTGGATATGAATTTGTTCAAGTTGGTGAGCCTCTGTGTCAGAATTTTTCACTTCTTTGATTGTCCGAAGTGGTGCCATAGTAATCAAAACGTTTAGCTATACCAGGTCAAATTTTATCACTCATTCACTGACTATGTACCCAAGAAATATTCTGGACCACACCTCAAATGTAAACTTCTCTGGATTTAGTTTCAAGTTTATCTTCTTTAACTTGGCAAATGCTTCTTCCGAATCTGTAAAGTGGATATCATCCTTTTTGCTTTTCACTAGCATATCATCAATATACACTTCAACAATCCATCAAATTTTAGCCTCAAAAGTTCTATTTACTAAACGTTGGTAAATAGCCCTAACATTTTTCAACCCAAAAGGCATAACCTTACAACAATGGAGGCCTCCTCCAGTAATGAACGAAGTGCTCTCTCGATCATTTGGATCCATCTTGATCTGATTGTGCCCAGCGTATGCATCCGTGAAAGAAAGCGATCTATTTCCTAAAGTGGAATCCCCTAACTGATACATTCGAGGAACCAAGAAAGAATATTTTGGTCACGTTTTATTCAACTCAGTAAAATCCACGCACATTCTCCATTTACCAATTTTATTTTTCACTAAGAATGATTGGCAGTCCACATAGATTACTGGGATTCTCGTGTGTGCCCAACTTTAGATAACCGATCTACTTCGTCCATAATGGCCTCAGATTTTTCTTGAGAAAAAAATATTATTTTTTGAATGATTGGGCGTAAATTACTTCAAATTTCCAATCTATGGCAGATGATCTCCGTAGGCAACCTAGTTACATCTTCGGAACACCATGCAAACATGTGCAATCTTGCTAATAAGAACTAAATTAATCTATCCCTCACCTCCAGAGATAACCTTTGTACCAATTTTTAAAATCTTCCCATTCGAAAAAATGTAGTCCTCAAAAATTTCGTCTGGAACTAGAAATTTGAGGGTCTCCCTAGGATCCTCAACAAGAGCAGACCTCCAAGGAAGACCTCACTAATTGATATGCCTTCTTCGACTCGCCCCATTTAATTTTCTTTGGGGCCAATGTCATTCGATTATATTCTCTTGCCATTTTGTGGCTAGTCCTGATCGTTCCACATTGTTTCCCACAATATATTTCAAACATTGATGAATAGTTAAAGCCAATGCATGCATCCTACACAACTAATATATTTCATTGTAGGTACCTATTTTCTAAACGGTACGCGACCCAACTCCACAGTAGCTTCAAATTCCCCAACCACTTCAGTAGTCACCCCAATAAACCCTACAATAGTTTGATTTGACCGAAGAATAACCAAGGGATTTTCTATTTTCTCATAATTTGATATGAACATAATTATGGTAAAATACCTAGATCCATCAAATTTCTTCGTATATCATCCCCGACAATTCTAGCCACAATTACCACAACATCTTCATGCGAGTCTTCCACTTCCCTCATATCATCATCTTCGAAACACAACAATGAAGATGGACTCCTATATAAATTTGGCGAAACACCCACTTCTACTTCTAATTAAGTTGTTAAGTTCACAATATGCCTTTTCAGAGAATAACTTGACGTTCTTGAAACAGTATCACCTCCAAAAATTGTTAGTGATTCAAATAAAGTACATAATTCACTAATATTTCCATTTACAACAGTCTCCTCTACTAACATGATCTTATTCATGCCTGATTTTGGATCTAAATACTCCGAAGAGACATCAAAAGAGTCGATAGATTCCAAAATCATCAAAGTATTTTCTTGCTTCAAACTGTAAAAGAATTTTTCTTAACAAATGTTGTCAACTTGCCATTCTCGATCAACACCTGTATTTATTTCCCCAATGCCACACAATCTGTTGTATCATGCCTAATATCCTCATGGTATTTGCAGTACTTATTGGTTGTACTTTCCCTAGGAGTCTGTATAGGGGCCAATTTGCAGAAACTGTATGTGACTTTGAGCCCTGTAAAAAATTGTTGCTACACACTCTGTCAATTAAACAAAATGAGGTGGTCAAACCCATTTGTTTGACACTGGCCTGACACGTTTTTGCATATTTTCCACTTATAAATTCACCCTCGGTACTGAAGATAACTTGGTCGGAGCTCTTGGTTGGACAGTTGTGGTTGTATGATAAGTAAATGGAATTTGTGTTGGTCGATTACATGTTACCATCAGAGATTGTTAGAACTAATATTTTTCAGTTTGCGCCATATACATCATTTCCGATGCATGTATCTCTTCTACCAAAATTATCTTCTTAACTTAATCTTACATTGCCTCAAACGTCATAGCCTTCTTTTTTTAAATATTATCTTTCAAAATACCGGAGAGGAGTTCCATTCGAAAAGATGTTAAAGCCACCTGATCTTCGCAACCCTCCATATCGGTCTTAGTTCTGATAAAATGATTAGTATAATCCTTCAAACTCTCCCCCACTTTCTGTCTACAGTAAATTATCGTATCAGGATTCGCTCGGAACTTCTTACTCCCCATAAAGTGTTGGCGGAAGATTCTCCAAAATATGTCAAAATTCTTAATACAACCTTGAGGCATACAGTTATAACAATTCGAAGCAGCGCCCTTAAATGTGTAGAAAACAACCATGCACAATAATTTATCATCATCACCATCATAATTAATCATAAAATTCTTGAACCACTTAATATAAATATCTGGATCTTGTGTCCCTCGAACTTCTCTAACTTTGAGATGTTGAAGCCTTCTGGCATATGTCCATATAGGATTTCCGCAGACAGAGAAGACGACCTCCAATTTTGTCATGTCTTATACGTACTGCCCCTAGGATCTTCGTCCATAACAGTGTACATACCTTCTTTGGACGGGTATGTGAACTGGTTACATATACGATATTCGAAATTAGGACTTCCCAAATGAATTTATACATGAGTTGCAACTTTATATCTCTTAGCCATATCGACAACCTTATCTCGCTTCTCGGACCCAAGTCCTCTTTTTTCTTGATCGTTTATTCCTCTCTTCGAATCTCTATTCTGATAGGATGTCCGATGTCCATATTCATTTTCAAATCATTTCTCCTATAACGTTTTCCATATCGGTTATGCCATTCTGGAGAGGAAGACTTATCTGAGTCATACATGGAATAGTCACTAGACTCAGTGGACTCCTATCGGCTTCTGGGTTTATTTTTATTTTTGAAGAATAACGGCTTTGTCTCCAACGCCACTCATGCCCATCGTTGGTCTGATGAACATCCTCTAATTTATCTTTCTCAATTATTTTCTCCCTTTGAACCTCCAACCCGAGCCTTATCAAACTCAAAGCTGCATCCTTTTTTGCGTTCAACCTTTCCGTATTTTCCAAAAGTTCTTTCCTCCAAGCTACTAATGCAAACTCCTTAAGTAGCTCGTTGGCATATTGATCATCATCGTGTTGTTCCTTCATGGTCTACTCTCTGACAAGGCGATCTTCAGACGAGTTTCCAATTAAAAGATCATCAGTACTAACATTAGGCTCTCATACAATTCATATATCCATTTCTCTCAAAATATTCGTCAATTCCATAGTTGTTGTGGTAGAAATATTTCAGGTTCCAATCGTTCCCACAGACAGCACCACAAGAAAACTAGAGAGAGAAATTGAAAAAAGTAGGAATAAAGTAATGATTGATCCCTTTCCTCAAAAGGGAATGTTGCTTTATCTAGTACAAGGGAGAGGCCCGTAAATTACATGATTACCCATTTTATGGTCACCTCACCCACTATTTTACTAATCTCAACCATAATTATTAGTTATTACATTAGTCCTCATCAATGTTACACCTTTTTAAGGTTTATTTTACAAGACTTTTATAAATCCAAATTACCTCCCCTTTTAAACCAATTTGACTATTGTTCCAAATAATTATTTCCCTTATCAGTTTTGACTTCATGATGTTCGCGTGATGATCGACGTCGGACAGATGTCAGCGTAATTATGGTATTTTTTACCATAAATAAAAGGTCCCACATGGTGCCATAATGATCCACTACCTTGTTTCTTCTTAGTGAGAGAAAGTTTCAATATATATATATATATAGAGAGAAAAAAAAAAGGATTTTCCGTCTCCGACTATCAATGTCTTTCAGCCACACTTGTCTTGCTCAGAATATCTTCACATGTTTGGATCTACCGTTTCTAGAGTTGCATTCAAATTCGGTTACTCAAAAAAAACTTCAGGATATTCCAGTCATGGATTCCTTCGATAAGGCTACTACTTCGAAAGCGGTTAAAGAGTACTTCCGACAACCAAGGTCCAAAATCTCTAAAGAGCCCCCTCAAGCCGAGTAGTCGGCCTTGAATTTTGAAATCTGGTTTCCTCATCATGCCTTCCTCGAAATAATTGTTTATAGGTACCTTGACCCCAGCGAACTTCGTAGGATGAGGGCTCGATAATACATTCTATACATTTTTAAGCTTCGACTACCAATTAAAGGAAAAAACCTTTCTCCACGAGGCCTGACAAGTAGGTCTTCTTCATCCATATTTTATATTGGGAATTCTGGTTCTATTTCTACCCCCGAATCAGGGAGTTCTTTGGTGCACTCATATCCTATCCTAGCTATGCTAGTCTGAACACTTGGAGGATCATGATCTCTTTTATAATTGTCTCAGTGTCGAAGATTTTTCATTTACGCTGAACTAGCTATTTATCAATTATACCATCTACAACCATTCTCAGTATCCTGATTACTATATCTTCATCCTCAAATAAATCAAGTTGGTGATTGATCTATCGGAAACTTATGAAGAGTGAAATAGGAAGTTTGTCATTGTTCGATGAGCGTAGGAAATTTGGATTCATATAAGTTCAAAAAATGTAAGCTTTTTCAGCAATTCGTGGAGCAACAAGCGTATGTAACCTATTCTCGCACCCAGACATCTATTCGCGGTGTCTCTTTCTATTTTTTCCAAATACTCATTTTTCTATTTATGTTGTTTTCTTGTTGAATACATGAAGTTGTTCAACACCGGCACCAAACCGGATAAAGGGAAACTCTTGAAATTGAGTGACTGGGCTAGGAATACATACGATGACAAATTTCACAAGTGATTTACCGTTGACAACCTATTGGTTCTAATTTTTTCCACCTTCTTGATGAAAGCAAGGGCGTCAACAAGGGTAGACTTCTCGAAACTCAAATCGGACCTAGAGAAAACCCTCAAAACTGCATGTTCCAATCAAAGTTCAAACAAGTGATTTTCTCAAACAAAAAGATATGATCATTCAAAAAAGAAGACAAAGTATGATGAATATTTGAAGTCTTCTGATGGGTAAAAAAAGATGAGCTCATATGTCCTGCCAGAGGAGTCTTCTATTGGTGGTCTCCAATGTGTAAAGGTAGAGAAAACTGGTAAGAAAGGTTTCATGATCAATGCAAAAGTGTCTCATTGTTCCCATGAACCCTCAAAGAGCTTTGAAGCGAAAGGGAATGCGTCTCAAGACGCAGTTGAGTTTCAAGTCATGCCTAAGGTTTCCACCGGTATATAAATACCTTCACTCATACTCGGGCTGCCTCTAACCAGACTATTCTAACATGATGAGTTGGCACTTAAATTTACAGAACAAGGTAATCTCATTCCCATAAAATCCTTTTGTTGGGCTCGAGCCTTCTTAGCTTTTGAAAGACTTCTCTATATTTTTATCTCTCAAACAACATTTGGGTTATGGTACAAGAAATCCATGTTACAATCGGATTCACCAATAAGCCTATGAAACGTGTGATTGACGATAAATAATTTGAGAATGCAAGGTGTCATATTAAAAAATCAATGCTCGAATGTGGAAATGTAAAACTCTACAATGACATTCTCACCAACTAAACAGTTACCAACCTCAATGCCAAAGTCACCAAACTTGAAGAGAAATACAAAAAATTCAAAAAACATAATAAAGATGTACAAGACTATGTTAGGTTCATGGCGGACAAAATAGATAAGATCCGAGAAGAAATAGTTTTTTACTTCCATCGATGCTTCCCAAATCTCGGGCTATGGTTGTTTTAGGAACCTGTCTATGAATAAAAATACCCTACAGGGGTGTCATTGTAGTTTGACCAAATATTTGTATATAACCTCTAAAGAAGTCAGATAGAAGAAGTTGAGAGGGTAAGTAAGATTGACTTGAGTCTGAACCTCGAGAACCCTCCGAGTCTAGACAAATAGACCAATGGTGATTTCTCGACCACTTCTCGTGATACTGAAGTTAATCCCGCTGGAAACTAATCAAAAATATCTTGTCTCACTATCGAGATGCAGTTTAACTACGTTGTATTTTGACTATTTTTTGAACCAGCAAGAGTCCTTAATTCGGGCACGCATTTTTGGCATGTAACCCTTATCATTTGTAACACTATTGTATATATTTAGTTATGAAATGAACAAGAACTTCAATTAGGACATGCACACTTTCATTTTATGCTTCGATATTCGTTGGTACTTTAGTTTTTCTAGGCAATAAGAGAAATTTGGTTTTATCTGAAACCCTCTTTCTCAGAACTCAAAAAGATCTATATGTTGTGGGAAATCTTCTAGCAATGAGGGAAGTTCAGTTTTGCTCAAACCCCTAAGTTTGGATCTCGAAATAGACCCATATTTTATAAGAATTTTTCTGGTGATGAGGGGAGTTCGGTTTTACCCAAACCCCTAAGATCATAGCTCAAAATAGACCTATATGTCGTGAGAACATTTCTTTCTATGAGAGGAGTTTAGTTTTACCCGAACCCTTGCTCAAAATACACCCATATGTTGTGGGATTCACGCAATGAGGGGAGTTCGGTTTTACCTAAACCCCTGAGTTTTTTTACTTGTGGCTTCTTGCGAGAAATGAATTTTTCATTGCATTTCAAAGTTAATGAATTGAATAAAGAGATAACAAAACTTCTAACATAAAATATTGTTCAACATAACTGGGTGGATGATGTCTTAAAACACAGTTCACAAAACATGAACTAATTACCATAGCGATCCAAAGAATATAAGTTCAAATGATAACAAGAACATAAAAAAACAAATAATCACTTTTCATTACCATGAGAACCATGAATATTGGTTTTTTAGAGTCGTGAACGTGGAAATATCTCAAATCAACTACCAAATTATCTGAAACCCAACTTCTATAATCTCTCAAACCATGTTATTCTTCTAAAATGTTCTTTAACAATCTTCGAGAAAAATTTATATTCGTTCTACTCAATTTTTCTTGGTGGCGGAGGATCATTCATGATTATAAGTTTTTGGTATATTACTTTCATTCTTTTAATTTTGTTACTATTTGATTTATTTATTTTTTTATTAGTTTTTTTTATTATTTTAAATTTTTAAATGACATCAAACAGAAAGCGACAAAATGGTCGACCATTGGCTTATACATACTTACATTCTTTTGATTATAATAATTAATATATGCATGATCCTTAAGATATTGATCTAGGAAATCCAACCTTCGAACAAATTATTCACATACTAGCGGTATCGATTGTAGCTGTGGTTAGAAGTCTACGAATATAATATCTTGGGTATGGGATCAATTTCTTGTAAAACATGAAAATGATATAGATCTGTTTAAACATTATGGAAAATAATATAATTTTAAGGATTAAAAAACAAACAACAACATCAAGGGTATGATGAGACACTTAGAGAAGGAACACATAATTAAATATATTTCTAAAATTCTTAAAGAAAGAAATCAAACCATAGATTTGAATATTAGTAATGCATTTATTTTCAATGAGAATACATATAAGGATGAAACCATGATATTTGTGGTTGGTAGTGCATTTGGTTTTACCGTGTCATGAAGATACAAGATATATAAAATATTTGAAAAGCTAAAAGAATCATTAGGGATATAATATTAAATTTTCCATAAATAATTTAATTTGACTAATTATATAACAAAATTTTGTGAATTTAACGTTATATGTCTTACTTTACATTGGACTGATCCTGATTAGATACTTCAAAGAAGAATAATATATTTTTGTGTCGTTGCCAAGCAAACTGCTGCTATAATTAGAGAAAGTATTTTAGAATGTATGCAGGATTTTAAAGTTACAAATAAACTTTATGTCAATTTCTTTTGATAATGTATATGCGAACGATGCAACTATTAAAATAGTTAAAATTGATTGTAAACCGTATTTTCATAAAATATTTCACAATGGATATTTTTGTCGTATAATTCAATTGGTTGCAAAAAATAAAATAAGTGTGATATTTATTGATTTTATTGAGCCTATTAAAAATATGGTCCTACCATGCTCGACCTCGAATCTTATACGAGATTTTAAAAATATTATTTTAAGATGTCGAATCTAGATGGAACTCTACATATGATCATCTTGCATGTGCTTATAAGTATAATGAATAAATTAATAAGCTTTATAATAGATATAATACTATTTATCGTCTTAATGAATTACATTGGCTACATTGTGTTGCATTGTTACGTTTTTTGAAGTCATTTAAAATGCTACTAAATTTTTATATACACAATGTACTTCTAATATTCATTTGGACCTTCTTAGTATCACTAATCTTATCATCCATATAGACATATATACAGATCATAATGTATGTCGCAAAATAGTTCCTCGTATCTAAGCAAAATGTGAAAAGTGTTTCCATCCCATCCAACACACGTATACTTTTGAGTGTATTTTTATCCTTTTAAAAAACATGATGGACGAGTTATCAATTTAGTTTGGCTATTTTATGAAAGTATCAGACTTGCAAATGGACCATAGGATCACAACGCATATATTCAAGAAATTGACTTTGATTTATATATATATATATATATATGTGTGTGTGTGTGTGTGTGTGTGTGTGTGTGTGTGTGTGTGTGTGTGTGTGTGTGTGTGTGTGTGTGTGTGTGTGTGTGTGTGTGTGTGTGTGTGTGTGTGCGCGCGGGCGCGCGCGCTGATAAACACGAAAGAAATAAGTATACTAGATCTTCAAATTTAACGGGTAAAGGGAGCAAAAAATCACGGTAACGAAGTCAAACTACACTGCTAAGTGGAACGATAACAATAACAACTCCTCAAGTTGTTAATAAAGTGACTACATATTTGAACACTGTGTATGATTTAACAAAGTATGATGAAACAAACCCTCTTGATATTTTAAGATGGTGAAAATCCAAAGAAGACCAACTTCTGATTCTTTCCATGTTGCCAGTGAGGTTCTTTTTATACCTATTTATATTGTGTCAAGTGAAATTGCATTTAGTTATGCCAGATTTTAATACAAAATTAAATGAACAAGAGTAACTAACGATGCATTTATAGTATGTGTTGCAGTAAATGACTAGTCTGCGACGACCTATATGCCATAAGACACATAATATAAAATATAAGAGAATCAAATGGACACATTCGATATATTTGATAATATTGAAGAATATATTTTGAATGAAGATGTTGATTGACGTGAAGATGAATAACCTTTTGAATGAAAAGACAAAAAACAATTCTGATTGAAAAAATTCGTAATATAAATTTATTAGTGAATTTGTAATAAGGTAGTTCAAATTGAGAAAACTTGTATGGATCCTACCTCGTAAGATTATAAATTATGAAAGACTTAAATCAATAAAATTTTATTTTTTATCATTCAAACTCATAATATAATAACCTGTCACAATTTTTTCACCACTTAAAATAAACAAACTATAACTATAATCAAACTAGAACAATTATTTTATCATTAATAATGATCAAAATATAACAACACTTGCAGTACTAATAATCAAATCATAATAATAATCAAAATATTAATAAAATTATATTTTATCTTATACTACTTCTAAATTATAATATACAAACTATATAATCAAACTATAAATTTTATAATAATTTTTTTATCAAACAATAATGATACATACTCTACGTATTATAAAAAAATAAATAAAAAGTTTAATTATTAATTAAATATTACAAACTTGACTCTTAAAAATTCACAACATTCTAAAGAATATAAAATAGAAATTATTATGGGTTTTGGATGAATACAAAAACTATCACATTTTTCACGTTTTCTATGACGGTACTGTTATTATGACAGAACATGATGTGATTATTGTCGTGTCGTACCGTGACGAGACTGGACGAGGAAAATATTTGTAATGTCCAGTCTCTCCTTGCCTTGATGATTCACCTTGCCTCACATGTCCATTCTTGTAAAAATAATGTTACTATAATACCATGACCAAGATGACGTGCATCCCGCCGTCTTATGTCCCTTTCTACTGACCATGGTAATGAAATATATTCTCAAGACAAATTAGGTTGATAATTTGTATAGTATCAAGTAGTTTATATCTTAATAAAACTTATTTTCAGATTGGAGACGTTTTAAAGAATTATTGATGGATGTGTATTTTACCAAACTATATGACTTGACTTAAATTAACATGGGATTTTGTGTGCACATTTGTTGTACCATATTGTTAGAAATTTAAATCTTTCGTGAGAAAACGAAAGGTCTAATAATTTAATTAAACGTGATGTATGATGTTTTCCATCACCATCATACACAACATCTCCGGCTAATTCATCCCTTGAAGCGTATCCTTTTATTATTTATGTTAGGGAAATTAACAATATCCAAAAAAATATTTGACCCATACGTAAAAAGACTCGCCAGATCAAAGCTTAACCACTCAGCCAAAGAAATAGCCAAAGTTGGTGAACACGAGTCGAAAGGTTGTTGAAGGTAATCAGATATTCGACTCTTACCTTATTTCTAGAATAAAGTTAACACAAAACAGAAAATAAATCAAGCACACGAAAAGAGATTTGACGTGGTTTGGATCATGAAGAAATCTTACATCTATGGGTAACATATAAAATATGAAATAAATCAAACACACGACAAGAGATTTAACGTGGTTTGGATCATGAAGAAATCTTCAAGGTTTCTCTATCTAAAAACACTCGCCGCTCTTCTCTATAATCTACGTTTCGTAACCTTCACCACCCGTTATACTTCTTATATTTATAAATTCAAAGAAATTCTTAATTCTTCAACATACGCTCCACATTATATCTCATTAATGGACGACTATAATAAATCTTCAGTCTTTCAAAACATGAAATGACAATTAAAAGACAATTCATAAGCATCAAATTTGAGGACATGTGATACAACTCAACCAAAAGATATCTCAAACAAATTTGAAATGACCTAAGACTTAGTTACAATCATTGGTGTGGTTTATTTTCGACTGAGGGTAATTTTGTCTAGAGTTTTGTGATGTTTCAAGGGTATTTAATGTTTGGATAGATTGTAGTGAGATATTTGAGCTGCCTAGTTGTATTAAATGTTCATTACCCTCATTAATGAAAGTGGTTGGGTATTTATACCATTAATTATGGGCCACATGGGCTTTCGGGTCAACTTATGAATTCGGGTCGAGTTCAATGACCCATTAATCTTTAAGCAAGTAAGTAATTAGCTTAGTCATGAAGTGATTTAGGTTTTAATATATTTAGTCCCGTTCGGATGGTTCAGTGGGGGGTTTTGTCCGAATTGCCCCAGTCTGGTTCCCTCGGTGAGTGGTGAGAAAATTCGGACTCATCAGTAGCCCCTTTTTTAGGTTATGTTCGAAGGCCTTTGACAAGACCTAAAAAATAGTTCAAGTGTACCCATAACTATGTCAGGACATTTCGAAATGTGTAACGACTTTATCCGGACTGATTGAAACCCTTGGAAGCTTAACAGTTTAGGCAGAGATAGTGGGACACGTGTCCTTCTCTGATTCGCCTCACCGGCCGTTTTTCTCCTAGAATGGCGCTTCCACTTACTTCTAAAAGTAATCTCTTAATTAATGTTGGTGACATCAGCGCCATCTTTAATCATTACACCTATCTTTTCGTATTCTCCTAGGTATCAAAGCATCATTTGTTCTTTTAGTATAAATTAGTCCATTTTTCACTGTTTTATCATCTTCATTATCTCTACTCTGTTAATCTTCAAAGCTTTTAACTCTTAAAAAACCCTTCTTTTGTTGTGATTTTATGTTCACATCAAGAAACGCCCTAGTAAAAGGTGGGTGGCTCAACTTGTCGGAGTCAGAAAAAACTCAAAACGTCGAACGAGAAAAGCGCATTGCTGCGGGCCTCCCTGTTTCTCCTGTTGACAAGTCTGATACACCAAGCTCGGAGCCTGATCGGGGTTCATCTTCTTCCAAAAGTTCTAAACCTAGAAGTTTATTCCAACCCAACCTTTCTCCAATCGCTTCAGGCTCATCGGTTCAAGAATCAGAGCCCGTTGTTGAACCAGAACAGGCGGTTACAAGCCTTAGAAAACCTTCCCCATTCATTGCTATGGGATCAGACAGTGATATTTCCCCAGAGAAGCTAGTAGATCGACGAAGGGTTCGTTTGGTGAAAGGGCAGGCTGCTACAACACAACTTAAACCTCCAAAATCCACTCCTTCTAAGTCCGGGGCTAAGAGTAAGACTACAGGGTCAGAAGCACCCATTAAAATTCCCAAGGACAAGCTGTCTGGTCCGGAGGTAACCAGTTCAAGTCTTCGGAAAGAGACCTCCGGATCTAAGCCCCAGCCGGACTCTAGACCACAAGAGGAGAAGAATGCTCAACAATCCGGAGGGCCTACTGAGCCAACCACTAGCTCTTCTTTCCCAAAAATAACTGGCAATCCTTCCATGGTAATGGAAGATGTAATGGAGGAAAGCATTGAAGAAGCCTCTTTTGAGACTGATGTCTCCGGGCATATTAGTAAAGTTACATACATTAAAGAAGAATTCATCATTTTGTATACATTTAAGAACTTTAATTTCCTCTGACATAGATATAACATGAATTAAGGTCTTGTAATAAACCCTCGAAAATGATAATAAGTTCTCTATTAATTGAATGTACAAAACATCAATTCACCTCTACAACTACTTTTAGTAAGTTAATAACAAAGCAAGTAAATAAGTAATAAAAATGGTCATATATAATCATAGCTAAGTGAAAATGGTTCAAAACCAAGTATAAGGTTAAAAAACCATAAGGTTACCCAATTGGCCATATTGGGTCATACTAATATGTTAAATTCACAAAAATGGTTAATAAACCAAGTCTAAGGTTAGAAAATTATAATGTTACACAACATGTTATACTAAACCATGACTAATATATCAAATTCGTGAAAACAGTTAATAAAGTAAGTTTAAGATTGAAGAACTATAAGATTACACAATTGGGAATACTGAACCCTAACTAATATATCAAATTTGGGAAGATGGTTCATAAATTAAACGTAAGGCTAAAAATCCATAAGGTTATGCAGTTGATCATATTGTGCCTTGACTTAGATGTAGAAGATATATATTGACCCCGCAACGAGAAAAAAAAAGTTGAGGATATAATACTAAGCAATAAGTAGACCAACCAAAAGTGATGAGGTAAGTAGTCAAACTGAATATTACCGAATGAAAATGGCCTGATATTTAACATTACGACCTTGATGATAGTTCAATTTGTCAACCTAAAAGATTTTCGACTTAGCTTGATGACCTAAGATATATTTAACTTGACGAGCTAAGATACATTCAACTTGATGATTTTGGAGATATTCAAACCTAATGACCTTGAATATATTTTTATATGATGGCATGAGAGATAGTCAAATTGACTTAATGACCTGAGATATATTAACCTGGAACTTAACGAGTATCCATGTTTTATCAACTCAAGTACGACCTTGAGACATGGAAAATGATAGATTTGAACGTGAAGGCACAAATAAAGAAGGACTTGAAGACTAAACTATATGGGCATTATACTCGATCATTTTTGTGTCCTTAAATTTCACTATATTCTAACTCAAAGATTAGAAGAAATCATGATGAAAATATATTATCCACGCAGTTATACGACAATATGGATATTTATGCAATTATATAATATAAAGCTATAACTATGTAATAAATTCTAATACACTTATTGATAAAGATATATTGAACTTTAATCCATGTAACCACTTATGATTTTATTTATATATATAACTTTTGACATTTTGGTTAATTTGGTCTAAATATTTTAATGTACCATCACTGATTTGATGCAAGCAATGATTAATCCAGATGAAGCTCATACCAAAACCTACACGCATTGTGAAATCCATCCATCGTTGATTTTGGATGTCTGTGCCTCAATTATACCCTTTTCCTGACCATAACCAGATCGTTATTTTGACATAATAATTCAGCCTTATTCAACATGTTATTATTAGATAGAAGAGATGCTAGATGAAAAGACAGTGAAAACAGTGGAGATGAGGCAAGTGCTAAACACATTAAAGAGAACTGGAGTGAATTGAAAAGACAGTGTAATTTTAATGGGTCATAAATTACACATTAAGGACTCTAATATTTTTCTCCTTTTAAGTGTTACAGTCTCTACAAAACCGAGTGTTAGGGTTTTTTTGTGTATTCACCAAAAATGGTAGAGTCACTGTGTTCTTCCAATAAAATTGATCTGCAGCAGATCCGGAGACGTAGGCACAATTTGCCGAACTCCGTTAACAATTGTGTGTTTGATTTCATTTTTGTTTTGTGTTTTTCCTTTTCTTTTGATCTGATTTGACAGAAAATTAGCATATTTCCCTTACAACTGGTATCAGAGCCAGACTGGTAGCGATCCAAAGGAAATCAGATTTGAGTGGGAGCAATGGCTACAGACGAAGGAAAGGTCAGACTCGAAAAAATCGATGGTGTAGATTTTGGGTTCTGGAAGATGCAGATTGAAGATTATCTGTACCATAAAAAGCTTTATCAACCTCTCTCAGAAAATAAACGAGAGGGTATGAAAGATGAAGAATGGACCCTTCTTGATAGACAAGCTCTTGGAGTCATCCGATTGACGTTATCCCGCAATGTTGCTTTTAACATCATAAAGGAAATAACCACGGTGGGTCTTATGAAGGCTCTCTCCAGTATGTATGAGAAGCCATCAACGTCTAACAAAGTTCACTTGATGAGGCGTTTATTCAATTTGCGAATGATGGAAGGCGCTTTGGTAGCCTAACACCTCAATGAACTCAATACAATCACAACTCAGTTGAATTCAGTTGAAATTTATTTTGATGAAGAAATACGAGCATTGATACTGTTGTCTTCACTACCATATAGTTGGAATGCTACTGTCACTGTGGTGAGTAGCTCCTCAGGAAGCAATAAGTTGAAATTTAATGATGTTCGTGACCTAGTTCTCAGTGAGAGATTCGAATGAGAGAATCAGGTGAGTCATCAATCTCCTCAGTCTTACATACAGAATCGAGAGGAAGAAATTCAACCAGAATCTGGTGAGCCATCAATCTCCTCAGTCTTACTACCGAGGCAAATCAAGAGACTGGAGGTCTAAGTCTAGGAATCCTAAAAATTCCCAGGGGTTGAGAAACATCGAGTGTTGGAATTGTGGGAAGACCGGACACTTTAAATTTCAGTGCAAGAGAGAACCAAAGGACCATGAGAAGAAGACAGAGGCAAATATCACTTCAGAGGGAGACGATGCGTTAATATGCTCATTAGAAAGCAAGGAAGAGTCTTGGGTATTAGACTCTAGAGCATCGTTTCACGCGACTTCTAAGAAAGAATTCTTCGAGAGGTATATCCCTGGTAACCTTAGAAAAGTATATCTTGGTGATGATCAACCTTGTGATATTATTGGTAAAGGTACTGTGAAGATTAAGTTGAATGCGTCTGTATGGGAACTGAAAGATGTCAGACATATCCCC
This sequence comes from Limnanthes douglasii subsp. nivea, assembly GCA_036936605.1. NCBI lineage: Eukaryota > Viridiplantae > Streptophyta > Magnoliopsida > Brassicales > Limnanthaceae > Limnanthes > Limnanthes douglasii. The sequence goes on from JAUPFV010000002.1 coordinate 131,306,846, forward strand.
AGTCTGAGAAAGAACTTAATCTCAGTAGGGCAGTTGGCTAGCGAAGGCTATAATACGATCTTCCATGGTGACAATTGGAAAATTTCAAATGGAGCAATGAAGGTTTCTTGCGGAAAGAAGAGTGGTACTCCTTACAAGACAGCAGAGACGAGCTGTTCAATTACAATAGCAGCAGGAAACGAAAATCCAAATGTTTGGCACCAAAGGTTTGGTCATATGAGTGTGAAGGGTATGAAAATTATGTACTCGAATGGGAGGCTTCCAGGTCTAAATTCTGTCGATATAGACATGTGTGAAGATTGCATACTTGGAAAATAGAAAATTGTTAGTTTTCAGACGAGTGGTAGAACCCCAAAGAAAGAAAGGCTGGAGCTTGTTCCATCTGACATTTGGGGCCAACAACTGTTTCATCTATAAGAGGGAAACACTATTTCGTGACCTTTATCGATGATCATTCTCGAAAGGTATGGGTTTATTTTCTAAAGAATAAATATGAAGTGTTTGATGTTTTTAGGAGATGGAAATCTATGGTTGAGAATGAGACAGGTCTAAAGATTAAAAAGTTGAGAACTGATAATGGTGGTGAATATGAGGACACCGAATTCAAGAACTTTTGCTATGAGCAATGTATCAAGATGGAGAGAACTGTTCCAGGTACGCCTTGACACAATGGTATTGTCGAACGTATGAACATAACTTTAACAGAAAGAGCCATAAGCATTCGAATACAGTCGGGTCTACCGAGGCAGTTCTGGGCAGAAGCAATCAACACATCGGCTTACCTGGTTAACCGAGGCCCGTCGGTTCCCTTAGAACATCGCATACCCGAGGAGGTATGGAGTGGTAAGGATATAAAATTATCACATCTAAGAGTTTTTGGTTGTACATCATATGTTCATATAAGTGATCAAGGTAGGAACAAGCTTGATCCGAAATCAAAAAAATGTTTCCCGATCGGCTATGGCGAAGATGAGTTCGATTATCGTGTTTGGGATGAGGAGAACAGGAAGATGATACGAAGCAGAGATGTGATCTTCAATGAAACAGTGATGTACAAAGACAGGCATAAAACTGAAGCAAATGACTCAAAGTCGTATGAATCAGTATATGCAGATATCGAGGGAGTCCCAGATAGTCAAGAAATATAGCCGATCAGGTTAACCCCTCAACAATGAGAGTTCGTTGGCCATACCGATCGACAGCAATCCGATACCCTACAGCCGACCGAGGCAGTTCCTATTTTGTGAAGATCTTCCCGACCCCATGTACCCAATAGGAGATACTTGGACTATCTGTTACTTACCGATGGAGGGGAACCTGAATGCAATGATGAAGCTTGCCAGACCAGTGATGCTAGTAAGTGGGAGTTTGCTATGAAAAATGAGATGAAATCTTTAATCTCAAATGATACATGGGACCTAACTGAGTTACCAATGGGTAAGAAGGCACTTCATAACAAATGGATGTATCGGGTGAAAGATGAGCATGATGGCTCTAAGAGATACAAAGCCCGACTAGTTGTCAAAGGGTTCCAGCAAAATGAAGGAATTGATTACACCGATACTTTTGCTCCAGTTTTGAAGCTCAATACTATTAGATCAGTATTGAGTATTGTTGCCATTGAAGACCTTTATCTTGAATAGTTAGATGTTAAGACTGCATTTTTTCATAGGGATTTAGATGAGGAGATATACATGTATCAACCAGAATGTTTCTTAAAAAAGGTAAAGAAAACATGGTATGCAGATTTAAGAAAAGTTTGTATGGTTTAAAACAAGCTTCAAGACAGTTGTACACGAAATTTGACGGTTTTATGCACAAAGAGAGTTTTCAGAAGTGTAATGCGGACTACTGTTGCTATTTTAAAAGATGTAAGTCCAATTATATCATTTTGCTACTCTATGTTGATGATATGTTAGTAGCAGGTTCAAATATGGATGATATTAGAAGAATGAAGCTACAATTGTCAAAAGAATTTGACATGAAGGACTTGGGTCGGGGGAAGAAGATTTTTGGAATGCAAATCATAAGAGATAAGCATAGAAATGTTTTGCAGTTATCTTAGTCAGAGTACATCGATCGCGTTTTGAAGAGATTGAACATGTGTGATGCAAAGCCAGTTAGTACACCATTGGCAGGTCACTTTCGTTTATCCAAGGATCAAGCCTCTAAGACGGAGGAAGACTAGACATTGGGAAGCTGTCAAATAGTCATTGGGAAGCTGTCAAATAGACAGTTAGACTTGGTTGTACCCAGTTATGCAATGGTTTGTATGAGACTAGACATTAGTCATGCAGTGGGAGTTGTGAGTAGGTTTATGTCAAACCCAGGAAAATTCATTGGGAAGCTGTCAAATAGATTTTGAGGTATCCATTGGAAAACTGAAGTTGTGTTCAGCTTCAGTTGGTCTGCAAGAGTCATAACCCAGAAAGATCTGTTGCATAGATCAAGGTGTGAAGACATGTTGAAACCAGTCTTCAAGTGGGAGATTGTTATTTTGACATAATAATCCAGCCTTATTCAACATGTTATTATTGGATAGAAGAGATGCTAGATGAAAAGACAGTGAAAGACAGTGGAAGACAGTGAAGATGAGGCAAGTAATAAACACATTAAAGAGAACTGGAGTGAATTGAAAAGACAGTGTAATTTTAGTGGGTCATAAATTACATATTAAGGACTGTAATATTTTTTTCCCTTTTAAGTGTTACCCTCTCTACAAAACCGAGTGTTAACGTTTTTTTTGTGTATTCACCAAAAACGGCAGAGTCACTGTGTTCTTCTAACAAAATTGATCTGCAGCAGATCTGGAGACGTATGCACAATTTGCTGAACTCCGTTAACAATTATGTGGTTGATTTCACTTTTGTTTTGTGCTTTCCCTTTTCTTTTGATCTGATTTGACAGAAAATTAGCATATTTCCCTTACACAGTCTACACGTAACACATATCAGTCTGCTGTGGGAAAGCAAAGAATATATATCACCAATTACCAATTTTGAATGGATACGTTGGCATACGTGCTCTACTATCCTCAAAACCCCTTGTTACTACACGAGCTATGGAGCATCTCCATTTCAAGCAACTTCCAGCATGCATTAATGCTATTGTTGTCGTGCTATTCTGGGTACAACCAAGAAGATTCTGTCATCATGAATCAGTCATCAGTAGATCCTGGATTCTTTCGATCACTCATTTTCCGTTCATATCGGGATCTCGTCAAAGAGGATTTTGGTCGTCCAGACAGAACTTCTACCAAGGCCCATGAGCATGCAACATGGCTCTTATGATAAATTAGATGATGATGGTCTTGCACCTCCTGGAATAAGAGTTTCAGGTGAAGATGTAAACATTGGAAAAACAACTCCTATTGCTCAAGATGACGCTCAAGGACATTCTTCGCGCTATACAAGGCGGGATCATAGTATAAGCTTGCATCATAGTGAAACATGCATGGTGGATCAAGTATTATTGACAACCGATGCCGACGGTTTGAGGTTTGTGAAAGTGAGGGTGAGATCAATTAGGATACCTCAAATTGGAGACAAATTTGGTAGTCGACATGGTCAGAAAGGAACAGTTGGTATGACGTACACCCAAGAGGACATGCCATGGAAAATCTAAGGCATCACTCCGGATATCATCGTCAATCCACATGCTATTCCATCCCGTATGACTATTGGTCAGCTTATGGAGTGTATCATGGGAAAGGTTGCAGCTCACATGGGCAAAGAAGGGGATGCAACTCCTTTTACTGATGTTACTGTAGGTAACATTAGCAAAGCTCTTCATAAATGTGGGTTCCAAATGCGTGGATACGAGAGAATGTATAATGGTCATACTGGCATGCCCCTTACAGCAACAATTTTCCTTGGACCAAGATAAAACCAAAGATTGAAGCATATGATCCCGCCTTGTATAGCGCGGACGAGGCCCAGTCCGAATCCTCACAAGGCAGCCAGCCGAATGGCGATCCCGTGATGGTGGTCCTCATTTTGGAGAAATAGAACGGGATTGTATGATTGCATATTTTTTCTTTGCCTTTATCCTTCCTGGCAGCACCAGCATCACTAGTTTGTCCGGAGACTTCGGAATCAAACGGAGCCTCTTCGATAGAATCCTCCATTACATCTTCCATTAAACACGACCCGAAAGCCCATGTGGCCCAAATATAAGGGTATAAATACCCAACCACCAACATTAAATGAGGGTAATGAAAATTAAATACAACCACGCAGCTTAATTCTCCCTCTACATTCTACCCAAACATTAAATACTCACAAAACTCCACAAAACTCTAAACAGAAATTACAAACTTACCCTCAGACAAAAATAAACACACCAGATATAGCTTGGAGATTTTTCACTAGTGGAGTCATTGAGCTCTTACTTCTCACATCGGTAGATGACTTATGGAGCCAGTCTTCTCGAAACTGTTTGAGAAAGCTGTTAATGAACTCTTTTTAAGAGATTTCATGAGAGGAAACAGCAGGACATCAATTGTGTATGGATGGTGATTGTAGTGCATTGGGAAAAGAGAAAAAATAGAAATTTGTTTCGTGATGATTATTTTTAATATTGTAATTTTTATTTACCTTTTTTTGATAGAATAATCTTGCAAGATAATTTTTAATCCTTTGAAAAAATAATAATATACTTATATAAATTTTTAATAAAATAAAAAAATTTAATATTATAATTGCGAATAATTAATAACAATAATAATTTGAGATATTCGGTGAGATGTATCAAACATTGGATTTAGTAAAGTAGAGAGTAGACTAAGAGTATCGAGACAGAGGGACACATATGGTTTTGCCACATATAAGACGTGAGAATCCACAAATCAACAATGCCCTGCCAAGGAGGAGAGTACTGCACTTGTCACCTTGCTAGTTCCTTCATTCAGAGCTTAAAACTCAACCATTGGATACCACCCGGCCTCCATACTCTCTTTTCTAGATCTCCATTGTAGCAAAGAAGGAACAATGGGCGGAGTCCGGTAGCAAAGCTCGGTTTTAATTCAAAAAAAATACTCTCTTTTCTAGATCTAATGTAGCAAAGAAAAAGTTTGGCTACCATGAGACCATAATCCCCGTTCTGTTGAAATCCAATTACGGATCCAAGTGAATAACTGTCTAGATCGGCCATATTTTCTAAGCTTAGAATGAGAGACAAGCTCCACACACGTCTCAGCACGTTCCCTCTCCAAGCTTCACACCTCTTTCGAGGGTAAGGGCCCGGGGAATTTCCTGGGCCAGTCTACAGACCATAGCCCATTCACTTAATCCCATGGTAACTCAGAGGGTTAAGACCGCCTGTTCTATATATATGCTTCATAATTTTGTATCTAAATCGATATGGGATAACTTACTTACGCTGGCTTTCTTCCCCACTATGAAATCTCATAGCATTTATTCATTTGTAGAATCATTTGCAGTTGTTAAGATGCCTAGAGAACAATGGAAGAAAAAGTTTGCGGTTAACATGTACATATGTGTCTTTTGGGTGATATGCATGTGCCGCAATAACATTCTTTTTTCTAGGATATGGTATTTCCGAATCGGATAATTTTGTAAGTTTAATAGTGTTTTGGGGATAACGAAATAATAAGAACATATGGAAAATGAAAATAAAATTAAAAAATTAAAAAGGTTGGTTGTATTATATTTTCTCCAATTTCGAATATATGGAAGTTATAATTATATGAACAGTTTATTGGTTAAAAAGCTTAATTTTATAGTTTTTGATAAAAACATTTTTATAAAACAAAGTAACATTAGAATTGAAAACATGGTGGAAAGAACGCTCCAAGAACTGTTTTCTTGGCAGCCTTCCAATGCATAAACTTCATCTTCTATGATCTTCAACAACTAATCATGGTGAAATCTAGAAAGACAACTCATGGTTCTACACAGTCTTTGGCAATCCATGTCACCATCTCTTCACTGTCAAACTCTGTAGCTCACCCGAATCAGCCAAAGAATCAGCCATCAACATGTTGTATCCCCCAAGATACCTCAGACAACGATTTTCCTGCACTTATTCAAAGCAAAGACATAAGAAATAGTATTGCTGAAATTCCTCATCCTAATTCTGTTTCTATACCCACTCTCAAACATAATCCAACAAGATCCCTCGCTATCTCCTATTCTGCTACAGCCCCAACAATCTAAAACTTCAATGAAATCTTACGCTGATGCCACAAAACCAACAATTAAGGACTACATCCATGAACGTGTGAAAATCGAGGATAACGGCAACTCAATATCTGTTCACTTTATGGAGCAAGACAAGAGAATAATGGAATCCAGAGCAAAGACAACTCTTATTGGAAAATTTACAAAGGGTAGGCCTACCATGATAGAAATACAAAAATTCATTGGAACTTTGGGGTTCACTGGCCAAGTCAGCCTGGCATTTTGGGACATCAGACACTTAATGATAGAGTTCGACATCCATGATGATATCAAGAAATTATGGCGCAGAAATGTTTGGATTTTGGGCCAATATTCTATGCGAATCCTTAAATGGACTCCTTTTTTCAACCCCAAGAAAGAGTCCTATATCACCCCGGTGTGGGTCTCGTTCCCCAAGCTTCCAGCATTCATGTACAATATTGATACTATCAAGATTCTTGCAAAGGCTATAGGCAGCCCTCTTTCGGTATGGATACCCCATAAAAACCAAGCCATGTATAACTGTTGTAAGGCCTGGATAGAATTGGACGTATCCAAACCGTTAATCAATAAAGTCTGGATATGTTTTGGTCCAAAAGAAGGTTTCTGGCAGGATATTCAATACAAAGATTTGCCTAGCTATTGCCAAGGATGTTGCCATTTAGGTCATAGACATCAAGATTGTAGGAAATACCAGTCTTTCAAAGTTAAACAAGACAATATCCCACAAAAAGATCAAGACATTACAACTATTTCAGAAACCAGGATGATAACAGAGAAAAAGGATCATAAAATCAAGTCAACATTAGTTAAGAATTCTGGCCATAACAAAAAACATGGCCAAGATGGTATCACCCTGATTCAAGCCTCGGCTCAACAAGCCAACACAATTTTATCTACAGATACAAGGATGCAACATATCCCTAAACAATCAACTCTTTTGACCATCACAAAACATGATTTTATAACCACAAGCAACCAAGGGATTAATTTGCCCTTACATGTGATTAGAGAAGAAAATATTGATGAACCTCTTCACACCTTGTCAACTGGACTAATGCGGATAGTAAACGATGACCTTGGCTCACCTGAATCAGCTTCTGTCTCTCCTCAACTAAATTTCACGGGCAGTCTTGCTTCTTCACCTACAGAAACAAGAGAAGAAGGTAAAGTTTTAAAGCAAATGTTGAGCAAGCAAATGAAAAAGTTAAACACAAACCATTCAAAAGTCTTATCCCTACCAAAGCACTTCATCCCAAAGGAAGAGTTAGACCTAAAGTTGGCTCTACTCAAGGACACTAAAAATATTTTGCTGGAATGTCATTGGTATTGGGAAGTGGTCATTTCCTGAAAAAGCTTTAGCAAATCAAGTTATTTCAGAACTATCCAATGTTGTTGATAGCTCCATTAACCTCAAACCACCAAAAGGAATCAACACTTTCTCGGTGCAATCTAGATGCTAAGATGTCCATGAGGGTAGTATCGAAGGTTGGGGGACATATGGAAGTTCTGGAAGATACCCTAATTGCATTTGATCAAAACAAAAATTATCCCGCAACAACCATTCAAATTCAATCTGAATTTCAGCGTGAACGATTGAGGCAAACAAAAAAGTGATAATTTTGAAGAAGTTAAGGTGTAAAATCTGAAGCTAAAAAAATGAGAAGAGAAGTGAGTACTTGAACGTGGTTAATTAGAGACCTGTGAACCTGGATGTCATCCCCAGTCAGATGTGGTGCTAAAAAATAGCTTCCAGAATATGAGATTTAACACCGGAACAGTAGAAAAGAGGAGCAATGAAAGGGTTTCATACCTATTCATCGGCTACCTAAGATTTCGGCCAATTTTTGGGACAGAAGTGGATTTCAAATCTCAGTTTCTTTTATAGATCAAGCTGTTACCCAGTCAACTCGGAAAGGATCAAAGACTAACGCTTCCCTTAGCTGTCTCACCGGATTCAGCAAATGACCACCGCTGTATATTATGGCAATTCGATTGTGGCCTTCATCAATGACACCTTTAAGAGCTTATATTGCCGCTCTGTTCCTCTCGCCAATGATCACGAATTTCTCCTCTACATAAGCAGTTGTCTGCGTGAACCTTGCAAACAAAAACCCGCAATATGAATTCTCTAGTTCTTCTTGTTGGAAAATCGATGATGTAGGCATATGTGCTTCCCTCAAGCAAGGACCTTCTGGATGAAGATTTTGAACTTTAAAATTGTTTTAGAGCTTGCAGGGTTCAATTGTGAATCCCCTATGTATGCTTTTCTAGCTTTCGAGCGACACTCTATATGCCCCAGCTGTTTCAGCTCTTTAATTTTCTTAATAAAATTTCCTTTTACTAAAAAAGCTTAATTTTAGTAAAACATTCAATTCCGGCTGTGTTTCTTTTGATGAATTATTTATTATTATTATTATCATTTTTATTTTTTTATTTTTATTTTTTTTAGCAAAAGACAAAATCTATTACCAAATAAAGAAGTTTACAAAGAAAAGGCCCAAGATAAAGACCCGACAGAAAATAAAAGGCTCAAAACAATAAGCCAAAAATCAAAGCCTCAAATCGAACAGGCTAACCCTAAAGCCAGCTACACAGAAACCCTAAAACAAAACAATAAGCCATCGTCTTCTTCCTTTCGACCTGATCTTACACAGCTTCATAACCCAAACCAAACACACGACTCCAAACACCTTCAGATTCAAGTACACGTCTCCAAAACTCCATGAAAAATCAAAATCAAAGAGAAACCATCCAATCTTCACAGCAAACACCCAAAACAGACCCTCCGATTTGAAGACCAACAAAAGAGAATCGAGAAAGAACCCTAACCTAGGTCTATATACCCTACACCCAAACTCTCAAGAGTAATAATTGCTAACAGAGGGTTTGGGGTGTCGACATTAGTGAAGCAGCGAGTCGATTTTTTGAGCAGAGCCCATTTCGAGATCCAGTCAGCAGCAACATTTTGGGATCTCGAAATGTGGCGAAGCTGCATGGAGGAATGAAGAAGATTTCTAAATACAGAGGCAGTAGAATTTTCCAACGCGTTTCCAGAAGCTATGGAGCTAACAAGAGTGAGACAGTCCGTCTCAATGTCCACTGCTTTCCATCCATGAAGATTACATAGAAGAAGAGCTTCCATTAAAGCTCTGGTTTCAGCTTGCAGAGGGCTCAACTTCCCAAAGACGAAGCCTGCTCCATAAACAATGCCACCCCGGTGATTTCTTACCATCACACCACCAGAGGCTTCTCCCATGAGACCACAAGCACCGTCAATGTTCACTTTAAGTCTCCCATCGATTGGGGGACACCACTTTTGGTACACAGCTTTAGCATTTCCAATAGATAGGCAGCCAAGAGTAGCTCCTGCTTTAGATACACCAGACCATTGCTTTAGATACACCAGACCAGTGTTTAGCTATTAGGCAATTTTTTGAGTCGATACCAAGGATAACTCTATTAACACGATTAACAGCAGAATTAAAATTGTCAAAAGAATTATGAAATTTAGCATGATTTATGTTAGACCAGATCACCCAGATTATAATTTGAGGCACAATGTGAGTGATATGAATGTTACACTTAGAGAACCAGAACCAGTTATGTAAAATATGGCTTAGGGACATAAAATGGCTCACATGGATTCTAAAGAGCAGACTATAATAGTTCCATAGAGACCAAGCAAAGCTGCAACTGGTGAAGAGGTGGTTTTTGTCTTCACAGTTGCAGCAAAATTGACACTTAGAAACCACTACTAAATGCCTTTTAATTAAGATACTATCAATCGGAGCGTAGTTTTTAAGAATTTTCCAACAGAGAAATGAAATTTTAGAAGGGATAAACTTATGCCAGATTTTCTTAAAAATAGCTTGATTAGGATGAGCATACCTGATACTATTCCAAGTATCTTTAGTATTAAAACACTTGCCATTAGAAAATTTCCAGTGAATAACATCATCCTTATCATGATTGATAGTAATTTTAACAATATTCATTAATCTGTCATTAGAAATAAAACTAGCAAGAGTAGGCACATCCCAATGACCATTTTTCCAGAAAGAGCTGGCCTTAACAGGGAGGAGATAACTATTAGAATCTAAGTTATTAGCTATAGGAGGCATATCATGCCATGAGTCCCTCCAAAAGTTCACATCCCCCTGCCAAGACTCCAATAGACATTAAGATCAGCATGGTCCCTAATAGAACAAAGCCTTTTCCAAATGACCGAATCAGAAGCCTTACACTCAGCATGTAAAGGATGAGTGAAATTAAAATATGTTGAATACATTAAATATGCCCAAAGGGAGCCACCTTTCCTGAAAAGAAACCAAAGCTTAAAGGAGAATGTGAGCTAAATGTCAGACAGAAGTTTAACATTTAGCCCCCCCTCTCCAAAAGGCTTACATAAATTATTCCAAGCAGCCCAATGAATGGCATTTTCAGTATACTTAGCTCTCCATAAAAAATTATTAAAACAGAGCTCAAGTTTACTGATAATGCCATTAGGGATTAAGCAACTTTGCATCCAGAAATAAACAATGGGATAGAGAACATTCTTTATAAGGGACAATCGACCCCCAAAAGAAAGATTCTTCATATCCCATACCTGAATTTTATTATAAATTTTAGCAAGAAGAGGTAAATAGTGCTTCCCCTTATTGTTTGCAGATATCGTGATACCCAAGTAAGTGAATGGAGCCTGCTCAACATTAAAACCAGTAGAAGATCTGATCCTATCATGATTGGTAAGTGAACAATTTGTTGTAGTTATAATCTTTGTCTTTTCTTTATTGATCAGCTGGCATGACTCATGTTGATACTTGTTTAACAGGGCACTGATGCAATCAATCGAAGTTGGAGAGCTGTTGGAGAAGATGACAATGTCATCTGCAAAGGCTATACAATGTAAGATGAACTCAGATTTCAAATAGAATCTCAAGCTGCTATTATTTATATAAAGGTTAGATAGCCCTCTAAGTAAAGCTTCCTCAGCAAGAATGAAAAGACAAGGGGACAGTGGGTCACCCTGTCTTAAACCATTCTTCTGAGGGAAATAACCAACACAATCCCCATTAACCAAGATAGACACCATGACCTTAGAAATCAGACTATTAATAATAGCCAAAACATCACTAGAGAACCCAAAACACTTAAGAGTGTTAAGGACAAAGGCATGAGATAGTCTGTCAAATGCCTTTGTCATATCTAACTGAAGAATAATGTTGCCTTTAGAAGGCCTTCTCTTGATATTATGGAGCATTTCTTTGATAATCAGGACATTATCATGAATAACCCTGCCCTTAACAAAAACACTTTGGCCTTTAGAGATAAGATTAGGAAGGAAGGAAGCCAATCTCTGATTAATAAGACCAGAAATAAGCCTATTAAAGATTGTACAAAGACTTATCGGCCTGTAACCCTTCCAAGAGATGAGATTAGGAGACTTAGGAACTAAGCAGATCCCAGTGGCAAAAACACCACTGGGAATACTATAACCCTGGAGATAGGAATTAAGAGCCCTGCAAACATCAACACAAATAATATCCCAATAGAATTTAAGAAAGAAGCAATTAAACCCATCAGTGCCAGGGGCACTGTCATTCCTCATTCCCTTGATGACAGACCACACCTCCTTCTTGCTAGCAAACTTTAAGATAGACTCATTATCCTTATCACTGATTAGATTAGGAATATTACTAAGAATAGAATCCTGAGCATTCACAGAGTTGTTAGTATAACAATTATTAGAGAGAATCTGCTTAAAATAAGACACCGCAGACTTAGAGATATCATCATGATCAGTTAACCAGACACTATCATCTTTAATACCATAAATAGTATTCTTTTGTCTTTTCTTAGCAACATAGTTATGATACAGTTTAGTATTGCCATCATTGTCATTAAGCCACGAGTTGTAGCACTTTTGACGCCAGTAAGACTCTTCATCTTTTAAAGCAAGGATATATAAACTATTAGCTTTAGAAAGTTTAGACTTAGAAATACCATTGTTAGACAGCTGATGAGTGACCTCACATTTTTCAACCTCCTTAGCAGCATCAGAAACTTTAGTAAAGATGTTGCCAAAAATGGAATAGTTCCAATCTTTTAGAAACTTTCTAAGACGCTTGAGCTTATACCAGAAAACCACATTAGGACCACCATTACAATGCTTATCCCAATTCTGTTTAACACTTTTTAAAAAATCAGGGTGATTAGTCCAGGCATTAATAAACCTAAAATTACTCTTACGAGGAGAAGACCTATTATGAATACTAGATATTAAGATGAGGAGAGGAGCATGGTCAGAACAAGTCCTGACCATGTGGCAAACCTGAACCTGCTAGTTAGACAACATTTTCTGATTCACCAAAACCCTGTCTAACCTTTTCCAATTTTTGTTATTGCTCCAGGTATATCTGGAACCACTATAGCCAGGGTCATCCAGATTACAACTTCTGATACAAGTATTAAACTCATCGACACCACAGTCATCATAAGAGGCACAGCATAACTGATCTTCAGGACAAGTAACTGTATTAAAATCACCAGCAACAGACCAAGGCTTGTCATCACAAAAAAGCTTGTATAGCTGACTCCATAATTGTCTACGCTGCACTCTCTGGTTCTTGCCATAAACACAGGTAAACACACAAGAAAAGGATGCATAATTTATCTCCAAATGGAGAAATTGGTCATGGTTAACTAAAACAGAAATATTCACCTCATTAGGCCTAGAAAACCCAGATTGTGTTAGTAGTATTAGAAGTGTAATTAGGGAAACCTATTCTTCTAGAAATGATATCAATTTTGTCATACCTAGCCATGGGCTCTTGGAGAGCAATAACATTGACCTTTTCTTTATTGATAAAATAGTTGAGCATAGACAAAGTAGGATTATTATGCACTCCACGAGCATTCCAACTGACGATCTTAATCATTCTGATAAAAAATTATAGTATGTTTTCCCTATTTTACGAAGAGAGTTTATAGACACCTTTTTAACATTTCTAGCTTTCTTTGCAGATCTTATTTTCCTACTGATAATGGTATTAAAGTCCTGACCAGAAGAGCTTGAACTTGGTGAAGGATTGTAGCTGCCTACAACACCAGGAGACGAGACATCCTTAAAAGCAGCATCCTGCTCCAAGTCTTGCAGAGCACCAATAATTTGAAGATCTTTGCTGACTGAAGAAACAGCTTTAGGAGGACTACTTGAAAGCAAAGGATCAAAAGCTTTAGCTTTAGGAGGACTGCTTGAGACCAATGCCACAGAAGTCTCATCTTTAGCCGTTATTATAGATTTTAATCTTCTTTTGTAGACTTTAATAAAAGGCTGTTCCTTTGTAACCACATCATTAGATGAATCCTTCTTTTCATCCTGAATATCTATCGACTGTGTAACATTCTTTGAAATCAAATCAATATCAAGTTCTTCATTCCTTTCAACAGATTTCAAATCCTTCTTTTTACAATCAGTACCATTGTGCCCTAGATGACCACACAAATGACAGTACCCTGGGACATTTCTATAACTCACCCCTATCCAGAAACCAAAGTTATCACCAAACCCTATCCATAATCTTCGTTTCAACAACACAGAAACATTTATTTCCACAAGAGCGTAAGATGCATTTACACTGGCTCGATTACATTTAGGCACAAATATCTTATGAACCTTTCCAAACGAAGCAGCCATATCACCCACAATCTGATCATTGTAAAGGTAGTCATGCATATTTTCAAAGCGAACCCATAATAAAACAACAGGGTTTTCTTTGTTCTTAGGCACGTTTGGAGACAACTTTAAAATTCTCATGAGTTTCCCATCCACCTTACATAACGGTTTAGACCAAAACTTCGTGACATCTTCTAACAAATCAAATTCGACAAAAATCTGCCTCGAACCAGAAGTAATGTATGAATACGCTCCTTTAAATTTAAACGACTCCAAGAAAGATTGAAAAGAAGCTTTCTTAGGAATATCCTGACTAAACTTGGCAATCAGAGTGGACTTACCATGCTTAATAAGACTTTCTTGAGTATCTTTACAGAACTGAATTACGACATGATCTTTGGCGTATTTAACAAACTCTGGCTTCTGAATAAGGCATTCAGAAACAGGGTTCAAAACATCAGCATAAGACTTTGGAATCTTCAGGTGATTCTTATCAACACTTTTAGAAAGAGCAGGGAACTCTTCCTCGTTAAGCCCATTACCAGGCATGGAGAACAGAGGCCCTGACCAGATACTCTGTTTCAAGAGAGAAAACAGAGACCCTAGCCAGAAAACCACCAGCAAGCGCCAAAGATCTTTGTTTCCGAAATCGAAACCAACTCTGAAGAACAGAGAGAAGCCAAGAGAAGAACGAAGAAGAAACCAAAAGCCGGAGGCCGGAGAGGAGACCGGAGATCAGGCGGAAGAAAGACCAGGCTTCAAATCTTGGAGCTTTTCTTTCTGTTTATCACTCCATTAGGTTGATCCCAAAATTTATTTCAATGAATTTGATAATGAATTTCAAAATTGATTTCAATGAATCTTGGAGAAAATTGATTTCTTTTGATGAATTATATTTTCTCCAATTTTGAATATATGGAAGTTATAATTATATGGACCGTTTATTGGTTAAAAGGTTTAATTTTAGTAAAACATTCAATTCTGGGTGTGCTTCTTTTGATATTTTAATGATATATTTATGTTGGTGGAATTTTTAATTTTTAGTTTCTAATCCATACCAGTTATTTAATCTTTCTTTTTATTCAAGTATTTAGTGATTTAACTTTATAGTTATTAATATATTTATATAGAATATTTGGTTTGTATTTATCATCTAAAAAATTTAACTACGAATATCTATTTAATTATTTTTATATCGATTCTCCATTTGTTGTTGTATTCGCATATATCATCTAAAGAATATTTTATATTTTTTCGTATTTAAAAAATATTTTACAGTTCTCTCGTATCTATTATTTAAAATATAATTTATATTCGTGTCACATCTATCAAAATTAGAGGATACATGCATGTGTAAAAAACACGAAAAAAAATACTGAATCTTAAATCGCAAATGTTTAGTTTTTAATATAGAAAAACTAACGATATACTCACTATTTAATGAAACTCGCAAAAAATATTCAGTTTGCTAATGAAAATGCTATAAATATATTGACTATTTAATATAAATTGTAAAAATGTTCAATTTTTCTTTCAAAAATAAAAATATGTCTCATATAATTTGCAGATGTCTCTCGTAAAAAAATGCAGCTTTATCTTTTTCGCAAAAATTTAACTGAAACTTGAAAAAAAATCAACTATATTTTATAATAGATCTACAGAAAACAAAAAAAAACGTGCATTGGACTTAAAACCAATAGAAGGTACTCGTATCCATACACTGTGTGTGAAAAGATCAAACAAAGAATGTATCGATTAGTTGACCAAGAAGGTAGTCCTTTAAGGAACTCGTGAAATTTCGAACATTTAAGGTTATATCTCGAGTAAATTTGTATTATAAATATTTACTTTGATTTTATTCAATGTAAATATTTGGGAGCATACTTTTTCTTACTCTGTTGGCGCGGGAGGTTTTACTGAGGTGTATGAATCGTAATTAATCTACCATATTTTCATGTGTATGTTAAGTTTTTATTGTCTTTGAATGGATCACCTTCGAATGACCTATGCATGATAAGTTGTTATTGCCTTCGAATAGATTACCTTCGCATATATGATAAGTTTTTATTGTCTTCGAATAAACTGTGCATGTTTAAGTTTTTATTGCCTTCGAATGGATTACCTTCGAATGACATGTGTATGATAAGTTTTTATTACCTTCAAATGACATGTGTATGTTAAGTTTTTATTGCCTTCGAATGTATTAAATTCGAATGAATTACCTTTGAATGGCCTATGTATGACAAGTTTTTATTGCCTTCGTATGGATTACTTCAAATGACATGTGTAGGTCAAGTTTTTATTGCCTTCGAATGGCCTATGCGTGACAAGTTTTTATTTCCTTTGACTGGATTAACTTCGAATGGCATGTGTATGTTAAGTTTTTATTAGCTTCGAGTGTTTTACCTTTGAATGGCTTTGAATGGATTACCTTCGAATGACTTGTGCGCATCAAGCTTTTATGACCTTTGAATGGTTTGTTTTAAGATTACCTATATTTGGATACATGCGAATATGAAATAAGATAAGCATGTATAAGGAAATAAGCCAAATATATAAGATATAAAATGCATTAGGTAACCCAAGGAATCAACGCAATCCAGGGAGAAAGATCACAAAAGGTCTTGGCCATGCCAATGACTTGCAAACAAAAATCTGATTTAAACAACAAAATGACTTGTATGTGACAAGATCATGCATAAAAACAACTACATGGAAACCTACTGGCCTTAGGGTCTGATGGACATTTATTTTATCTGAAAGATATCATTAGGAATTTGATAATTTTCCAATAAATGACACCATTGGGTATTCAGGTCATTTAGAGGATAATCAAGTCACTTTTTATTTATATTATAATGTGATAAACACTAGAATTTAATAATAAATGATAAAAAAAATTATTAAATACTATTAAGAATCATAATGAAGCAATGAACGTACATGTAACTAATAAACTAAAATGTAAAGCTAAAAAGTTTAGAAAACATTTGACACAAGCATATAATTGATAAGCTTGTTGTTAAAAGTTCTATAAAGTTCATTTGATTAATTAAACTTTGGTGTTTGTATTGAAAGTATCAAGGGAAAACAGACCATAGTGAAAATACTCTGTGCATATAGACAAAAAAAATCTTGAAGTTGATACACACATATAATTGTGGACCCTTCTGAGAGGAATCATGGAACAAGAAGTGATATTTTATCTCATTTATAGATAACTTTCCAGGTATGAGTATCTGTATTTTATTCACGAGATATCGAAATACCTAAGACAAGTTCATAGATTTTGAAATCAGAGTTTGTCAACTTGGTAAAGACATTAAGTGCGTTAGATCTAATTGTAGTAGTAAATACTATGTAAAATATGATGATTTGGATGAAAAATGTCATGGAGCATCTGCAATGTTATAGAGGAGTGCGGTATAGTTCTTCATAATACAATATCGGGTTTTCCCAACATAAAAGGTGTATTTAAGAGACAAACCCATATACTTAAAGGTATGACGAGAGTTATGATTAACCATTATACTCTACCAATATCACTCTAAAGAGGGGCCATCAAATGTATTTTGTAATTATTCTCGTGGATCCCACATAAGAAACTATTAAAACCTCACATGAAATTTAGATTTGGCACAAACCTAACATAAAACATAAGCTCATTTGAGGATGTCCATCTAAAGTGAAACCTTATAGTAAAAATCAAAATAAATTGATACTAACATCGTTAGTGGTTATTCCACTTCATAAGGACATTCATGTTAATATGATATTGACATAGCATGTGCGTTGTATTCGGTAACACTTGCTCAAGAGCCTTTACCAACGTTAAGTCTGTATTAGTTAAAAAAATGGACGGTTCTTCATTGGATTTAGTTACTCTCAACGATTGCAAATAATCTAATACCCACTTGTAGTTTTCAAATTTCTCCTCAAATAACGACATCACATACCTTATTATTGTATAGGTTTTATCCATCATTAGCAATTTTGATAACGGGCGTAACAAATCCATATTAACCGGATATGCAAAGAAAATTTCTATTACGATATCACTTTGGTCTTCGCCAATCTATGTCATTTGAAATAATTTAACTTTTTGACAAGTATTGCAACTATAAGCTGGTGTGGGTTATTTCTGATTGAGGGTAATTTTGTAAAGTGTTTTTGGAGTTTAATGTTTAAGGTGAAATGTAGAGAGATAATTAAGCTGTGTGGTAGAAGTAAATTATGATTACCCTCATTAATGAAAGTAGTTGGGGTATTTATACTTAATTAACGACCCATGGGCCTTTCAGATCGGATTGTGGGCTTGGGTCAAGTTTAAGAACCCATTAGCCCAAGAGATGAAAAGACCAGCACCTAGCTGAGTTATGTTCCACTAATTTATTCTGTTTGGTTGGACATGGTACTTGTTTTGTCCAAACTGCCTTTCGAATTGATATAAGGTGCAGTTTCGAAATTATCAGACCTTATCAGTAGCCCCTTTAGGTCTTAGAAAGAATCTTTGGAAGAACTAACTTGAAAAAATAAAAATCAACACATTTTCAAGGTGATCCTACGATATGTCTTTTGTATCCGAACTAAAGAGGTTAACTTTACCATTAAAAAATCCAAGAGTCAGCTTGATCGGATTTTGAAGAGATGAACTTTATCTTTTAGAATTTCAAGAGTCAGTCTGATCGGATTTTGAAGAGACTGACTTTATCGTTAAGAATTTCAAAAGCCATTTTTCGGCGTGGGACACATTTCGAGTTATGGTTGACCTCTCAGCCGTTTTTTCGCCTAGACTCCTGTACTTACTTGGCTAAAAAGTTACTTAGGGTGTAACCCTCATACCTCATAGCCCTTAATCATCACTTTGATCGGTTTGTCTTCCCCTAGGTAAACTCCCACATTTTCACCCTTATATAAATTGGTTCCACTGTTCTATTGTCTCTAAGAACACAAACATTTATAGAGAGTGAAAGCTTACTAATCTTCTTAAATTAGGTTTGGGTAAATTTATGTTCATGGCCAGAAACGCGTTGGTAAAAGGAGGTTGGCAGAATTTATCTGATTTGGAGAAAGCAAGAAAAGACGCAAGAGACGGAAGAGTTGCAGCTGGTCTCCCTGCCTCGCTGGGCGAAGAAATCAATCGACCAAAAAAAATACAGACCAAGGCTCATCATCATCGAAGACATCAAAGGTAAAAAAATTACCTTTTGTCCTAACCATATCTCCTCTTCAATCCGGGTATTTGTTCAAGAGTCCCAAAACACCATACCTAAAGAAAGGGTCGTCTCCAGTGTTAGGAAACCTTCAACTCTCTTGGGAATGGGTTCGGATGTTGAGAGATCTATTGAGAAAACCACCCATCGCAGAATAACTCGTTAGTCCAAAGCTAAAACTACTCATAGTTCTTTGAAACCTGCTAGTGGAGGAGATCATGAAGGATAATATAGAAGATTGTCCATTTGAGACATCTGGAGAGACAGATGACACTATAACAGATCAGAAAGGCAAAGTTAAAGTGGGTCGGCCCAACACTGAGTCATTTCCAGAGTAATATGAAGGGAAAATGAGGCCCAACTTTCAAAACGTCAGCGTGAAATACCTGATAGCCCTCCAAAACATAGCTTATGTACATATCGATAATGCTAAAGTGGGTCATATTCAGACGAAGTGGGGATTCCTCGAATCTGTTAAAGTGATAATCTCAATACTCGAGAGACTTCTATGGATTAGAAGTCCCATGAGCTAGTAGTATACAATGAAGTGCTGAATTGGGGACTCCGGTTCCCTTTGGATCCAAAGATAGTCAGGTGCTTTCATCTGGTAAAACTATGTCCGAGCCAGCTAAGTCCAAACGCATGGTATACTTTGCTGGCCGGTATAATGGCATCAAGGTTGTCAAAAATCCTACTACCCATGAAGAAATTTTCTGATGTGGCGAGTCTGTGCAAGAACCACCACATCCCCTTTTACCACTATAACATAGGGAACGATTATAAGGTGGTAAATGACTTGTTGGAGTCCGAAAAGCCATGAAGGACCCAATTTTTGTTTATCAGTAGAACATGGGAGAACGGGAAGAAGATAAGAGTTGCCACTAATATAAGTCAATTGACCAGTTGCTGGAAGAGTATAAGTAATCTTTATTTATGTTTTCCTTAGTTTCTAGACATTGTGTTGTTATTTCAATATGACGGTTGTGTTTCTTGTAGTTTTTCTGAAGAAGTTTTCGGATTATTTAGAGGCAGGCCAAAGCACCTGTGTTAAGGTAAATGAATGGGCATCAGAGAATTGGGAAAACGGTTTCCACAATTGCTTTACTTCAGGGGACTTCGTACGGTCTCACCTATGGAACAC
Organism: Limnanthes douglasii subsp. nivea; assembly: GCA_036936605.1. Classification (NCBI taxonomy): domain Eukaryota; kingdom Viridiplantae; phylum Streptophyta; class Magnoliopsida; order Brassicales; family Limnanthaceae; genus Limnanthes; species Limnanthes douglasii. Next base: position 131,327,057 of record JAUPFV010000002.1, read on the forward strand.
TTTAGGGAATAGAGACCTCACTTGGGAACAACTGACCACTCCCCCCTGCAGATGTCATCTCGAAAAGAACTGAGCGGACCCATCTCAGCAAGTCATCAAATGGTTCAATTCAGATAGCCAATAAGGAATCAATGCTGCTTTGTTGGAGGCAGTTGAAGTTACAGTCAAAGAGGCTGGTGGATTAGATGATCCGCCTCAGATCATAAGGATGGATAAGAGACACAAGGCAAACAGTAACGAAAAATCTGCAAATAAAAAGAAAGTTACCATGGGATTAGAGATAATTTTGCGGCCTTCTGAACTCCCTTCTCCTATTTTTGCTGACCCTACTTTGCAAGAAGAAATTCCACCCATGCTTCCTTCTCAAACACTCCTTCATTCCGAATAGGCAGGTGTTGAAGAAGATGTCAATCTAGATGCATATAAGAATATTAATATGTATTTTATTGATCATGAAAAGGATGATTTTGTGGCCTTATCCTCATGCCAATTCGGCGAACGATGTAACCTATAACAGCGAGACATACATGATATCAAGCGAACAAGACACTAGGGCTTGACGAATATATCCGTCCGGTGGTTGACCTGGAAAGGAAAGTGAGGGAACAAACAACTACCATAACCTCCCTGACTACAGTAAACCAGGGCTTGACGAATAGTCTCTCTATCGCTCAGCAAAACATCGAATCCTTAAAGGAGGGAAAAGAGGATTTAGTTGTCGAACCTCGCAAGTCACAGGATGCTCAAAAAGATCTCCAGACCAAGTATTCCGGACTGGAAACTTCTTCTTCTAATGAGATCAAAATTTTGAAGGAGCAACTAGATGCTAGAGATAGTACTGTCACAACTTTATCCGAAGATAAAGTAAACTAAGAGAATCTTTTTAATAAGAAGATAAATGAGATTACATATTTAGAAAACAAGCAAGCTGAAGAGATAACTGCAGGGATAGAGAAGTATGCTTCTAGAGTGGTGGACTCTTTAGAGAAAAGAGATGATGAGATTAAGTCCGACATGGTGTTGCTATTTCACGAGACTTTTCTGAAAATGACCCTTGTTCCTTTGTGGAAATTCGTAGAATATAAAGACCTTCATTTCCATACAATGGAGGATGGTGATAAGCACAACTACGCAAGAAAAGAAGGCTTCGAAAAATGTTAAAGAACTCGTGAGAGTTCGAGTGTTGAACTCAAAAGTCCTAAGAAAGGTAAAAGTGATGAAGAAGTCGAAGGGAAAGAGCCCTAAGGTTTTGTTGCTATTTTGTGTTTAAAACTAAAGTCCTTGGACGACCAATGCATTTTTTGCATTTTTAGAATTTCTATTTTATGAACCAAAGTCCTTGAATAGTCAAGGCATCTTGTGAACTGTGGATCGGATCTATTCCGATCAAGTTTTAACATCGTATATTTCTTTGTATGAATCTCGTTTATCTCTTTATAGCCAATGTTTAAATAGCCTTCAATATTTGTAGTTCGTTAAATAAGTGTTTAATAATCATTAAATGATTCCAATCACAAAATTTTAAAGAATGTGATCAAGTGTTTAAGAAATCTGATCCACTCAAAGATATTTGAGAGACGGGGTGTTTAATGGGTATTTAATATCGATCACCTCATACTATGGTTATCTCAAAAAGAATTTTGCACCAGACTTTTGAAGAAGGCATAAGATATTATTGAAAAAACTCGGATACCTCAATAAAACCTCCCCGGGCCACCAGAGTAGGAAAGAGTATGCCCCCTAGTATTTACATTAATGTATAAAAAAGTAAATATTTACAATAGCGTTTTATTTTATGTGTAACCTGAGATGTTCAACGTTCCAAGGGTGCTTTAGTATTCTACCATCTTGATCTTGAAGTCTGTATGTCCATGGTTTGACTTTTATAGATATCATATAAGGACCTTCCCACTTCAGAGTCAGCTTGCCAAACTGCTTCTCTTTGTGCAAAAATACTTTTTTTAAGACTTTGTCTCCGAATTGAAAATCTCTTCTTTTATCTTTGGAGGCAAATCTACTTCTCATTAGACCCTGATAGTGTGTTGTGCTTAGATGCGCTTTAACTCTTCTCTCTTCAATCAAATCCAACTGATTTCTAATTGCCATATCATTTTCATGTTCGGAATAGTTATGGATTTTGTAAGATGGTAAAATATCTTCTATAGGTGTGATTGCATCCATCCTATAAACGAGGGCATAAGGGGATTCTTGTGTAGCAATCTGAGGAGTAGTTATGTAAGCCCATAGTACTTCTTTGAGATAACTTGGCCATTATCCTGCAGCTCCCTCCGAATTTTTCTTCAGCCCAGACAAGATTGTTGGATTAGCAACTTCAACTTGACCATTGGCTTGAGGGTGGAATGGAGAAGAGAAACAATGTTAAATTTCTCTGAAGGTGCAAAATATTTCCATGTCCTTATTATCAAATTGTGGCCAATTATGTATGGTGATCTTCCGGGGAACCTCAAATCTACAGCATATGTTGGATATAATGAATTTATAATTTCTTTAGAAGTGGTTCCACCTAGGGGAGCTGCTTATATCCACTTAGAAAAATACTCAATAACAAGTATGACAGTTCGACATCCACCGGATGCCATGAGAAGAGGCCCAACCATGTACAACCCCCATCTATCAAAATGTATTGGTTCAAATATGGACTCCATATGAACTGTTGGCATATGGATTTTATTTTCATATCTGTGTCAAATATCACACTTCTTTACCATATCTCTGGTATCTACCATTATAGTTGGCCAATAATATCGTGCTAATAAGACTCTTTTGGTCACAACTTTATTAATACGAATATTTGGTCCGTATATATCATCTAAAAAATTTAAATACGAATATCTATTTAATTATTTTTACATCGATTCTCCATTTGTTGTTGTATTCGCATATATCATTTAAATAATATTTTATATTTTTTTATTTAAAACATATTTTACAGTTCTCTCATTTCTATTATTTAAAATATAATTTATATTCATCTCACATCTATCAAAATTAGAGGATACATGTATGTGTAAAAAAACACGAAAAAAAAATATTAAATCTTAAATCGTAAATTTTTAGTTTTTAATATAAAAAAAACTAACGATATATTCACTATTTAATGAAAATCGTAAAAAAATTCAGTTTGCTAATGAAAATGCTATAAATATATTGACTATTTAATAGAAATTGTAAAAATGTTCAATTTTTCTTTCAAAAATAAAAATATGTCTCATGTAATTTGCCGATATCTCTCGTAAAAAATGCAGCTTTATCATATTTCGCGAAAATTTAACTAAAACTTGAAAAAAAATCAACTATATTTTATAAAAGATTTACAGAAAATAAAAAAACGTGCATTGGACATAAAACCAATAGAAGGTACTCTTCCCTCTTTCAGGATTTAAAGTTATTCCGAAATCGAAAAAGAAGAAAAGAAAATTAAGGTTCATTTAAGAACGAGACATTATCAGGATTTGATGAGGAGTAGATATGTGTTTAGAGTACGAACAAGAGACTTCCAATTGGCGACAAGTTTTTATTGCCTTCGTATGGATTACTTCAAATAACATGTGTAGGTTAAGTTTTTATTGCCTTCGAATGGCCTATGTATGACAAGTTTTTATTTCCTTTGAATGGATTAACTTCGAATTACATGTGTATGTTAAGTTTTTTCCCGACGCAGAACTATGGTACTAGCCTGATGATTACTTATTTCGTGCATAGTCGGTTTTGGCTTACACGTGTCGTTCTTTTATTCGAAGCGTGCCCATCTGCACATCTCTCTAGGAGACTCTTCGACTTCCCGCGGCTCTTTGTCGTTTGGACTTCCTCATGCGTGAAATGGTTAAGGCATATCGTTGCCTATATATTCTTCTTCTTTATCACAAGTCGCTCCCTCAGAGAAATCCTAGAGAGAGAGAGAGTCCCCCTTAACCATTCTAGAGAGAGAAGCCAGTGTTTATGAAAAAGAAAAACCTGAAGCTTAACCAGCAACCGAAAAAGAAACCTGAGTCCGTGTTTGGATTTATTGATTGGGCTAGCATCAGTGACCGAGATAACGAATATCGAGCCATTGGACTGATTTTGGGTTTCGATACAAAACCCTTCACACCCATGCCTCTTCCCCACGATCTTGTCTTGCCAACTCCCGTGCCTGCAGAATCGTTTATCGTACCCGAACCGGTTGTTGCTCATATCCCCGAAGCAATCGTCATCCCTTCCAGTAGTTCTTCCCTGGATTCCCCTATCAACCCACCCGATCACTCGACACTCTCGTCAGTAAACGCACCTGAAAACTTACCCTCTTATCTTCTTCCTGAGCGCCACAGTAAACCAAGATTCCTTACCCGAATTGGTGCAATTAACCCCTACTATCGTCGGATTTTGTACGGGCGTTAATACCGTTCCTACTCCTTTGGGCGTTGCTCGAAGGGATTTCGAGCGTCGGACGCTGGAAATGGAACGCGCGCGCAAGTTGTAAGAAAGCGGATCACAACACGTCTGCACCGATAGTAGTTCCAATTTCATAAAACCTTCTTTCTAGAGGAAGCCGATCCTAATTGTACCGAGGTTGTTCCAACTGACGCCATCAATGAGTCAGAGGCGACCAATTTAGTTGGTCTTGGGAATAGTCCCGTAAGAGAGGACGAAGCGGGGAAAGGTGTTGTTGTCGTAAACGGTGGTGTCGTCGCTCCTTCTGAAGAGCCTCTTCCTCGGGAGATAGAGGTTGTGATAACAACCACTTACCATCGATCTTTGTGTCGGGATAACGTCATCGCCCTTTTTTAGGGAAAGTATATGTACTTCTCTGTTGCAGAATAGTCGGAGCTTCTGATCCGGTGGGGAATCCTAGAGTGTGTCAAAGTACGGTTTCCTGCTCCTGGGGAAACGCCTCTGCATGTACAATCTCGGGAGATCGTCGTTTTTATAGAGATTTTTAACTAGGTCTCAGGTTTCCTTTGGATCTCGAGATCGCTCGGTACTTCGAAATCCTCGGTATATGCCCCTCGCAGCTAACTCCCAACGCGTGGTACATGCTGATGTCTTGTACCATAGCATCTCGACTGTCGCGTCGTGTTATGCCGATGGAAGAATACATTGATATGTCCGGGCTTTCAAAATCGCCCAAATTGCCTTTCTTCTATTCTTCTTTCGAAAATACTTGGAAGATTGTGAACGCCTTTCTCGAGGGTGACAAGTCGTGGAAGCACCAGTTTGTCTTCATTAGTGGCTGCTAGGAGAACGGTCGTCCATATATCAAGGAGAACCCGAGGCGATTGCTGCGGACGTGGGTTCCTGATAGTAATTTTATTTTTATTATTAATATATATATATATATATATATATATATATATTATTTTAACCGATCCTTTGTTCAGTTTCCAAAGAATACATTCAAGGGTTGAAGAATAATTATTTCGAGGATGCCAAAATAACCGTCCAAATTCTGAAGGACTTTGCCCGAAAGAATTGGGGTCGCGCATTCCATCGATGCTTTAAGAACACCAACCTCATAATGAGTAACCTCTAGCGTTGCTCTAAGGAGCCACTTACGTTGGAGTAGCTGCGCCAACCACCTAGCTTGGTGGATTTGGTTGCTAAGACAGATGCACCCGACGCACATCTGTTCCTGCCCAAACGCAACAAAGCGCCTAGCAAACGCTCAAAATTTGATGAGGGTGCAGAGCCGGAGAGCGCAGAAAAGGTAGAGGCTGATGCTGCTGGGCAAGAAACAGTAGTTGTTCTCGAGGCTAAGGAGGTTGATCGGCCTGAGGAGGTGAAGAAGAAGAGAAAGAAGTCTGTGGTTGATGGTGACGAAGCCAAGAAACCGAAGCGTGTGAAGAAGAAAACAGAGGTCGGAACTGCTGATGCCCCCGCACTTGCAGAAAATGTGACTATTCTGGCGCTTTTTGAGCAATATGAGGGAGTTAAGGGTGGGGATATTATTGCTTCTGCAGCTGCTTTGGCCGAGAATGTCATGGTCGTTGTGATTTTTGATGACGATGAGGTCGGGGGAAAAAATGTCGGCCCTTCTGGAGTAGCGAAAGCTTATGGAGCTTCGTCAAGTGGCACCAAGCTGCCAGTTTTGTTAGTTCCTGAGAGTCCTCATACTTTCTCTTTACGAGCCAATGATGTACTCTCTTTGTCTTTGTATAGCATGATTGTGCCACTGATTATGAAGGAGAGACGCGCGGGGGAGCTAAATCAAAAGTTAACGGATGTTGAGGAGAAAATTACCGTGCTGGAGACTGAACTTAAAAGTGGAGACGCGGGAAAAAAATCTCCTGGAAGAAAGGGTTAGAAAGGCGGAGGAAAGAGCATCAAAAGCTGAGAAAGCCCTGGCGCGGGTCAAAAAGGACCGTGATGATCAAGCTCGGCAGTTGGTTGCGGCGAAATTCCAGAGTCGCGTTTTCTGTCACTTCGTAGCAAAGAAGACAAAGGAAATTGCTGACGTCCGAGCCGCAAATGACCTTTTTGCTGTGAAATGTGAGAAGTGGATGAAGAAGGAAGTCGCTGAAGCTAAAGCTGCTTATGTTTTAAGCCTACATAATTGTTTCCCCGACCTTGCTCTTGGGTCAATGTGGTTAGATGTTCCCGAAGCAGACCGCCCATCCGGAGTAATCTATGAAGATGAAGAATCAGATGCCACAGAGACTAACCCTGAAGATGAAGATGTCTAAAATTTCTTTTATTTTCCCAAGTGTCGATATTTTTTATGGTTCTATTTTGTAACCAGTTGGGTGAATGAACCCTTCCCAATTTATACTTAATCCGATAACTTTTAAATTTCATTAAGCTTTAATCGTTGTCTTCGAAATTATTCTCCTTTAAGATTCTGTAGATCGATGTTCAAATTAGAGTTTCCCTATAGGGTCGGGAACAAATATTGATCAGTTGAAAACTGAAAAACCAGTTAAGGCTCTGTAGGTCAATATTTAATTGAAATTCTTTCCCTAGGGTCGGAAACAAATGTGGATCTGTTGAAAACTGAAAAACCAATTAAGGCTCTGTAGATCAATATTTAATTGAAAATTTTCCCTTAGGGCCGGGAACAAATGTTGATCAGTTGAAAACTGAAAAACCAGTTAAGGCTCTGTAGGTCAATATTTAATTGAAATTTTTTCCCTATGGTCGGGAACAAATGTGGATCAGTTGAAAACTGAAAAACCAATTAAGGCTCTGTAGATCAATATTTAATTGAAAATTTTCCCTTAGGGTCGGGAAGAAATGTAGATCAATTGAAATCTGAAAAACCAACTAAAGTTATGTAGATCAATATTTAATTGAAAATTTTCCCTTAGGGTCGGGAACAAATGTGGATCAGTTGAAAACTGAAAAACCGCCTAAGGCTCTGTAGATCAATATTTAATTGAAACTTTTCCCTTAGGGTCGGGAACAAATGTAGATCAATTCAGAACTGAAAAACCAATTAAGGCTTTGTTGATCAATATTTACTTGAAAATTTTCCCTTAGGATCGGGAACAAATATAGATCAGTTGAAAACTGAAAATCCAATTAAGGCTATGTAAATCAACTAAGATCGTCGAAAGTAGTCTATCAACTCGTCAGCTGATAGATTTCCCTTTGACACTGTCTTTCGAATTTTTGAAGGCAAAAAGAGTAGATTCAAAAGATCGGTTGGCATGGATGCCTCATTAAAACCTCTTCACGCCACCAAGGTAGGAAATAGTGCGTCCCCGACCAAGAGTTTTTACATAAACGAGAATAATTACAAGGAAATCAAAAAAAATAATCCAAATACATCTTCAGATGCTCAATATTCCAGGGGAGCCTCAACAGACATTCGCGCTTGTCTTGTAATCGATACGTCCCGCTCTTGATTCTTTCCACTACCCGATATGGGCCTTCCCAATTCGGGGCGAGTTTGCCGAGGCTTTTGTCCTTAGTGTGCAGAAAAAATATTCTCAAAACTTTGTCCCCGACTTTGAACTCTCGTCAGCGTACTTTCAACGTATATCGGCTCCTCATTAAGGTCTGATAATGTAGGGAATTCAGCTGAGCTCGAGTTCGTTTTTCTTCTACTAAATCAAGAGCTAGTCGTCTGTCATCCCCGATTCTATTTTCATCATAGCATCCGATCATGAAAGATGGGAAAATTGATTCCGCGGGGGTGACGGCATCCATCGCATAGACCAAGGCGTAGGGCAATTCTTGAGTCGTCGTTCGGGGAGTGGTGCGGTAAGCCCATAGTACTTCATGTAGATAATCCGTTCAATTGTCGGCTACCCTTCCAGGTTCTGTTTTAGCATCTATAATAGTCCGGTTTGTGACCTCAACTTGCCCGTTCGCCTGAGGGTGGAAAGGAGCCGAAAAACATTTCCTGATCATGTGGGTCGAGCAAAAAGATTTCATCTCGTTACTATCAAACTGTGGTCCGTTATCCATCGTAAGCCTTTGTGGGACCCCAAATCTGCAGCGGATATTTGACCAAATGAACTTGACGATATCTTTAGTCTTTGTTCCTGATAGTAGCTCGACTTCTACCCATTTTGAAAATTAATCTACTGCCACTACTATCATTTGTCTTACGCCGGACGCCATCAGTAATGGTCCTACCAGGTCGATCCCCCATCGGTAAAAAAGGAGGCATTCCGATATTAATTCCAGAGAGGCTGCGGGCATATGGATTGCGTGGTGAATCTTTAACAGGTGTCGCATGTTCTTACTATATCTTTAGCATCGGCGGTTATTGTTGGTCAATCAAAATATGGCAAGAAAAAATCTCTTTATTAGATCTTTGTAGCCGCAATGATCGGCGCCCTCCCCATCATGTAGCTCAGACACGATTATCTGTGATTCATTCGTCCCCACACATCTCAGCAAAGGCCTGCTAAAAGACTTCTTGTATAGTATTTCTCCGAAAAGAATGTACCCCCGAGCCTTATTTCGTACTTTCCTGGCCAAGGCACTATTATCCGGTAATGATCCTTCTGCCAGAAAACCTATAGTGTCACTTCTCCAGTCCGACATCTGACACGCGATCTCTGGTCGATTGTTCAGCTTTGTCCTTTTGATAATTGAAGGGTTTTCTTGCACTGTTACCCAAGGGTAGCTGCTTGAGCAGGATGCTGATGCAAGGGAATCTGTAATCACGTTTTCGGCCCTGCGGACGTGTTCATATGTCACTCTGGAAAACGACGCGGCTAGCACACGCAACGCTGCTAGGTATTGAACCAGTTGCTCTTTCCTAGCTTCTGACGCTCCCGAGGCTTGGTATATCAGCAATTGAGAATCACTGATGAGGCGTATATGCTTGGCCTCGCACAACTGTGCTAGCCTCAAACTAGCTAGGGCAGCCTCGTACTCAGGTTCGTTGTTAGACGTGGTAAAACCAAATCGGATCGTCTGGTGCATCATTATGCCCGTAGGAGTGGTTATCTGTACACCCGTACCGCAACCACTGGCGTTCGATCCTCTGTCGGTTCTGATAATCCATTCAACTTGTTTGTCTTCCTCGGGCGGCTCTACTTTTTATGGTCGGTTGGAATGAAATTCGACTAAAAAATCAGCCAAGGCCTGGCCCTTAATGGTCGTCATTGGCTCAAAATTGATATCAAAATCGCCTAGTTCGACCGACCATTTGGACATTCGTCCCGACATGTCTGGACGTTGTAGTACATATTTGAGCGGAAACGATGTTCGAACGATAATTGAGTGGGCCTGGAAGTACGGCCACATTTTTCGTACCGCGGTCCCCAAAGCTAATGTCATCTTATCCAGTTTCAAATACCTCATCTCTGCATCTAAAAAGTTTTGCTCACGAAATATATTGTTTTAGGGACTGCTGCTGACTCGCTGACCAAAGCCGCACTCACTGCAAAATCAGAAACTGCCACATCAAGAAAAAGGACTTCCTCTTTCAGAGGCTTCGTTAAGAGATTCGGGGATGATAAATAATTTTTGATTCCCAAGAAAGCCTCATCACAAGCCGGTGTCCAGTCAAAAGACTTTGTATTTCTCAGAACCTGAAAAAAGGAGCACACTTATCAGATGAACGAGATATGAACCGATTTAGAGCCGCTAGACGTTCGGTTAATATCTGGACTTCCTTGATATTCCTTGGTGGGGTCATGCTTGTTAGAGATTGCAGTTGGATTGGGTCTGCTTCGATTCCTCTTTCGCTAACGAGGAATCCTAGGAACTTTCCCGACCGTACTCCAAAATAATATTTCTCTGGGTTTAGCTTAAGGTCTATATCCCTTAGACTGTCGAACATTTCTTTCAAATCAGCAAGATGGTCATCGTCAGTCTCACTTTTCACGAGCATATCGTCTATATAGACTTCCATATTCCTCCCGATATGATTCTCAAACTCCTTGTTTACCAGACTCTGATATGTCGCTCCTGCATTTTTTAACTCGAAGGGCATAACCTTATAACAATACAGCCCCCGTCCGGTGATGAACGTCATGCTTTCTTGGTCAGCCGAGTTTATCTTGATTTGGTTATATCCAGCATATGCGTCCATATTATTTTGTTACCCAGCGTTAAATCAACCAATTCGTCGATTCTTGGCATCGGGAAGGGGTCCTTGGGGAATGCTCGGTTGAGGTCAGTAAATTCTACGCACATCCTCCACTTGCCATTTTTCTTTTTGACCAAAATGGGATTGGATGTCCACCGCGGGTAGCTATACTACTTGATATGACCGACGCTGAGCATTCTTTCGACTTCTCCTAGAATAATTTCCGTTTTTACTGGTCAGAAACCCAACGTTTTTGTGAGATGGGTCGGACATTTCTGTTAACAGCCAAATTGTGAATTATCAGGCCTTTTGGGACTCCGGTTACGTCTTCCGAACACCAAGCGAACAAGTGCAAATTTTCTTGTAGTATTAAAACCAAATTTGCCTTGAAAACTGGAGACAAATTAATTCCGATTTGCAATATTTTCCCTTTGGTAAACTGGTATCTCTCGCAATCCTCATCGGTAGTCAAAAAACTGGAAGCTTTCCTGGGATCGTCCACGGGTAACGACCCCAATGGAAGTCCCCTTAACTGTTAGTCCCGAACTTGCTTCATTTCCTGATCTTCTTTTGGTGCTAAAGCTGCCCAGTAGCATTCTATCGCCGCTTTCTAACTGCTTTTTACTACCCTCACATTGTTACCGACCACGTACTTTAAACACTGATGACTAGTAGATGTTACCGCATGCATCCGCGACAGAAATGATCGGCCAAAACTTGCGTTATGAGAAGTTGGCGCATCTACCACGACAAACAAAATAGTGACCTCTTTCTTGAACGATTTGCGGCCGAATTGAACAACGCCCTCGAATTCTCATATTACCACTGCGGCCGAACCTGTAAATCCCACAATAGTCTGATCCGACCTTGTAATCACTGGTGGTTTCTTAAACTGGGAAAACATAGACGCGAAGATTATTTTTGCCGAACTTTCGGTGTAAACGAGGATAGGGCGGATTTCTTCTCCCGCAATGGTTTCTCCGATAACGACGACGTCTTCGTGGGGTCCGCCTATGTCCCTCATGTCATCGTCGTCAAAATACAAGATTGGTGATGGGTTTCCCCTCATATGGGGAGACGTCCGAGCCTCCAACTGAGTCGCCAAGTTCACAATATGTCGTTTCCGGAAAGAATGGGTGATCCCTGCCATAGAGTCACCACCAAAGATAGTCAAGGATTCAAAAAATTGACAGAGGTTGCTTACCTTCATTCGGCCTTTCACAATTTCTTCTTCTATGACCCCGATGATATTACGACTGACATCGGGATCGAGATATTCGATGGATACATCAAAAAGATCTGTTACTTCATAAATTTCAATTGTTGTCTCTGACTTCAGTACTGTCACGATTTCTTTCAAAGCTGCACCATATTGTGCTTTCTTCTTCACATACTCGAGTAATTTTTTGTTTTCCAATCAGCATATGTATTTCCTTTTTACAAGAAATAAATTCCTTGGTATCATGCCACACATCCTCATGTTATCTGCAGTATCGATTATTTCTAATTTCCCGGGGTGTTGGGATGGGAAAGGGCCTTCGATAAATCCCGCTCTTCTTAGTCTTTTCATAGATAGTAGATACGCATTCAGTTAAGTCTGCAAAGTAGGCTGGTCGGATCCATTTGTTGGAAATGGGTCGTGTGACCACCTGATTGGTCTGTTTAGTTCTCTAAACTTGAGACATCTGAGGTTTGGTCGGTACGGGCTGAGCTGGCGGTATCGTGCTGATTGGCTGAGCCTGCGGGACGTAGTAGGGTTGAGTGCCCTGTTTTATGACTACCGACGCCTGTGCGCTCTGTTGTATATGCGCTGCCAACTCAGAAGCCTCGGTTTCCTCTATCAATATCTGCTTTTCCACCTTAGCTAAAAAGGCGGAAAAAGTAAAAGCCTGCTTCTTTGTGACCGCTTGTTTCATCGATCCTGGGAGCAGCCCTAAACGGTATCCCGTCAATGCCAAATTCTCCTCGCAGTGGTCAAGGTCGGTCTTTACATCAATAAAGTTTCTGGCATAATCCCCGAGGCTCTCTCCCAACCTTTCTTTACAGTTGAAGATTGTGTCTCCATTAGCTCGGAAGCTTTTGCTTTTCACGAATTACTGTCTGAACATCATCCAAAACATCCTGAAATTCTTTATGCAACCTTGTGGTAACCGGTTCTACCACTTAGATGCCCGGTCCTTGAAGTTCATTTAAAAAGCTCGACATAACAACTTGTCGTCGTTATCGAAACTCAACATGAAGTTATTAAAAGCTTCCAAATGGTTGTCTGGGTCTCTTTTGCCATCATATTTCTCTAGTTTAGATATATCAAATCTCTTTGGGAGGTGTCCCGACAGTATCTCGTCTGACAGCAGCGATGCTCTCCAATTCAAACCAAAACCGAAGGCGCCGCCGTCGAGCCCCTCGGTAGGAATTCCATATAATCCTTCATTGCCCGGGTTGATGAACTGACTACTGACTCTATATCCTGTTGCGTCGGGATTTATTTCTTCTTGCGAGCTTATTTCGTCTTACCTTGCGACGGTATTTTCTTCCCGAGGAATCGTCCGAAGTGAAATCAGTGGAGCTGCCTCGATCATCTCTCGAATACCGCTTGGTATTTCCTTCCCGTTCCCTGTCTGGCTAGGACTCCCGATAACCCTGAACAGGTCGGGCGTCGATATGATGACCCTCTCTCGGGGAGCCTTCTCCGCGGTTGTCGATCATCGGTTCTTTCCCTTTTCCTTCACGAGCTCTTTTCTCGTCTAGAGCCCTCTCCTTCTCAGCGTTCAGCTATCCTCCATCAATTGTTTATTTTTCATGATAAGAGTCGATCGCTTGTCCCGAACATGTGCATATTAATCATGGTCAGAGCCCCTTCGCCTTTGGACAGCGAAATAGCCCGAGCCACCTCTCTCCCGACCCCTTCCCCAGTCACCTCGTTATTCATTGTTGAGACAAAGTCGTGATTTCGAAGAAACAGTTGCCTTTCAGGTATCACGTGTTCCCACCGACGGCGCCAATGATGAGTAAAATAATGACAAACAGGGGGGGTCTTGGATCTAGTGTTTGATGTGTCTAGTACTAAAAATGTAGAGAGAGAAAGTATTAAAGAATGTCCACCTACCTTAGAATAAAGGGGCTCCCTTATATAGTGGGGAAAGTGGTCCGCATTTATGTCCTAGGTAGTCCTTGAATATTTAATTGCTAGTCTCTTGCATTCTACTTCCTTTACATATTGCTCTCTAATAAATAATAAATACGTTAATGGGCTTATTTTATTTGCCCCTTTTACAATTAATATTGGTCCGCATTTATTTTATTTGCCTCTTTTACAATTATTTGCCCCTTTTACAATTATTTAAAATATAATCTATATTCATCTCACATCTATCAAAATTAGAGGATACATGCATGTGTAAAAAAACACGAAAAAAATACGGAATCTTAAATCGCAAATTTTTAGTTTTTAATATAAAAAAAAACTAACGATATTCACTATTTAATGAAAATCGCAAAAAAATATTCAGTTTGCTAATGAAAATACTATGAATATATTGACTATTTAATAGAAATTGTAAAAATATTCAATTTTTCTTTAAAAAATAAAACTATGTCTCATGTAATTTGTCGATGTTTCTCGTAAAAATGCAGCTTTATCTTTTTCACGAAAATTTAACTAAAACTTGAAAAAAAAAATCAACTATATTTTATAAAAGATCTACTGGAAAAAAAAACGTGCATTGGACATAAAACCAATAGAAGGTACTCTTCTCTCTTTCAGGGTTTAAAGTTATTCCGAAAAGGAAAAGGAAGAAAAGAGAACTAAGGCTCATTTAAGAACCATACATTATCAGGGTTTGATGAGGAGTAGATATGCGTTTAGAGTACGAACAAGAGACTTCCAAGTGGGTGACAAAGTTTTAAGAAATTTTTTTGCACACCAAAGACATAAATTTTGGGAAGTTGGCTCTGAGTTGGGAAGGACCATACACTGTGGGTGAAAAGATCAAACAAAGAACGTATCGATTAGTTGACCAAAAAAGTAGTCCTTTAAGACCCCCTTGAAATTTCGAACATTTAAAGTTATATCTCGAGTAAATTTGTATTATAAATATTTACTTTATTTTGTATTCAGTGTAAATATTTGGAAGCATACTTTTTCTTACTCTGGTGGCGCGGGAGGTTTTAATGAGGTGTCTGAATCATAATTAATCTACCATATTTTCCTTAAAACTGTGTATGTTAGGTTTTTATTGCCTTCGAATGGATCACCTTCGAATGGTCTATGTATGATAAGTTTTTATTGCCTTCGAATAGATTACCTTCGAATATATGATAAGTTTTTATTGTCTTCGAATAAACTGTGCATGTTTATGTTTTTATTGCCTTCGAATGGATTACTTTCGAATGGCATGTATATGATAATTTTTTATTACCTTCAAATGACATGCGTATGTTAATTTTTTATTGCCTTTGAATGTATTACCTTCGAATGAATTACCTTTGAATGGTCTATGTATGACAAGTTTTTATTGCCTTCGAATGGATTACTTCAAATGGCATGTGTAGGTTAAGTTTTTATTGCCTTCGAATGGCCTATGTATGACAAGTTTTTATTTCATTTGAATGGATTAACTTTGAATGACATGTATATGTTAAGTTTTTATTGGCTTCGAATGTATTACCTTCGAATGGCTTTGAATGGATTACCTTCGAATAGCTTGTGTGCATCAAGCTTTTATGATCTTTGAATGGTTTGTTTTAAGATTACCTATATTTGGATACATCCGAATAAGAAATAAGATAAGCATGTATAAGGAAATAAGACAAATTGATAAGATATAAAATGACTTGGGTAACCCAAGGAATTAACAAAACCTGAGGAGAAAGATCACAAAATGTATTGGCCATGCCAATGACTTACAAATGAAAATCTGATTTAAACAACAAAATGCCTTGTATGTGACAAAATGCCTTATATGCGACAAAAGCTTGCACAAAAACAACTACATAGAAACCTATTGGCTTTAGGGTTCACTCCCACCGACATCTTCTTCTTCTTCTTTTTTGAACTCTAAACATCATAACAACATTCATCGCTATTATCGGAACTGTCATCGGATGAATCTTCAGAGATACCAAGCTGATCAGCTATGGACATATCAAGAGGCAAAAAACTCTCTAGGACTAGTCCCTATAAAGATCCCAGGGCAAGTGTGGAAACTTTTTATGGAACTTCAACACCATATCCGATTTGACTGATGTAACCGTCTTTTGTAAGGATTCTATCACCACATCGGCATATGCATCTATATCACCAACGAACATTTGGGTGGATTTAGCTTTGAGATAAGAAATTTTATCATCTTGCTTCTTGATAAGAGTCTCTTAGGCTTTCTTCTCGTCCAATAAACGCTTGATGGTGGCTTTATCACCAATTTGCTGGTTCTTTAACGATGTAATCTCCTCAGAGCTGGATTACTGCAGACTTCTATTGCCAACTTGTAGCTTTTCATGATCGGACTTCACTTTAACCACCTCAACCTGGATATATTTTACCTCTCCGGATAGGCTATTAGCTTTGGTTTTCTCCTCTTCAATTGAAGTTTTCAAATTATTGCTTTTATCTTGAATAGAAGTGATTTTTTCAAACTGTGACCTTACTTGTCTCTCTATTTCAATAATTGTCCTCACATAGCTCAATACCAAATACCCTAACACATCATTCTACTTTGATAATTCGACGGGAACTGCTTCGAACACCACAACCGTTACAGTGTTTGTAGACTCAGATAAGTCAGTTTCAAAGGCTTCGAAGTCGAAAGCCCCATAGTTTCAATTGGTTTAACATCTCCAAACTCATGCCTCTCGGAAAGGGGAAATACTGGAGAGGGGGGCCGGATAATGTGGTTGTTGCAGGATCAACAACAGGGATTATTGAGAAGGAATTTCCGAACAAATAACTATCTCTTAACTAGTCAAGTTTTTCTTCCTCTTTTTATCTCTCTTGCCACTGCATTGTTTGCCCTTTTGTGTACTTTCTTCTTCTTGGGCACTAGAGATTTTGAATACATCTCACCTTCTTCAACCGTGAAAACAAAGACAGCTAACCAAGTTGAGTCAATCTCATCTGGCTACCCTTCATTTCCCACTTCGGCATCAAAACTTGATGAGCTTTCTTTGCTCTTTTTATTCTTATTTTGATGGTTAAGGGATATATTCATGGTTGAAAGGAATAACTTACCATCAACAACCTCTGTTATCTTGAGAATGGCAGAAGGTCAATGAGGATTGACAACTACTCTCAAATTAGCTTTCATTCGAGAAGAGTCCTCCAGAGATAAGTTCGAACAAAATTGGTTGGGGTGAATCAGTTATGGAAGCCGTTGGACCACTCTGCCTATGCTTATTGATTCAGTTGTTGTAAAGGTCACATTTGCGTCAACTAGGCTTTGTAGACAGGGATTCGAAATAGTTGCACAAAAGAAGTTAAGAGTAAATGATAATATGTCATCGAAAGTGATGGAAACATGAAAATAAATTTAAAGAAGCTTACGAGTATTCTTCCATATGTCTTGAGGGCGTAGATCCTGAAAGCTCAATAGGTTGAGTTCCTACATTCTCTCATTCGGGATAAAAGGACTCAGTAGCCAGTGTTGCGGAATTTTCTCCTCCACTCAGATTTAGTGGAAATTCGGCTAGAAGAGTTACAGGGTCCTCTCCCCTATAAAGGCTTTATGGAATGGGGGGACTACTAGTGGTCTATGTCGGTTCTTTTTTCTGTAAAGGGTTTGGTTTTGGTTTTAGATTATTTAGTTAATTTACGTGGAGTATTCTTCTCGGAATCCAATCCCATGGCTTTAAAATAAGAAGGTTTCGATGCTTGGTGACCCTTTGGTATTTGGATGATTTGAGAGGTCAATGCGGTGGAGGAAGGGAAATATTGCCGGAAATAAGTCGAATATCAATGGAAAAGATTTTCTCTGTCTAGAATGCAAATTTTTTCTCTATATAAAAATACCTAAAGTGAAACGTTTGAGTGCCCACAAATATTTCTCTTATCCGATATATATCTCATAAAAGAAATTAAATTTTGATCTATTATTTATGGGTAAAGTATCATTTAAGACCCTAAACCGTTACTATCATCCACCTAAGACCCATGTTTTCATGATTCTCCGAGAAAGACCCATGTTTTCATGATTCTCCGAGAAAGACCCGTCTTAGTTAAATATTTACCATTAAAGACCCACTAATACCCTAAATACTCATGCTCATTTATATAAAAGCTATTAACACCCTACCCACTTTTTCTCTTTTCCTTCTTACCCATTAAATTCATCTTTCTTTCTCTCTAATTAAGTTAAAAACGAATGAAAATTGTTCTAGATTTGAGGTATAGCTTCACTTTCTTCATGATTATCGTACTGCATTATCTAATTTCCATTGATTTACTTTAAATTAACGATGTATATTTGCCACAAATATGACATAAATCGGATAATGAGACGAACCTTATGAACATAGAAACAAGCTTCATTAACGTAAGTCAGAACATCCGGTTTTCGTCCTGAAATCGATGTCCTAAATTCAAACAAAAAATAATTAATCGGAAAGCGTAAACCCATAAACTATAAAAAAATTTGAAAAACATGAGTGCATATACACACACCAAGATTCTACTTGACGACGAAGAGAGGAATGAGGAGATGGTAGATGTTATCTACTTGAGCTTTCCATTAGTTATTAATCCCTGCAATCTTTATTCAATTTATCAGAATCTGGACATATTTATATGCTAAACTTATGGAAGGAGATGCAAAACGTTAATACAGTAGACACGAAACGCTAATACAGATAGATGTCCAAAAAATATTTAAAAAAAAATCAAAACATATCAAGTGTGGTACTAGTTTTGTTCGTCTTAAGAAAACAAACCCAACGGTATTTTCAGATTTTTTTTTTCCGAGTTACGTTTTAAAAGATACATACTTTTAAAAAAATTAAATTTAAAGGGTAAACGAAGAAGATGCGGAACCTTCTTTATTTTGATAGATGCGAAACTTTCTTTATTTTATTTTGATAGATGCTAAACCTTCTTTATTTATTTTGATATAGGCTAAACCTTCTTTATTTTGATAGATGTGAAACCTTCTTTATTTTGATTGATGTTAAACATTCTTTATTTATTTTAATAGATGCGAAACCTTGTTTATTTTGATAGATGTTAAACCTTCTTTATTTGGTAGATGCGAAACCTTCTTTATTTTGATAGATGTGAAACCTTCTTCATTTTGGTAGATGTGAAACCTTCTTCATTTTGATAGATGCTAAACCTTCTTTATTTTGATAGATGTTAAACCTTCTTTATTTTGCTAGATGAGAAACCTCGTTGTTTTGATAGATGTGAAACCTTCTTTATTTTGGTAGATGCGAAACCAGTCACGTGTGTAAAATATTTTTTAAAAAAAAATCAAAACATATCATGTGTGGTACTAATTTTTTTTGTCTTAAAAAAACAAAACCAATAGTATTTTCGGATTCTTTGTCCAAGTTACGGTTTAAAAGATACGAACCTTTAAAAATTAAAAAAAAAAATTAAAAAGAGAAATTAGTTATTGGATGTTATATAAAAAAAGTAATTAAACTATAAAATCTCTTTAAAAAATTAGACATTTATCTATAATAACTTTGTTAAACGGGTCTTTACTATAAGTATAAGTAAGTCTCTTTTTATTTATTTGGAGTTAATATAAATTGGTCCATATAACAGTTTACCAAATAAATTGTATGAGGAATTTTTTTTATACATATTCCACAAAATATCAGAATTGATTTGAATTAAAAAAAAAAATATTGAATACAATATTTATTGTTTTTTTATCAGATTTCACTTACTACCTCAAGCCAGTGCTGTAGAGAAAGCTCTCTAGATGTTTTTGTTTTTCGAATTGCATGTATTAGCTTTGTTAAGTTTGATTTCATTCAGGCGGTCCAAGCGGATCTTTATTGAAAAATAAATAGAAGTACATAGAAAAGAGATGGACATATAACCATAGCCTAAATGGCCTGCTTATTACAAAATTGAAAGCTCAAACTTCCATTTACCCCAAACTAATAATCTTATCCGCACCTTCATTGCATACCATATACAATACACTTCTGAAAGAGAAGCAACACATATATTCAAAGTTAGTAATAGGAACTACAAGTAAATAAATGCTTCTTTTATATTGAAAATGGAATAATGTTACAATTTCTCGTCTTGTAAACAAAAAGAATGAAAGAAAAACTGAAATTACAAAGAATGACAAAGAAATTTCTATTGGATCTGTGTTATATAATTCACCGCAAAGAATAAGTTAGTATATAAACTTTTACCAGTTCTCACTCACCACTGCGCCATCCATCACCAACCACAGGCAAGGAATTTGCTTTGTGCAGCGGAGAACTAATAGGAGTTGAATCTCCGCGGCTAAGCCCGCTAGGACTGCGAGAGAAAAAATACGATTTTGAAGCACCTGCATTTCGTGGAGACAAGTTCATTTCCTCGAGGGCGTAGCACTGAAGTTCCGAAGGGTAGTCCCTCACGCATCCAATCCTTGGTCCTGCTCCTGTCGTCCATTTACACGAAAGCTGTCTGCCGAGTTGGAATGACTTTGTTTCTTTCTTCGAGTTTATTCTTCGAAGAATCGCTTCTTCCGCAATATTCACAACTTCGTTATCTTTATGATTTTCGTTTTCCCATTCTTGTCTCTCTTCTTCCTCTTCTTGTTGTTCGTCTTCAGTTGTTGTTGCTACTGCTGATTCGTAACCGTCTGTGGTTAAATTATGTATAATCTCGAATGATTCTTCAGTTGGTTTAGTTATTTCGAGATTAGTGAGCTTCCTACTCAAGCTACGGAGGGTCCTTGACTTAGACCGTTGTAGGGCTGTGGTAGTCTCTTGTTTGATCAAATCGGTTATGACTTCGCTGTTCGTTTCTATTAGCGCTTCTGTATAATCTTCTTTGGTCGAGTCTTTTCTTAAGTGATTACTGTTTTGTTTGTGAACTGATAAATCGTCCTCATCCGTGGGACTCATCTGAAAGTAAAAAAAGATAATGCATCCAGTTAGATGGTACAAGGTGTGTTAAAAAAACAAATAGTTCGAGTTCAACTCGCGTTTGGTTCGTAGAAGGCTCGGCTCTATTTATAACTTTTAACTTGGGCTTGGAGTTCTGTATAGGTTCTAATTTCTTATCTAGTCGACCTCAAGTTTCTACTTATAAATATTGAGCCATTCAGGAGAGGCTTGAAACCTAGCTCAAGTTTGAGCTGTGTAGGCTCGTTTGAATGTGCTTGATCGATATTGAAATGTGATAACTTTGAGATACTTTTAGTACAAACTACAAAGTATTAAAATTTCAATAATTTTTTTTTACTAGCTCGGCTCGAGGTCAGCTCGATTCAGTAATTCGAGCAGAGCTCGAATCTAGCTTTAGTAATTGAAAACTTGTCCTGGCTGGCATATAAAAAAAAAATTGAACTTGAGCTCGAGGTCGAAAGCCTCATTTGCTCACCGAGCACGAATAGCCAGCTATTCGGCTCGGCTTGAATACAACCCTAGAGACACTCGAGCAAAGTCCAAGAATCCAACATTATTTTTGGTTCTTTTACCTTAACATCTGATATATCCACGTTGTTTTCACAGAGAAAGCTAATGAAGTCTTTGAAATTTTCTTCTGTAGGCTGATAATGCCCACTGTGAGGCCAAACCGCCTGTTGAAAAATAAATGACAGAAAAATAATCAGCTCGGTTTAAACAAACAAAGTAACAGAAGATTAACCCTAGCTTAAACTTCAAGTCATTATTAAAGCTGTGTATATGTACCTTAAGGATCCCGGATTCGACAACTAATCTTCCAGCAGCTACTGCAGCTCCTCCAGCCAAAAAGCTAGAATGCTGAAATGTTCCTTTCTTTTTAGTCCCGACATATAAGATCTTCGAGGTGCTAAGTACAAAAATCCACTTAACATCCTTATTTTCTCCGGTCGTGTCAAGGAACTCTCCGGTCTGCTTGTAAAGCAACTTTCCATTTTCCACAACTACCTCATACGCACTCCTTTCCACCTATACCATTAAAAGCGCGGAAAGAAAATCAGCAAAGATTGTAACTTGAGTTCCAAGAAACGAGATAATCAAGAAACCAGGTTGTACTCACCGGACCGAGATACTTAATACACTGTTGTTGAAGTTTTGACCGAGTGCATTTTTCAACAAGATTTACTTCTTTTCCTTCTCCTATATCCAACCTACACAAACAAATTCGATTCGTTTTTTCAGTTCCTTGAATCAAAACTAAAAATTTTAATCCAACAACTAAAACTGGCATTGATTAGAAAGATATTTACCAGTAGAAGAAGGGTTCTTTGCTTTGACAATGAAGCCATTTCAAATAATAGAACTGAAGATTGTGTCCGTACCGATGTCGTGGGTCAATCTACGTACGCAGTTAAAAAACGTTAGATTCGATTCAAATTAATAAAGAGACCGGATACAAAATTTTATTTTGATAAGATTTTACTTACCGCCTCAAGCCAGTGTTGTAAAGCAAGCTTCCGAGCTTTTCCATTCTTCGACAAACCCTTACCAACCTACAAATCACGAAAAACTCATATTAAGAACCACTATCTCAAAATTTCAAAATAACAGTTTTTATTACGAAATAATACCTTTGCGGCTCGAGTTCTTGCTCTTGACCAACGTGAAATCGCAGTCTCATGTTTCTCAATATCAAAGAAAGACACTGAGCTTCGCTTTAGTTCCGCGAAATCTAGAAGCTTCCACCTTTAAACACGACATAAACCAACTTAGTTTCATAAAAACATAACTAAACAACAATCCAAAAACACTAAACTAATTAATACTCACCAGCTTTGTTCTACTAGCACCGCACAATCTGCCAACTTTCTTCGCGTACGAAAACTTTTGTACACTTTTTGCAATTTTATCGCGGCTTCATGTTCAGGGTTTCCCTTGTCTGAATAATCAGATCTCGGGGTTTGAATGTCCGTTTCTTTGCTTTTTACATCATTCAATGTATCCAAAACATTATCTTGTACATCAGAATCAGGAGACTTGAAAGAAATTCGTGTCTCCAATTTCCTTCCGTTAAAGCTAACTGATCCAACTACTATCATCTTCCCGGACCCAAACGACTTTAGCATCGTTAGCTCGGGGTTTCTTCCGTTGAAGCTGACAGATCGAGCTGTCGGTTTCGGACTAACGGGATTCACTA
This sequence comes from Limnanthes douglasii subsp. nivea, assembly GCA_036936605.1. Classification (NCBI taxonomy): domain Eukaryota; kingdom Viridiplantae; phylum Streptophyta; class Magnoliopsida; order Brassicales; family Limnanthaceae; genus Limnanthes; species Limnanthes douglasii. The sequence goes on from JAUPFV010000002.1 coordinate 131,349,805, forward strand.
GTACCGGTTCGTATCCATTTTCAAATTCCGCATATTCACCAAAAGGGCAGGAGAAAGAAATCCCCATCTCAAAACGAATTTCAAAATTTCTTTCGAATCCTGTCAATTCTATAAAACAAAGAACAAAAACATATCGAAGTGAGTACCAACTACCAAACATGGAAAGACAAAAACATATGTTTTTGACATCAAATCATCAAAAACAGAATAGAAAATTGCAAAACTTCAAAAAACAAAATCAAATCAAAAGTTGAGTCCACCTAGACTAATAATTTCTATATTGGTAGTACTAGTAGTAGGTAGAATCTCTAACTAACGAAGAAAATAAACAAAAACCTCTTACCTCTTATTCAAAGACAAGAACATCAACAGACCAAACCAAAGAAACCAAACACAATGAAAGCTTGTAAGAACACAAATCAAGAAAAAAAAAACTGATTTTTATAAAATTTCAATGTAATGAATGAGATATATCAACAAAAACCCATCAAGAAATAGTCAATGGGATCTGAAAATTTTATATGAATAAAAAATTGATAACCAAAATAAAACGCCAAAATTGCCAGAATGCAAAACCAATGTTTAAGATAAAAGATACAACATTTGAGACAACCTAGCACATTACTTTTTTACTTTATAGTCGATTCAAGAAAGCAACAAAAAATGAATAAAACCCATTTCATCAAACGTAGGTTTCATCAAAATACTAATGGAGGCACAAAAAAAGACATTTTGAAGCAAAATATATAGAAGGGTATATATACCTTTTATCAGATTTGAAGATCTTTAGTTGTGGTTAGATACTATAATTGGTTAGAGAATAGAAAATAAGGATTTTTGTGAGAAAAATTGAGTTCGATAGAGCTATTCTGTTCTGGTTGACTTATATAGAGGGGGGAGGGGGGATGGAGGGAGTAAGTATAGAGAGAGAGAGTGTGTGTGGGGAGTCTAGAGAGAGAGTGAGGATATTCAAAACCACGTGTGACAGACTATTGTCGGGGAAGGAAGGAGGTTTCGTTGTGTAATATGAAAATGGCTGGTCTCTTTTTATGTAAAATACAATTTTTTATTCACTTTCTGTATTTATTCAGTATCTTCAAGAAATCTTCATGGGTGTCTAAATTTTGACAATTTCTGTTCAAAAGCTGTTTGTTTAGCGGTGAGTATATGGAATATATAAAGTTTACTTTTTGTATTTTAACGGAAACGACTCTACTTACAAATATACTTGATGTAATTACCTGACCATATACTTTTTGTTGGTTAGTTGTTGATTCAGAATAAGTACAGTATATGGACCAAGGTAGTATCGTCTACTGTTATTTTTATTTTTTTTACGAGTTAGACGGTTTTGAGATTTTTACCTTAATCTTTGCAATTAGACGGACGATTTTTTTAAAAAAAATTATGTAATGAGTAACAACGACAATTTTATTTGAACAACGGATTCTAATACGAATAAATTAGAAACAATACTTAGGATTTGGTTCATTCCTATAAAGGAGAGCTATATTCCCAATCGAACCGAAGGTTTAAGAGGATGCGATGAGATAAGACAGAGACCGGAGAGGAGGAAGAATTGAAAATTTTGGTGTTCCTCTCTCTCCAAATATAGTAAACACTCACCAAAATAAGCATATCGAAGAGCCCGAGAGTTGGAAGAAGGCCAAATTATGGTTTTTAGGATCCAAAGCGGTCGAGTTGTTATTTTGACTTAAAGATAAAATAAGGTTGGAGCTTGTGTGAGTCCAGATGCTCTGAGTGACAGTACAATTATAAAAAAATATCACTAGTTTCAGAGTCGAAATTACATAAAACACAATTTGGAAGGGTATTTAGACCCAACTTAAAAGTATGCTCGATGTAGTTGGAAGATTTTGTTTTTATTTTATGCATTATTTCAATCTAAAAACAATTAGAACCTCATTTAATTTATATCAACAAAAAATGTTCAATATAAAAAACAACATAAACCATATTTATAACCATTTAAAATTTTGTATACAATAATGTATAAAAATACACATACACTCCTAAAATGAAAAAAAGAGTTACAAACAAAAACAAAAATAATTTTACTTATTATTAACCAAAACAATATAGTATATAATTTTATATTGAGATCGTTTCGGTTTTATTATTATCCGCTGTGCATGTAAAAGAAGTAGTTGAAATTAATTGGACATCAATTTTAACAATGTTAAGAATTGTTATGTTTGCATATTTTTAAAAATAGATTTTATCATAGACCCCCTAAAAATAATACTCCCTCCATTCCCTTTTATATGTCGTTTTAGATAATTGCACAAATATTAAGACATGTAATCATGACTTTCCAATTCAATAAAACTTATAAAAGCAATTAATTTTATTGGTCTAACCATAATTAATGCTCTCTCTGTCTTATACAAAACAAAAAGCAAATTAGTGTGATTGGTTCAAATATATTTAGTGTCCAAATAATAACCTAGGACGACAATTAATTTGGAATTGTAAAATTTCTCTAGAACGACTATTAATTCGGAACGGAGGGAGTAATATAATCAGTTTACTTTATGATTTTTGAGTATTTGAGAATGTTAAAATCGGGTTTCGTACCCAGAAAAGTAAGATATTTATCATTATTAGTACTTATTATTTTTTTAACGAACCAATCCCTTGGCCCAATCCCTTGAACAAGAGATAAACTTACCACAATAGATGATGTTGTATAATGATAAACTTACCACAATAGATGATGTTGTATAATGATGTTGTTCTTATATTGTACGGTGATGTTTTTTTCCAATGTTGTATGGTGCTGTGATTTATCCTGTACACCTTTTTAGATCATTTATACTTATTTTGGTAACCCAAGTGAATATGTAATCAGGAAATGCTCTATAGCCCATGTAAACAATTGTTTTTTTATTTTAATGATTTTTTTCCAAAAAATAATTTTAGATGTGGAATATAATAATTAGAAGATATTCATGACATCATTTTTCTTCAGATTTGTTCAGGATTTTTTATTTCATTTTTGTTTTGCTAATATTTTTAGTGAATTAAGGGTCTCAATCATTCTATCTTTTGATTTTTAAAATCTAGATATAAAGTTTGTTCTAGGTTTGTGGGCCATCTAACGAGCAGTAGAGAGGAAATCTGTGTGCAAATGAATGAAAAACATTACACATATTGTAGTCTTTATATATAATTTACAATTAAGGGTTTAACTTAAGTATAATTGCAATCATATCTCTAAGTTTCGTTGATGCGATCGACTAATTGTTTATTATTAGACATTATGTTTAAACTTAAGTGCCAACTTTCTGATTCATTACTTTACTAAATTTGAATTTGACCATATATATAATTACTTTCATAGATGGTTTACATCTATTAAGAAAATTATTATTTATCTTATTTATTTGATTATTTATCAATTTAATTGTCTATCGACAGTAGCTTATGTACCATTAAGCAGATGACTATCCATTGATTTCTAACAACCTCTCATTTGGATCATCATATGTTGTAAAATGATCCATTTACTTAATGTACTTTTTATTACTTGTTGTCTATAGATGAACTGAACAATCTTGTACATGAAAATAGAAGATAAATGACTAAAGACATATTCAATGCAATGTGAGAAAATGGAGGTAACATTATTACATTATCACTATCAATCAACTAGCGCAACAGAAAAATACTATGAATAATCTACATATTTATTATTAATTGGCCATACGCAAGTGGGGATTTACTTAATGAGCAAGATAGGTAAATGAAACGTAAATGATCATTATATATATATATATATATATATAATCAATCTTAAATATACACAACCAAATAATAAATATATCTCAAACAAAAATCTCATTGAAATTAATAGTTCTCTAAACAAACAACACTCAAATGTATTTTTTTTAGTAATTATAGGTATCATTTCTTTAAAAAGATGATCAACCACTATGGGAGTTATAGCGATGACCTCTATATTAATTTTAACGATTTTATACACTTTATTTAACATACTGGAACTCGATACCTATACGTTTGGACTTAGTTGAGCTCTTGCTACTTAACTGTGAAGTTATTGTTAGATTATAACCTTAAGGAATTTTTTAACCCTTATAAAATGATTAAATTCCACAACTAAAATGTTTGGTAGATGTCTTAAAGCATGAAACAAATTATATTGCGACATCGGAGGATGCAACTAGTGAAACTTTACAGTTTTCCATGATGTTGTAACTTTAGATAATTGAATGTGTTATTCGAAGTGCTAGAAAATGTGTCCATACAGTCTACTAAAATTTAAGTTATAATACTTTATGATCGACATATTATCTGACTTCCTACATACCAACATGTGTCATTTTGTTTGCTACTTATACCGAAGAATCCTTTTGATCACTTCACAATAGTGAAATTCCAGATTACTTACATCTTTCCAACAACCAAAATCAAATGTAATGTCTCGTCTTGTACTAACTTGAGTATGCATTAGACTCCCGACTAACAAAACATATGAAGTTTGTTGTATTTCCTTAAGCTAAAATTTTATCTTTTTATATTGACTTATACTTAATTTTCCTTCTTTTATAATAAGGGTTATTCAAAGGCACCATAAAAATATGCATTTAACCTCACTAGACCTTTGATGTACACAATCATTGGTCGAGTTCATCGCAAAACCAAAATCGACTAATACCTCAAGGAAATTATGGTACCACTAAAGAGAAGTCTATTTTAGTCTATAAATATATTTTATAAGTTTTTATACCACTAACTTTGAATTAGCAATTAAAAAGTTCTCACGTTGCATCGTATATACCACTGAATTTGAATCACCAATTAAAAAGTTCTCACGTTTCACCTTATGAATCATTTCCCTGATGTCACAATTAAGAAAGTTGATTTAATATCCATTTTTGATGAAGCTTTAAGTAAAAGTGTGCAACTAGTTTCATGGCTAGCATAAAAGATTCATTTGTGAAACTAGAGATAAGGTCTTTTTAAGGTCAATCCATTCATGGTGAGTATAACATATTATCACAAGTCATACTTTATGTCTCTCCACCTTACTCTTGAAATCGTGTTAGGTTTAGTAAATTCACTTAAGATCAATCGAATTCTTTGCTTCACATAATGTGATAAACTCTCAAACCGCATTATCATACATTAACTTATACTCTTACTTTATAGTTTTGATCCACATATGAGAATCAAAACTCTTCATGGCTTCACGGAAGCACGATGAATCGTTTACCATTATACCACATTAATCTCCATCTTCATGAAACTACATTATATGATCCAAATATATTGTGTTCTTCCCATATCTAGTCAACCTTCTTAAGCGTACAATGTTTTCTGTATTCACTTTTAATGAGCTAGACTTTGATCTTCTTGAAAAAGAAAAAAAAAATTATGTGGAAGACAAATATAATTATGAGTAATTCACCTGTAGGGATCACTTTGGTGGCATTTTGTCTTCATGACGTACTTATCTTTGTTATGACCTTCATGAATCTTTATAGATTTTTTCTCAAAATGACCAATGTTCCTAAATTAATCCCTCGAACTTTATATCCTCAAAGGACTTTCATGTTCTCGTCCAAATATACTTATATTGAAAGAATTTTAAAATTGAAAGCCCTTTGAATTTTTTTAATATCTAATGAAATAACATTGAACCCTCTTTCTGTCCAATTTTTTTATTCGGCTATAAGGTTGTAATTTAAATTATAATCCCCAAACTGCATATGCTTTAAGTTATGTATGTGCTCAGAATAAATTTTATGTGGGGTCTTAATGGTTGATTTTGTGGTATTTTTATTGATAATTTATAAAACATATTTAATTATCTCTCTCCAATGTGATAGTGATGGAGTTGAATGAAAAAAATATACTTCTCATCATGTCCTTAAATAAGTCTCTTAGATATGTATGTTATGTTAGCAAAACCCAACATTATATTTGAAGAACTATGTCATATTCCCCTAGGTACTTTGAAAATAATTTATGATATTGTTCACCCAAACCTCACGTGTGACATGGTATTCATCATCACGGTTAGACTTGAAGAGCATAATGTTATCACCAGGTTGTTTAACTTTGATTTTAAAAGTCATGAACTTGTCTTAGGATTTCTGATATCTCATGAATAAGGTATAGATAATCATCCCCGGAGAAAGTTATCTGTAAATGAGATAAACATTGTTTTCCATTTTATGATGCTTTTGGGAACGTTCCATAATTAGTATATATCAACTCTAATACTTTTTTTTATTATGTATGGACTTAATCTTTTCACTGTGATTTTTTTATTAGATACATGTGATACAAACATCGAAGACTGAATAATCAAGAAAACCTTATAAGTTTTTCAACAATAATATCATCCATTATTTCCTTAGCGATATGAACTAACTGTTTGTGTCAAATATTTTCTTTATTATAGCTTTACAATTTAGTTTATCATATACATGTATGTTCATTACTTCTTTTTTATACTTAATAGTAATTAATAAATAGAAATTATTATTTATTGATAATTATATAATGATTCATTTGATTATATCTATAATATATATATATATATATATATATATGAATATCCAAAATGTATTTTATTCTAAATTAATAAAATTCATAGTATCTTTCAAACACGAGAAATTCTCACTAGAAAGCAACAACTGAAAATAACAAATAATATAAAATAAGCATGAACTACCTTTTAGTTTATAGATGGTCACCGAGGCTTCGAATGCTTATCGTACCTCGCATACAAATACAAACATAGATAATTGCAACTATATCAATCCACCATGTATTTTTTACAATTAGAACCAAATTAATTTTTAAACAAATCAGAGTTGTGAGATTATCGTTAAATTTTATATAAACTTGGTGCTTTTCGCACTCCGATATGAGATTTCTCATCCTTTTGCAAAAGAAACATCAACCTGGTAACATGTAATTCATTAGGTTTCTTTTCTCCTAAACCGGAAACCTTATCAAATGATCTATCATATTTTTTATTCTCTTCTCTATTGAGAGCTCATCATATGCACCTCGGAATTTTCTTGTTTCAGTATATTATCATATTAAGTAGTTTTATGAGTCAGTTAACTAATTGCTCACTTCTCATGGTGAGGGAAAAATGAAACACAAAACCTATCATAACGTTTTCTAAAGGGTCAATCTTAAATTTCTTTAACTTTGAGACGATCATTAACATCCCAAATTATATTTCTTTATTCTCATTTTTCTATTAAATTTCATGATGAAAAATTGTACCTTAATAGCTTTATATCCACCTTATTAATACACATAACAAATAATATATAAGAACATAGTTATTGGCATATAAACTTAGAAAAGGTGTTTGATATGGGATATTAAATAAGATAATATATATTGCTAATAATATACATTTTATATTAACATGCACTTGGATGAGTATGGGAAAAGTCATTGTTGGTACAACTTTAATCGACTTAGTTTGAAAGAACCTTCACTTCGATTGCTTTTCCTGTTCTGATTAAACATTTAATGGCCAATTTCATAATTGATTTTTTCAAATCTTAAATATCTTTTTTTGGTTGGTAATGCTTTTAATAATATTAATCATGAATCCGTCAAATCTCTTATTTAATCAATTCACCAACATGACCCACCTATCGAAGTGAAGACAAGCTTTGCAATGCAACCTATATAACATAAAATCATTGAACAACCACACAAGCAAACTCAATTTTAAATATAAATTATGGTCTAAATCCGAAGGAAGACATATCAAGGTGGACACAATGTGCCAAAAAAGAGCAAGGGATTTTTGTTACAGCAGTTCGGCATCGGTGCAACAACTAAGGTTGCTCCCACGGTGCATCAGGAAGTTATTACAAGGACTGACGCCTGACATTTTTTTGTCACAAAAAATCAGGAATTATTGCAGTGAAAGAAAAAATTATCGTTTATGAATTGATGTTGGCTTTATATATTGCGATAAAAAATTCCACAACAGTCTGGCCCTAAGTTGAGTTAAAACCCTTAATATTCATCCAAAAAATAATCGCAATTGATAAAACTTATATTATAACATGATATATCCATAACGAATCAAATTTTCATTCAATTTTATATCCCATATCCACACATCTACCAGCTTAATCATAACAAAATCTCAAAATCGTGGATATTCTACTGAAAAATAAAATGACATGTTATATAATTAATTTAACAACAACTATTATTATTTAATTTGAGAGAGAAAACTCTGATACCAAAGGATAGTGAGTTTATGTCGTATGACCCATGAAATTATTATTAATACTTAATCCATTTTAGATTTGAATATATTCATAGAGGCACAATACAATAGTTAGAAAATGTAGACGATATCGTCTTTCTTCAAATTTATTGTTCATATTGCTTTTGGTTTCTGATTTGTTGAACTCATTTCGTGAAGCATTGATCTTTTAATCAGTTGAATCCTTTTATGAATCATTGTATCTCGTAGATTTTTTTTCTATATTTTTAGATCTTATAACCAATAGTATGAGGAAATTTATATGTAAGTGAATGAAGAAAGATTTCATTCATATTCCTCTTTATATACAATTTTCAATTACAGTTTTAACTTAAACTCAATTGTAATCATAGCTCTAAATTTTGTTGATGTGATCGGGGACCATAGCATGACTAATTTTTTATTCACAAATTAGTCTTTAAACATTGTGTGTAGACTTAATATAGGACACTTATTTACCAATGCATGTTCTCACCACTGATATTCTAAGCCCAATTAATATAGGACAATTTAGTACACTCGTGTTAAATTGTCTCTCAACTTCACACATTTCGAATCGTTCAACCAATTACGACGATGGGCCTCAAACACTAACATCTAGCAAAGTATCGTGCAAATGGTGTCAACCAAACCCTAACACAAGTACTTCTCAACATGGTCTAAAACTGTCACAAATCTTCATTAGTTAATCTCAAAAGATCCATCACTTCAACTATGATCACAACATATCTGCCAAGTTTTGGACCATTCCTCTTTCGTAGTCTCTCTTCTCTTGGTCATCTTCCGTTAAGAATAATATGCCATAACATTTGTGGAAGAATAATCTCGTTAAGATCAAGATACATAAGGGTTTTACACATTTACTCAATAAAAATAGCATTCACAACACTTCACCGTTCAAGGACATGTTACACTCATTATAGAGATTTTGCTCATTCTCACAAAATAACACCTCACTCTATGTACAACCACAGAGGTAGACATACTACTTTTTACCTTCTAGCTTCTACCTTATGTGTTCAATCTTTCTCTATGATAATTAAAAAACATATTCCTTCAACAATCCTATTGTTTGTGAACCAGGCTAGAGTGGTCTCTACCCCCACAAAACAACCAATCCGAAATATATGTAGAGAATATTCAGTTTATAGAGTACATTGAATGTGAATTTTTAGTCTCTTCTGAGGCTATTAATGTTGATCAAAGTATTTGGGCTAAATGTCGCTCAAGGTACTTCCTGGGGAAAAATTGCCATCTTACTATGTCTAGTCCATCATAGAAATCATGTCAGTAATAACAACATCTTGGATGCTATCATAGAAATCATGTCACTCTATTTTTATACATGAGTGAGCATGCCATCATTGTTCTTAAAAATACGCATTCGTTCTTTAATGTCCAACTACTTGTCGTAACGAAGTGGGAACCAATGGCATCGATAACAAAAGATCCTTTAAAATCCATCATATATAGGTCAAATCCCACGGTTCTCCCCACGAGCTATAGATATCAAAAGAACTTAGTTTCATCACATGCAGCGTGGGTATCCCAACATAAGTCGATAAACATACTACAAACAAAGTTCGTTCTATTTTTTCTCAAATATACATCATAATGAATGCTTCAGACACCTTCCCTAATGAAATATGTATCAAATTCTTGGGGAAGTCCACTCTCTTAAAACTATGAATACCAACTCCTTTATTTTATCGGTAAGAAATGCAAAAACAATTGGACACACTACAGCTAAATAATCGATAATCTTATTTTCCTCATTCGACAACAACCCCAGAGTATCGGCAACGATCGGAAAAATAGAAAATTATAGTGAATATTACATCCATATATGCCTCCTCACAAGAAACCGACTCCAACTATCATACCTTTTTTGTTTTTTCTTCATGAGGAAGATGGCTACCGAGACACCTATAAAGATTCTATTAAGGCCTAAAAAACATGATACCCATGCAAATAGACCCCAAACAAAGAAGAAAAAAATACCAAATGACAAGTTGGTTATCTCACCACCTGTTAAAGCCGATAAAATGCAACTAGATCGGAAAACATGGATCCAACTAAGGATAATATGATCCTTGAACGACACTAACACATTATTAGTAAATATTTGAAAAGATTTCTAGACAGTCAAATAACCCCATCCACAGTAACGACGCTACTTGATTCGTCTTTAGTAATCATATTACTCTAATTTACTTAGTCGAAGTCTGAATTTGTGACCCAATAGTTTTGGAATTATCTACTTTAATGCTCATCTATTATCACTTTAAATAAATTATTCTTCTCATTCTCTATGTACGTAAGATCTATATGGTCTATCTCATCATCTACAGAAGTCTTGCCCACGAATAATATATGTCTTTAACGACGGCACGAGCAGAACTCTGCTTTAGAATAATCTAATGTCTCTTGATACAAACCACTTGAACACCTATGGATTGTTTTTGGTGATTTTAACGTCATCTAGAAACTAGAGGACCGAATAAAGGCTTTAAACCTCTAGGCTTCTTCTATAAATAATTTCAACAATTGCTATTATTACAATCTAAACAAAATTCACGCTTTAGGTTTCCAATACTTTTTGTATAATAAAAAACAAAACAACCCAATCCCTTCCAAGATTAATCAAGTTCTTATCAACAGTGTTGGGATAACATATTACATTCATTATTTGCACATTATGGTCTTCTGTACACTTTCAATTATACCATGATTACCTTTTACCTTGATTTCCCTCACACCACTACCAAAAATCCCTTCCATTACTTTTTTTATATGTCAATTTCATCTTCACTTCAATAGGATCATCACAACAAGTTAGTTTCTCAAAGTAGATGGCTCAGATATGTCAATCAATTCTACTAATTTTAACTGTATCCAAAAAGACATATCATCGTTCAATATAATGAAATTCAGCAATATAAGTTAAAGAATCTCAAAAACACAATTTTACATGTTCTTAGTCCACACCCTTTTCTCGAATGATCCATTAAATCCATCTATTATTACTTCTGAGCTAAGTTCATGTAAATATTTTATCTTCTTAAGTAGTTTTGAGGAAATGTTTCTTCAAATCAAAATCTTGTGAAATTTGAGTCAAGTTAGAGAATCAAAATACTAAATTCTTCCACAGTTGTATTAAAACTCATATCATTCTCATCAAGATCGTTACGATTAAATAACAGTCTTAACGCCTTATAATACACGTCATGGTGGCAAACATTTTTGTCAACCATTTCTCCAATATGATAGGCCATACATCCCAATTATCCTTGTCTTAGTAGATTCAATACCCACATATGAAAAAAATTAATTACATCCGATAAATCTATTTTGATTTGACCAATCCCCAATGACGAAATAAAAAACGATTTTTTTTTCAGCATATACAATAGCAAAGCTCTAAGCCAGACGGTTACAACACCGGCTTATTCAAATCATCATGGTCTATTATAGGCGCAAATCTATGCAAAATAATCTATGAGTTTTTCAAATCTACACGAATGGATCCAAATTGGAATAAAACCACGATAACCTTTATTATAAAAATAGACTCCCTATATTCCACGGATGACTTCATACCAATTACATCATTAAATGTAACTTACAAAATAATCTCAAAAATCCGAGTAAACTGGATCAAAGATTCTTGTCAGACCCTCATTGTCTCTGCCCAATTGGCTTTTGTTTCGCGCCTAAGTATTTTTTTTTAATATTTTACTCTCTCAAGAGCTATTTTAAAGGTATTATATAAACTTTAAAAGTCCAAGATTTATCTTAAAATTGATCTCATGAAATTTTTTGATAAGGTTCGGGGACACTTTATCCTTGATATCTTTCTCCTTATGGAATTCCATTTTAAAATCATCTTATGATCCATCGAATGCATATCAACACCCTCTTACAACATAACCATCATTGGTAACCCTCAAGGCTCATTCAAAAGAAAAATAAGCCTTAGTGAGGGAGACCTATTTTTATCATTTCTTTTTGTTCTAATTATGCAAGTCATCTTTTTTTTAAAGGAGAAAAGTCTCGAAGTTTAAATTACATTAGAAATTCCAAAACCTCAAAATCATTAATTTTTTGCTTTGCATATGATATTATGATTTGAAGTCGCGCTGACTCTGCCAATCTCAAACTCATCAAATAAGGTCATGATAAAAAAAATTATTCTCATCAACCTCCACATAAACCCTAAGAAAATTTAATTTTTTGTATATGTGATTAACGATCCTCACTGCCAATCCATCACTGGTTTTCTTGGATTTAAAATAGGAACAATTTTATTTGTTATATGGGATTTCCCCTAATGACAAGTCATCTAACGTCCAACATTTATCGCATTTCTATTTCAAAAAACCACTACATGCATATGATCTTGGGCTCCAAAGCACATATCATATGTCGACAGGTTATAACTGATAAAAATAGTCATATTTGATAACTAATTGTGTTGGTTTTCCATGTTTATTCTCAATGTCATAGTCCTTAAAAATATCTCATAGAAACTCAGACGTTCTCTATAGATTTGTACCGAGATAAAAATCTATAAGGCCAAAGTTGAAATGGAAAAAAGTTACATTATCTTCAAACGAGGGTGAACTTGGGGTAATAGACCTAACATTCTAGAATCATACTATTACTTTCAAATATCTTTAGTCTATTTTGGTAGAAAAAAAACTAAAATTTGTGTTGACTCGATAAAATCTAAAAAATTTAAAAGCAAAAGTATTTGGAACCTTTCCTTTGGATCCTCCTTCAACTGGAGTTGGAGGAAAATTATTTCTTTGGTACCTATAGCCATACATCTCTATAAATCATAGGTCGATAATGATGAATCCGCTTCTTTGTGGTATGACACACGGGTCTTATGTACCTTTATTGTTAACCATTATGGTAACACTATAATTTGTGATGCTATAATCAATATCAATCTCAAACATTATTATCAATGGTTCCTGGAATTGTCATACACGAATTAGGTCAGACACTAGAAGATATCTCAACCAATCAATCTCATCAACAATCTCTCTCCCCTCAAAGATAAGAAATATGTGTTGTGTTAGTTACCCAACAAAAAATGTTATACTTTCACTGTTAATATTACCTAATAATGCAATTTGTCAACTGATAACTTAGATTAACTAGTCAATCTCATTTGGAATAAAAAAAATCAGACAACCTTTCATTGGTTGACTAGTAATACAAAAAAAACGTTCAACAAAAGACAAATTAATCACTTAGGTCTTCAACACCTCATCGAAATATATATTGCGTAATGGTTTGACAAAATCTCTAAATCATCTCTTATTCGAATGTTTTTTTATCTCGTATTGGGATGCCATAAGCTTGAAACAAAGATTTCTTATTCCAAATTTTGATAAGCCCATCCGGCTACAAACACCACAAGTCATGATAAACTTTTACGCAATACTTTATGTGTCGTGGTTTAGCACATCTCGAAAGAGAGACAAATGTGAAGGTTTCACGAATACTACATCGTTCGCATCAGCGGTATCTCACTGTCTTCTTTCAGATGTCTGATACATATTACATTACAACAAGGTCTCATGACCCATATAAATGCACAACTAAGTTTAGAATCTTTTGTGCACATTTTATATAGATCTAGAACTATTTAGACAATAGTACTCCATGATCGATGTTATCCAATGGGATCCAATCTTTTGAATACCAATAAGATTCCTAGTTGCTTGAGTTTTTGAGTTATTACAGGAAGTCTGTCACATTTAGACTCATGCAATTACGTTCATTCAGTACTCTGTCATCCCAAAAAATACATTATGTATTATGTAACTTAAGTATTGTCTTCTTAAAAATATTTTGTACATTTATAATATTTTTTAAAAAATTAATTAATTGTATTTATTAAAAAAATATTCAAAATCTAAGTCTAAATAATTTTTTATATTCAACTTAAAAATCACAAAATAAAATTCCTAATTTTAGAGTAAAAAAACCATTAACTTTTCTAAAACTGATATTTTGATTAACTTTAACTTTCAAATGGTTGATATTTGATTAATTTTAATTTTAATTTTAAACCAGTTAAGATATTTTAAAAATTAATGACTAAACAATTAAATTATATTATATTGTGCAATGATGCTAACCATTCTTTAAATACTTTACAAAAAAAATTGGAGCTAAATGGTGATTTTCAGTTTTCTTTTTTCATTATTATTATCAATTTACTCTCAGTTTTGTTAGGTTTGCCGTAAATTTTTGAATTCATCAGATCACATATTTAAAAATAATGTACTTTTAAAGTTGACCTTTTGAGCCAAGAAATACTTAAATTGATTACAGTCGACTTGACCAATAACCATACACGTAGCTGTAAATTCGAAGTAACATGTGTATCATAAATACTGGATATGTACCTACAACTGTGCGGCAAATTTCCAAAAACTTGTCTTGGTCGTCACGGCGTTGTACGGAGACTACTTCGTTCTTGATTGTTAGGTATAGAGGTGTCTAATGGTTCAGGAACCATGGTTTAAAGCTGACAACCTGCTTAAGAACTGGCGGTCTACCTGCGAAACTGGCCCATTAGGACTGCAACCCGCCGAGACCGCAACCCGCCGAGACCGCAACCCGCCGAGACCGCAACCCGCCGAGACCGCATAAGGAGCAACCCGCCGAGACCGCAACCCGCCGAGACCGCAACCCGCCGAGACCGCAACCCGCCGAGACCGCAACCCGCCGAGACCGCGAAACCACGGTTTATTTGTAAAAAACCGGTGGTTTATTGGTAAATATTATGCTGATTTTATTTATTTTATATCCAAAATGTTATATTTAAAAAATATTGAGATTGAATATTATTATAGAATTATTATTACATTTTTGTTAATATTAATTTGTTTTGGTTATTAATATTTTAAGTGTTGTAATTATTATATAGTCTAAAATTTTAAATATTACTTATGTTATTATCATATTTTGAATATTATTATTATTATGTTTTTATATCTAATACAAAGCAAAACTATATCTTATCATGTTAAAATATTACAAATTCTATGGTTATAATTTTAATATTACATTTTGAATTTTATTATTGTGATTTGGTTTTGAATATTACAAGTGTTTGGTTTTATTTTTTAAACCAAAATCATATTTTATCATGCAAAAATATTACAAGTTATATTGTTATAATTTTAATATTACATTTTAAATTTTATTATTGTGATTTGGTTTTAAATATTACAAGTGTTATTTACTATTTTTAAGTTATATTGTTATAATTTTAATATGACATTTTGAATTTTATTATTGTGATTTGGTTTTAAATATTACAAGTGTTATTTATTATTTTTAAGTTATATTGTTGTAATTTTAAAATTACCTGTTGAATATTATTATTGTGATTTGGTTTTAAATATTACAAATGTTATTTATTATTTTTTAAACCAAAATCATATTTTATCATGGTAAAAGATTACAAGTTATATTAAAATATTTAATATTACAAATGCTAAAATATTACAAGTCATATTAAAATATTTAATATTACAAATGCTAAAATATTACAAGTCATATTAAAATATTTAATATTACAAATGCTAAGATATTACAAGTTATATTAAAATATTTAATATTACAATTGCTAAAATACATTTTTTAGTCTCTTGTCGCTAACCACTTTTTTAAGTCGCAAAACTTTCTCAACAGTAGCTGCAATTTGTAATGGATCTCCCAAAACTTGTCCTCGAGTCTCACGATTAACCTTACTTAACGCAGCAGCAATCAAATCGACCATCTTCGTCTTCGTACTAAGACTTTGTTTAGGAACAACGGTCTTACTCTTAGTCTTGGTTATAGTTGGGTGTTTGACACTTCGTGTCACCTTGTCGACCATTTTAGAACTAAAATTTGGTTTGGCGGTCTTACTAACAGTCGTACGTGTAGTACTAACAAGTTTGAAGTTTCGCCTCTCCTTATTAGAAATTTTCAAACTAAAATTTTGTTTGAGAGTCTTACTCATATTCGTAGGTTCAGTAGCACATTTGATGCGTCGTGTGATCGGATCCCTCTCGGGTGGAGGAGACATCATAAAAGAAGAAAATTCCGAAAAATCAGTTTTCGGAGTTGCTTGTCCTAACCTGTTGTTGAAGCCACAAGACGGCATTGGAAATAGGAAATGAGAACAAATAATAACTAATACAAACTAATAACAATTTTTTTTCGAAAAAAAAATCTAACTATTTCGAAAACAGAAGTACGATATGTAAAATACAAAAGTTAAGCTTAATAACAAAATCTAGAACAAGTTGAGAGATTTAGAGAGTTTATAGTAGATTTAGAGAGTGTGTGAGGTTGGAGTTGGGGTCTCCTCTATATATAGGGGAGACCCATATTTTTTTTTTTTGAAAAAACCGATTTTTTTTTTTCGTCCGGACCATCCGGATGGGCGTCCGGATGGTCCGGGCAGACGGTCCGGGGCATCCGGACGGTTTCGCCCGGACGCCCGGACAGGAAAATCGGACCATCCGGATATCGATCCGGATGGTCCGGTTGAAACCGGGGCATCCGGATGGTTCGCCCGGATGCCCCGGATGACCAACGGCTAGTTCAAACGAACTAGCCGTTGGATGAACCGGCTAATACTCTATATACGAATTTCAGTCAGTAACTTGCCCATTTAATTAAAAAATTCCAATAAACAGACAGACGTGTCAGTAACTTTAAGAGTAGATAAAATATATTAATTACGGCTGATAGAACCGAAGTCATAACGGTCCATTTGTAATTAATGAGCACTGTAATTGTCTGATTAGAGTATAGTAATAAACTGACACTGTATATTATTTATTCTGAAGAAGAAGGTCAATTTATTAGTAGTTGTGATTTTTTTATTACTCGGTATTATGTATTTTTTTATTGGCTAAATCGAAATTTAAGATACTTAAACAGTTCGTTATGTGTAAGTCATAATATAATAATCATTTTTATATGTGAATTTCGGTGACAGTTATTGTTAATTTATATGTTAATAATAATATTAATATAACATTGCCATAATGATGTAATTTGTCCATGTCCGGTATTGGGTATTCGAAAGTGCGACTTTATACTTCAAATATTAAATTTATACTTCAAATGTTGTAAATTTGTAATCAAAATACAATTAGATGTACTTATTTTATTTAATATCTACATAATATTAAATAAAATATCTTAAATACTTAAATATAATTAGAAAAGAAAACGTATCAAAATCAAATTACAATTATTTTTTAAGAATGTAATTGATGATTATAAAATTTCGATTAAAATGATAACATATTTAAATTAAAATACATGAAATAGAATAATTAACTCAATTATTGAAATTATATTCAATTAAACACTTACAAATTAATTTTAAATAACATTATAATATATTCTGATAAATGGTTCTTAAATGGTTAAATGGTTTGGCTGATGGTTTGAACTGGTAAACGGTTCTTAAATGGTTCGTCTGGTGGTTTGAACTGGCGGTTTAACTGTGAAACTGGCCCATTACGACTGCAACCCGCCGAGACCGCAACCCGCCGAGACCGCATAAGGAGCAACCCGCCGAGACCGCAACCCGCCGAGACCGCAACCCGCCGAGACCGCAACCCGCCGAGACCGCAACCCGCCGAGACCGCAACCCGCCGAGACCGCAACCCGCCGAGACTGCAACCCGTGGTTCAGACTTAAACGGTGCGGGTTGGTGCTGGTTCAAACCGTTTGACACCTCTAGTTAGGTAATATAAATATTCATGTATTAGAATTTATAAGTATGAATTAAATACATAAGTTAATTAAACTAGATAAGGAAGTAACTGTTTACTAAAATTAATTAGTAGATGGTCAGGCGTCTACATCAAACGTCATATTGAGCAAGCTGTTCATTGTATGGCACAAATTTATACAACCCGTATTGTATTTATTAGCTCAAAATCAGAAGTTGTAGTATAATCTATTTTATATTATGAATTAAATAAGCAAGCATACAACAAGAGGTATACTCATCGGCCAACATTAACTAGGCAATTTCTGACACGAAATCTGTTGTGGCATTCTTAAGATTATTAATGTTTTGGATTAGGGTCTAGCTTGATTAAAAGTATATCAACTAATTCTCAAATACCGAACAATTTATATGTGTTATAATAACCCAGACATGTCAAACTAACTTATTTATAATTTCATGATTTTATTTAGGAGGGCTGATCACTATTTTATTTAGCAGGGTTGTTTTAGCTTCTACAAAAGAGTTACCAAAATTAGATTTATTAAACTTTTTGCGAATACAATTAACTATAATTTTACGATTTAATTTTTTGTCACGCATTTATCATCTAAAAATTATATTTTACATTAGTTTCGCGATTTTCGGTTTTTATACTGTATCTCTCGTCTACTATCGTCTATAGTCTTGCAACTTCCTTTATCGTCTCTAAAAGTTTCAACTTTCGTCTATATATCTCTCATCCTGCAACTCTCGTCTCTCGTCCCGTGAATCTCATCTCTCGTTCTGTAACTCTCGTCACTCATTTATGCGTTTTTGCATCTCTTATCTCTTGTAAGAAAAATCAAAAAAATATTATTTATAGATCTAGTTTTAATCTTCTTAAAAAATGAAACTACTGATTATTTTTTATTTTTTATTTTTTCGAGTTACCGTGTAAAAGATACAAAGTTTAAAATTCAAATCACAAAAAAATACATATATTTGATATTTTTTTTAAGTATTTAAAACATTATAAAAAATAATATAGTAAAAAAAATTAAATGGGTATTTGCTAGAAATATGTGTTAATAAAAAGTAGGTATATAATAAATAACTTTACTTTGGAATATTTATTGGTACTTTATTCTTATTTAAAATAAAATAAAACAACAAATAAAAATATGATATCTTATAAGACTTCAAATGAATATTAATTTACTGTTCGTCTTTTCCTATGCAATTCGATAATTTTTACCAATTTTAATACAGTTTATCTTTTAATAATTGATATGAGTTTGTTTAAAACATTGAGTATAGTCTTATTTTGGATTTACTTTCAAATTTTAAAAGTTGCAAAATATTTATCAAACAGTGAAGTACGCTACCTCTGAGTTTTAGAAATAATTCATTCACATTTATTTTTTATAAAAAAAATAACCTTCTAAAGGATCCATATGTGAAATCTGGCGTTGAAGTCGTCCACCATTTCATTCAGTTATCGCAATACTTAGCTTGTCTATAACCATGGTTATTGAATTTAAAGTTTGGGTTATTTACAAAAGTCTCTTTACATGTCATAAATGCATCATTCCCATGAATCTCATTTGTGCCATCGTCTTTCACTAGCGCGTGTAGCTCTAACGAGTCTGCCTCTGTAACAAGCATTATATACTTACGATCCAACGTCATATATAGACCAAATTATAATGCATAAAGTTCCGCTAAAAAGTTGAACTTACCAGGTTAGAGTCCGCAAATCCATCTAAAAATAAACTATTCGTGTTCTACGACACTTCCCTTCTACCCATTTTCAATTGATTTGACCAAAAAACCTATATGTATTGAGTTTCTCTCACACTTGGGTTCGTCTATCTTATTAGTGTACTATTTTACGAAACTATAAGTCTCATATCAACCTCATTTCCCTAAACTCGAGTATAATCCTTAGATGTATTCCAAACTATCACCTTAAGTTCCATTATATACTTTTCCATCGGACTAGGATAAAAAAATCATATTATTCATATCCAACAATATATTTCATAGTATATCCAACCTAAATTTTATTTTTCCAGGATCTTGGATATCCCCCGACACCTTGATAGTTCATTTCACCATTGATAATCTTACACAACCGCTCGTTCCGTTCCCGGTGCACGACAGAAATTTCCCACCGCTCATCTCGATGTCATGGCACTCCTCTAAGATCTATTATAGGTTACACCAAACTCATAAAAATCTTATGCAAATTCGCAAGGTCATTTCATAATTACCAAAACACTTTGTACCTTACACAATCTCAGAACAAGTGTAGAACTATCTCCAAGGGTTTACCATACCCATCGTATAGAATCGGCACCGTTATACCATGTTTCACTAAATTAACCTTCGTTAAGAGCCTATTACTTATGACACACCATAATAGTACTCACATTTTTTATGGACGTTTGAGTGTTCAAATTTTTTTTTCACTTGAATACTACAATAGTACTACATGTTTACCGAAAATACTTATGATGGCTTGAGTTTCAACTTATATCACTCCCCGTCATAGCGCTAAATCTACCCACACCCTTAAGCGACACATCCCGTCATTCCAAAATATTTTTACACATTATTGGATCAGACGATTTAATTACCCAATCCAAAAACCCTTTTTTCAAATATTTTTGTATTAAAATCTTTACACATAATCCAATATCATTTTGTAGGATATTTTTTCCAAATTTAGCCAATAGTGATTTGTTGAAACTTCTTGTACTCTTTAAGAATAACCTTCTTTATATTTCGGTTTACACATATTGTTTCATGTCATCTGATATATATTCTTAACCTCTGCAGAAGAACCTCAAATGAAATATCATATACTTCTATCGACTTCATCACATACATGTATTGGTTATTACATTATATACATAATATAAGTCAAGATTGCACTAAAAACGATTGTGCAAGAGTTACCTAACCCGCTAAAGAGAGATTGTAGTTTTCTTAAAATAACCTCATTTATATAATAATATGTCGATAACCTCCCCCATATCCTAGTAGTTGACCTGAAGAAACTGGTGTACCTAGATACATCCACAAAGAATCTCTAAGAAAAAATTCGTTCCTAGATATTGAATGTTCTTTACGACTATGCTGGACATTTCAAGAAAATACTATTATCACCTTTTTATTGCCCAATGAATGGCATATTTCATCACAAAATAGACGTAGTACTTCTGTAATCAAGTCAACTTGTTTGTCCCCAAGTCTCTGCAAACAATATTAAATCATCTGTAAATAAGAAGTAAGAGACTCGAGTGTCTTGCCCGTGGAGGTGGAAGGGACGTCATTTTTCATTACAACAAAGACCTTGAATTAGGTTAAATAAATGTTCTATACAAAATGAAAAGAAATTAAAGAGTTAGGAGATTACATTGTCTAATATCTCGTTGCAGCATGAAAGGCTAAAGTGATCCCCATTCAATATAATTTTCATCGTAATTGACCTCATATTTGTAATGATAAGCCTTGGCCACATCACTGGAAGCCCAAACTGAATGATAGTATCCTCAACAAACATACAGCTAAGTTTTCCATACACTCTAGTTAGGTTGATCTTAAGCATCGTGTATCCATGTTCCCTAGTGGCTCAACGCAATCGATGATCTACGTCATGCATCAATACTATATTGTATGTAATTGACCGATCATGAAGAAAATTTATCTGATTATGCCCAATAAATTTGGCTAGCAAGGGTCTTAATCTGTTAACCATTGACGACATAATAAACATAACCGAAAAATTGATCAAAACTTACCGTGCGAAACTAATTGACTCTCTCCAAGACAACTAATTTAAGGATCACATGAAAGATCATATCATTAAATGGAATATCCCACCTTCCAATCGCATTGCGGGCCATCTCACAAACAATCAGGTTAACCATTTTCCAACATTTCTTACAAAACACAATGGACATACTATATAATCCTTAAACTTTATATGGATTCAATCAGAATATGACCTTCTAAGTCTCCCCATTCAATAATTCTACTAGTATTTTAATGACTGAAAAAATAGTATTTTCTCATCTTCGGGAATAGTCATATACTCCTTCATTGACTTCTTACCAAGTCTGAATATGGGAGAATTATATGACATTTGAAGTGAGAGATGACTTCCTCAAATTTCTGCAAGAAATAATTGTTTTCCCCGATAAATATCACCAAAAACTTCATTTTTCACAATAAAATATAACCTTGAATATATGAGATATTTTCCTCTTAGTTTGATTGATAAATATCCCATTTTTCTTGAATAAAATCTTGAAAGTTGTTATTAAAACATCAAGACGACTCAAATCTAAAGTGTTTAAGACCTTGAAGCGAATGACTATCTATTGTAAGCTTAATCAATATAGGAGTGTGTTAAAAATGACCTCGATCCAAATGAATAACATATCATGTGGAAAACGAGTATGCAACATCGTATTCTCATACTCGATATCCAAACCGCTCATCATTTGATGTCCCAAATTCCAAGAATCACACCACGTAAATTTCCGGTCTTCGAAATTTGGGTCAATGAACCCATATTCATAGATTTTAATTATGGTACATAAAGATCATATATGATCAATTATTTACATATTTAATCTCAAAATTTGGAGTGAATTAGAATTTGTGTTTTATGAAATGAATTAAATATTAAAAAAATATAATTTCTAACAAAATCAATTAGTTTATAAAATATTTATAAAAAAATGAAACACATCTAATAATTCAAAAGTTTAAAACTATATACTTTGGAATATAGTTATATTGGAATTATAAAATTGATAAAGCTACGTTGAACTAATAATCTGATTTTTGAGAAAAAAGCCATAATAGTGTGAATCTAAATTTTTATTTGTTTTGGTTTTATTGTTTGTAAGATAAATACTACAATTACATAATTTAATCTTATTATTTATTAGAATTCATATCACAAATAAAATTGTGCTAATAAAATTGTATCAAGTTATCTTGTACTTATTATATGAGACATGATCATGGCGATGATAAAACCTAAAATAACACGGAAAACTTAGAATCAAATCTTAAGTAATCAAGTTACATAAGTTAATTATTGAATTTCATATTCAATTTACAAACAGTTTGGAAACCTACTTACATAAGTACTAGTATTTTAACAACACAATATTGGTTCTCTATCATTTTCTAAAAAACAAATCCATATGAGTTTATCTAAATATTTTGTAACATATTGAGTTGAACCATTCAACAATAAATTTTAATTGTACTTATATATGCATTGTGTGAATGTCATATTATTTTCATGCATTAGTTTGTCATCCTTGAATAAATGTATGCATAATATTTTATTGGTTGGCTTATGCATACAACAATAATATCCAACATGAACGCACAAACCCCTTTTTTGTAAGATTTATCAAATTATGGATAACTCAGGTGAAATAATCTGTTTGTCCATATATATCCAGAGTAAAAACATCTAAAAAATTTATATGTGATTTATGTATAACACCAAACTCCCATGAAATGGATAATTGTTTTATATCTCGGCATATCATAAATATCCAACATATATTTGAGAATAAAACTCTAATAAGGCTCATTCAACAATTTATAAACGTGAAGCAAAATATCTTTAAGCATGTAAGATATCATCACATACATTCTAAATCCCAATCATCCAATGATATAAAGGACGTTATCTCATACCACTTGCAACATAACTACAAAACGACAACATCACAAAACGAAATCTTAAAAAATTAAAAAAACTCAACACACATAAATTTTTATATTAGCACTAAAATGACACATTTTTACAAAACCAACCTTAAAAGATAAATTATGGCACCACGATTAGTATCAAGGCTTTTCGTGACAACACCTTGTCGAGGTGCTTGCGCTAGTATAGTTGTTTTACTACTGTAAAACTATAATTTTTACGAAAATATAACCGTTTGTTGCAACAGGATTATGTTTTTAAATCGAAAAAAGAGCTTTAATTTCATTGCAAACAAATCTTTCTTTATGACAAAACCTAAATCTCAAAATCTAAAACACATTCAAACCAAAAACATGCATATTTTGTATTAATAAACATGTAGCAATATCATAAATTTTCAAATTTTCAATCGTAATACAAAATCTATTAAATCAAATCAAAACATTGCATTAAAATATATAATCAACTTAATGATATTCACATACTATGTTTTTATAACAACCGTTGGATTTTGTGACCTAATCTCAATTCAATGTTATATCTTTATAAACAATAAATTTAATTAGCAAGATTAGTATATACAAAAAATTACATATATACATCTCAAATAGTTCTACCATGCTCTGATTTATTTTCAAAAAACAAATTTGGTTTTGATAAGTCATGTAGTCTCCCTAAAAGAACAAAAACACTTGCAGTATTTAAATAACCCCCTATTATGAAACTAGTTGTAAAACATTCAGATTATAAAAATAACATTTAAATATGATTAATATATTGTAAATTTAATTAAACTTAGAATCTTATTTTTTTAACGAAAATAATATTAATATTTTATAATTATAAAAGGTTAGAGATATACGATTTCTAAATAATAAAACCATACTCGTCTTTTTTGTTAATCTAGTTGTCTTTTTTGTCTTACCTTTTTCTACATGGTATCAGAGCATAAGTTTAGATCTTGAAGTTTTTGTGTCTTCCGTTGTGCCGACGGGCAGTTGTTTTAGCTGTATGCCGGAAGAAAAATAAAACTAAAAACAAATTGGTTTTCGGATTTGGTGTGTGCGGCCACAATCAACATACCTGATCGAGAGGTAAACGATGTCTATTTTTCGGAATTTTAGACAGTGGGTTTGAGACATCTAATACTTCAACCTGACCGGTTGGATTATGATTCAGTGCTATAGTTCGGGAGAAATTGCTACTGGAACAGTGCAGATTTTTGTTGGTAAAATCGTAGATTCAATTTTAATTTTGATTCTGATTGGAAATTAGATTTAAATTTGGATTTGGTATTTGGATTTAGTATTGAATTTAGTTTTAGATTTGAATTTGACATTCAGATTTTATGTGGATTTTGTTTGGGTATTTGGTGTTGAGATTTCATTTGGATTTTGTTTGGTGTTTAGATTTTATTTAACGTTTATATTATGATTCGGTGCTATGGTTCAGGAGAAATCGCTACTGGAATAGTGCATATTTGTTTTTGATAAAATCGTAGATTCAATTTTGATTCTGATTTTGATTGGAAATTATATTTAAATTTGGAATTGGTATTTTGATTTAGTATTGAAATTAGTTTTAGATTTGGATTTGGTATTTGAATTTGGTATTCAGATTTTGGTTGGATTTTGTTTGGGTATTTGGCGTTGATATTTCATTTGGATTGTGTTTTGTGTTTAGATTTTTTTTGACGTTTGGACTTTATCTGACGTTTCCTTAGATCGACGTTTGTCGTTTTGATTTTGTTTTGATGTTTAGATTTTGTTTGACCTTTGGATTATGTCTGAAGTTTGCTTAGATCGGCGTATGTCGTTTTAATTTGTTAGGATTCGTTTTGATTTATTTGGTGTTTAGATTTTGTTCTCCGTTTGGATCTGAATTTGGTATAGATTTAGTTTGGATTCAGTTGGATTTGCTTGTCTTGTTTAACTTCGTTTGGATTCGTTTGGCTTTGTTTGGCTTTGTTTGGATACGTTTGGATTCGTTTGGTGTTTAGATTTCGTTTGGATTAGTTTGAAGTTTAAAAATTGGATTTTGGATTTTGAAGAATGGAGATTGGATATTGGAGTTTAGAGTTTGGATATTGGAGTTTGTAGACTAGAGATTAGAGACTGGAGTTTGAAGATTGGAGTTTGGAGTTTGGAGTTTACAAATTGAGTTTGAAGACTGAAGATTGGAGTTCAATTTTGGGTTTTGACGTTTCGATTTTGATTTTGACGTTTTGCTTTGATTTTGGCTTTCGATTATGGTTTTGATCTTTGGTGTTTTGTTATTGCTGCAATTTTGGTTTTTATTTGGTGTAAAAAACTCACAATGTAAGAATAAGCATTGCGAGTTTGAGAGAGGGTGTTAGAGATATACGCTTTCTAAATAACATAACCCTAGTCGTCTTTTTGTTTCTCTAGTCATCTTTCTTTGTTTTATCTTTTCCATATAAAGAACTGACCATTTAATAAATTTGGTGTGAATAATATGCTTTGTAATTAATTTTTTTTCAGAAATATGCAACCTGATTTGCCAATATAATAAAATGTATTCATACATTTAAAAAAATCGCATCTAATGAATTGAAACAAACTAGTACATAATATATTTTAAATTTTTACGAGCTATTTTTGAATTTTGGATTTGTTATACATCTAAGCAAATTACACAATGTTTGTTTATATTAAAATTAGTATTTTAATTTATATATTGGTATTTGTTGATGATGTTTTAATTGTACTCGATAATGATCATATTTTTGTCAAGTTAAAGTTTGATTTATTTTTTCTACACTTAAATTTAACTTTCAACTATTTTGAAATATATTTTAGAACTATAAATAACTCGATTATGTAGAGGTATTTTTTAAATGAGAGAAAATATATCATAATTTTTTTTGAAAACGCATTCTTTAAGATTTTCAATGATATCTATAAATTTCTAAGTAATGAAACCGTCTATAGATTGTTGATAGATAAATTGTTTTAGTTAACAATTACATGACTTGACATCATTTATATTATACAAAAAAATTAATGTAATTTTTTTATTACTTTACGTACAAGTTATCGATAGAGCTTTGCATCAGATAAAATATCTTTTATAAGATATATTTTGTTCATCAACTAATTTTCATATTATTTTTAGCTATTGGAATTTTTATTAAAGTATTTCTTACTGTTGTAACTATTTTTTGAGTTACAAGTATTTAATTTTTTTTATCATTCCATGATCTTATTCACTCATATGCTTATAGATATATGAAGAAGATGAAGTCATGTTGTTAAGTATTATTGAAGAATTGATAATCTGATTGATAAAGAGTAATAGACAATAGTTTGAGCATATTTAGGCCAGTTTCAAACTATGCTATTCACGAATGATAAGGAATGAAATTGAGCCAAGTTCCTGATTTCATTCAGCCCAATTCAAGAAATAAGAAATTGATTAGCTAGTTGGCAAAACCGCTCCTCATCAGAGAATAAAGGAGGATGGATCTCAGGAATCTCCTGTACCGCAACCGGTAATTCTTCCCATTGAACCTCGGGATGTTATGGCAAAAGACGATGACTCTTAGAAGGAAAGAAAAGGTCGTTGACTACCTCATACCCCTTGGGAATTGCACGAATCCCCTCTTTCGGAATAAAATAGAGCGGGCAAAGCAGTAACCTTGATGGATTCATTGTCTCTTCTTTTCACTTAACCAGCCTTTATGTTTTATTTTTAGTTATACACTGATGTTCTAACAGTTGCATTGGGGCTCAAAATCTTATTAGGCTACTAAAGCTCAATACTAAAATGTTGGACTGATGGTTCCTCTCTCAACATACACATTAACCCAACCGATATGTACACTTTATATACTTTAATGAGATTTAACAATACTATATTTATTATTATCTCTAAGTCTAATATTCCAACTATTGCTTACTTTATTCAATTATATTTGAACCAACAGGCTTGAATACTCTTTATATACACATGATAAGATATTATGAACCAATAATTTCTTAAAATCTCCCACTTGGAACCATTAATGTATTTAGAAGCATGTCTATTTGATTTGTGTATTATAAAACCATGTCTTTCATAGATTATGTATAAAAGTATATTCATGTCAAATTATAATAAAAACTAACCAATTTTTTTTTTCATTATGTCTTATTTTTGCGTAATGGTTCTACAATAAATTCATTGATAACTAACATTTTAATCAGGCCTACCTTCTCACGGGGTGTAGCAAGAAAGCGTGAGATAAACTTATTATTAACACACGTTAACTTTCAACTTATCTTATAATGTTGAATTGATATCACTTAATTTAGGGAATAAGAGAAAACTAAAAACTAAATAATTATATTGTCAAATCTGAATTAACTTGTGAATAAAATAGCAATACAATATGAAGATCTGAAAATATTGAATTCTATATGACATTCTCACTACTTCCAAATATCATGCAAGCTAAATAATTCACTACATACTCTGTGTTCATAAAATATTGGAAGGGGTGATTCCTTGGTGAAAGTATCTACGTTCATAAAATTCGTGTCATATACTCAATCCTTATCTAATTATTATAGATTCGTTTTTTCACGGATTGAAAAATAATATTTATATGCTCAGACTTGATGGATCTACTATTTCTTTTTAAGAACATGATAGTTGAACGATTGTCAGAGTAAATCAAGATAGGTCTATATATCCTATACACTCTACATAATTATATGGCATAGTTAAGGTTGAGACAATAGACTGTTTCGTACTCTTACACGATATAACACCTTTTTTAGAATGAATACATAATCGATGGCAAATGTTTTGGTGTCTATAGACCTCGTAAAAATCTGAATAATAATAGCTTGTGATATTCATGTTATTTGATCTTTTGTATGTCAATATGAATTATTTGGTATTCTTAAGTACCAACGTAACCTCTTTACTGTTTTTAATGGGTGACTCTCAGCTTGATCAAGTACTTTCCCAACATTCCAATTGTGAATGATATTTTTGATTTGTTACATACCTTAGGATACATGAGACTACCAACTTCCGAGGTATATGGTATAATCTTCATAAATTGAACATTTGAATTTGTCTTAGGGTACTCATGGAGTGAAAACTTATCACATTTCAGTATATGGGTATTCATGTGGTTTATGTTATTCATACCATAATGACATAGTATGATTTTAATGTATGTCTCTTATGAGAGATCCAAGATACCCATATGGAGGTTCATTATTATACGGATCCCTATTACATATGAGGCTTTCACAAGGTCTTTCATGCAAGAATATTTGAGTTGTATTATTTGGTAACATATAATAAACCTAGATTATTAGTGGCTAGGCGTATGTCCTCAATATACAATAATAATTATATCATTTTACTCTCAACGATCTTGTGATATACATATTTTTCGACATGATTTACCTAAAAACTGAATGACATGACAATATATAAGAACTTGTGGTACCATTTACAAGATGTGTCTTTGAGTACATATATGGATTTCTTTAGATTACATACCATCAAATTTAAGTCTCTAGACACAATATTTTCGGGTTGTTTCATGTAAATCGTTTCATTAATTTCTCTATGAGAAATGTTTTCTTAACATACATATGATGAAGCTCAAGGTCAAAATGAGAAACAAAATAATAATTATCCTAAATGACTCATTTCATTATACTCGAGAAAATGTCTCATAATAGTCAATCTCTCAAGTTTTATTATACTCTCTTGCTACAAGATGAGTGTTATATCTTTTTATTTTCAGTACAGTATCATGTTTGGTTGTAAACAATCATTTGCAAATCAGTGCTTTATTCCATTTATGTAAAGTAAAAAATATATAAACTAAATTATCTTGTATTGATTTTTACTCTTCATTCATTACTTCAATCTTGAGTTTAGAGTTTAAACTCTTCATAACATCATGAAATGTGAACGAGTCATCTTCCATAATTTTTGAATTTCCTCTACGTTCATTAAAGAATGCTACATAATCTAAATATATGCACTTTTCCTCTCTCGATTATATGCTACTTAATCATTCATTATGTCATTCTATTTTTTGAGTTTGCTAAAATTTTCCATCAAGAACAACATTAATATTTTCTATTTAAGGTGAAAGTGCAACATCGATAAGAGGAACTAAAGCCCCTAAAAATATCATTGATGATCGATATTCTAATTGAAGCTGGAGCATCAATGTTGGAGACAGCATTAATTGGTTCCAAGTCTTACTAAAAATATATTGTGCTATGAATTATTCCCTCCAAACAGCACACGATTTACGTGGCTTTGATTAAAAAAGAATACATTCACAAACAATAGATCTAGTTCTATAGATGAAACAATTACAATAAATAATAAGAACATAAATTACAAGTAAGTACACTATGTATAAAAAAATATCAAAATATAAAATACAATTTTTGAAAGTTATCTCGCACCTTCTTACTGTTGTTTAGTTACCCCGCTTAATAATTCATTAATTTTAAAACCATCAAATTCCTTCAATATTTTCTCTCACTAATGCTTACTTCTCTCTCTAAAAACTCTATTTTTAGTAAAAATGATATGCACAAGTTCTTCTCAAAGATATATATAATATATCAAGTGGGGTGTAGATTAATAAAAACATAAACACTGCTCACAATAGTAAACCAAGGTGGTTGCAACAACTTATATTAATTTCCAGATCAACGGTTGTAATCAGATAATACACTAGTGAGTTATAACAAACTTGTACTAGTATCATGACCAAAGACTATGATGAAATACTACACCAATAAGTTATAACAAACTTATACCACATTGACACCCCAACTATTGTCCATTTAAATCCAAATTAGTATATCAAATTTAGCGTCACATTAATTTCTAGAAAATAACTGAAGCTTGAAGCCAAAATTAAACTTCTATACTAAAATTTATCTCAAGCCGAGATAAAATTCTCATACCACGATTTAAATTATACCGAGTTATAAGGGTATATCCTTTATATATAAGGTGAGGGTTCATTGAAAATTTTGATGGAAAAGTGAACAAATTATTAGACGAGCTATAAGTAACAAATCATTAATGATCAAAATAGTGACTTTAAAGATGCTAAGGTAAGAAATGAAAATCTCAAGAGAGATGGGAAAAGATAAGTATGGCAATAAATGATAACGCAACATGTGGTATCGAACTCAAAAAATTAAAGCAATAGAGAATTAATTAAACATGTTGACGATGCACAACAAGATAGACGACGTAGAAGAATTAGATAGTGGATGACAAACATATATTAATGAAGAAGGTTAAACTAGTTGGTTTATGAAAATAACAACTAAGTTATTTACAAATAATAAATAAGCTAAGTAAAAAGGTAAAGACGATGAACTAGATAATGTCGAATAAGTAGATTTCTAACTGAAGAATGCTTACGTGGTTGGAAGATCATTCAATAAACTTCTAGATTATTATTTGATGTTACATAAATTTCATAAACGATTAGAGAGTAATCTACTAATGTTTGTAACAATAATTGTAACAAATGAGTGTCACGTAGCTTAGGTAGTACGTATCATTCATCTCTATACTTTAAAGTTGATAGTATATAAATATGAAAATAAATCTTAATTTGAAGGTGAAAACATATTTAAGAAAAAATGGTTTTGTTTTTCTTAAATTCGGAGCTGTTAGGTCAATTTGATCATTAATGTTAGATTTTATGAAATCTTTTATGTCTTTTGAATCACGTTTTCTATAACTTAGACGGAATTAGTCCATATTTTAAAACTGAACTTATACAAAAAAACTCCTACTGCCATATACTTCGAAACCGAAATTCTACAACAATCAAACCCTACCAAATATTTTAAACCGAAACTAAAACTTGGCTAAAATTGAATTCCATCTCTTCCGGTTTTCATCTATATATATACACGTAATAAGATATATGTGTTTTTATTCGGTTAACCATAAATAATATATATATATATATTCCGTAGCCATAAAAATGGTAATTGACCATCCACGAATCAGATTGAAACCAACTATTTTTTTTGTACTCGAATCTGATCTGATCCGTTCCATTTCGGATTTAGTATTTTCAAACCTAAATCCGGTTTGTTAGTGTTCGTGGATCAATTTGATCAGGTTAGGTCACCATCTTTTATTTTTTTTAATATTATATATATAGTATAATATATATATATATATATATATATATATATATATATTATATTTTTTATTTTAAAAACTAAAATAAAAACTTGGATCCCAACCGAACAAATTAAAATTTCGGACTATTGTACTTTTTATTCTAAAAACTAAAATAAAAACTCGGATCCCAACCGGACAAATTAAAATTTCGGATTCAACCCAATCTACTAACTAATCAAAATTGTAGAACCCGTACCATCATTTTATGTTCAAGCCGAACTAAACCCAAGAACTAATCATTTTATTTCATCCCGGTTAAGAGGGTGTCTCAAAATATATCCATGGCTCATAGCGTGTGTTTGATTTGATGTTCATTGTATTTGCATTTGATCACTTGTATTACTGGCCGATATATCGGATGATTTTTATATATTAGTACCAAAAACAACTCGAGCCGGTTTTAAAAATTATATATATATATATATATATTCCCCACTTACCATTTATGTTACTAATATAGTATTTATTACTGGACCATCATGCATCAGAGATATCGTGCTCCCAAAGCATAGGTATTAATGTAGTCTTGACTTAGGATAAGACTTCAATGATGATGTAATCCCGGACGTGGATATTTTTGGATCAATATGAATTTTAGTTGGAAACTTACTCGAATCAGTCATGTACTTCTCTCAAGTCTATACTGACTATAATATACTAATAGGAAAAGGTCAATGAAACCGAAAGGCTAAAAGTGACTTGAACTTTTATTAAATAGCTTACATAATTCTACTTTAATCAAAACATTAAGTGTAAATTTAAATTTAAGATTTTGAAAATAATAATAATAAGATTTTAGATGTTTAAAATCAAGATTTATTAAATCCAGCTGGATATAAGATTTTTCTCTAAAAGATTGAAACTTCCATGCATGAGCGAGTATGACCTACATGGACATTTAAAGAGGATTAATATATGTGCTAATAACAACAAAATAAAACACTAAATAAACAAAAAAAGAAAAATTGTTTCTTTTCAAAGCGAAATTAAAAAATTAAAAAGTAAAGTAAGTACGAGTCCTTATAAAGTGTGTAATTTGGACAAAATAGGTTTAATACCAAATTATCGATGATTATTTGAAAGAAACTAAAATGTTTAATTATTTGGATCTAGAGCTTAATTAAAAACCAAAAATAATTATATTTCAGGCAACTTTTTTCTCTTTTTATTTATACTAACGGTAGCGGCTGATCCAGAGTTGAAATAGAATGGTTTAAATAAAATTTTATAAAAGTAATTTTATACTATTCATTCTATTGAAAATTATCGATTTTTAATTATTATTTAAAAATGAAAATTCTCATTATATATAATTATTTTAAGATATTTTAAATATATCTCAATATATTATTTATTACATATAAAAATAATATTCAACAATGGATCTTAATATTTTTAATATATTATTTCAAAAAGTATTTTAAAAATAAAATATAACAAAAACAAATTTATTATATTAAAAATATTTTTAAAAATAGATGAAATAAATATCAAATTTGTTATATAAAAGATATTTTTTAAAAAATATATGGAAATAAAAAAATTATATAAAAACACATGAAAATAAAATCAAATAAACATAATTTATAATATAAATAAATTATTTTATTAAAAAAATTTAAAAGAAATTGAAGATGTGACTCGTCGAGCTGAGACCGGAGAAAACAAAAACGTCTAGTAAGAAAGAGCTATGCTATTGACCGACTCTTTCGTGGTGACTTTGAATCAATAGGTCTCTTTTTTTTTCTCATTTTGTTTGAGGCGGGCTAAATAGAGAATGAAATGTCGAAATGAGAACCAAACCTATTTTTTTTCCACTCACCCTACCGAAATACCAAAAGCTCTTGAGGCTTACACCTCCCTCTTACACGACCTTAAATAAAAAAAATGAAATAGCGTCTTTAGAATCTAAGCTTTTTTGAAATAGTTGTAGTTGTATGCAGGGCTTTCGTTCTTATCGCTCCGGGTTCCGATCTACCTGACCTTCGGGCGGTATAAAGTACATTTCTTGCATAGAGGCAGGTAAGTAACCTAACCTTCAAGAGTCTCTTCAAGACGGGAGCCCTGTCCTTTTCCTTCGATACTAGGAAAGTAAACAACCTCTATTAGCACCGGACCTTTAGTCGAATTGATCATATGTGTAAGCATAAAATTAATTATTTTAAAAATGCAAATCATAATATATTATTTTTAAAAAAAATTAAAAAAAATATAAGAGTAAAATAAAATTGTTATTTAAAATATATTTAAAAAAATATTTAAAAAAATATGATTGAAGTAAATACAAATTTTCTAACTAAAAAAAAGTAAGTGTACTCGCTATGTAAGTATTAACTTCGAATTTGGGTTATAATGTTATTTATTTATTTGAAACGGTTTCTCTATTTGGTTTAATTTATTTAATTAAAATATTCATTTAATTTAATTTAATTTATTAAAATCTTTATCTTCTTAATTTATTTAATTAAAATCTCCACATTTTTTAATTTATTTATTAAAATCTTCATCTTCTTCATTTTCTCCATCTTGTTTAATTTATTTAATTAAAATATTCATCTTCTTTGATCTATGTAATTAAAATATCCATCTTTTTATTCATGTAGAACAATAGAAGAAGACAAAGATAAATAAAAATTTAATTTTATGAGAGAAAGATTGAACCAAATAAAATCAAAACAAATTATTGCCAAAAAAATTGAATAAAAAAAGAACACTTACAAAATCAAACGAGTTTTATTTGTGGTTCTAATCTTAAAGAGATTGGGATGTACCATTTATGAATATTTTAACTTAAAATTTGCCTTAAAAATCACTATTATCCAAAATTTTAATTTAAAGTTTTCCTTAAAAATACTCATTATCCAAGATTTTAATTTATACTTTTCTTTAAAAGTAGCCATCATTTTATATTTTTAAATTAAAATGTTAATTAAAAATAATCATTAAATTAAAATTTTAATTAAAAATATCTACTATCCCAAAATAGACTACATAATATACTATATTTTATGGTAACTTTTAAATCAAATTAGTAATGTAGAACAATAGTAGAAGACAAAGATAAATACAAATTTAATTTTGTGAGAGAAAGATTGAACCAAATAAAATCAAAACAAATTATTGCAAAAAAAAATTGAATAAAAAAAAAAAGAACACTTACGAAATCAAACGAGTTTTATTTGTGGTTCTAATCTTGAAGAGATTAGGATGTACCATTTATGAATATTTTAACTTAAAATTTGCCTTAAAAATCACTATTATCCAAGATAATTAAAATTTTAATTTAAAAATATCAATTATCCCAAAATAGACTACATAATTAACCTATATTTTATGGTAAATGGTGGCAACAACGTAATAATGCAATTTCGACACAATGTGACAGGCTCAGCCGAGAAAGCGTATGTAAAGGGACTCGAACTCATGACTTTTTGTCACAAGCATACCTTACTCAACTAACTCGGCTACCCCCTTGGGGACTAACACTTAAAACTCTATATATATATATATATGTCAAATTCAACCTTAAAAGAATTCTTAAAACACATATTTTTATTTTTTATGTACGAACTAAACGCAATTCATGAGTGATGTGTTTGGAGAGTTTTTTCTCCAATTCTTGCAACCAATTTAGACGTAATTTCATAACAAAAAAATAAAAAATATATATTTCATGGATTTAGTTTTGTTCGGTTCGAAAAAATAAAAAACAGTAATATTTTCATTTCCTTAGAGTGATGGTTTATAATGATGAGGTGTGATTTCGTTAACATAGACCATTGTATATATCCGGAGGGTAGTTCAGACATATCCAGTACCATGCCCCACTGAACAGTATAACTTAGTGTGACTCAGCTAGTTGCTAGTCATTTTTATCTCTTAGGCTAATGGGTTTTTAAACTTAATCTAATCTCATGATCGGACCCAGAAGGCCCATAGATCATTAAAATGAGTATAAATACCCCAACCACTTCCATTAATGAGGGTAATCAAAATTTTATAGTAGCACACACCTTAATTATCTCTCTACATTTTACTCTAAACACTAAATTCCCAACACTCTTTCCCATACTACCCTTTGATCAGAAATAATCCACACCAAATTGGCGACCACAATGGGAGGCGACGGTGCCTGAATCGCATATTCAAAACCAGTAACTGATGAGTCTGGAAATATTCACCACTCAATGTAGAAACCTGACAAGGGTAATCCGGATAATAATCACCCACTGAAGTATCCGGACTAGACAAAAGTATTAAATAACTAAACACCTTTTGACTAAGCTAATTGCTAATCTGCTTAATAAACTAATGGGTTTTTGAACTCGACACGATTCCATAAGTTTGACACGAAAGCCCATATGGCCCATAATAAACGGTATAAATACCCAACCACTTTCATTAATGAGGGTAATAAACATTTAATACAACCAGGCAGCTCAAATCTCTCACTACAAAACACTTAAACATTTAATACCATTGAAACACCACAAAACATCTGACAAAACTACCCTCAGTCGAAAATAATCCACATCAAATTGGCGACCACAGTGGGAGCAAAAGGTGCCTGAATCTAGCATTCAAAACCAGCAAGAAAAACCAGTTCGGATGAATCCGGACGAGTAGGCAGTGCCACCAACTTTGGCAGAAGTGGTGGGAGAAAACGATGAATATACGATCGCAGAGCGAGAGAGTTTGAAAGCTGAGATAGAGGCCTTGAGGGCTGCTAAAAGGGTAAATATGGTCTTGAAAGAAAAATCAAAAGTGTCAGCCGTTCACCACACTGACAATCCAAGGGAGCATGACCCGTCAGCAAAGACCCATGTGAGTATTAAAAAGACTCATGCCAGCTCAAAGAAGTCTCACCGGTCTAAACCAATGGCGCCCGGAGGGTGCGGAACTATTATTGTAGCCATTGATTATTTTCAAAGTGGATAGAAGCTGCCGCCTTGGCAGGAACTACTTCAAAAGCTGTTATAAAATTTATTTTATCTAATATTTGCTGCAGATTTGGGGTTCCACAAAAGATAACCACAGACAATGGGCCACAA
Source organism: Limnanthes douglasii subsp. nivea (assembly GCA_036936605.1). NCBI lineage: Eukaryota > Viridiplantae > Streptophyta > Magnoliopsida > Brassicales > Limnanthaceae > Limnanthes > Limnanthes douglasii. The sequence goes on from JAUPFV010000002.1 coordinate 131,386,860, forward strand.
TTAGATAACAAGGATATGGAGAGTTTCTGTGCCTCTAGAGGCATTCAACATTTCTTCTCTTCTCTTTCCACCCACAGGAGAATGGTCAGGTTGAAGTGGCGAACAAGACCATTATGTCCGGTCTTAAAAAGAATTTAGAAGGGACTGCTGGAAAGTGGTCAAGCTATCTACAAGAAGTACTATGGGCCTACCGGACTACTCCTGGAGCTGCTACACGGGAATCCTCGGTTGCCTTGGTATATGGTATGGATGAAATTGCTCCTATAGAGGCAACTCTTCCATCATACAGAGTCCATAATTTTTCCGAATAGGCTAATGAAGTGGCAATCAGAAGTCAACTGGACTTGATAGAAGAGAAAAGGGTTAAGGCTCATCTTAGAGCCACCCATTATCAGGGATTGATGAGAAGCAGTTTTGCTTCCAGAGTCAGAAGAAGGGATTTTCAACCAGGGGGTAAAGTATTGAGAAAAGTCTTCCTACATACTAAAGAGAAGCAGTTCGGCAAGCTAGCTCCAAATTGGGAAGGACCCTATGTGGTCATTGAAAAGCTTAAGCCTAGGATATACAGGCTTCAAGATAAAGATTGAAGAATCTTAAGCCACCCCTGGAACATTGAACACCTCCGGTTGTATCTAGATTGAAAGTTATGTATATATTTACTTGTTTAAAGTCCATGTAAATATTACGGGGCATACTCTTTCCTACCTTGATGGTGGGAGGAGGTTTTAATGAGGTGTCCGGGTTTTTTAATAAAATTAGATGCCTTCTTGAAAAATTTGGAGTGGTTTGATTGATAGTTTGTTTAAAGCTTTCTAAGTATCGATCGGATTGATCTGGTGGAATGATGACCATTTAAACATTTGTCATCGGAGAATTTAAACACTCTCACCTTAAAATACTTATAAAATAACTAGGGGCTATTTAAACATCAACCATCAAGATTGGTCAAACATAAAACAAGGCAAGAATTTCGCAAAGTAAAACTGCCCGGCTAACACCGATGGATGATATTAAAACATATAGAATGCCTTGGCCATCCAAAGACTTTGAAGTTTAAAAAAGAAAAGGCTTGTCCAGTCACGAGCCGAACACAATTAAAAAAATACCTTGGCCATCCAAGGACTTTAGTCTAACATAAGGATAAAATAAAAACAGAAGATAGTTAAAACTTTAGGGCTGGTCTCCCTTAGATGTTCCTGCTTAATCTTTTTTCTTCTTTGGATCTTTGGGTTCATCATTGGAGGTCTCTCTGGTCCCTTCTTCCTCATCGGTGGTATCATCATAACCACTGGAATAGTTGTGCTTATCACCATCTGCAATAGTGTGGAATGGAAGATCTTCGTATTCCACGTATTGTCATAGAGTACCGAGCGTCCTCTTCGGGAATATTCGATAAAAATGTAAGACCATGTCGGATTTGACTTCGGCATACCTCTCTTCTTGGGAATCTATCACCTTGTTGGTGTATGCATCGATCTTGGCCTGAATTGTCTTCTCATGCGCCTTTATCAAATCCTTTTTCTCCTTGGTGACTTTGGACACAACATCTTCAAGAGAGGTCTTGTCACCGAACAGGGTTTGGATAACATTATCCTTGGCATTCACCTTCTCCTTCAAAGCGGAGAGATCCTTCTCTAAGCCATAACAATTGGTTTGGAGTTATGTGTTAACCATCTCCGAAGTGGCCATCCTGGTGGCCAAGTATTCTTTCCCCTTCTTCAACTCCTCGAGCTCTTTTCTTAATGCTTCAACACTCTGATTGGCATTAAGGAGGTCATTAGATAAGCTCTCTTTGTCTGCATTGAGTGTGTTGATAAGGGTAGATTGGCTTCGCACTTGCCTCTCTAGGTTGAGCACCAGCTAAATATTGCTCAGCAGGGAGTGAGTCACCATGTCATTCTCCCCTGAAACAGAAAAAGACTTACCATTAAAGGTAACCATGTTTGAGGAGCTTGGGAGAAGGTAGGGGCCCGCAAAGTCATTTTTTTCAAGATCATCAAAGTAGAGACCAATATTTTGGAAGCCACTGATGTTTACTCCGTCAATATTGATATCCCCTCCAGTACCCTCTATGGTATGTAGACCACTTGGGATTTGCTTTGCCAAAGTGGGGGTATGTTGGGTCGACCGGAGGAAGAGACTTCGAAGGCCGGAGAGTGACTTCATCTCCCGAGGAGATTTTATTCTTCTTGACTGCTCTATCTTCACCATCTTCTCCCCGCTTTTGGTCCTTCTTAGGAGTCTTTGGAAGATCTGGAGGTAAACCTTCCTACCTTATACTCTCATCTTCAACCACTTGAAGTAGAGTAACATCGATTCCCCCTTGGGCCTGCACTTCCTGACTCGCTGGGGCGATCTCCTCAACACCACCTTGAGCAACCTCTGTTGCAACTTGTTTCTTCTTGCTCTTCTTGCCCTTCATCTTACTTGGGGATTTTGCTCTGGCAGGCAAAGCCAACTTGCCATCCTTCTCCTCTGTTCTCTAGAGGATGACAGCCGGAGGAGGTAGAGTGGTCAGCTCCTCCCAAGTAAGGTCTCTCCTGCCTGTTGTGTTATGTTCCAGAGGTGGGACCTCACTAAATTTTCGGAGGTAAAGAATTTGTGGAAATAATTTCCCTATTTATCAGCAGCCCAAGCATTCAGCTTGGCACATGTAGTTTGCCCCTCCTCCAAATAGTCGGAGAACTCCTTCGGCAGCACTACCAAAAAAAATGAGAGCAGTTCATAAACATATTTTTTTATAAAGAAATAAAGACACATATGATAAAATATTTACCTGATCGTTTCCATCTGTTGGTGAGCATGCTAGGGTTGACACCAGCCTTGATTTTCCTCTTGTTTTCCCAAGCCCTGCTAATAAACAGAAATTGGGTCTTCAAATTCTTCTCTGACTCGAGCAAGTCATCTACCACCTTAAAGTTATCTCCCATGCTGTAGTGGTAGAAAGGGATGATATGGTTCTTGCAGAGGCTGGCCATAGTAGTGAACTGTTCCATTGGAAGTGGTATTCTGGAGAGCCTAGAAGCCATAATATAGGTCATAAGAGTCTACCAAGCATTGGGACTCAGTTGGCTTGGACAGAGTTTTATCAGATGAAAGTATCTGACAATCTCTAGATCCAAGGGAAATCTGAGCCCAGTTAAACAGCTTCATATAAGTGACTATCTCGCTAAGTTTGCACTCCATTTGGGTCTCCGGAGTAACTGGTATCCTCACCTTGACAGACTCAGAGATCCTCCACTTCGTCCGGATCCGGTCTAACTCAGCATTATGAGTGTAGACATAGTTGATGTTAAGCATGGCCAGCAGATACTTTACATTCACCTTGTGGAAGCAGGGTCCCACTTTGCCTTCTAGGCACTCCGGCAGGTCCGGATGTTTCAGATAGTGTTTCTCTTTACCCTTGCCTTTTTTATCAGTGGCAGCATCCCCTGTCTGCCCGGAGACGTTGGTCTCAAATGGAGCATCTTCTATATTGTCCTCCATCACCTCTTCCATCACAATGGAAGGTTTGTCAGCAGTTGTTAGTGGGGGAGTGCTGGTGGCTGGCTTAGTAAGTTTTCCGGACGGTTGAGCATCACCCTCTCTTAGGGGTCTGGTGTCCGGCAGGGGCTCAGTTCCGGAGGGCTCATTCTGAGAGCTAATTCTAGTAGCCTCCGGACCAGAGGATTTGTCTTTTGGGACTCTGATAGATACCCCTGATCCAGTGGATTTGTCCTTGGTCCCAGACTTAGAGGGCCCTGATTTTGGGGACTTAGATTGAGAGACATCTGGCTGACCCTTTATTAAACGGCTTGTCCGGCGAAGAGTAACCTTTTCTAGGGATTTCTCAGTATCTGACCCCATAGCAATGAATGGAGAGGGTCTCCTTGTACTTGATACTGCTTTTTCCCGTACAACAGAAGGCTGTGACTCCTGAATCGAGGAGCCTGATGGAATGGGCGAAAGGCTTGGTTGAAACAAACGCTTGGGTTTGGAACTTTTAGCAGAGGATGAACCTTGATCAACTTCTGAAGACAGTGTTTCGGGCTTATTGTTTGGAGAAACTGGAAGACCCGCAGCGATACGTCTCTCTCACTCAACCCTTTATGCTTTTTCTAACTCTGAAAGATTAAGCCAACCACCTTTCACCAATGTGTTTCTTGCCGTGAACATAAACCTACACAAGAAGAATTTTGAGAAGAGAAGTAAAAGCTCTGAAATTGAGGAATGGCCGAGTGATGAAGATGGTAAAACAATGAAAAGAATTAATTCATACTAGCAAGACGAAAAAGTTACCAAATACCTAGGAGAAAACGAAAAGGCAAAAGTAATGATTGAAGGCGGCGCTGACGTCATAGGTATTAAATGAAGATGTTGCTTTTTGGGATTAGTGGGAGTGCCATTCTAGGAGGAAAACGGCTGGTGAGGCGAATCAAAATGTGACACGTGTCCCACGATCCATAGCAAAACTCTTGAACTTCTGAGAAGTATTCAGTCCGGATCAATCCTGAGCTGAACACTTAAACCGTCCGGAGAATGTTGCTAGTACCTAAGAGGATTTTTTGGTCTTGCTAAAGGCCTTCGACAAAACCTAAAAAAGGGGCTACTGATGAGTCCGGAAATATTCACCACTCACTGTAGAAACCGAACAGGGGTAATCCGGACAATAATCACCCACTGAAGTATCCAGACAGGACAAAAGTATTAAATAACTAAACACCTTTTGACTAAGCTAATTGCTAATCTGCTTAATAAACTAATGGGTTTTTGAACTCGACCCGATTCCATAAGTTTGATCCGAAAGCCCATATGGCCCATAATTAAGAGTATAAATACCCACACTTTCATTAATGAGGGTAATGAACATTTAATACAACCAGTAAGCTCAAATCTCTCACTACAAAACACTTAAACATTTAATACCCTTGAAACACCACGAAACATTTGACAAAATTACCCTCAGTCAAAAATAATCCACACTAGTAACAACAACCAGTTTGGATGGATCCGAATTCACAAAATACACCACCCCCAAAAGTGAAAGAGGTAAAAGAGAATAATTAGAGTGAGATCAATTAAGCGCTGAAATTGAGGCTTTGAGGGAAGTAAAACAAGCAGAGAAAGGAGTTACAAAAAAATCTGGTGCGTCAGCACTTCACCATACTGATAATCCTGGTGAGAACGAGCAGTCCCTAAAGACTCATCTCAGTTGCAAGAAAACACATCGATCCAAACGTGTGGAGAGTTCCACTTTGAAATCCTCCAGTAGCTCCTCTAATGAGACAAAGCTTGAAGAGTCAGTCTCATCCAGCAGTGATGAAAGACGGTCGAAAAAGAAAATAAGGCTCACCAAAAATCATTCAAGAAAGAGGGATTAATATGGCAGGCTCAAGAAGTATTAGGGAAAAATGAAGGGCTCAGCTGATCAACATATTGACCGTTTCCTGATTGATCCCTTTGCTTTCCAGTTCGAACCAGGTATTTTTGTTACTCCAAATGAAGATACCGTGTCTAGTCGTAGCCAAAACTGGAGATAATCACCTTTATCCGCAAAAATACTCTCCGGACATCTTCCTAAAAGGTTTGACAGTTCAAAGATGGAAAAATATGACGGGAGTAAATATCCAGACAACTATCTTGAGCAATTTAAGAATTTTATGATGAACTTTGACGATGAAGATAGATTGCTGTGTAGGTCTTTCTCTCAAACCTTCAAGGGGAGTTCCCTCAAATGGTATAATAGTCTCCCTCATGGATCGATAATTGTTTTTGACATATTTTGGGTTTATTTTCGGAGGCAATTCGTTGGAAGTAAAGAGCTTAAAGGGAATAGAGATACGATCATCCATTGTGCCCAAGAGCCAAATGAGAATTTAAAAGAATACATCAACAAGTTTGTAAATACAAAGAATGGGTTAGCATATTTCTTTGAACAAATGGAAATTGCCTCTCTTAGACAGGGTTTGAATCCATGTAATTTGGCTGATTCCATGACCCGGAAAAAACTATGACCTTTGGAGGATTGTTGAATCAGTTTGGGAAAAAAATTAATGTTGAAGAAACCAAGAAGTCTAGAGTAACTTGCCAGATCAGATCCACAAGTACGACATCAACACCATAAACGACAAATCAGTCTGATTACTAGATCGAAGAAAACTAGACAAGGGTCAGACCAACCCAGGCAGAATCAGTCCAATCAGAACCAAAACCAACAAGTGAGAAATAAAATGGGACATTGGGTTCAACCAGAATGGTTTGCTGAGTTGGGAGAAAGTGTGGCTACGATATATGACAAAACTAAAAATAAAGTGCACTTGAGAAAGCCAGCTCCATTACAGTCTCCCATGGAAAACCGGAGTACCCATTTCTATAAATATAATAATGACATTGGGCATGATACCCATGAATGCATAGCTTTGAAACAAGAGGTGCATAACCTCATTGAAAGGGGTAAATTGGAGGCCTACATTAAAAAACAAGAGGGAGCAAGCCGGATAATACCCCATCAAGTGCTAATACTCCCCGAACTACGCCTTTGGCTCTTCTTGGAACGTTTAGACAAGAAGAAAATATGGTGATTATTGAGAGATTTGATGTGGATTCTGAATACTTGGATCCTAATCCACCTCGAAATCGGGTAGGAGTGATAATAGAAAAGACCGCTACTGTTTCCAATCTGGTTAAATACTTTGAGTCTTTAACAATATTTGGGGGAGACACTGTAACTGCACCTTCCAGTTCTTCAAGAAAGAGACACGTCAACAGTCTGACTACCCAGTTGGATAGAAGGATGTCCTCACATCTGTACCAAACTCCAACTCCTTTCATAGGTTATGATGAGGATGACCTAAGAGACATTGTAGGACTTCATGAAGACATTGTAGTAATAGGGGCATCAATAGAAGGAAATGATATACGTCGGATCCTGATTGACACAGGAAGTTTGGCAAACATATTTTTCTTAAGCTATTATAAACAGATGAGAAACCCTTCGGTTATTCAACGTTCGAATAGAACTATTGGGGGCTTTATAGAGAGTTCGGAAGATGTTATTGGAGAATTCGAGGAAGAATTATTGATGGGCAAGGGGCCTTTTAAGAAGATGGTAAGGGTATTATTTGTTGTGGTGGATTGCCCAACATCTTGTAATGCAATATTTGAGAGATCGTGGCTCTTCAAGATGCATGATGTGGCCTCTATTGTCCACCAGTGCTTAAAATATGTTGTGCAGGGACAAGTGGGTGTTGTCCAAAGTAGTCAGAAGGTAGTCAAGGTTAACAAAGATTAACAGCTATTGGAGTATTCCACCGATAAAAATAAAATTGATGATCCAAGGGAGGTCCCAGTGTCATAATACCTATAGAGGAAGTTGAGATTCATTCCCTAGTTAAGGGAAACAACATACCATGGTACCAAGTTGGCATCAAGTTTTAAACAACAGTTATTATCTTTTTTATCGGATAATTTGCATGTATTTGCATGGTGTAATGATGGTATCACGGGAATGCCTGTTGATATAATCTGGCGTAAGCTGTCCATACGAGCTGATGTTAGGCCAGTTGTACAAGTAAGAAGGTCATTCTATAAAGAAAAAATAGATATAATTGTCCAAGAAGTTGATCGGTTGACCAAAATGGGCCACATCAAATAATCTCCGTACCCATTATGGACTACCAACCCTGTTTTGGTCAAGAGAAAGAATGGAAAGTGGCGTATGTGTATTGACTTCACCAATATTAATAGGGCATATCCCAAAGATCCTTATCTTGTTCCTCGGATAGATCAGTTAGTAGTTTCTACCTCTGGAAACAAGCTATTGTCTTTCATGGATGTATTTTCAGGGTACAACCATATACAAGTAGATCTGAAGGATCAAGATCACACGACTTTTGTTACAGATAGAGATCTTCATTGTTATAAAATGATGTCATTTGGATTAAAAATGATGGGGCCACATATCAAAGGTTAGTGAATAAAGATTTTACTAGTCATATTGGCAAAAATATGGAAGTTTACATAGATGACATGATGGTGAAGAGTTTTGAAGAAAATGCGCATATATCCGATCTTCAAGAGACATTTTCCAATTTAGAGGCTGTCAATTTAAAATTAAATACTGAGAAATGTGTTTTTGGGTCTCGGTTATGTTATAAGTGAAAAAGGGATTCAACTTGATCCGGATCAGTTAAATGCTCTATTAGCTATGGACCCTCCTCGAAACACTAAAGAAGTTGAAAGGTTAACCGGGCGATTGGCTGCGTTGAACAAGTTTATTTCAAGATCATCAGATAAGTGTGGGCCATTTTTCTAGGAATTAAGGAATGCCAAAGACTTTAACTGGTCCTCACAATTTGATCAAGCATTTCTTGAAATCAAGAAGCATTTGTCTTCACCCAAGACTCTATTTAATCTTGTTCAGAGGGAGAAACTTTATATATACTTAGTTGTGTCTGAATATGCAGTAAGTGATGTACTAGTAAGAGAAGTGGATAATTACCTCCGTCCGGTTTATTATATTAGCAAAAGTCTTTTGGATGCTGAAAGAAGATATTTGAAGTTAGAAAAGTTTGCCTTAGCATTGGTAATTGCAGCAAGAAAAATGAGACCATACTTATAAGCTCATTCCATTGTTGTCCCAACGTCTTTTCCTATAAAGAATGTTCTCCAAAAGGCTGATATCTCAAGTAGAATGACCAAGTGGTCAGTTAAGCTGGGTGATTATGATATTGACTTTACCCTTTGAACAACAGTTAAGGCTCAGTCAGTGGCTGAATTCCTAGTAGAGTTTCATACTGATAGGCCTCTCGGGTAAATGCAAGAAAACCAGTCTAAAAAAGAATGGGTAGTCCAAACTGATGGTGGGTCTGGTACTATCGGGTGTGGGGATGAAATTTGTTTAACTTCTCCATATGGTGATACTATGTACCAAGCTATATGTTTTGGTTTCAGGGCCTCCAACAATGAATCTGAATATGAAGCAGCTATAGCTGGTCTCAAGCTAGCCCTTATATGTGGGGTAAAAAAGGTCCGATTACTAAGTGACTCCCAACTGCTTATTCACCATGCCCAGGGGAAATCTAAGGCAAAGAAGGAACAATTGATAAAATATTTACTGCAAATTTTAAAAGTATCCAGTATGAACATATCCCTAGATCAGAGAATACTGTGGCAGACTCTTTAGCAACTATAGCATATTCTAAGTCTTACCCATGGATAATAATGCTAGAGTGTCCATCAATACAAACAAGCCAAGAAAAAGGTAAAGAGAATGAAGAAAGTATAAGCATATTTGCCATTCAACCCAAAGACTGGAGGTATGATATCTTTCAGTTTATTTCTGATGTGAATTTACCTCCGGATAAAGCCTTAGCTAAGAAGATTAAATACAAAGCTCGTGGTTTCCTGGTATTGAAGAAAATGCTTTATAAGAAATCATTTAGCATACCTCTCTTGCGTTGTTTGGGATTTCAGGAATCCTAAAATATTTTATCTGAATTACACGATGGGGAAGGATCTGCACATTGTGACTATAAGGCCTTAACCAGAAGAGTCTTATTAGTAGGGTACTATTGGCCAACAATAATGGCAGACGCTAAAGATATGGTTAAGAGGTGTGATCCTTTCCAGAAATATGAGAATGGAATCCATGTACCAGCAGTTCATATGGAGTTCATGTGTGAACCCATACCTTTTGATAGGTGGGGGTTGGATTTGGTTGGGCCTCTTCCCATGGCATCCTGTGGATATCGAACGATAGTAGTTGTTATTGACTATTTCTCTAAGTGGATAGAGGCAACTCCCTTAGCTCGAACCACTTCTAAGATAATTATAAATTTAATTTTATCCAATATATGTTGCAGATTCTGGGTTCCGCGAAAAATCACTACAAATAATAGGCTACAATTTGATAATAAATACATGGAAATGTTTTGCACCTCCAGAGGAATTTAACACTGTTTTTCTTCTCCATTCCACCCTCAAGCTAATGGACAAGTTGAAGTTTCTAATCAAACAACACTGTCTGGGATTAAAAAGAATCTGGAAGGAGCTGCAGGGAAATGGAAAAGTTATCTGCAAGAAGTATTGTTGGCGTACCGAACTACTCATCGAATTGTTACACAAGAATCCCCTTTTGCTCTCGTTTAGGGGATGAATTCAATCACACCCATAAAATATACTTCACTATAATTCAAAATCCAAAGCTATTACGAAGAGACCAATGATATGGCAGTTAGGAACCAGTTGGACTTGATTGAAGAATGAATAGTCAAACCACATTTGAGAACAACACACTATCAGAGTTTAATGAGGAGCATATTTGCATCCAAAGTTAAAAGAAGATATTTTCAATTGAGAGACAAAGTCTTGAGGAAAGTCTTTTTGCACACTAAAGAAAAACAGTTTGGAAAGCTGCCTCCAAACTAGGAAGGTCCTTATGTGTTATGTGAATAAGTCAAGCCAGGGACATATAGACTTCAAGATAAAGAGAGCAGAACGTTAAAGTACCTATGAAACATTGAACATATCAGGTTATACTTAGGATAAAACTCTTTTGTAAATATTTACCTATTTTATGCTTCAATGTAAATATTTGGGGGCATACTCCTTCCTACCCTGGTGGCGCGGGGAGGTTTTAACGAGGTGTCTAGGTTTTTCAATAATATTTTATGCCTTCTTCAAAATTCTGGTGCAAAATTTGTGATCATAGCATAAGGTGATCAGATAAATTAAATACTCATTAAATACCTAGACTCTCAAATGAAGTATCTTTGAGTGGATCAGATTTATCAAAATACTTGATCACATTTATTAAACACTTGTGATGGGGTCATTCAACAATTATTAAACACCCATTTAATAAATTGGAAATATTAAAAGCTATTTAAAATTTTGAATGTGAGAGGATAATGGGATTTATGCAAAGAAAAATGCAAATTAAACTTGATCAGAACAAATCTGATCCACGATTCACAAAATTCCTTGACCATTCAAGGACTTTGGTTCATAAGATAGAGATTCAAAAAAACAAAACAAAAATGTCTTGACCATCCAATGACTTTAATTTTAAACACAAAATAACATCATGACCTAATGGTTTTTTCCCTTCTGTTTCTTTATCACTTTAACTCTCTCTGGTTCCTTCATTAGAGTCTTCTCCGCTTGAATAGTTGTGCTTGTCAGCATCCGTCAGGGTATGGAAAGTGATCTCCTCGTAAGGTACGTATTTCCACAAATTACCAAGGGTTCTCTTCGGAAACGTCTCATGGAATAGTAGAACCATATCTGACGTAACTTCATCAACTCTTTTCTATAAAGAATCTACTATTTCAGTTGCATACTTCTCTATTCCTGCAACTATCTTATGGGCTTGTTTTTTTATATTAAAGAAGCATTTTCGTCTGTCTTCTCCTTGAGAAGCTTTCCCAAGTTAGCTTTTTCTTCAAATAAATTTTGACAGAATTGGCACTGACATCTAGTTGCTCCTTCAAATTTTTAATCTCGTTTGAAGCAGAAGTTTCCAGTCCATAATACTTGGTCTGGAGATATTTTTGAGCATCTTGTGACTTGTGAAGTTCGGCAGCTAAGCTCTTTTTTTTTCTTTAAGGATTCTATGTTTTGCTGAGCAGTGGAGAGACTATTCTTCAAACCCTGGTTTTCTGTGGTGAGGGAGGTTATTTTAGTTGTTTGTTCTCTCACTTGCCTTTCCAGTTCAACTACTGGACGGATATAACCTAAGAGGGCATGACTCAGAGTCTCTTGCTCGCTTGATATCACATACGTATCATTATTATGAGTTACAACATTGGTCGTATTGGCATGAGGATAAGGCTCCGCGAAGTCGTCATTGTCCAGATCATTAAAATATATGTTCTGAAATGCATCCAGATTGATATCTCCTTCAGCAGATGCCTGTTCGACATAAAGAAATGTTTGAGAATGAAGGTTAGGTGGGATTTCTTCTTGTAGAGGAGGATCAGTACAAATATAAGGAGGAAGTTCGGAAGGACGCAGAATTATCTCTAACCCCAAGCTAATTTTCTTTTTCTTTGTAGCTCCTTCGTCACTGCTCTCCTTGTGTATCTTATGATATTTCCTTGTAATCTGAGGTGGATAATCCAATCGGACGGCTTCTTTAACTGTAACCTCAACTGCCTTCAGCAAAGCGATATTGATTCCTTCTTGGTATTCCAAACTGACCCCTTCTGGGACTTGTTGAGATGGGTCAACTTTGGTTTTCTTCTTCTTCTTGTCTTTAATCTTGTCCAGGTGACTAGGGAATTTATTCCGAGAAGGCAAGAAAAGTTTGCCATCCGTAGCCTTAGTCCTCTTCAAAATAACATCGACAGGAGGAGGAGTATTCTACTGCTCCCAAGTAAGGTCCTTACTCCCCAAAATGTTCCAAAGGTGAGACCTCACAAAGTTTCAAGAAGTAAAGCAATTGTGGAAACTATTTTCCTATTTCTCCGATGCCCATTCGTTTAGCTTGGTTTATGTCTGGCCTACTTCTAGGTGCTCCGGAAACGTTTTTCCCAATACTATAACAAAACACAATAATCAGTTTGGAATATTAACATAACATTTAATAAATCAATAAAAATACGATCAGGTATTACTTAAACTCTTCCAACGGCTGGTTAGCTGGTTGGGGTTTGTGGTGGAGTTTATTTTTTTGCCATTCTCCCATGCCCTACTGATAAAAAGGAATTGAGTCCTACATGGCTTCTCGGACTCCAGCAGATCGTTTACCATCTTGTAATTATTGCCATGTTGTAGTGGTAAAAGGAAATATGGTGAATTCTACATAGACCAGCCACGACAGCAAATTGTTCCATGGGTAAAGAATTTTTGACAACCTAGACGTCGTTATACCAGCCATCAGTGTATACCATGTATTTGGGCTCAGTTGTCTTGGACATAACTTAACCAGGTGGAAATACCTGACGATTACTGAATCCAGAGGAAACTGAAGTCCCCAATTGAGCACCTCAGTATATACCACCAACTCATGGGATTTACAATCCATGGGGGTCTATAGAGTGACGGGGATTCTCACTTTGACAGATTCAGGGAAGCCCTACTTTGTTGGGATCTAAACTAACTCAGCAGTATAGGTGTATACGTAAGCAATGTTTTGAAGAGCTATAAAATACTTCACGCTAACCTTTTGGAAGTTTGGCTCCACTTTCCCTTCCAGACACTCTGAAAGTACATCAAAATTGGATAAACCCATTTTCATTCTCTTTGCCTAATCTACTTTATTATCCTTTGTATGTCCGGACGTCTCGAATGAATTACCTTCCAAATTGTCCTCCATGATCTCTTCCATCACGGTCAACTGCTGTTCAGACGGTTTGATATCTGTTGGGAGCTTTACTGTCTCCGAACTAGCAGGTTTCAAAGAAAGAGAACTTTTAGCTTTAGACAAACGAGTTACCCTGCGAGGAGTGGAATTATCAACATCTGAACCCATGACCATGAAGGGTGAAGGTTTCCTAACACTCAAAACTGTCTTCTCTTTAGGCAGAGGGTTTTGGGACTCTTGAACTGAAGAGCCTGATTGTAAAGGAGATAGGGTTGGGACAAAAGGTATATTTCTAACCTTTGATGTCTTTGATGATGATGAGCTCTGGTCTGCGCTTGATTTTGCTCGACTGATTTCTCCACCGGGAGAGGTAGGGAGTCCAGCTGCAACTATTGCGTCTCTTGTTGATCTTTCCAAATCAGATAAATTTAGCCACTCTCTTTTCACCAATACGTTTTTTGCTGTGAACATAAATTTACCTAGGCACAGTTTAAGAGAATTATCAAGCTTTCTCTCTCTAGAAGTTTTTGTGATCTCAAATACAATAAAACAGTGAAACCAATTTATATAAAGATGAAGATGTATGAGTTTACCTAGAGGAAGACATATCGATCAAAGTAATGATTAGGGGCTAAGAAATATGGGGGTTACACCCCAAGTTGCTTTTTAGCCAAGTAGGTACATGAATCTAGGAGAAAAAATGGCTAAGAGGTCACACCAAAACTCGTCATGTGTCCTACTTCAAGAAACTGACTTTTGTAATTCTTAATTGTAAAGTTAATCTCTTCAAATCCGATCAAGACTCAATTCGGATATGAACGACAGATCGGGCGATCACCTTAAATACATACTGAGCTTTATTTTTTTGAATTAGCTCTTCCAAAGATTCTTTGCAAGAACTAAAGGGGCTACTGATAAGGTCGAATTTCGTTAACAGAGACCATTGTATATATCCTGAGGGAAATTCGGACATATCCAGTACCATGACACATCGAACAATATAACTTAGTGTGACTCAGCTAGTTGCTAGTCATTTCATCTTTTATGCTAATGGGTTTCTAAACTTAACGCAAGCCTATGATCCGACCCGGAAGACCCATGGATCATTAAAATGAGTATAAATACCCCAACCACTTTCATTAATGAGGATAATCAAAATTTACTCCTAGCACACACCTTAATTATCTCTCTACATTTTACACTAAACACTAAATTCTCAAAACTCTTTCCCACACTACCCTTTGATCAGAAATAATCCACACCATATAATATATAACATTTATAAAAACAAAAACATGAGAGACAAAATCACACCATCAGATTTATTACACAGCTAAAATTCTATTTCCGTAATTCTATTTTCTTACTTGCGCAACTAAATTATACATAATTTCGCAACTTGAACACAATTAATTTTCCAAACTTATTATACAATCCAATTACATATAACTACTCCAACTAAAAAACTTAAGAATAATTAAAAATAATATATTTCATAAATCTATAGTGAAAAGTAAAACATTTAAAAAGAAAAAAAAATAAAAGGTATAAAATAATTAAAAATTATATTAATATTAACATAAAATACGAATAATTATTAATATTTTTAATTTTCTAATTTATAACGGTTATTAGTAAATAAGTGATCTGTTTGGTAATTTGACAGAATTATCTTAGATTTAATTTAGCCACAAAACTATTCGCTAATCATTTATATTATTTTAATAATAATATTTGAGTTAGTTTAATATATAAATTTATAGTCAACGATTTAGTTTATACAAATCCAATAGTTGTTTCCAGGATTGTTCTCATTATTTATTATATTGATACTATTTTAATAATAACATCGAACGTAACAAAGATTCACATACGTCGCTTTACCTATCAATATGAGTGTATACATATATTGTATACGTATAAATCTGAAGTCGATAAAGAGAATAGTACGCGCAATTAGGACAACTAATTATTATTTTGTTTAATACTCCGTATTTGTCGGAAAGTAGCAAATTATCAGCCCAACTTGCCACCCATCAACCAATCCCTTTTCTTTTTCTTTTCTGTTTATTTAATAAATAGAACCAGAAACAATGCGAAACATTGATGTTCACATGGATATAATTAATTTAATTTTTATACGATTTAAATGCTAATCTTACTTGTAAATAATTTTGAGTGTCAATTTATTGTATGGGTAACCTTTTTTGTATCCTCTCACGCCTGATTATGTACTGTGTTTAACTTCTTTATGGTGATAAATATAAGGGTAAAAAACTCAAATCATCTTCCACGTTTGCCATTTGTAACAAATTCGTCCCTTACTTTTGAGGCTGTAGTAAAATGGTCCTTATCGTTTTATTAAGTAGAATAAAACCATTCTTTCGAGTCCAGTCCAACATTTGTTCCCATAATACCCTTTGATCAGCCACATCAGCGATCCACGTAGGACGCTGATGTAGCAACAGTAAAAAAAGTAAAATCATTTTTTACTTTAACCTATTTCTTTTACCCTTCTTTTAAACCTTAAACCCGGCCCATTTAGATATTATAACCCGGTTAGCCCTAATCCCATCTCTAACCCAGCCCAGCCTCTAACCCTAGATCGACATCAAGAGTCTGTCTCGTTCTCATTCCCACCTAAACCCCTTCTATCAACCCTAATTTGTCATCTCCTTCTCTATCGTTCCAACCTAAACCAAAAGACTAACCCTCATCCCACTTTACGACTCCTCTCTCATCTCTGATCGATATCCTCAAGAGTATGTCTCGTTCTCATTCCCACCTAAACCCCTTCTATCAACCCTAAATTTCATCTTCTTCTCTATCGTTCCAACCTAAACCAGAATCCTTTTTTTATGGGCACTCAAAACTCAAGTGACCTTTCTTCTTGCACGGTTAGCACTCTATTGCAGGTCCTTCTTTATTCTTATTTTGATTTGAAACATATTCTTTTGCGCAACATTAGTCTTTTAAACTGTTTTTTAAATATCTTTTCAGCTTCTGCCTAAAGAAAATGGCCAGATCAATTATAGTGAAAGAAGGAGTTTCATGGAAGAGAGTGGTTATCAAAGACTCAAACGACTTCAGCAGACTTTCCGGTGACTGATCACGATCAGTCATTTTTACTCTTACATTTTTTTTATTCATCTTGGTTGAGTGCTGAGACACACTCGGCCCCTCTTGCATCTTACTTGGAAAAAAACATTGATGAATAAACTTCATGTTTACCATTGTCACTCACTTAGACATTGCCTCATCAGTAGTCTATGAGGCCCCAAATTATGATCGAAAGAAATAAAGAGAGGAATATTTCTTTCTATCATTTATATAATTGTAATGGATAAAGTTTTATTCTATTTAAATAAAAATATATAAAAATATGTATTGCATTAATATAATATAGAATAAATTACTATATGTATCTTTCTATTTATAAATTGATAGTCTTTGCTTGATCTATTTGATTTGGTTTCATTCCAAGAACTCTGAATTAATTGAAAGGTAAATTGTACTCTTATTATTTATTATTTTCAAATTGTTTTTCATATTTTCAAAAAGACTTTGCAGATCTTAGTCACCGGGCGGAGCACACCTTTGGTACTTTGTTTATAGCTCTTTTAGGTTATACAATAATAGAAGGGAGGCTTAGCTCTGGACCCCATGCTTGCAGAAATGAATGCAGATCAGAAAGGGGCTAGGTTCTATTTCCGGGTCGGGCGGGAGGTGAAGACCATAAGAGAAGATTTCTTATATCTTATTCTTTCAAACCCCCTTTCTTCTGTCCGAATTGCTTGCTTATTAATATTAATAAGGGCATTCAATTGATAATGATAGAAAGAACGATCCAAGCGACTGTACACTTCTTGAAGCAAACTATCTACCGTACCTAGTTTATCCTTCAGTGAGTTACTTAGCCAAACGACACTGAAGCTTATATATCTCACTTATGTTACTATTTGTAACAATAATGTCATCAACATAAACAATAAGCAAGGTAATATCATGAGCAACTCTTTTAAAGAACAGAGTGTGATTTGTCAAAGCCTTCTTAAAACCATACTCATTCATTGAGTAGCTTAACCTACCAAGAAACAATTGCTTAATTACAGTATTGATTACAAAATTTGTATATTTTGTGGTAACTACGTTGAGCATTTTCCAACAAATTGTTTATAAACGATAGAAGAATATGAACTTTCTATTTATGACCGTCATGAATTGAATTATAATCGAATTGCTTTGGGGCGTTTACCAATATCAGTAATTGACGATCATACAATTCGAACTATTTTTAATGCACCTCAAACAAAAAAGGGTAAACTGCTTTATTTCATATATTTTTTAAGGAATCTGATATTTTTTTCCGTCTCAGCAAATCTTTCTTTCACAAGGGATTGTGATGTCTTTCTATCGGATTGCGGGTCTCTTTATTAGTCCCTATTTGTGGTGCACAATTTTTTAAAATGTGGGTAGTGGTTATGATCGGTTCGAAAAAACAAAGGAATAATGTGTATTTTTGGTTGGGGATTTCCT
This sequence comes from Limnanthes douglasii subsp. nivea, assembly GCA_036936605.1. NCBI lineage: Eukaryota > Viridiplantae > Streptophyta > Magnoliopsida > Brassicales > Limnanthaceae > Limnanthes > Limnanthes douglasii. Next base: position 131,404,681 of record JAUPFV010000002.1, read on the forward strand.
AGAAAAATCGTCGCATCTTTTTACGATTTCTTATTAAAGATATTCAGTCCATCAGAATTTGTGGGAGTGGTTCAGCCATCAAGCTACTTTGTGAGTTGGGGACTCCGAATGACACAGAGTTTGGCAAGGCATAGAGGCTTAGTGGGAACCGATGGAAATCAGAGTAGTGGACTATTTTAGATTAGTATGGATGACTTGTTTTAATTTTTACACCTACATATCGAAAATGGTCTTTACGGGAAGAACCTGTTTTTATGAAGGATTTAGAGTGCTCCGTGAAGAGCTAAGATAAAACGTGTACCGATGGGTGATGTAGAACTAGACTATTTCCTAAGACGTTGAATTTTTTTAAGAAGGTTTCATCTTAGTCAAGAATGGAGGAAAAAAGTGACAAAAGGAGTGTATCTGTACCCGTCTCGAAGAGCCCTTGAGAAGGCATCTATATTGATGTAAGAATTGGACTACCAAAGACCCAGTTAGAATCACGTATGGTTCCTTTGAAAAGGGTGTGATACCACCACCTATCAGGCCCGACGAGCGGTCCACGGAGTTGCATCCCTACTCACCTGGTCCATGCACATCGCTATTTCCAAGAGGTTGGCCGCCTATCCTAGATCTTCCCATTTTCAAGAAGATCATGAGCTCGATCTGGTTTAGTTTCAAGGTGATTCTCTTTTTGTTCCTATATATATGGGTCCGTGCAGCATTTCCACGATATCGTTATGATCAATTAATGGGACTTGGCCGAAAAAGTGTTCTTGCCTCTATTATTAGCTCGGGTAGTCCCCATTTGTGGTTTTGAAGTATGAATGTTGGTAGAACTCAAAATAAACCAAATAATAATAATAATAATAATAGTAATAAATTTATGTACGACCTAATATTGAATTAGTTTCGTAAATACAAGCACAAATTAATAAAAAAAACCGACCAATTACGATAAAGTTAAAAATTAGACAAATTTGAGAAATCCTTTCAAATAGTTTGTTAGATATCGTGTTTAAATTGTGATTTTTACAAATTAGATTTTATTTTTATGAATTCTATATAATAAAAAAGTTTTTTATTTTCATTTGTTAAGTCTTTTTTATCATTTTTTTAGTCTTAAAAATATGAAATAAAAATAGTATTTATTATATGTTATAAAAACGTTATTAACTTTATTCTCTTAAAATAATGGTGATATAAAATCATTCAATTTGATTTAACATCTACTTAACCCACAAGTTAGGAGCGCATAAATGATTTTTTTTTAAATTTAATGTTTTTTTATGTTAACATTTAATGTTTTGTTCTTTCGATGGATTGGAAGACGTATATTTTACTATAAAATTGTCAATTTGTGCAACAATTATATATCTATTTAGAAATGCTTTAATGAATGTTTTATCATAAACGAATGTGAGTATATATATATATATATATAAAAGATTTCAACTGTTAAAATGCATCTCATTTTACCTTAAGATAATTTTAGTTTTTATTGTTTTCCACATCATAGCATTGCAACATTTTTTAATTTATACCTTTTATAATAAACCTGTAGAATATCAAGAGTGATTATGATAAAATTTAGGTTAACAACACCTAATGGGCCTCACTGAGATATACCACATTAAATTTATTTAACATAAATTTCTTGGTAGAATGCAACATGCTCTTATAATTTATGGAAAGAATGTGTAAAACAATCATAATTGGAATGTATCATCATGTGTAAATTTAGAGTATTCAAACATGTTGTTGCAAGTTCAATTAATTAATTAAAATAATCAATATTGGAAATATTAGACTTACGAATAATAATAATACTAATAATTATATGTAGTCTCACGGTGGAATAAATAAATAAAATATGGATGTCGATTAAGGTACGACGTATTTAGATAGAAGACCTTTTAGCCCAACAATATAGTACCAAACTATCTTATTGGACTTTTAAAAGTCCAAAAGGGTTATGGTCCCAACAACAATGATTTCATCGAATTATTGCAAAAATAGATTTTATAAGATTGATTGAGAGAAGAAATTAAGAGCGTGAAATTAATTGTATACATGGTTTAATTGATGGACTATTATGCAATTAAAAGAATTAGATCTTTCTCTCTCATTTTTATTTTTTTAGAATTCATTAGGATACCGATCGAGTTTTACTCTTTTGCGAATCTTTTTTTATACCACTCACTTGTCTACTAGAAGAACCATTACCCATCTTTGGTGAGTCTCTTAATCAAATTGCTTTAAGACTCTACTGCAGAATCTTCGATAGCGAAACAAAGCATGTCAAAATATATGTGATACATTATCTTTATTTTCATTATATCTCCACTTCAGAGACTAGGCTCTTGGATTTATTAATGGTTTTGAGCCCTGTAAGTTTTATTATGATTTTACAGACTATGTCATCCATATATAACACTAGTATGAATTATTAAAGATATAAGGCTCAAGCCTGTTAGCATTTTATTTTATCTATAAATATGATCATATGGTCTATGTAATTCTTACATTTTTTAAATAAAAAGAAACCCTAGCCTCTTCCGAGTAGCTTCTCCTTCTTTTTATATTTTCTCTCTCTTTATTTATTAACATGGTATCAGAGCCTAGAGTAATCTGATCGGGAAAGCATAACAATCCTCTCTATTTCTGCTAGATATTCGATTTTGATTCGTTGTTTGGACTGCATATTGGTATTCGATTTTGTATTGGTGTTGGTATTCCATTTTGTCTTGGAATTTCGATTCTCTGTTTGGATTTTCTTTCTACTACGTTTTAGATTTTGATCCGCTGTTTGAATTACTCCATTTCGTATTGGTATTGGTATTCGATTTCATCTTGGTATTTTGATTTGTTGTTTGGATTTGCTTTATGTTAGGTATTCGATTTCGATTCACTTTTTGGATATGTTTTTGTTGTACTTCAGTTACTAGTTGTTCTTATTTTCATGTTGTGCTTCAGTTGCTGTCTTGTTCTTCTTGTTGTGCTTTACTTATTGGTTGTTCTTCTTGTTTTGACCCTTCTACGGGGCACTTGGGTGTGATTGTCCTTTCTGTTTATTTTGGATCTGTTTTTGGCTGGCTTCAAATCCGTTCTCTTGTTATTAGATTGGATCTGTTTGGAAATTTTGATATACTTTTCGTCAGAAGAGATATAGTTTTTCAAATTGTGGATTTGTTGTGTGCAAATGGTCCGATAGAAAAGCAAACAGTGTCAGTGTTTGCTGAATTTTGGAGTGTGTGTTTGGAACATCCAATCCTTCAATCTGGTCGGTTAGATTGTGAATGGTGATATGATTTAGGATAAATAACTACTGGACCAGTGCAGTGTTTTTTGTTAGTAAAAGAGGTTTAATTCTATACAAAAAATAATATTTGTATTTGATTTGGATTTGGATTTGATTGAGTATTTGATTTGATTTTGTTGGACCACTGAGATTTTGAATTTAGACTTGGTTTGATTATTTTTTTAGATTCGAGGTTTGATTAAGATTTTGATTTGATTTTCCGATTTGGATTTGGTATCTTTTGATTGTTTGATTTTATTCGATAAGACATCGTGGATCTTATTGCGAATATGATAAGAATATATGATTTTCTACACTCGTACCAAACTCAATGAGAAGAAATTTTTAATGCCTACGCCTGCATGCTATTCATGTATGTCTTCATCTTCCGCTTCAAGTATTGATTCATCATTGTGGATTTTGGATTCTGGTGCATCTCATCATATATCACCTCACATGTCAAACTTTGTTTCGTTGTCTCGTGGATTTATCTAATGAAATGAAGGTCAAATTTCCTTGGAATTTATAGAGAATTTAGAGCACTGGTGAAGACCCAACATTCTGCTGTGATAAAATACTTCAGGTGTGACTTATGGGGTGAATATACCTCCAATGATTTCAAACATTTACATGAATTCGATGGTACTATACATCAATCATCTTGTACTGACACCCCTCAACAAAATGGTGTTTAAAAAAGAAATCATCATCATATTGTTGAGTCTGCTCGTTCTTTCATTTTATCAACGGAAGTTCCAACTATTTTTTTTTGGGATAAGAAATTTTGACTGTTATTTATGTGATTAATCGAATTCCTACTAGTCATAATGTAGGAATGTCTATATTTTAAAATTTATACATACAACTTCCATATTATTCTTCCCTGAGAATGTTTGGATGTACCTATTTTGTCATTCGTCCTCACGTTGAACACAAAAAATTGGATTCTAAAGCAGTTATATGTGTATTTCTAGGTTATGCTGTTACACAGAAAAGTTATTATTGTTATGATTCCACCAATCATAAGCTATATGTATCTTGTCATGTCACGTTTTTTGAGCATATCCCATCTTATTCGATTCCAATAAAATTGCATGATGTAACGAATACGGGCCTTCAAGGTATTGATCCTTTTAAAATTGACAATGATATATCTTTTGACATTATTGTTCCAGCTCGTGAGACATCTACAACAGTTTATATTACTTGTACTCCATCAATGCCTGAGCCAACTCATTTCTCTAGTTGAACAACAGATCCTCCACCTGTCATCAGATCCACTCATATATGTAAGTCTAATGAACTACCAGATTTTACGTACTTTTCTTACTCAACTTGTTTTTATTTTTTCATAGTAACATAAATCATTTGTATGAACCTCAATCGTTTCAAAAATCTATTTTTATCCTCGTTGGTAAAATGCTATAGTCGAAGAGCTTACTGCTCTTTATCATACTCATACATGGAATATAGTTAAACCTCCACCTGTAAGCATATAATCGGTTCTCAGTTCGGTTTTTAAAATTAAAACAAAGGTTCATGGGTCTGTTGAAAGACACAAGGCTCGTTTTATAGCAAAAAGATATTCACAGATGTATGGAATGGATTATGATGAGACATTTTCCCCAGTGGTAAAAATGACGATAGTTCATAATTTTATTGTGGTTGCATCTGTTCGCCAGTGGAAGATATTCCAACTAGATGTCAAAAATGCATTTTTGAATGGTGATCTTCATGAGAAGGTTTACATGAATCCTTCTCCAGGGTTTTCTCTCCAGTCAGGTGAAGTTTGCAACTTAGGAAAACTTTATATCGTCTCAAACAAGCTCATCGTGCTTGGTTTAAAAAAATTCTCTATGGTTATTATGTCACTTGGTTTCCTTGCTAGCAATCATGATTCAACCTTATTTATCAGATTTACACGTGCAAGATGAATTATTTTATCCATATATGTAGATGATTATCATTACAGGTGACGGTTTTGATGTCATTGAGGTACTAAAACGTGATTTGGCTAAGCCTTTTGCGATGAAGGACTTTGGATAATTATGTTATTTTCTAGGTATTGAGGTAGCTCACTCTCCAAAAGGTTATATTCTCTCTCAGATAAAATATATATCTGATTTATTCGAGCGAGCGCGATTTTTAAATAATAGGACGGTATATACCCGTCTTGAAACCCGTCTTGAAACCAAATCTTAGTACTATCTAAATAACGGTGTTCCTTTGTTAGACCCAACTCTATATCGAACTCTTGTAGGGAGCTTGGTTTATATTATAGTTACTCGACCAGATATAGTTTATGTTATTCATATGGTTAGTGAGTTTGTTATCGATCCTACATCCGTCCATTGGGAAGTTATTCTTCGAATATTGAGATATCTTTGTGGCATTTCAGTTCCAGATCATTTTGTTTCCTTTGACCTATTCACTTGAACTGCATGTCTATAGCGATACTGATTGGGATATTGATCCTTATGACAAAAAATATATTACTGGTTTATGTATTTTTCTTGGATATTTATTAATCTCATGGAAAAGAAAGAAACAAAATGTTGTCTTTAGATCATCTACTGAAGCCGAGTACCGTGCTATGGTCTTGACCATATGTGAGATTATTTGGCTATGATGGCTTCTTGCAAATATGAGGGTTAATGTTACTAAACCCAATTCCTTACATTGTGATAACAAAAGCGTCATGCAGATAGAAAATAATTATACTTATCATGAGAGGACGAAGCACATTGAAATAGATTGTCACTTCACTCGCCATCATCTTCAGATCGGAACCATCTCGCTTCCATATGTTATATTAGCTTTGCAGGTTGCTGATATTTTCACGAAGACTCAATCAACAATGCGGTTTATTTTCTTTGTGACAAACTCTCAATGCTTATTATTGTTGCATTGTGAGTTTGAGAGAGGGAATTAAAGATGTAATTCTTACACTTTCTAAATAAACAGAAACCATAGTCGGTTCTTAGTAGCTTCTTTTTATTCTTTATTTTCTCTCTCTTTGTTTATTAACATGAATCTACTCATATTTAACTTCTGAATTCCATAATACTATATTAAGTCTATCTTAAACTAAATGATATTATAAATTTGAGAGATAATTGTATCATTTATGAGAGATTCTCTTAATATTATAAATAAATCTATTTATCTTACAAACCATTAACGTTGATCAAAATTTAAATACACTTATTACAAACATGTTGACCTTCATTTGAGACAGTTAATAAAGCTTAATGATTATCTTAAAATATTCTTTGTTTGACTTAAATGAAAGTTCGCTTATAAATTAAATATTTTCATATTTAGTGAACCCCTTGTAATAGTAGACATCTTGTATATCTTATCATGTTACATTTCTTTTCTTTACGTAACATATAAGAACCTAATCTCAATTTCTTATATCAATGCTATTTTTTTATACTTATATACAATTTAGAGTTGGAATTATGTGTGACACTACAAAAGATTAAAATGAATTCTTTCTTTACATTGTAAGAATATTTATGTTCTTGTATAACTTTTTACGCCATTACATGAGCTAAAACTGGATCCTTATGTTAGGCCGTAAATAATCTTAACGTTTATTTAGAATTTTTTTATGGCGCTACCAAAATTGAAACTAAATTATTATGTTACATCATAAATCATCTTTGTATTATTTATAACAATTTATGTAAATATTCGTTATAACTAAATATACAATATTTTATTTATCTATGTTTGTGGATCTTTTTAAGGACATATACTTACTTACTTTACATAATTTCTTGAGGATGTTGTGTTTGTTCTTCATGAACAACTGCAATTATTTATTCTTAAGTGTATATTTGAAAGTTAATTTTTAGAGAAAAAAAATTATTCTTATGATTGGTAATGAAAAACCGAATTAGTATCTTACTTTTTAGTGCAAATGTTGATTTTAATAACTAATAAAATTGTTACAATATGAAAGCCTATAATAAGGCTTGAACATAATTACCCTAATTATAAAGAGAGTTTTGAATTTTCTTGAAAATTAAAACGGGAACCAAATGCTTAAATTTTCCTTTCCTTTTTCCTTTGAATTGAACTTCTAGTATACTAAAATTTTCAAATAGAAAACTTAATCGAAATCAAAGTTTCTTTTGTCTATATAGAGCTTCCGTAGCATCAATCAGAACTTTTCTCGAGTTTATTATAAAAAAGAGTTAGAAACTGACGCAAAATATCTGAATTTCCTTACTTAAACTTTTAATTGAGAGGGACTAGACAATTTTGTTCGAAATACCAATAAGTTCTTTGATGAATTCCATATTCTGTAAACTTTTCTTCTTCGCGGTAACTGTGGACATATATGTTTTCTCATTGTCCTTGTTTATCTTTTGTCTTAAGTTGTAGTATTAAACCTAAATAATTATCGTTTGAATATGAATGAATTTTTTATATTGTTTTTTAGATTCAAAGTTGTTTATTGGTTACTTTACCTCAAGATTAATGTATTGTCTCAAATATAAATTTGGTTGTGTGATTAAACTTAAACATATATAGAATGGACACAATTCTAACATGTTGGTACTATCAAAATATACTCCATTTTCCCTCTTCCCCATAAGACTTCATTTTGGTAACATCCCCAAATGCATATGTGTTTCAAATAAAGTTTTTTTATTAGTTTAATGTTAGTGTACCGTTTTTAATAACTACTTCATAATGTATTGTGTTAAGAATTGATTTTTTTGCACTTTAAATAAATAATCAGGATTATGACATTGTTAGTTGAGTAATATCTCCCATATTAGCGGCAACCATCAGGTATACAATATATATTCTTACTCAATTTATAAAATACTTGAACTTGTCAATCATTTGTAATTATGGTGAAGTAAATTATCTATAAGAATGTGTTATTTTGGCCATCCTTACATAAAAATTATTTGTAGATAACTTTCTAAAAATTTAATACTTATATAGTTTTTAATGCATCCAATTTACTTTACTTGGTCTATTTCCCATTGATATATCTGGTGTGGATAAAAATGGCCTAGGGGTAGGCAAGTAATTTCAAGTGGAGTTTTAAGGCGGTGTAAGGGTGTTTCAAGGTGGTGTGAGGGTGTTTCAAGGTGGTGTGAGGGTGTTTCAGGGTGTTTCAATGTGGAGAGAGAATTAAGCAGCTTGACAGCAGTTAATTTTTCTTACCCATAGTTAATGCTGGTGGTTGGGTATTTATAGTATGATATTTGGGCCCTTATGGGCTTTCGGGTCATGTTTAATGGACCCGGGTCATGTTTAAAGACCCATGAGTTTTAAGCAGATGGGCAGGTAGCTTAGTCAGAAAGTGTTTAGGTTTTTTAGTACTTTAGTCATAGTTCGAACAGCCTTAGGCTCACAGTGTTCGAAGTCATCTATCCGGTTCAAAAGTCCTGTCCGATTTAAGTTCTTAGTGTCTGTCCGGTTTACGGAGAGACTTACATTGGTCTGCCCTTCTGGGGAGCATTCCGAATTCGGACTCATCAGGAGCCCCTTTTTTAGGTGTTTGAACAAGCGTCCTTGTCAAAGAACTAAAAAACAGTCCGATTTAGGAAGTGGTTTTCAATTCGAAGAGAGTTGAGGATAAACCCGGACAGACCGAACGTTACGAATTCCAAACGGTTCTTGCCAGAGTTAATGGGACACGTGTCACCCTCTGGTTGGTCACTTTAGCCATTTTTTCACCTTGAACTTCACACCACTTTCTCGAACAAGTTACCTCTTTTAAATGCCATTAATGACATCAGCGCCGTCTTTTAATCATTGCCCAACTTTTCGGATTCTCCTAGGAATCAACTCCTTTTTTCACATTTACTATAAATTCTAATTCACTTCTCACTGTCTCATTATCTCTTTCAAATTTCACTCTGCCATTTTACTCAGAGCTTTATCTCTCTAAAATCTTCAAAACTTTCTTGGCTGTTTATGTTTACAGCAAGAACAGCACTGATCAAGGGCGGCTGGCTTAATCTCTCGGAATTGGAGAAAGCTCAAAGAGTTGAGAAGGAAAAAAGACTTGCAGCAGGGCTACCATCGTCGCCTGTTGAGAAACCAGCCCCTTCAATCGAAGAATCTGACAGAGGCTCATCTTCTTCTAAAGGTACCAAGCCAAAAAGGTTTTTTCAATCAACGCTCTCCCCCATAGTATCTGGCTCCTCAGTTCAGGAGTCGATCCCTGCTGTTGAACCGGGAGTTACTGTCACAAGTGTTAGGAAAAAATCTTCTTTCATTGCTATGGGGTCTGACTCTGACCATTCCCCGGACAAGCTAATCATGAAAAGGCCAAGTCGGTTGGTCAAAGGGCTTTCTTCTAAAAACACACCCTCGAAATCGGGGGCAAAAGATAGTGTATCAGGGTCTGGGGCAACTATAAGGGCTCCCCGGGAGAGGCTGTCAGGACTAGAGGCCAGCAGCCCACTACCCCCCAAGGAATCTTCTATCTCAGAAACTCAAATTGAGGTGAGAAGTCGAGTAAATACGGACAGCCAACAGTCCGGAGGATCAGCTCTGCCAAGCCTCAATCCTCCCCGGATTATTTCTACTGAAGCTCCCCCAACGATTATGGAGGAGAGGATGGAGGACTCCACTGAGGAGGTTAGATTTGAGTCCGAGTCCTCCGGACAGGCTGATACTGCTATCGTTGTTGCCAAGAAGGGCAAAGAGGACTTGTATCTGAGGCGTCCGGATCTGCCGGAGAGCCTTGAAGGGAAAGTGGGGCCATGCTTTCATAAAGTGGAGTTCAAGTATCTTTTGGCCTTGTTGAAGCCCAAGTACGCGTTCATCCATACTTCAGATCTGGGTAGATTGCGCACAAAGTGGGGGATCCCTGAGAACGTAAAGATAAGGATTCCCATCGATCCGGAGACCCCGATGGATTGTAAAAAGAATGAAATAGTCTTCTTTACGGAGCTATTCAATTGGGGACTCAGGTTCCCACTGGACCCAGAGATAGTGCGCTACTTTCACTTGGTCAAACTCTGCCCATCACAGCTAAGCCCCAACGGTTAGTTCACCTTGATGTCATGTATTATGGCGTTTAGGTTATCCGGAATCCCTCTTCCTATGGAAGAGTTTGCAGCTGTGGCCAACTTCTGCAAACATAATCAGTTCCCCTTCTACCATTTCAACATGAGGAACGATCTTAAAGCTGTCGATGATCTCCTGGAGTCGGAGAGCAAATGGAGGAGCCAATTCTTATTTGTCAGTGGCTCATGGGAGAATGGCAAGAAAATCAAGACCGGAGAGAATCCAAGCCTCCTTAGGATTAGATGGAGGAGTGACCGTAAGTCTTCACTTTAAGCTTCTGTTCGAATTTCTCTTTTCTTTTAAGTTTATGCTAATTAGTTTCTCTTTTGTTTTATCAGAGCTGCCAAAGGAGTTCGGAGACTACCTGAAGGCCGGACAGGTCACCTGTGGCAAAATCAACGCTTGGGCCGCAGAGAACTGGGAGAACCGGTTCCATAAAGCCTTCACTTCTGGGAACTTAGCAAGGTCTCACCTGTGGAACAGCACAGGTCGAAGAGACCTAACTTGGGAGGAGTTCTCCACCCAACCTGATGAAGACATCGTGCTGAGAAGGTCTCATGAACTGGATGGGACTCTCTTCCTGCCTGCCCGGGCCAGAGCCCCAAGTAAAATGAAGGGCAAGAAGAAGAAAGGCAAGAGGGTGGCAGGTGACGATGAGAAGGAGGCCCCAACAGACACAGAAGGACTGGCACAGGTTCAAATTGATGCAGCCCTTTTACAAGTGGTGGAACAGGAGAGCGAGAAGCAGGAAGTGAACCTCCATAAGCCCTCAAGGGCTTCTAAGAGGACTCGCAAGCAAACAAGTGAGAGTGCTGATAGGGAGGCTAAGAAGAAGAAGACTTCCGAAGGAGATGAGGTTGCTCTCCGGGACCCGGAGCCTTCTTTCCCTACTGACCCTACACTGGCCGAAGAGATCCCAAGAGACTTTCAAGAAGAGATCCCAAGGGAATTCCACACAGATGAAGTTGAGGGGGGAGAGCTTAACTTAGACGAAATGGACATCACCGGTCTGGGTGGACTTGGTGAATATTTTCTTGGGCTGCCCAGAGACGAGTTCGCAGGGCCCTATGTCCCTCCAAGCAGCTCCAACACAGTTAACTTCAACGGTAAGACTTTTATGGTTTCCAGTGAGAGGGATGTTATAGCCCATTCTATCCTTAGCAACGTGCAGCCAATACTTACTTTGGAAAGGCAAGTCCGAAGTCAGGCAGACACCATCAAAGACTTCAAGTTGGAGAAGGAAAAACTGTCCGAGGACCTCCGGACTGCTGCCAATAAGGTTGATTTGCTCAAGGAGGCAAATGATCAGCTAAAGAAGAATCAAGATGAAAGCAACACAAAAGCTGCTTCCTTGGAAGATACCGTAAAAGATCTCCGGGCTAAGCTGTCCGGACTGGAGAAGGACCTGACAGCCTCAAGAGGAGAAACTGCAGCAAAGGAGAAGCTCGTCACCAACCTGACCACTGACAAAATTGCTTTAGAGAATGCAGTGACTCAGGCTGTTGAAGAGAAAGCTGCTTTGGTGAGGGATCAAGAGGCCATGATCAAGGCCAGGATCAACGCCTATGCCAGGGAGATGATCCAAAGCGAGGAGCTAATGATCCAAAAGGTAAAGTTTGATATGGTCCTCCTGTTTCATGAGAAATTCCCGAAGAGGAGACTAGGGGAATTATGGCGCTATGTGGATGATGATGATCTCCCATACTGGACCATGGTTGATGAGGGGTACTCCGGTGAGTCTTCGTCCGGTGAAGAAGAGGAAACCGGAGAGAGCCCAGGTGAGGAAGAGATTGACCCCAAGGGTAAAAAGATAGTCGAAGAGAAAAGCGACATCAAGGGCAAGAAAGCAAATGAGGGTGAGCCATCTTCAAAGGCTCAACCTTAACCTATAATTTATTTTGTTTATCTTTTGTTCGAACTAAAGTCCTTGGAAGGCCAATGCACTCTTTTTGTGATGTTGTCCGTATTATTCGGACAGATTTTTGTACTGTGCCCAACCTTACTCAAAAAGTCCTTGGAAGGCCAAGGCAGTTTTAAATTGTTGAATGAATATCTTATTTTGCTCAACCATCCTCTTCTTTCATTGTTTGTTTAAATAGCTGGAGTTTAAATAGTTTTATTGTATTATGAGAGTATTAAGACTTTCCGGCTAGAATTTAAATAGCCCTTAGATCTTTTAACCCGGGTAGTATGATAAGAGACAAAATGTTTAAAAATACTTAGAGAATTTTGAAGAAGGCACCAAATTTCATTGAAAACTCTCCGTGCCACCGAAGAGGGGAAGGTATGCCCCCAAATATTTACATGGATGTTTAAACAAGTAAATATTTACATAAGTTTTATTCCAAGTACATTCGAAGGTGTTCAATATTCCAAGGGTGAGTTAAAACCCTGCCATCTTTGTCTTCCAACCAGTATGTCCCAGGCTTGATTCTTTCAACCACAGTGTACGGACCCTCCCAAGTTGGGGCCAGTTTTCCGAAGAGCTTTTCCTTAGTATGCAAGAAAACTTTCCTTAATACTTTATCTCATGGTTGAAAATATCTTCTTTTAACTTTAGAAGCAAACCTGCTTCTCATCAAGCCCTGATAGTGTGCCATTCTAAGATGAGCTTTCACCCGTCTTTCTTCGATCAAATCAAGCTGATTTCTAATTGCCATCTCATTAGCCTGTCCGGAGAAGTTATGGACACGAAAGGAGGGGAGTGTCTTCTCTATGGGGGCTACTGCATCCATTCCATAGACCAAGGCAAAAGGGGATTCTTGTGTTGCAGCCCCAGGTGTTGTCCGGTAGGCCCACAAGACTTCTTGTAGATAACTAGGCCACTTCCCAGCAGCCCCTTCCAAATTTTTCTTTAAACCGGACAGTATCGTTCTATTAGCCACCTCAACTTGCCCATTGGCTTGTGGGTGGAAAGGTGAAGAAAAGCAGTGCTGAATTCCTCTTGAGGCACAGAAACTTTCCATCTCTCTATTGTCAAACTGTGGCCCATTGTCTGTTGTTATTTTCTGGGGGACACCAAATCTGTAACATATGTTGGATAGAATGAATTTTATGACAGCTTTTGAGGTTGTCCCTGCCAAGGGAGCTGCTTCTACCCACTTCGAGAAGTAGTCAATGGCTATAATTATAGTTTTACGCCCTCCAGACGCCACAGGGAGAGGCCCAACTAAGTCCAATCCCCATCGAGCAAAAGGGATGGGCTCAGAAATTGATTCCAAAGGAATGGCTGGTACATGAATTTCATTGTTGTACCTCTGACATGGGTCACACCTTCTTACCAGCTCCTTAGCATCTTTCATAATCGATGGCCAATAGTATCCGGAGAGTAGCAATCTTCTTGTTAAAGCTCTAAATCCACAATGGGCTGATCCCTCACCATCATGTAATTCGGAGAGAACTGTCTGTGATTCATGATCCCCTAAACAACGTAGGAGAGGTTTGTTATAGGATTTTTTGTACAACACTTCTCTTAACATAAGGAAACCACGAGCCCTGTGCTTCAATGTTCTGGCTTGTGATTTATCCAAGGGCATGATGCCATCGGACATATATTGTATAAGAGGAGACCTCCAGTCTTGAGGCCGATTCACTTGTACTTCAAAGACTTCCTCTTTTATACCTTCATTGAGTTGAATAGAAGGGCTTTCAAGCACATGGATCCATGGGTAGGACTCCGTATATGCTATCATTGCTAGTGAGTCTGCTAGCTCATTTTCTGCCCGGGGGATGTGCTCATAGATAATAGCTTTAAATTTCAACGCTTCATTTTTTAGGAGGAGTAAATACTTTCCAACTGTTCTTTTCTAGCTTTTGATAGGCCCAAGGCCTGGTGGACTAGCAACTGGGAGTCACTTAGTAGCTTGACTCTTTTAGCTCCACAAATGTAGGCCAATTTTAATCCAGCTATAGCTGCTTCGTATTCGGACTCATTATTGGATGCCCTGAAAGCAAAACAAATAGCTTGGAACATGTTGTCCCCGTATGGGGAAGTGAGACATATTCCTGCCCCAGATCCCATGGAACTGGATCCTCCGTCTGTTCGGACAATCCACACTTTCTTGTTTTTTGAATCAGTAGGTTGCTTCGAATCTCTGGCAGAGTGGAATTCAACCAGAAAATCAGCCACAGCTTGGGCTTTTACCGCTGTCCGGGGAGCAAAGTCTATGTCGAAGTCCCCCAACTCTACTGACCACTTGGTCATTCTGCTTGAAATGTCTGCTTTTTGAAGGACATTCTTTAAAGGGAAGGACGTTCGGACAATGATAGGATGAGCCTGGAAGTAGGGCCTCATTTTCCTTGCAGCTATCACCAAGGCTAATGCCAGTTTTTCAAGTTTCAAGTAACGCCTCTCAGCATCAATCAAGATTTTGCTGACGTAGTACACTGGGTGAGGATGCCCATCAACCTCCCTTACTAGCACAGCACTGATGGCACAACTTGAAACAGCCAGATATACAAAGAGAGTCTCCCCATCAACCGGTTTGAACAAAGTTTTGGGAGAGGAAAGATGTTTCTTGATTTCATTAAATGCTTCATTACACTGTGGTGTCCATTCGAACCCCTTTGCACCCTTCAGGGTTTGAAAGAATGGAGCACACCTATCCGAAGACCTGGATATGAATCGGTTCAAGGCAGCCAATCTCCCCGTTAATCGCTGTACTTCTTTAATGTTTCAAGGAGGCTCCATTTGGAACAAAGCATTGAGTTGGTCCGGGTCGGGCTGTATTCCATGCTCACTTATGATATACCCTAAGAACTTCCCGGACTGCACTCCGAACACACACTTTTCAGGGTTTAGCTTCAAATTTACTTTGGCCAAGTTGGCGAAAGTCTCTTGGAGGTCGGACAAGTGCAACTGCTCATCCACGCTTTTCACCATCATATCGTCAATGTAAACCTCCATGTTTCTTCCAATTTGATCAGCAAATGCCTTGTTGACTAACCTTTGATAAGTAGCCCCAGCGTTTTTCAAGCCAAAGGGCATCACCTTGTAGCAATGTAGACCCCTATCAGTGACAAACGTAGTATGCTCTTGATCTTTTGGATCTACTTGGATCTGATTGTACCCGGAGAAGGCATCCATGAATGAGAGAAGCTTGTTCCCAGAAGTAGAGTCTACTAACTGATCTATCCGGGGGACCGGATACCAATCTTTTGGACAAGCTCGATTGAGGTCTGTGAAGTCAATGCACATACACCATTTGCCATTCTTCTTTTTCACTAAGAAAGGATTGGCAGTCCACAAAGGGTATTGAGATTCTTTAATGTGCCCCATCTTTGTGAGCCTGTCAACCTCTTGTACAATGACATCAGCCTTTTCTTTTGAGAAAGCTCTCCTCTTTTGTACCACTGGTGCCACATCTCTCCGGACAGACAGGCGATAGGAAATCACCTCTGATGGAACTCCAGTAACATCAGCGTTGCACCAAGCAAAAACATGCTGATGGTCTTTCAAGAATTTCAACATTCCTTCCTTCAGCATTGGTGGCATTTTGGATCCTATCTTGACGCTTTTTCCTTCTTCCAAGCAGTGTGTTTCAACCTCTTCAATCGGAATCAATACTCCAGGGGTCTCTCTGGGGTCATCAATTTCACCCTCACCCCCAGAAAGGCCCTCAAACTGCTATTGATCATTTATACGGACTGCCCCCAGCGTTCGTGGAGCCAAGGCAGTGGCATAGCATTCTCTTGCAACCTTTTGGCTGCTCCGGACAACCCCAACCTGTCCCTGAACAGCATACTTTAAACACTGGTGGACTGTCGAAGCCACCGCATGCATCCTAGAGAGCCAAGATCTCCCTAAAATAGCGTTATAGCAGGTGGGACAATCCACCACAATGAAGAGTATTCTGACCGTTTTCTTGAAAGGGCCCCTGCCCAACAACACTTCTTCTTCAAACTCCCCGATCACATCGGCTGAGCTGCCCGTGAAGCCCACGATTGACCTGTCTGACTTTTGAATCACAGCTGGATTTTTCATTTTCTTGTAAGTGTCTAGGAAAAGGATATTGGCAGAGCTTCCAGTATCTACCAGAATTCGCCTTATCTCATTGCCCCCTACTGATGCTCCTATAACAACAGCATCCTCATGAGGGCCAGCAATGTCTCTTAAATCATCCCCATCAAAGACAATGAATGGGAATGAATTTGATGATTGATAAGAGGTCATGCCCCCTTCTAGCTGGGAAGCCAAATTATGAACATGCCTTTTTCTTGATGAAGTAGTAGGAGCTGTCACAGTGTCCCCTCCGAAAATTGTCAGTGACTCGAAGAATTTAATGAGCCCGGAGACCGATCTAGAACGTTCCTCTATAGCACCCACTCTGTTTCATGTTGGATCAGGATCCAAGTATTCAGATTCCACATCAAACCTTTCAACTATTACCATAGCCCCCTCCGGGGCAGCATTAACCGGACCAGCCCGGTGAGTGTTGTCAGGCATGTTGCCTCCTTTTCTTTTAACGTATGCACCCAACTTCCCCCTTTCAATCAAATTTTATACCTCTTGTTTCAACGCTATGCAATCATCAGTGGTATGGCCAATATCATTATGGTATTGGCAAAAGGAGTTGTTACGATGCTCTCTGGGAGACTGCAAGGTTGCCGGTCTCCGACAGTGTACCTCATCTTTTGTTTTATAAAAAATAGTGGTCACGCTTTCTTTAAGTTCTACGAACCACTCCGGTTGGACCCATGGCCCTCTTTTGTTTCTGGATTGCTGACTTTGAGTAGGAGCAGCTGGCTGGGACTGAGCTTTTCCCCTACCATGCCCCTGTCCGGTTTCTCTTGCTCTATTCCCGGACTGGTTTTGATTTGGAGTTGGTGCCACCGGGGTGGATCTCACCTGTCTGAGCACTCTGGTCTTTTTTGTTTCATCAACATTTATTTGCTTGCCAACTTGGTTTGGCAATCCTCCCCAGGTCATGGCTTTCTTCCTGGTCACCGAATCAGCCAGGTTGCCTGGGTTCAAACCTTGTCTTAGGGATGCTATTGCCACCTGTTCGAAGCAATCAGCCAACCCGTTTTTTGTGTTCACAAAACGACTTATGTACTCCTTTAACGACTCATTTGGCTCTTGGGCACAATGGATTATGGTATCTCCATTACCCTTCAGCTCCCCACAAACTGCCTTCGAAAGGTCACCCAAAAAGTATCAAAGTCTTTAATACAACCCTGAGGCAAGCTGTTGTACCATTTCAGAGCACTCCCCGTAAAAGATTGGGAGAATGCCCTACAGAGTAGTTTATCATCATCATCAAAGTTCATCATGAAGTTCTTGAATTGCTCCAGATGATTGTCCGGATCAGTACTGCCATCATACTTCTCCATCTTAGTACTATCAAACCTCTTAGGGAGGTTTCCGGACAGGATTTTAGAAGACAGTGGAGACTGCCTCCAATTCCTTCCACGACTGAACACGGTATCCTCATTAGGAGTTGCAAAGATACCTGGCTCATCGTGGAAAGCAAAAGGATCCATCAACATCTTGTCCGTATACCTCCGGTGGTGAGATGACCCCTTTCCAATATGCCTTTTCATTCTTCCATGGTGATCTCTTTTTCTCGAATACTTCTTAACTTGCTTTTGTTTCTTCTTGGTTCGACCCTCATCACTGCTAGAGGACAAGAATTTTTCATTTCCCTCACTGTCCGAAGAGCTGCCCGAAGATTCTGAACTTGAGTCAGAGCTCTCCACAGGCTTGGACCGGTGAGACTTTTTAGAGCTGGCATGTGTCTTTTTAGTGCTCACACGAGTTTTCGAAGCCTCAGGCTCTCGAGGGTTGTCAGTGTGATGAGCAGCTGACGCTTTGGATTTCTCTTTCATGCCCATCTTGGCCTTTTCAGCCCTCAGAGCTTCTATCTCAAGCTTTAACCTGTCGCGCTCTTAGACAGTATACTCATCGTTCTCCTCCACCACTTCGAGCAAAGCTGGTGGAAGCTCTGGATTATCCGAATTCATTCGGACAGAAATTATTTGCTTGGTTTCGAATACTTGATTCAGGCACCGTCGCCTCCCACTGTGGTCGCCAATTTGGTGTGGATAAAAATGGCCTAGGGGTAGGCAAGTAATTTCAAGTGGAGTTTTAAGGCGGTGTAAGGGTGTTTCAAGGTGGTGTGAGGGTGTTTCAGGGTGTTTCAATGTGGAGAGAGAATTAAGCAGCTTGGCAGTAGTTAATTTTTCTTACCCATAGTTAATGCTGGTGGTTGGGTATTTATAGTATGATATTTGGGCTTTTATGGGCTTTCGGGTCATGTTTAATGAACCCGGGTCATGTTTAAAGACCCATGAGTTTTAGGCAGATGGGCAGGTAGCTTAGTCAGAAAGTGTTTAGGTTTTTTAGTACTTTAGTCATAGTTCGAACAGCCTTAGGCTCACAGTGTTCGAAGTCATCTGTCCGGTTCAAAAGTCCTGTCCGATTTAAGTTCTTAGTGTCTGTCCGGTTTACGGAGAGACTTAAATTGGTCTGCCCTTCCGGGGAGCATTCCGAATTCGGACTCATCAATATCTAATAATTAGAACAATCAAGAGGGTCTATAGGAGCTCGGCGAACTAACTTGTCAACCTATTTTAAGATATATGACTTGAATGTTAATAGAAAGTATGTTCATATTTATCTCATGATGAGGATAAATAGAAATTGGTTAGAAATAATGATATAGAAAAAATAGCTGAGTTGAACTCCCAAATTAACAATCCTCCCCAGGAACTGGCTGACATGCATATCTTGGAACTCGATAGATTACACGATGACTTGTCCTTTCTTTTTATCTCCCTTGCCGAGTCTCACTCAACGCTTAAATCTGTTCTTCTCGCATCTTTACAACATGAACAGAGCAAATCCTTAATGAAGAAGGTTTGTAATACGGCTTCAGAGCTCGCTCCTGCTAGCTTGTCGAACGGAGGTTGGCCAAAGTTGTTTCCGTTCATGTTTCAGTGTGTCACAATTGAGAATTATCATCTCATGTTATTATTTATTGCAATTGGTTCAGTACAACGGTGAGACTCTTATTCCTCATTTGAATACTTTGCATTACGTATACTTACAGTGTTTAGGGAATTCAAAATCTTCTGATGTTAGAATCGCGGCCTTGGGTTCTTTTATAATTTTTGTACAATATCTGTCGATGTTAGTCGATAAAAATAGGTTTGAGGCCCTATTTCCCTTAATGGTGTAGAATTTGATCAATGTATTGAACTCGAGACATGAAGCAACTACCTCGAATGTTCTACAGTTGTTTATCAACTTAACATAAATTCCTCGAGAACGAATATTAGTGTTTACCAAGATGTTGTATATATAAATCTATGTTGATTTGGCTATAATGGTTAGCATTCTTACATGTTGTGCTGAATGTGAAATAATCTATTTGGTAGAGTAGTTCATGGTGTTGCTATAAAATCTTGTTTTGTAAAAGAATTGATATTCACTAAAAGTTTCTTATGTATTTATGTCTTAGACTAATGTATCTATCAATACGTAAAATTTTAAATTTAATATATAACTGAGTTTTAACTTCCACTTTAAATATCTTAAAAAAATCCAAACTTCATATTTATACTTAAAAAATAAGTGAATATATAATAGTTATATATAATTTTTTATTAAATATGTTTTAAAATTAATATATTATTTAGTTTATATTAATTATTCAGAATCAAGTTTAATAATTTTATGCATATTTTAAAGTATTTCTGTTTTGTTTTTTATTATATGCATAATCCATATTTATCACATGGACCGCTAACATAACTCATACATCATATTGTAATAATAATATGACCTAAATAAAAAAGTATATTTTATCACGACAGATAAGTGGTTTTAAACAATAACTAGTTCGTCGACTATTGATTTTAGTGACAAATAATGTATCGCCTAAAAACGTCCAGTGAGAGTCCATTGACTATCCAGTTTAAATAAAGTTAGTCCATGCACATGTCGATTAATGTAAGACTGCTATGTGATACCATACTACACATAAACTTGTTTCACTCATAGTCCTTCGACTTTAGGTCAAAGTTAATATGTAGTCAATAATATAAATTCAGACATGTGCCCTTCAATACAATAAACATGATAAATATAATACTAACTATATTAATTATGATTAATTATTAACATATATATATATATAACACTACTTATCATATGTGGATTAATATTAAGGTATTTTTTTAATCCAAAATTATTATATATAGAATCCCGATTGAATTTAATATCTCACCTACTAAAATCCCTAAGTCAAACCTAATATATAAATTCTCTCGTTCTCTAATAATCTAGATATAAAACCCCGAATCTTGATTTGTTCTGCCACGTTGCATTATAGTCTTTTAGGACCAAATATTGAAGGCATAATACTTTGTTATACATGCAATATTTATATTAAGATCGTTTGACCTTTGTAGGATAATCTGAAGATGTATGTATATTGGTACCTGCAACTTGTAATGTAAGAGTATTCGTAATGTAGGTTGGTTTTGAGGTTAGTAAAGTGGTGTGGTTGTACATTACTATCACTTTACTGCTTTGGTGTTATTATAAGAATTATGGGCATGCTTTAAAATAAAATAAATGACCTTGTTGAAAGTGATAATCTTATCAGTGAAGTATTATTGTTGCAACTTCTTGATAAATATAAGGATGTCCATGAGTTCTTCTAACTTGGATGAAACCTTTTGAGAGAGTTCATATAGTTTATTCTTTATAAAAAAAACGTAAAAATATCGTTGTTAGCTACTCGATTTGAGATTGGACAATACAACCTCAAATGAGCTCGTCAAATCTTGGACAATGCTATTGAAATGGCTCATAAAGATAAGGTATAATTTAGTAATTAAGTTTTTTTGTTGAATAACTAATTTTATGTCAAGCTTGAATATTTTATTATTATTATTATTATTTCTCATGTTGTCACGAGAAAATTACTATACACTGAGAAAAATTGTTAAGCTCGAAAAAACTATATGTGAAACTGAGCGGGCTAGAGCTATATTTAACCATGTAGTCTCAGAGCCAGCTCCGGAAAGGCTAGAGTTATTGTGGAATGAAACATTTCTATTTTTTTTGCAAATACGTTTTTTTAATGACATTTGATTTAATATTTCAATTTTAATTTTTTTACATCTTCTGTTTGTTGTCTTTTGATTTAAAGACGTATGATTCTTACCAACTTTTTATACCTCTTAAATTATTAAAAACCCACAATCCAGTTTTGCAATAAATTAATTATATGTAATGTAACTTACTGAAGTTTGAAAGGAGTATTTTCTTGAGGTTTATACATGTGTCATGTTATTTTTATTGAACTTCTGATTCTGCATCATATTACGTTGGAACGATCAACAATAAATTAATTCGTTTGATATATCAGGCATATATTGATTTTGGATATCCGAAGAGGAGTTTGAAAGAAATCGAGCACCCTATGAGAGACTCCTTGACTGTATGAAACATTTAAAAGTCTCGTTCAATTATGCCAAGTTCGAAGCATCAATTCTAGAAAGGGTGAAAAACACTGAAAAGAAGAAAGAATGTATTAGGCAGGCACAAGATGAATCTTAGTATTTAAAAATACCACTTGTAAGTGATTATATATGTTATGAAGATAACTCTTACCCTTAAATTTTTCCTTTAGTTTTTTTTAAAAGTCCACCATATGCTTCAAGGATTCAACATCTGAACTAAAGGAGGAAGGACTATGATTTAGGAGGATTATTTGAATATGAAAGTTAGCTTTACTGATCTTGGTGATACTAGCTTAGTTCATGTTAAGTTACCTAAGAAACTCAAAAAATAAGACAAGTATCAGGTGAGCATGGTATGTCTGGATACAAGAAGTACATTGATTACATGTACCAGAAGAAACTAAGACCAAGAATTTGAAGATTATCGAAGCTTCTTAGAAATGGAAGAAACAAATGGTTTCTCATCAATATTAGAAAGAAAATGTCATGTAAATACAAAAACCTTTTTAATTAATGATCATCTTCCAAAAATGTTTGACAACCCTTTTCAGATTAAAGACAATATTTATTCTTTCATAACAAGAAAATGACTTTTAAACCACGGTCATCTCAAGAAGAATATATTTATAATAGTTTAAGTTTTTTTCACTAAATAATAGTTAAAGTTTGGAAATATCAGAACGTAAAAATAGAAGTTTGTGTAATTAAAACCAATCTATTTCACTATAGTAATACACTACAATACGAAAACCATGTTTCCCAAAGTTTTCTAACTTTTATCTAAATAAACAAATGTTTAAAAATGGTCCAAGCCATAAGACTAAATATACATTGAAATAAGAACAACATATACAAAACAAAAGATATTCATCTGACACCGATAAAACATTACTCATTTAAAAAGAAGAAGAGGATGACACTAATTTTTACATGTATCGAACCTGTAAAAATTCTTATAATAATACTATATTATTTATTCAATTCCCTTCTCCATAAATTTCTCCACTTGAATAAATGTTTTCCCATATATGTATATGTCGAGAAGAAAACTATTTGCCTCAACAGTTCCCTACAAATCAGGCGAATTCTGTGTGTCATGAGACACTTCTTAAGGTGGATCAGTGTCATGATCCGACTGATGTACTGTTTCTAACTACATAAACAAGACATATACAAATGATTAACATGTTTTTTTATCTTATATAGACAAGAATGGATTTGTTAAGAAAAATGTTAAATATCCAGTTTCAAATCAAAGAAAGAAAATACCATGGATGTAAAAACGAAATCATAATTGTTAATAAAAAGTTGAGATTCATATAATGAATATATATATTGAAGAAAATACAATCAACAAAGTCAATAAAAGTCTGAACACCATACTCAATTTGATGATCAATAAGAAAACCTTAAAATATATTATAAAAAATAAACAAAAAGAGTACCATATCCATGTAGAATCAGAATTCAACATCAAACTAAATTTGAATTGTGAAACAAAACCCAAAATCAAGAGCAAAACAAAAAAAAATTACAAAAATCCACTTAATAAAGGATTCATTAAACAAAAAAACATACAATAAATACTTTTAATTCAAGAACTTAGATTATTGAAGAAGAACGATGAAGAACAACAATGTTTAAGTGTTTTAACTTTAACTCACGTAAATAAACTTTGTCACGTACTTTAAGTTTAATCCACGTAAGATAAGTGATGCCACAAATTCATTGGGTCAAAGGTTAAAATAGTAACTAAATTCGAGAGACTATGAGTGAAACAATTTTATGTTAACTATGGTGTCACGTGGTAGCCTCACAATAATCAACATGCGCGATGACTAGCTTTATACAAACTAAATAGTCAAGGGACTATATCTTGTTCAAATTCCAAATAACCATATTTTTACAAGATAAAGTAGGTTTTAGAGTTTTTATTCACATAAACATTTATAATTAATATTTAACTATTTCGTTGCACGGATTGACTCTTCCAATAGAAGAACTCAATATGAATAAATAGTTTATGAAATTTAAACATCAATCAAATTATACATTTTTTATAAGACCTCGTACTCTATAATATTATTATTTGTATTCATTATATAAATCACATCAATAAGACTATTTTGTTATCATTAGTAAATATTAGTTCATCGTTTCTTCGACCTTCAACTTTGACTTGCTGGTCTTGTTTATTTGCACATCACGTGCATTTTTTAGCCGTCTTGAATAATGATTAGTCATAAATAACATGTATCTATATATATATATATATATATATATATATATATATATATATATCTTCATCATTTAAAAAAATTATTCTATGTAACATCGATTTATATCGCGGAGACCATGATATATTTATTCACTTAAGTTTACTCACACATTGTTATTCGCTAAGATCATGATGTAACGTTGATTTATATCGCTAAGACCATGATAATATCTTGCAACATCCTCTTTTTATCGTATATATAACAATTCATCTGGTTTCTTGAAACTTATTTTTGCATATAGTACAAACGGTTGTTTTAAAAAATATTTTGCTTTTTTCTCTTATGCTTTGTTGTATTGACATTTAAAAAAATAATGATTGTCGAATTCGTTTTCTATCTTATCTTTCAAACACGATTCTTCTTTAATCCATATATATTTTAGATTCTTTCAAGATTACTTATTAGATTTATGGAGAATTATCCTTTGGTGTATCTTCAAAAAATAATATAATTTTGTTATGGTTGCTCAAAAATGAAAACTTCCAAAAGTATGAATTTGACATGCACGATTTATTTATAACAATTTGAAGTTGAATTTGTAAAAATAGGTTTCATATAAAAATTTAAATTCACAGTACTTAGATATATGAAGAGCTCATTTTTGCATATTCCTTTTTGTTTTTGTATTTAACTTAAATAGAAATATATATTTTTAGTGTATATATCTCACTAGTATAGAGATCATAAAGACGACCAAATAGACTATTCGAGAGTGATATGTTAGGAAAAATATTCTATTTCATTATGCCTATGTTATATATATTATCTAACTAACTTATGATTTTTAACGCATTGAGGAGATTGGTATGCTGGGAAAAAACATCAAAGAGGTGAGGGTCGTTCGAGACGAAAAATCATGAGCTCGGGATGAAAAATCACGTGAAAAGACTAAGGTCTATAAACGGTCACGTACCAGCAGCTCACAAGATAAACAAATCCTTACCACCGAGACAATTGAGACTTTTCTTACCATCGCTAAGAAAATTTAGCCTTCTCATACAGAGCGATCTTTGTGGTGAACAAAGTGTCATGCCTCCGAAACAACTCGTGAAGAAACAAGTGACTCCCCTAGTGGTGGTGAAGAATCATAGGATGAAGATTGACCTACATAGGTTGACATGTCTATTGATAAACCTACTATTGAAGGCAATACAAAAAATTTATTCTTGGACTAAACCAACAATAGGTTTTTTTTTCGGACTCAAGCAACATGAGGCATACAACATTTATCTTTATAATGTAAGTTTAATCATATTTTTATAAATTGATATATATATATATATATATATATATATATATATATATATATATATATATATATATATATAAAGAGAGAGAGAGATTAATAAATTATAATAATACTTTTTGTTAATTTTGTTTTTACTTTTAAAGTCCCGTACTAGTAAAAATGTCCATACAATGTACAAATGTTACTGAAATGGGACCCGAGTAACCAAATTGGGATTAAATATTAATTGGACGGGATTTTATTCAGCATGCTCACTGACTACCGGAGTAAGTTCAATTCAAACTCTCAGCTGAACGAGAATTTTCTCGAGCGATGACATTAAAAGTATATGCTTTCTAGTTTTGCTTTGGGAGATGACTATCATTCTTGACGACGTGTTCATTATTATAGGCCTCCTGGTGGAGGGCATAATAGTAGATTTTAAGGGTAGTGATATTTTTTATAATTGGTATGAAAAATATGCTTGGTTGTTGAAAGTTTCACCTAATGATGTTCGTCAAGAGTTGGAGATGCAAAAATGAGTTGATTGGTATGAGAGGACTTAGGGAAAAAATTTCACGTGATTTGTATCTAGATGAAAATCCGAATAATACTAGAGATATGTTTGAACATGTTTCACATGCGTACGTGATGTTTTTATTCTGTTGCACGATTTTATTTGATACTAGATAAACGTCTGTAAATGAAGACTTTTTTCGTCTTTGGAGAACGTGGATCATTTGTCGGATATATCACAGGGGACATACGTGTTGGTGTGGCTATATGAGGGTATGAGAAATATGTCAAACGCGTCAATGAAGATTCTTTGTGGCTTCATCGGTATGTTATGCTGGATCTACGACTATTTTCTTTGTTTTCTCCCTCAAATGAACGATACGTATAACATATCCAATATAAAACGATTTAGTTGATTGTCGAAAAACCTTGCGCAAATGTTAGACGGAAAACCTATTAATGGGACATTTTTGGTGGTCTTAATAAGAAGAATATAAGTATTCTATTAGTTTTTATCGAACCGTAATATTTGTTAGTTTTTTTTTGTGGAAACTTGATAATTTATATTTTTCTTTTTTACAGGTTATATTCGAGCCCCATGTGAACAAGAGGGATCGATTTTCTGGTACAAGAAGTCAGGTTCTACAATTATCTGAGTTATGTGAACTGTTGAACGAGATATGTCGTGATACGTGTTATTATAGTTTGCTATGGTCCATGATACACCAAACCTTCCTCGTAAAGCTAGAACAAATATTAAGAGGGGGGAGCGCAACCGATAGCGTTTCAGGGTTCCAAATTAGAATAAATGGCATAACCATTTACTTACAACAGACTGTATGATACCTCCAATCTTTAGAAACCGCAAGTCCATAATATTTTGATACGATGTCTATATAAAATGGTATGGATGATTTGTCATTACTCTTTTTTTGTGATCGTTATGCAGTAAAGACGATTCCTTAAATAAAGAATACGTGAACTCTAGACGACAAAGACAAAGAGATAAGGAATTTCGCGAACCGAGTTATGAATATTACTGCACATTAGCTCCTTATTGTTTTAGAAAATTTTACCTTGCGTATATTTTTTGTAGTTGACGATAAATGATGATGTTGTATTTGGATTAAACTTTTGGATGTTGTTGTTTGATTAGTCGCAAATTGATGATGATGTTGTAGAGGGTTTTGTATGTGGATTTGTATGTGGATGATATTGGTTATGTTGATTAGAAACTTTCTTCTCCTATGTTATTTATGTTGATTAATATATTTATTGTGATGTATTTTTGGATGTCGCATGAGATGGTACAAAAAGCTAGCCACATTGCATGTGATGGTAAAAAAAGTTAGCCATTATTTTTACACTACATATCGATAATACAATAATTCCACATTGTCGATCTAATATTTGTACCAACTGTATGAAAATTAAATACAGTCGGTTTAGTAACTTACTTTTGGTAGACAAAACTAGTACCACATATGCAGATTTCTAGATCTTCTCTAAAAAGTGAAGTTTATTTTTACTCTAATATCGGTGGTACCCACTGTTAGTATATTAGTGGCACTTGCGGGATGAAAATATCATACCACCGGTGTAGTTTCCTAATGGTAGTATGAAATATTTATACCTTCAGTACACCATCCTGGTTATTGTCTAAAAAGTGAGGTTTTTTCAACCCTTATATCAGCAGTAAATTCATTCCATACTGTTGGTATACTAGTGGCACCGACGGTATACAATTTGTTATAACATCGGTGTAGGTTTTTACTAGCGATATGAAAAATCTTCCCCACTCGTACCATTCACGGTTCTTGTCTAAATAGTAAAGTGTTTTTTAACTCTTATAGCCGTGGTAAAAATATTCCACACCACCGGTTTATTAGTGGTGCTGACGGTAGAGAAATTATATATCGACGGTGCAATTTCATACTAGTGGTAAAAATAATTATACCACCGATAAACCCTCATGATTTTTGTCTAAAGAATCAATTGTTTATTGCCTCTTACACCGAAGGTACCATCATTCCACACCCCTGGTATATTAGTGACACTCGAGATATGTAAATTAAACATTGTTCGTGTAGTAAATTATTGATGGTATGAAAATTGAGTACCGTCAATACATTGTTTCAGTTCTTGTCTAAAAAAGTCAAGTGTTTTTTTAGTCTTATACTAGTGGTACCATCATTCCACACTACCGGTATATTAGTGGCATCGACATATTACATACCCCGATGTGGTACCGTAATGGTGGTATGAAAAATCTTTACTGCTAATACACTACCCTTTTTAATTTATTTATATAAAATTTTTGTCATCAAACTAAAGTTTACGCTAACTACAAACTTCCGCCAACTAGAAAATCCTGCCAATTTTATTATTTATTTCTCTATTAAAAGCTTATCAAATATACCATACTTCTTCATCTAACAAAATATCATAAGTAATAACCTTGTAATTTTTTCGATATTAAATGAACTCTCAACGAATACAACCACTTGTTGCAAGCCATCAAGTATGTGAAGGGAATAAAGTCAGATGAGACTACAAATGGATACTGTAATGATTTTTTGTGTACATTGTACTGCATATACGAGTATATGTACGGCCACGAATGAGTAAATTCATTTTTGGCTCCACGTAGTCTTGAAAGAGTCTATATTATGTACAATTATTTGAAATCAGAACAAATGTTTAGGGTGTTCGACCTTTCATACGAAGTTAGAAAATTAGCGTTTAAAATATTCAGCTTGATAGTAGTTAATTTCATGACAAAACACATGATACTTTAATTTTATCGAGTTAAATATGAGGTTTTTAAATCGTTAACGCAATTAAATAAAGCGAACACATTAAAGAGATAAGTCTTTAATATAAGTACATTACAATCCTAAATTGTTCAAAAAATACACGTAATATTAAATAAATTCGTCTAAACTAGTCGTTTTATCGTCGATGAACAAATTCTAACTATTTTAAATCTCAGCATATCTTTCGATATCCGTAACCAAATCAATTCATTTATGTTGTGTATAAAAAAAATTGGGGTAAACAAACACTATAATCGATATCGTACTAATTTGTCTTTCCACTCGTATCTTTTACTTCATACAAAAATTAAAATAAAACATAAATAAAAAACTAAAAAAATTATATTTTAGACGTGATACGATAGATACAAGTCATCGACACCGTGTGTATAATACTTCAACTTCAATAACGACAATAGTGATAAGTTAATACAGACGGTGGATTAAAACATCACAAATTTGACTTAATGTCGTAGTGATGTACGAGCACAGACTGTGTATGTCAACACCTCTGGTTTATTCGAACATATTGGTAGTGCAATACTCCATACAACCGGTACGTAGGAAATAGCCCTCAAGGGGGTAGCCGAGTTGGTTGAGTATGGCATTCTTATGACTAAAAAGGTCATGAGTTCGAGTCCCTCTACATACGCTTTCTCGGCTGAGCCTGTCACCTTGTGTGGTTTACCTTCTGGCGTTGGTTTGCAGGCTATCGCGTCAGACTGAGGGTTTACCCTGTGCGCACTCATTGCACTCTGAGTAGCGGCTGCGGGTTCCCTCCGAAAAAAAAAAAAAAAGGTACGTAGGAAATAATAATATATTAGGATCTATTAAATTAGATAAATAACGAGTCTCGTTTAGTGAATTATCTCAAAATTTCATTTTTATCATTTAAATCATTGCTTTGGATTAATTTTCTTTTTAAGATTTGAATACAATAAAAAAGTTAAATAACTTATTTTTAAAAAAATTAAAATTTAAAATGTTTCAAGTTCAACGTCTCGTAAAAAAATTGTATTAAATGTATGTTCTTTTCAAAAAAAATGTAAAAAGTCAAACTCTCCCCTGATACAAATAGTACGATCGTGTACGGAAAAGGGAATCTAAAGTAAGTACTAGTACTACCACTACCAGCATAGCTGTCCATAGTGCATAGCTGTATATAGAATGCAATTAATAGAAGGAGACAGGATGTATCTACCCTGAGATTTTACAGTGAAAAATGTTTCAAATTAAACTTAGGAAATGTCTGATCACAGACTACCATATCTAGAGACCAACGCGGTTGTTCTTAAAAGTTGCCGGTGCACCGACTGGTGCAGAGTGAAGCATAAAGCGCATGGCGGCATGGGTTAACGCAGTCTCGCAGTTTAGTCGCATCATGTGTTGGTGTATAAAGTCTACGGTCTACTGTTTCATATTGCCACCTTTGACTACTATATCATACGTACTATAGTCTATAGATATTTGCTGGATTCTTTGCCACACTTTTTGACCATGCACATCTTTTTTCTACCACCCATTTCCTTATTTTATTGTAGTATTATGAATCTGGTACAAAGGTTTACCCCGTATGAATAGATGTTTAAAAGAGGTTAGTTACAACCTAGTCCTTGATGTTATTTTCATCATGATTAAGTTAAAATTTATATCTTTTCCTAACTAATTTGATATTGTCGGTTTCTTGGTATACAGGTTTGTATAGTTTTATTTTTTGATTCAAATCTAAATTTTTTTTTATTAGTTGAGATTTTTTTGGAACGAACCTAAGTTAATACCGTGTGGTTTTGTAGATAAAACGGACAATATCATATATGGTACGGCTAATTGGAAATGTAATGTACTTTTCATTTTTTTTTTATGTTATAACTTATAAGTTTGCAAATAAAATTAAAATGGTAGATTTTTTGTGGTGGATAAAATATTTAAATAAATAGAGAGTTCATACAAATACATGGGGCATATCCCGAGGAGATACAAAAGATAAGTGAAACTGATACAAAAGTACTAGGTGGCCGAGGTATAAACAGTAGTAGCATCGGCATAACTACTTAGATAAAACTAAAAGAGCGGAGGTGGAAACAATATCACTGAGCATCCAGAGATCCCGCGACGACGTGATGAAAGCTCCAGAGGTAATGACTCCGTAAGGTCCCAAACAAAGTGTCTGGGCAATCGAGAATACCTGCAATAAGAGAAGAAGATAGTTAAGGGTAAGCAGTTACGAAGGCCAGCAAATCGTGGAACCATGGAATTTGAACCGAAGATCAAAGTAGATTCGGTGAGAAACCAAGGAGGCGATGGCAGGAGGGGAACCGAAGATTCTTGAGTTCCTCTCCTTCCAAACGGGGTAGATAACCGCGCCAAAACTAGTGGGCCAGAGATGGTGGTTACGAGATTGAGACCAGTTTGACGCCTCATTAATCCAAGACTCATAGTTAGAGTGAGTTAAAGGAAAACCCAATTTTGAATTGGTTTGAGTCCAAATACTCTGAGCGAAACTACAGTCAAAGAGGAGATGAGCTAAGGTTTCCAGTGCAAAGTTACAAAGTACACAGTCAGTCGGGGTATTGTAGCCCCAACCGAGCAATTTATCCCTAGTGGATAGTTTGTTTTGGACAACAAGCCAAAGGATGAAAGAATGTCGAGGGATGTTGTATTTATTCCATACTAACCCGACCCACCCCACTGCTGGGTTGGGCTTACGAATGGCAGTGTAGGTGTCATGGATGGTGAATGTGATGCAACCGATTTTCGCATTCCAATAATGGACGTCTTGAGTAGAGATGTTAGGAGAGGGGAGGGAGAGGATGAGCTTGTTGATCTCCTTGAGATTAGCGTTTCTTCTAGCTCGAGCGGATCGAAGGTTAGATGGCCAATTCCAATTACCAGTGAGAATGATCTCAGAGACTTTGAGGTTCTTCCCGAGTCTGGAACCGTCAATGATATCAGATCCATAGTGATTTACAAGGGAGGTAGATATAAGCCACAGGTCGAACTAGAAAGATGTAGTCGAGCCATTCTTGATAGCCACCATGTACAAGTTGCTCACCAGAGTCGAAGCCGGAGAATTTTTCTCCAAATCCAAGAGGAGGAGGATCCGAAAGGCAGATCCCAGAAATTTTAATTTTTGATTTTTTCCATTTTAATCTAATCACTCCAGATCGAGTGATTATTATTACTAATAACATACCAAAGGTGTTTAAGGACAGCCGCCTGAGTCCAGATTTTGAGGTCTAGGATCCCAAGGCTGCCCTCTTTCGTGGGAGAGGTAACTTTGGACCAGGCTATTTTAGCCCCATGGGTTTTCATGGTGAAACCCGACCAGAGAAATCGACAAACGTATTGAGAGATATCTTTTATGATCCTAGAGAGGAGAATGAAAATAGAGGACCAGTAAACTTGTCCGGTAAATAGGACAAATTTGATGAGATGGAGTCTGCCCGTATAGGATAGATGTTTGGAAGTCCAAGAGTCTATCCAAGCGATGATTTTGTGAAGAATGGGACACCAGTCTGTATGGGTAAGACGCCTTGTAAGGAGGGGAAATCCCAAGTATTTGACTGGGAGAGATCCTTCAAGGAAACCCATAATGGAAAAAAGATCGGCTTTGAGAGGGTGGTCGATACCCGAAATAAAGATGTGGCTTTTGGAAAGACTGACTTTGAGTCCAAACATGGCATGCAATTCAATTAGGGCCTCTTTGATAAGAAGTAGAGAATTGACATCCCCATGACAGAAAATCATGAGATCATCTGCAAAGTAGAGATTCGTGATTTTGAGTTTGTGGCATTTCCAGTGGAATTTAAAGTTTTTATCGGAACTCTTCTCTTTAAGAGTACAGGAAAGGACTTGCATGACCAGGACAAAGAGGAGGGGGAGAGCGGGTCCCCTTGCCGGAGATATTTTATACCTTTGAAGTTACCATGGGGGCCTCTATTGATGATAATAGAGTAGAAGAGGGATGATATGCATTTGATGATCCAATTGATCATCTGATAGGGAAAATTCATAGACACCAGAATGTCTAGGATGAGATGCCAGCGCACGCTATCAAAAGCCTTCTTAAGATCAATCTTTAGAGCAACCCTTATGCCATAAGCATTAGAGTGATAGCCTCTAAGGAGTTATTGGGAAAGAAGGATGTTATTCGAGATATTTCTTCTCGAGATAAAGGTCGATTGAGAATTATCAATAAGATATGGAAATGAGTCTTTAATTCTGTTGGCTAAGATTTTGGAGATTATCTTATAGACAACATTACAAATATCAATAGGCCTCAAATCAGCTGCCTCCGAAGGGGATTCTTTTTTGGGAATAAGGTAAATGGAGGTTGAGTTCCAAGCAGAATTGATGGTGTCAGTTTGGAAAAACTCCAGGACACTGTTACATATGTCCTCCCCAACCACATTCCAAGAGGTTCTGAAAAAGAAAGAATTAAAACCACCATGGCCAAACTCCTTGTTGCTATCAATTCTAAAAATGGCAGACTTGATCTCCTCATGAGAGATCTCGCGGACCATATGAGTCTTATCACAATCTTTGACTTTGGTAGTAATAAGAGAGGCCATTTTTTCCAACCCTGGGTAATCCTCAGGATGACGGACCCCTAAAGAGTTTTCGAAGTAGCTGGCAAAAACTTTTGAGATACTAATGGGAGAAGAAACAGAGAGTCTCTAATCATTATTGATTGAAACAATTTTATTTCGGAGGAGTCGAGTTTTAATACTACTGTGAAAGAATTTCGTGTTTTTATCCCCAAGCTTGATCCAGTTTTCTCTAGATTTTTGCTTGAGGAAAGACTCTTCGGCTCGACTCAGGAAGATGAAGTTTGAGGAAGCCTCTACTTTGTTGGAAACCAGAGAAGGGTTGAGGGGGTCATTGACAAGGGCTTCTTGGGCAAGGAAGAGAGTATATTGAGCATTAGTAACCCTAGTGCTAATATCACTATACTCTTTTCGATTAAGAGTGGAGAGCTCAAGTTGGAGACGATTAAGTTTGTCAGTGACACAACTCATACCAGAAGAATGAATAGGTAGATTCCAGTTATGGGAAACTATACTTTTAAAAAGAGGACGAGACTGCCACATATTGAAAATTTTTAAAGGTTTCTTCCTCTGAGGCCTAGGGAGGCCAAGATTGAGGGTGACAGTGGTGTAGTCAGAAGAGCAGAGAAAACCAAAGTGGGAAAAAGACATAGGGAAAAGGTTGTCCCACTCAGGATTGACTAGGACGCTATCTATTTTAGAGAGGATGGAGTGTGACAGTTGCTTATTGATCCAGGAGAAATTGAATCCCGTCGATCTAAGATCACTAAACTCAGAATTATAGCAGCAATTATTGAAATCATCAATAGCCGCAGACCAATTGTCGGTTGAACCGATTCGCTCATCAGGGTGACGGATGGAATTGAAATCCCCCAAGGCAGCCCAGGGTGTGCCTTGGTTTGATTTTGAAATGTTGGTTAGATCATTCCAAAGAGGGATACGATCTGATGCCTAATTGAATGCATAGATAGCGGAGAATCTAAATGATGCATTGAAATTGAGGAATTTGGTAGAACAATGGATGAATTATGGAGATCGAGAAATTCTAGTGATTGACATAACACTAGGATTCCAAATAATCTAAATTCTTCCCAGAGGATGAGAGGAGTGGTTGGTGAGAACATGCCAAAAGGGTACTATAAATCTAAGAATAGAATCTAATTTCGAAAGGTGGACTTTGGTTTCGACTAGGATAAGAAGAGAGATGCTATTCCTAATTATAAAATCAGTAACATATTTTTGTCTAACAGAGTCATTAAGACCTCTCACATTCCGAGAAGCAATATTCATAAGTAAGTATACTTACAGTGCATCAGTCGATGGTCCTTTCGGAGGACATACCCATTTTGTCCTTTTCTTTTGGGCGAAGCCTTTTAGGAGGTGACTCGACCTCCTCTCCACTATCATCCTCAGTGCATCAGAAAATGGACCTGTAGGAGGATAAAACTTTGTTTCCTTTATCCTTAGCTCTTGTGGGTCGAAGATGATGACCAATGTTCAACTCTCGATCAAACTCGGAAGGGTCGATCTGGACATTGAAGATAAAAAGACTACATCGATGCATTCAAGTGCATTAGACGTTGGTCATATTGGAGGACAAATCTATTTTACCATAAGCCTTGATTGTAAAGTATCAGAAGACGGTCCTAGTTGAAGACAAATCCATATTACCGTAAACAGTAACGCGAGTAGAACGAGACCTCTTGAAAAACGTGACCACAAAAAACCACTTTACTATCGTTAAAATTATTATACGTAATATTTAAAGATGTTTTACTACCTTTAAAATTACGGCAATAGAAATTAAAGACAGTGTTCAAAGACCCAAAAATTATATTTAAAACTAGTGCAAGTGGGACCCTTTTATTGGTTTTAAAGTAGCGGCCAGATATAAAGCTATTACTTTTAATGCATTTAAAACTTTTGAAATTTAAATAAAAAAATATAACAAACAAAGAAAGTCCTTTGCAACTACAAATTAAAAGGCAACTGCATTTAATATAATTAAATCTACTGAAATTTAAATCAAAGGATACAAAGTACGAAAGAAGGCATTCCAAGCTGAAAAACTCTACCGTTTCGAGTAACTGTGGTGATTTGAAACTGCGTAGCCAAGTCTCACCGGTACACCGGCGCAGCACCTCACCTAAGAAACTTTCCACCACTGAACTCTGTTCCCACCTGAAAATGGAAGGAATATGGAATGACAAAATCTCTAAAGACATCAGCAAATTGTATCTTATACTGTATATAGATGTATGACTATATTGCGTATATTGATGATGAAAAAACATATCAATTAAAAATATAACTTATATGTGGTGGTGTGATATATTGAACATAAAAAAATAACAACAACAATTTAGCAAGATTTTAAAATTTGTAATAACAATTACTTTGTCGGTAATCTAATTTTTTTAGATCAAATCTATAATTCTAGATTCGTCACCACATAAATGATGAGTTTTGTTATAATATTTGTTTTATTTAAAAAAATAGTTTTTATTTAGAAATGTGTCTATTGCATATCTAAGTTTTGTCGGATGAAAAAAATGTTGAGCTCTAACTACGAATTTTATATAATTTTTTCACTACTTTATAACTTTTCTAATATTCTGAAATCCGAATTTATTAGTCTAGACAGATTTCACTAATCTATAGTTAATCGTCTCAAATCTTATTTGAGAATAAATTGATTTATATATGGATACAAAACCAACATGATGTATGTGGATATTTTGAAATAAGCGTGACATAGATGAATCCATACAAACATTTAAAGTTGTGTTGGTTTGTAAAAAAAATGATAAAAAATGAATTTTGATACATATACCCGAGTGGAAAAAATCACTGGTATAAGAATGTTTTTTCTAGAATCGATGTATAATTTTAAGATTTATCAATCAATAAAAAAAACATTCATAATAGACATATTGACGATGAAGGTTATATAGAAGAACTAGTGAGATTTATATTTCTTGGTAAAAAAAATGTGTAAGGTTATTAAATCACAATATAGTTTAATCATCTTAAACTTAAATAGACAAATACATTATTTGAGCATACTATCTGTAAAAAAAATAGTGGAAGAACAATGAATCAATTGAAATACTAGTGTTATATGAAATCTCATTGATATAGTTTTATGCACTCGCATATAGATTGTTTGTGGTTACTAGTCGAGTCAATTTACTAGTAATACAACTATGTCATATTGGAAACTAGTTATCAGGATTTTTTGGGTGAAGTTTATTCTACAGTTGTCCAAGAATTGACACTTTTAATTAATAGATGACTTAACTCACGGGTTAATACGCAAAAATAAAGATACATTTTAATAAGTATATCTTAAAAGAAATAAAAACGTAGGTATTCCAGATTCCGAGCTTAGGGTATTTTCATTCCATCTATGTCTTCTAACCAGTATGTCTCTTGTCGGTTGCACTTGACTATATTGTATAGGTCTTCCCAAATGTGTCTGAGGTTATTGACTATCTTCTTATGTGTGTTTTGGAACCCTCGTTGGATGACCATACACTAGACTTTGATAGGGCATTGCTTTAGCTTCGACTTGTATATTTTTGTTGTTATTTTTACTCAATAAAAACTCTCGTAAATGGTATTCATCACAATAAAGTTCAAAAAGTGTCAAGGTCAAATTAGCAAGATACATCGTTGGTTCGCTTATTTTACTGTAAGATTCATGAAATAAGGGCTCCAATTGTGATCGACGCCATATCATTTTTTTAGATGAGTTGGAATAATGTCTCTTTTATGGGGTTGACGAGGTGTAATGGTTTATAACATTAACCGACACCACACTAATGTTTTCTGACTAGAATTCATCTTCGCGAAGCTAAGATCTATAACCATTAACCTTCAAAACACCTTTGAGAGATAGAAGACAGAGAGAAAGAGGTCGATTCGAGTCAAAACCTTAATTCTCAACACAAAACAAGACCTTGATCAACAGTCTATCGCCCAGAAAAATCGAGAGATTTAAGGAGTACTTATATATCCAAGGCCAATGCTCTCTAGAAATACAAGCGAGATAAGGTAATTGGGGGCATTGAAGTGAGATAATCTAAGCTTCTCTTTACACTTCAATGCCAATTTCGTGAGCCAATCCACAACTCGGTTTCGGTCTCTCGAAATAAAGGACATACTCATAGAGGGCTGAATCAAGCTTCTACAAATGGAAATAAGAGATTTCAGGTACCATTGATTTTTATTCTTATTCATGATATTTATAAGAGTTAAACAGTCTGTTTCAATATCGATGATAACCCCAATTATTCTCCTTGCAGGTCAAGAGCCCTTTCAAAAGGGCTTTGGTTTCAGCTACCAAGGAGGTGAGCTTATCAAACATTTTCAAAGAGGCATGAACAATAACTCCTTCATGATTCCTGATGACCATGGCACCACAGGAATCACCATTGGCAATACATGAGGCGTCTACATTCATCTTCATCCTACCAAC
This sequence comes from Limnanthes douglasii subsp. nivea, assembly GCA_036936605.1. NCBI lineage: Eukaryota > Viridiplantae > Streptophyta > Magnoliopsida > Brassicales > Limnanthaceae > Limnanthes > Limnanthes douglasii. The sequence goes on from JAUPFV010000002.1 coordinate 131,442,352, forward strand.
ATCAGGAGGCAACCATTTCAGATAAGTAGATCTTTTACAGTTATTTTCCTGAGATAAGCATCCTAAAGACTGACCAGCATCACTGGTATTCAACCAGTGTTTGCTTGAAAGTACTTTAGAGATGTCTAAACCAAGAATAATGTTTATCATAATAATAGAGGTATACATGCTTATACCAGTGCCTTTATACTTTACATTGTTGCGACTTGTCCATATCACCCAACATATTAAAGCTGGGATGCAATGGGTGATATGAGTCTTTTGGTTAGTAAACCAGAACCAGTTATATACAATATGTTTAATAGTCATATGTCTTTCGACTTTGACCTTAAACAAATTGCTATAATGGCACCAAAGACTCCAAAAATAATTGCAACTAACAAATAAATGATTAATACTCTCATTGTTCTTGCAAAATGAACATTTTGATGCTAAATAAAAGTGTTTGTTTTGTAAAACAGTATCAACAGGTAAGTAATTATGAATGACTCTCCAGAGTAAGAAAGCAAACTTCCTTGCAGTTATTATAGACCAGACTTTCTTGTTAAAACTAGATTTGCTTTTGGGGCTTCTCACAGAGTTCCAAGTGCATTTGAAATTAAAGTGATGATCAAGAGTTAATGTCCAGATCATTTCATCATCTTTATCTTGATTGATTTTACACTTCATGATTTTATCCTTTCTGTTATCAGGTAAGGAGCCTAACAGAGGAATTAGGTCCCAACTATTGGCCTTCCAGAAGGTGTTGACCTTGGCCTCCAAGAATCACTTATTAGAAGGCAATAAGTAGTCCAGAATGAGGGCCATGTCATGCCAATTTACTGTCCAGAAGTCCATTTCGCATTTGCCAAAGAGCCAATTCACATTTTTTTCAGCTTCACCTTTAACACACATTACACGTTTCCAGGTAAGAGAACTACAATTCCTATAATTTACTTTTAAAGGATGAATGTTCTTATTATATGTATTATGCATGAGGGCTAAAAACCCTGGTTAGTCACCGGTGTTTGACACCTGTTGCACTCCTGCCACTAAGCTTCATTCGTCCCCAAAACTAGTCATCGGTCTCCAAAAACGTTTCATTTCTGCCATTAGCGCGTGCAAATTAACTAGGAGCTGACACGTGGCAGGCCAAAATACGTAGCTTTCTCCCAGATACGGTCCTCCTTACCTTTCTTCCAAAAACACCCTTGTTAACAAATTTACCCTATTTACTTAAACTTTTACCTTTTACCCATCGATTTCACCTCACCTTATATTTACCCACCCATTTAACTCTTTACCAGCCCATCTTCTTTAATTTCACCCTAATTTAACCCATCCACTCAAGCCCAAATATTTCCTAGAATTCGCAAAGATGGTGATAAGAACAAAAAAAAAATTGCCGCAATTTCGATCTAATTTTCATTAATCGATAAGATAAATTCTATTACATCCATTTGAGTTCTTAGTATCATTAAATTTGTATGTCGGGTCTAAATTGATTACAAGTCCTCTTTAAGGCTTTCTCTTCTTCTGCAATTTCTTGATCTTCCTCCACTTGAGGTAAATCTGGTACGATAAACCAGAGAAAACCATGGCCACACAACCCCATTGCTTTTCGGACAAAGGATTGCCGTTCTGCTTGCTTCGTCAACCACCACCGTCCCTTCAGATCTCATCCTCCACTCCACTCTCTCTCCTATCGCCTCCTCTTGCAACAACCACCCCGATCTCCTCCACCGGTACATGAAATATACCCCATTCTCTCTTTGCCCGCTCGACTCCGATCTCGCCGAGTCACTCATGCTTAGGGGATGCGATCCTCTCCCTCGCTGCCGCTGTTTTTCAAGAACGCCGCGAAATCCTTCTCTCTCCGTTCCCGAATCGAACGTGATTTGGTCTTATTACTCTTCGGCAACTAAGAAAACCAACTTAGGTAAAAGAAATAACTACAAAAGTAAATAAATATATAAAGGATACGCAGCTTATATCCACGCTTGGACATTAATGAATCTGATGACCTAAACTCCAAAACCCCCAAATCAAAGATCAGATTTTTATGTCTTCTTCTGGAAATCTTTGAAGACCCAAAACTGGAATTGGGTTTTTTCTATTACAGTAGCAGGAGTAGGGGTTACTTTTGTATGAAAGACAAACCCAATTGAGAAAGATAGGGATTGAGAAAGATAGGGATTTGATTCAGTAGTAGAAGAAGAAGAGGAATGGAAAAGAAAAATCAGATTCAAGGAGGAGAATAAGCAACAAAAAAACAATAATAAAGTGAAAAGTTATGAAATTTATAATTTATATGTGGTCGGTTTATCAATATTTGGGCTTGAGTGGATGGGTTAAATTAGGGTGAAATTAAAGAAGATGGGCTGGGTAAAGAGTTAAATGGGTGGGTAAATATAAGGTGAGGTGAAATCGATGGGTAAAAAGTAAAAGTTTAAGTAAATAGGGTAAATTTGTTAAAAAGGGTGTTTTTGGAAGAAAGGTAAGGATGACCGTATCTGGGAGAAAACTACGTATTTTGGCCTGCCACGTGTCAGCTCCTAGTTAATTTTCACGCGCTAATGGCAGAAATGAAACGTTTTTGGGGACGAATGAAGCTTAGTGGCAGGAGTGCAACAGGTGTCAAACACCGGTGACTAACCAGGGTTTTTAGCCTATGCATGAGTAAAGCCTAAGTGGATTTTTTTCCTGTAATTAAACCAAAATATTTTGAGAGTATGTGGTTTGAATATCAGATAATTTTATGATATTCAATTCTCCCTCATAAAAAAGGAAACAAATTGTATCCCATGAGGTCCAATATAAACGTTTTTCATTTATATTAGATCTCCAATGAAATTTATTAAAACTATTTTCCAATCTTTTAATAACAGAGTTGGGTAACACGGAACTTTGCATCCAATAATATCTAATAGGTATTAAAATAGTAGAAATAAGAGATAATCTTCCCCCATAAGAAAGCTGTTTGATGTTCCACTCCATGATATTTCCATTAATTTTATCCAATTGGAGCCCCTAAGGACAGGCTGTCCGGACCGGAGGGCTCCAATCCAATCCTTCAACCAGAAACTTCTGCTCTAAACACACTACCGGAGAGCAGAAATCAAAGGGGCACTGAGGCCCATCAGTCCGGAGATAAGGCTGAATCAAGTTTGAACCCTCCCCCCACTACAGCTGCTGAAATCCTTTCAACAATCATGGAGGAAATGATGGAGGACTCTGTTGAAGAGGCCCCGTTTGAGTCTGAGCCCTCCGGTCAGACTAGCAAAGAAATAGTTGCCAAGAAGGACAAGGGCAAGGAAAAGTTGTACTTGAGGCATCCGGATCTGCCGGAGAGCCTAGAAGGAAAAGTAGGGCCTTGTTTTCACAAGGTCAACGTTAATTATCTCCTCTCTCTTCAAAAAATCAACTATGCATTCATCCACACTGCTGAGTTGGGCAGGATGCGTTCGAAATGGGGTATTCCAGAAAATGTAAAGATCAGGATCCCTATACATCCGGAGACCCCGATGGACTGCAAGTTGAGTGAAGTGGTCATGTTCACAGAGCTGTTCAACTGGGGGCTCAGGTTCCCACTAGACCCAGAGATTGTCAGATATTTCCATCTGATCAAACTCTGTCCGAGCCAGCTGAGCCCCAACACTTGGTATACCCTTATGTCATGCATCATGGCGTCAACGCTGTCCAGGACCCCCCTGCCAATGGAGGAGTTCGCTGCAGTGGCCAGCCTGTGCAAAAACCACCACATCCCCTTTTACCATTTCAATATAGGGGATGGCTTCAAGGCTGTGGACGATCTGCTGGAAGCGGAGAGGAACTGGAGGACTCAGTTCCTATTTGTTAGTGGCGCCTGGCAGAACGACAGGAAGATAAAATCCGGAGAGAACCCAAGCCTCCTCGGAAGTAAATAGAGGAGTGACCGTAAGTATCTTGCATTTGTCTCTCTTCTCTTTTTAGACCTACTTTATACTAACTTATCTCACTTTTATCTTAGCAGAACTGCCCAAGGAGTTTAGTGGCTATCAGAAAGCCGGGCAGATAATTTGTGGCAAGATTAATGCCTGGGCTGCTGAGAATTGGGGGAACCGATTCCACGATGCTTTCACCAGTGGAAATTTGACAAGGTCTCACCTGTGGAACACCACAGGTCGGAGAGACTTGACCTGGGAGGAGCTCACCACCCAGCCTTCTCCAGACGTTGTGCTCAAGAGGACCCACGAACCAGATGGGACACTCTTCCTTCCTGGCCGGGCCAAAGCCCCGAGCAAGATGAAGGGCAAGAAGAAGAAAGGTAAAAGAGTGGTGGGTGATGCCAACCCTGCTGATGCTGAGAAGGATGCTCCAACAGTCCCGGAGGGGCCAGTCCAGAGCCAAATTGATGCTGCTCTTTTGCAAATAGTGGAACAAGAGACTGAAAGGCAGGAAACGAATCTCCCAAAACCTCCAAGGGCTTCCAAAAGAAATCGCAAACAGGGAAGCGATGATGCAGACCGAGAGGCAAAGAAGAAAAAGACTTCCAAGGGAAATGAACTTTCTCTCCGGGCTCCAGAGCCTTCTTTCCAAGTTGAGCCTTCTGACCCAACGCATGCCGAAGAGATTTCGGGGTACTTTCACACTGATGAGGTTGAGGGAGGAGATCTCAACATTGATGGAGTAGACATCACCGGTCTTGGTGAGCTTGGTGAATACTTCCTCAACCTCCCAGAGATGACTTTGCAGGGCCTTACATTCCTCCGAGCAGCTCCAACACGGTCAACTTCAATGGTAAGACTTTTGTTGTCTCTAGTGAAAAGGATACCATAGCCCACTCCTTGTTAAGCAATGTGCAGCCGGTACTTACGTTGGAGAGACAAGTTCGGGGTCAGGCAGACATCATTAAAGACCTTAAGTCTGACAAGGAGAAGCTGTCCGAAGACCTTCGCACTGCCACCTCCAATGCTGACATGTTAAAGGAAGCAAACGAGGAGTTGAAGAGGAATCAGAAGGAAAGTACCACAAAAGTCGCCACTTTAGAGGAAACCATCAGAGACCTCCGGGAGAAGCTGTCCGGTGTGGAGAAGGAACTTGCTACCTCAAAGGAAGAAACCAAGGCAAAGGACAAAGTCATCACCAACTTAACCACTGATAAGATTGCTCTTGAGAATGCAGTGTCCAAGGCTGCCGAGGAGAAAAATACTTTGTTACAGGAGCAAGAGGCCAAGATCCAAGCCAAGATCAATGCTTACGCCAACCAGATGATCAAAAGCGAAGAGCAATTGCTTGAGAAGGTGAGGTCTCACATGGTTCTACTCTTCCATGAAAAGTTTCCGAAGAAGAACCTAGGGGACTTATGGCTTTATGTTGAGCCTGAAGACCTCCCATACCACACGATGGTCGAAGGCGACCGGTATGGCTATTCTAGTGATTCCTCGGGTGATGAAGAACATACTGGGGAGAGCCCAGATGAAGAGAAAGACGATCCTAAAGGCAAGAAGGTAGATGAAGGGAAAAACGACCCTAAGGGCAAGAAGGTAGATGAAGGTGAGCCATCTTCAAAGGCTCAACCTTAACTTATGATCCACTTTGTTTATTTTCTATCCAGACTAAAGTCCTTGGAAGGCCAAGGCACTCTTTTTGTAATGGTGTCCGATATTTAACCGGATAGGTTTTTTGTGTTCGACTTTGATCATTAAAAAGTCCTTGGAAGGCCCAGGCAATTTTAAGTTATTCATTTCAATGAATATTTCTGTTCTGCGCAACTATCATCTTCTTTCATTGTTTGTTCTAATTTTGATAGCCATAGTTTAAGTAGCCTTTAGTTGTTTCATAGTGAGAGTGTTTAAGTTCTCCGGCTAGAGTTTAAATAGCCCTTAGTTATTTCAATCCGGATAGTATGACAAGGGACAAAACTATAAAAACACTTAGAAATTTTTTTTAAGAGGGCATCAAACTTTATTCAACAGCCCCGACACCTCATTAAAACCTCCCCGTGCCACCAGGGAGGAGAGAGTATGCCCCCAAATATTTACATGGATGTTTAAACAAGTAAATATTTACATAAGTACTACTCCAAGTACATCCGGAGATGCTCGATATTCCAAGGATGAGTTAGAACTCTGCCATATTTGTCTTCCAACCAATATGTTCCAGGTTTAATTCTTTCAACAACCATATACGGACCCTCCCAATTTGGGGCCAGTTTTCCGAACAGGTTTTCTTTAGTGTGTAAGAAGACTTTCCTTAATACTTTGTCCCCCGGTTGGAAATCTCTTCTTTTAACTTTGGAAGCAAACCTGCTTCTCATCAAGCCCTGATTGTGTGCAACTCGAAGGTGAGCTTTAACCCGTTTTTCTTCTATCAAATCAAGTTGACCTCTGATTGCCACCTCGTTAGCGTGTTCGGAGAAGTTGTGAACACGAAAGGAGGGGAGAGTTGCTTCTATGGGAGCTAATGCATCCATCCCATAGACCAAAGCAAAGGGTGATTCTTGTGTTTCAGCCCTAGGTGTTGTCCGGTAGGCCCACAAGACCTCTTATAGATAACTAGGCCACTTCCCAGCAGCCCCTTCCAAATTTTTCTTTAAACCGGACAGTATAGTCCTATTAGCCACTTCAACCTGCCCATTTGCTTGTGGGTGGAAAGGTGAAGAAAAACAATGTTGTATACCCCTTGAGGCACAGAAGCTCTCCATTTCCCTATTGTCGAACTGTGGCCCATTGTCTGTTGTTATCTTTTGTGGGACACCAAATCTGCAACAAATGTTGGATAGAATGAATTTTATAACAGCTTTTGATGTTGTTCCTGCTAGAGGGGCTTCTTATATCCACTTCGAGAAGTAGTCGATGGCCACAATTATAGTTTTGCGTCCTCCGGACGCTACAGGGAGAGGCCCTACTAAATCCAATCCCCATCGAGCAAAAGGAATAGGCTCAGAAATTGACTCTAAAGGAATGGCTGGTACATGAATTTCATTGTTGTACCTCTGGCATGGGTCACACCTTCTTACCAATTCCTTAGCATCTTTCATGATTGATGGCCAATAGTAACCGGAGAGTAAAACTCTTCTTGTCAAAGCTCTAAACCCACAATGGGCTGATCCCTCACCATCATGCAATTCAGAGAGGACTACTTGAGACTCTTCATCCCCCAAACAGCGCAGGAGAGGTTTACTGTAAGACTTTTTATACAAAACATCTCTCAATATTATGAAACCACGAGCCTTGTGTTTCAATGTTCTGGCTAGTGACTTATCCGGAGGCACGACACTATCGGAGAGATATTGCAGGAGAGGAAACCTCCAGTCTTGAGGTTGTTTCACTTGTACTTCAAAAATTTCCTCTTCTTTACCCTTACTAAGTTGAATGGAGGGGCTTTCGAGCACATGGATCCATGGATATGACTCCGTATATGCTATGGTTGCCAATGAGTCTGCTAGCTCATTTTCTGTCCGGGGAATGTGCTCATAGACAACACCTTTAAACTTAAGTGCTTCATTTTTTAGGAGGAGTAAATACTTCACAAGCTGTTCCTTCTTAGCCTCAGATTGGCCTTGGGCATGGTGGATAAGTAGTTGGGAGTCACTTAGCAGCTTGACCCTCTTAGCCCCACAAATGTAGGCTAACTTTAACCTAGCTATAGCTGCTTCGTATTCGGACTCGTTATTAGATGCCCTAAAAGCAAAACAAATAGTCTGGTACATTTTGTCTCCATATAGGGAAGTTAAACATACTCCTACACCACATCCCATAGTGCTAGATCCACCATCTGTTCGGACGACCCATACCTTTTTATCTTTTATGTCAGTAGTTTGCTCTGAATCCCTGTCGGAGTGGAATTCAACCAGAAAATCAGCCACAGCTTGGGCTATGACTGCTGTTCGTGGAGCAAAGTCTATGTCGAAGTCCCCTAACTCTACTGACCACTTAGTCATCCTGCTCGAAATGTCTGCTTTTTGAAGGACATTCTTCAGGGGAAAAGAGGTCCGAACGATGATAGGATGAGTCTGGAAATAAGGCCTCATCTTCCTGGCAGCTATCACCAGGGCTAATGCCAATATTTCAAGTTTCAAGTAACGCCTTTCTGCATCTATCAAGCTTTTGCTGATGTAGTACATTTGATGGGGACGACCATCGATCTCTCTTACCAACACAACACTGATGGCACAACTTGAAACTGCCAAATATACGAAGAGCGTTTCCCCATCAACTGGCTTAAACAAAGTTTTGGGGGAGGACAGATGTTTCTTGATCTCATTGAAAGCCTCATCACACTGCGGGGTCCAATCGAATCCCTTTGCACCCTTCAAAGTTTGAAAGAAAGGAGAACACCTGTCCGAAGACCTTGAGATAAATCTGTTTAAGGCAGCTAATCGCCCCGTTAACCGTTGTACTTCTTTAATGTTTCGAGGAGGCTCCATTTGGAATAGAGCATTGAGCTGGTCCGGATCAGGTTGTATTCCATGCTCACTTATGATATAGCCTAGAAACTTCCCGTACTGCACTCCGGACACACACTTTTCTGGGTTTAATTTCAAATTCACTTTTACCAAGTTGGCAAAAGTTTCTTGGAGATCGGACAAGTGCAACTTCTCATCTACACTCTTTACCATCATGTCATCAATGTACACCTCCATATTTCTTCCAATTTGATCAGCGAATGCCTTGTTGACTAACCTCTAATAAGTAGCCCCAGCATTTTTCAAACCAAATGGCATTACTTTGTAGCAATGAAGACCTCTGTCAATGACAAATGTGGTATGCTCTTGATACTTTGGATCTATTTGAATCTGATTGTATCCGGAGAAAGTATCCATAAAGGAAAGCAGCTTGTTCCCAGAGGTGGAGTCTACTAACTGATCAATCCGGGGAACTGGATACAAATCTTTTGGGCAAGCTCTATTGAGATCTGTAAAATCAATGCACATGCGCCACTTGCCATTCTTCTTTTTCACCAAGACAGGGTTGGCAGTCCACAAAGGGTATTGAGATTCCTTGATGTGTCCCATCTTTGTGAGTGTGTCAACTTCTTGCACAATATCATCAGCCTTTTCTTTGGAAAAAGCTCTTCTTTTTTGAACCACTGGAGCTACGTCTCTCCGGACGGATATGTGATGTGATATTACTTCTGATGGAACTCCAGTAACATCAGCATTACACCAAGCAAAAACGTGTTGATGGTTCTTCAAAAACTTCAACATTTCATCTTTCAACATAGGTGGCATCTTAGACCCTATCTTGACACTTTTCCCATCTTCCAAACAGTGTGTTTCTACCTCTTCGATCGGTATCAATATACCATGGGTCTCTCTAGGGTCATCAATTTCACCCTCACCCCCAGAAAGGCCCTCAAACTGCTATTGTTCATTAATACGGACTGCCCCCAGCGTTCGAGGAGCCAGGGAAGTGGCATAACATTCTCCTGCAATCTTTTGGCTGCTCCGGACGACTCCAACCTGTCCCTGAACAACATACTTCAAGCATTGGTGGACTGTTGAAGCCACTGCATGCATCCTAGAGAGCCAAGACCTCCCTAGTATAGCATTATAGCAAGTGGGACAATCTACCACAATAAAGAGTATTCTGACCATTTTCTTGAAAGGGCCCTTGCCCAATAACACTTCTTCTTCGAACTCTACGATCACATCTGCTGAGCTGCCTGTAAAGCCCACGATTGACCTGTCCGAACTCTGAATTACAGCTGGATATTTCATTTTCTTGTATGTGGTTAGGAAAAGGATATTGGCTGAGCTTCCAGTATCCACCAGGATTCGTCTTATGTCATTGCCCCCTATAGATGCTCCTATGACAACAACATCCTCATGAGGGCCAGCAACGTCTCTTAAATCATCTTCATAAAAAACAATGAAGGGGAATGAGTTTTGCGACTGATAGGAAGTCATGCCTCCTTCTAGCTGGGAGGCTAAAGTATGAACATGCCTCTTCCTCGAAGAAGCAGTAGGAGTTGTCATAGTGTCCCCCCGAAAATTGTAAGTGACTCGAAAAAGTTAATGAGCCCGGAGACCGACCTAGAACATTCCTCGATTGTACCCACTCTGTTTCGAGTTGGATCAGGATCCAAGTACTCAGATTCCACGTCAAACCTTTCAATTATAACCATGGCCCCCTCCGGAGCAGCATTACTTGGACCAACCCGGTGAGTGTTGTCAGGCCTGTTGCCTCCTTCTCTTTTAACGTAAGCTCCCAGCTTTCCCCTCTCAATCAAGTTTTGAACTTCTTGTTTCAATGCTATGCAGTCATCAGTGGTATGACCAATATCATTGTGATATTGGCAAAAAGAGTTATTGCGATGCTCTCTGGGAGACTGCAGTGTTGCCGGTCTCCGGTAATGCACCTCATCCTTTGTTTTATCAAAAATAGTGGCCACACTTTCTTTTAACTCTGCGAACCACTCCGGTTGGACCCATGGCCCTCTCTTGTTTCTGGATTGCTGACTTTGAGCAGGAGCAGCTGGCTGAGACTGAGCTTTTGCCCTACCATGCCCCTGTCCGGTTTCTCTTGCTTTGTTCCCGGACTGATTCTGATTGGGATTTTGTGCCACTAGGGTAGACCTCACCTGCCTGTGCACCCTGGTTTTCTTTGTTTCATCGACGTTTATTTGTTTGCCAACCTGATTCAGCAACCCTCCCCATGTCATGGCCTTCTTTCTGGTCACTGAATCAGCTAGATTGCCTGGGTTCAAACCCTGACTTAGGGACGCTATTGCTACCTGTTCGAAGCAATCAGCAAACCCATTCTTAGTGTTCACAAAACGGCTTATATATTTTTTCAAGGACTCATTTGGTTCCTAGGCACAATGGATTATTGTCTCTCCATTGCCCTTTAGCTCTTTACTCCCTACAAACTGCCTTCGAAAGGCTACCCAAAAAGTATTGAAGTCTTTAATACAACCCTGAGGCAGGCTGTTGTACCATTTAGAGCACTACCCATAAATGATTGGGAGAATGCCCTATAAAGTAGTTTATCGTCGTCGTCAAAGTTCATCATGAAGTTTTTAAATTGCTCCAGATGGTTGTCCGGATCAGTACTGCCATCGTACTTCTCTATTTTGGTGCTGTCAAACCTCTTGGGGAGGTTTCCGGACAGAATTTTAGAAGACAATGGAGATTGCCTCCAATTCCTTCCACGACTGAACACAGTACCCTCATTGGGAGTTGCAAAGATACCTGGTTCATCGTGGAAAGCGAAGGGATCCATCAGCATCTTGTCCACATGCCTCCGGCTGTGTGATGACCCTTTACCAATATTCCTCTTCATCCTTCCATGTCTATCCCTTTTTATTGAATATTTTTTAATCTGCTTTTGCTTCTTTCTAGTTCGACCCTCATCGCTGCTAGAGGACAAGGATTTTTCAACTCCCTCACTGTCCGAAGAGCTATCAGAAGATTCTGAGCTTGAGTCAGAACTCTCCACTGGCTTAGACCGGTGAGACTTTTTGGAACTGGCATGAGTCTTTTTGGTGCTCACATGAGTCTTCGAAGACTCATCCTCTTTGGGGTTATCGGTGTGATGAACAGCTGATGCTTTGGACTTTTCTTTCACGCCCATCTTGGCCTTTTCATCCCTCAGAGCTTCTATTTCACCCTTTAGCCTATCACGCTCTTCAATGGTGTATTCATCGTTCTCTCCCACCATTTCGAGCAAAGCTGGTGGTACTTTTGGTTTGTCCGGATTCATTCAGACAGATTTTCTTAGCTGGTTTTGAATGTTTGATTCAGGCACCCTCTCCTCCCACTGTGGTCGCCAATTTGGTGTGGATAATAATCGTCTGAGGGTAGGCTAGTAATTTTGGTTGGTGTTTTATAGTAGTGTGTGGGTGTTATGCGTTTAGAGTAGAGAGTAGAGAGATAATTAAGCAGCTTGATAGCAGTTAATTCTCATTACCCACACTTAATGCAGGTGGTTGGGTATTTATACCCTGATGTTTGGGCCCTTATGGGCTTTTGGGTCATGTTTAATGGACCCGGGTCATGTTCAAAGACCCATGAGCTCTAAGTAGGAGAGCAATTAGCTTAGTCAAGAAGTGTTTAGGTTTTTTAGTACTTTTGCCATAGTTCGAACAGTCCCATGGTCATAGTGTTCAAAATGATCTGTCCGGTCCGTGTGATCTGTCCGGTCCGGAGGCCTTGAACCGATCTGTCCTTGTCCGGGGAGCGTGCAGGATTCGGACTCATCAGGAATGTGTTTGCCCATTTATTGTTGTACATCACCTTGTCTAATCGTTTTCATTTCATATTTTTGTTCCAGGTAAACTTGGAGCACGCAGCACCAGCATCTTCTAGATGACAGTCAAAGATAGCTTCAACAAATTCATTCATGCCACTTTGACACAGAGTAGTGCACCCTATTTTCTCCTCATCAGAAGCAACAACATTAAAATCGCCCATGGTAAGCCAAATCCGATTTTCAGTAGAGATATTTTTAAGATCAGACCACAGATTCATTCTCAAAACTTTATTACACTTAACATAAATAACGGTGATCACAAAGTTATTAGGGATACCAGGATAACAGACTTCTAAGTTAAGTAATGGATCCATATTAACAAGGATACTAATATTGATATCATTAGAGCAAAAAACCCAAATCTTATTAGTATACTTGGCATAGAAATTAGGAAAGTTTAACGTGGAAACCACCTCCCCTTGAGCTTCAACTTTGACTAAAGGCTCTTTGATAGCTAGAATCTTCACCTTTCCCTTTACAATAATGTCTTTTAATCTTTCCACAATAGGATTATTATTAATGCCTCGAACATTCCAGTTTAGAACTTTAATCATTATCAGAGGCTGATTTGTATTTCTTTTTAATCCCTGTAAACTGCAGAGATTTTAATACCCTTTTACTTGGCCTTTTGCCTTTATTCACAGTCTTAAGTTTTTTTTTTTCAGAATGTATTGAAGCCTTTTTCAATTGGAGAATCCAAACTAATCATTTTGGCTGGAGAGGTACAATCACTTCCTATATTATTTTTAACTGGAGAAAAGTTACTTGAGCGAAGATTACTAGATTCTTGTGATTTAGAATCCACGATTTTGCTGATATATTTTAAAGCATCAATGACTTCTCTTTCATCTGGAGGATTCTTAATATCTCTACTCTTAAGCAGATGATCAGACATTTTCTTGAAGTCTTGAAGATCCTGGACAAAAAATTTCTTCAAGCTCAAAACCCCCTCTCATTTACCCTCATAAGTATTCGATTTGGATACAGAAGGATCCTTGTCAATCACTATCGACTCTAGCTTAGGAATATAAACTAAAATTGTATTTTCTTGATTTCTAATTTTAGTGATATCCTTTTTGTAAACATTTTCTTTTATTAATGATGAATCAAGATTTGCATTTCTGGCAGAATCATTCTTCATAACCTTTTCTTTTCTTTTCTGATCTTTAACACATTCACTTTGGTTGTACCCCTGGTGATAGCAAACAGAGAAATATTTTGGAAGATTTTCGTAAGACACAGACAGCCAACACCCATCATTTTGGCCAAATCCAACCCAGATTTTTGAATAAAGCTTAACGACCACATCAATTTCAACCAATGCGTAAACAGCATTGTTATAAGCCTTGTTATTTTCAGCGAATTGGATTTTATAAGGATAACCAAGAGTAGAAACAACCTTAGTGATAATGTGATTATCATAAATAAATTCGGGTATTAGTTCAAGCCTTAACCAAACCAGGGCAATGAAACTTTCAAATTTTACATTAAAATCAAGCGTCCATCACAAAACTCGCATCAAGACACTTCCCAGGTACCAAAATCTCCTTTCCCAAGCATCATCTTCCCTAAGATCAAACTCGAAGATGATGTGACGAGAGTCCCATTTGAATAAATTGAAACAACCCTTGAGTTTTAAAAATCCAAAAAACTATCAACAACCGATTTCTTGGAAATTCCTAATGAAAACTTCCCGACCAAAGTAACCTTTGAAGACTTAACCAAATTATCTTTAACATTTCTCGAATACTAGATTGAAATATGGTTTTCTTTATAACAGATTGACTCAGAAATCATTTCAGTCTTTGGCTCCGTTATAGATTGTTTGACAGCCTCAGAAAAGGTTTTATCAACTCTACCTGATACAGACTGGATTTTGTTTCTTGAACAAAGAACTGGAAATTCTTCTTCAACTACCTCATTATTATATATCTCCATGATAGAGATATAGAAATGAAACAAAATAACAAGCAAATAAGAAAAAGCTTAATCAGGAACCACCATTAAGGTTTTGGCTAAATTAGGACAAAAAAGGATAACCATCCCCAAAATTTTGACAAATTTTAAAGCTTACCGAAAATATCCTTTAATCCCCGCCGATTGAGCAAGCGGGGAAGCTCCTCGCCGGGTGAATATAGATGGCCCGGCGGGTGAGAGGGTCTCACCCGACGGATGAGAAGGTTTCACCCGCCGGGGAGTTCCCCGTCGGTTGAGAAGGTCTCAACCGGCGGGTGAACAAACGGGTCCAAAGACAAAATAGTAAAAGTCCAAAAACGCTCAAATTTTAGAATTGGTTAACATTTTTTGGCCTATTTTAGCCATAAACCCACCATCAATAGTAGACCTCAAATCTTAAAGCTTTTTCTCAATCCTCTCTCCTCCTTCTCCAAATTTATTATATCCTTTTTTTTTATCTCATCAATTTTCATAGTATGAGTCACGAATATTTTTAAAATTTAAGAAAAAAAAACATGAATAACTAATATTCATAACGTCAAATATTGAAAAAATAATATAAAATATAGTAAATAATTGACTCCAGTATATAGTACTGTAGCATTTATTCTCACTAAGTCCAATCGTACGATCGAGTGTACGGAAAATGAAATGCAAAGCACATGGTGCATAGCTGTATACAGCATCAGCATGCAATTAATAAGAGTAGACAAGATATATCTACCCTCTGATTTTGCAGTTAAAAATGTGTCCAAATAAACTAAAAAATATCTGACCACTGACTCACATATCTAGGACTAACGCGGTTGTTCTTGGAAGGTGCCGGTGCACCGACTGGAGACCAGTGAAGCACAAAGCGCTAGGGTTAGCGCAGTCTCGCAGTTTAGTCGTTTGTATTGGTGTTGGTGTGTGATTTACTAACTCCACGGTCTACTGTTTCAAATTGCCAACCTTTGACTACTTAATATAGATATTTGCTGGTCGGATTCTTTTCCACTTTTTGACCATTACCATGCACATCCTTTTTCTACAACTCCTTTATCTTATTTTATTGTAGTAATATCATGGTACAGAGTTTTATACGGTATCATGTTTTAAATAGGTTAGCTATAACTTACTTTACATGTATTTTACTGTACAAATGGTGTTATTTTTTATCACATATATAGTTGGCTAAAAACAATCTCTTGTCACACCACCCGTGTTTCACACTTCTCACATTTGTATTATTAAAGTTTATTCGTTTTTGAAACTGGTCATTTTACTTTTAAAATGTTGCATTAAACCAATTAATCTGTTTGGCAACATGTGTCATCCAAACATACTACTTCGAGTTGCAAATACGGTCACTCATTAATTTTAAAATTTTATTTTTTATTTTTATTTTTTTATTTTTATTTTTAATTTTAACTTATTTACTTTAATATAAATTAATCGGACCCATTTATATTTTTAATACATTTAATATATATTAATAACACACATTTATCATCTTTTTTACTTTCTCTACATCTTCATCTCTGTAAATATACAAATACGAATCCTGCAGATACAAATCCTACAAATACGTGTCAATTCAATCGAGAGATATCTGAAGTTAAAAGGATAATAATGAAACATATTCTTCAATGATCTCCTCAGAGTTTAAATCATTGCGATCGTCCTAAAATAGTTCTCTGATCTAAATAAACAACGCGCAAAGAAAGTGAAAAGTGAAATAGAGAGAAAGTATTATTATATTATGTCCTTCTCCCCAAAAAGAAGGATTTCCCTTATATAGTGACAGCGGTGGGCCCTTATTTTGCTCTAGTGGTCCTCCTAATTAAATCTTTGTTTTTTTACATATTGGTCCTTTATTTTTCTTCCACTTGCTTATTGAGGTCATATTTTTCTCCGATCATTCATCTTAAATTACATACTATCATACATGATTGGGTTACATATTCACCATGGGTCCAATAACGCAGTCTTCACGAGTGCGGGAGTGAGGACTATCAAAACTTGGGTCGGACTACCTTGTAGTTAAGGTCGAATTAGGTATGGTTGCATCTGTATCGGGGTCGGGCATGTGCCTGCCTTTGCTTAGAACAACACCTTTATTACAGAATACCCGTGCTAGTGAAGGTCGCGCTTGATTGAGTTTTTTACGTGGTGGGCAACACTGCGAACGTCCGTATCTTTATCTCATCTCACCTGTTTTTTCCATGGGATTGACTACGATGGACTTTGCTCTTCAATCTACTTGTCTTTTTTAGCCCATCTATTTCGTCACGTATTAAATGTTTATATTGCTTCACGTGTTCGTTTGGTTTGGATTTCACTTGTGCTTTAAACTCTTTGTATACTTGCGGTCCTAATGATGTTTCTAGCCTTCTAGCACAACGATAGTCGTCCAAAACGACACGTGTCATAATTTTACTTGAAGCGTGTCTACTCGTGAGTCTGACAAAACGACTCTTCAACTTCCAAAGGCTCTTTTCATTTGCTCTTCTCCATATAGAAGTCCGTTGAGGGATTAGCTTCCTTATAAATACCTATAAAATTCTAGAGAGAGAAAGAAAATCTTAGTCTTGTATTTTCTAGAGAGAGATACAATTTTTGTTTATGAGAATACCTGCCCCAAGACGCAAACGAAAGCTTAAAAAGGAAAAGAAACCCGTCTTCGGGCTTATTGATTACTTGAGTATCACTGAGAGAGCAGTAGAATATCAAGCCGCGGGCTTGATCTGGGATTCTCAAGCAGCTCCTCTGCAAACAACTACCACCGTACCTTATAATCCTGCTCCGTGACATCTTTTGATTAGAGAAAATATTCCATTTCAAGACACTGTTCCTCAACAAATGCATGATCTGATCGTTATCTTTTTCTAGTGAAACAACTCTTAGCCTTTCTCTAATTCCTTCTTGTCGGGTAGCCTCTGGCCAAGTGACTTGTGCTGGTTCTGTTGTTGGGACTTCGAATACCGACGCTTCTCCTACACGCAAACCTAAATCTTAATTTATCATTATGGGGGACTCGATTTCTTCCTTGTCTCCCAACCTTGTTTAACTAACTAAGACCGTAGTGGGCTTCGTATTGGCCCCAATGCTGCAGCTACTCCCATATGGGTCATTCAGCGCGACGCGGAGCGTTAGAAAAAAGAAGAGGCTGCGTTAACTCTGTGTCTGCGAATAAAGAGTTGGTTGCTTCCACCAAAGCCCTTATAGAAAACAAGAGTTGGAGAAAAGGTATCTCTATTGCTCCTGTGTCACAAACAATTGTTAAGATTTTTATCTCCAGAAGAAAAAAGGTATCGTAGACCGTTTAGATAAACCTATTCCTAATGGTCAGAACAGTGTTGATGCCGCCATAGAACGACCGATTACTATTGAAAAACTAGCATTTTTCCAAGAGTAAGCGCGGACCTTGACGTTGTTGATATCGTCCAGACTGCCAATGATGGTGTTATGGATCAGACTATTGATGACGATGAAAAAATAGCGCATCGAGAAGGTAAACAAGTTATGGTTGAAGGAGAATGTGTCTTTGATATTGCAATAGACAGAGAACCCCTTCCACTTGAGATTGATGGAGTTATAACCAGATATCATAACGACTTGTCCCGAGATAATATTATCACCCTGTTTAGTGGCAAGTATTTATATTATAATCCTAAAGAGATGTCTGAGCTCGAGGTTACTACGAGAAATCCAAAAAGCATACAATCCTCTTTCCAGTACCCGGGGAAACGCCACTGTCTGTATGGTAGAGAGATAGTTGTTTTTATCGATCTCTTCAACTGGGTCTCAGATTTCCACTAGATCCCGATATTTTGAGATATTTTGAGATTCTTGACTTTTTCCCATCCCAACATACTCTCAATGATTGGTATACATTGATGTCATGTATAATAGCCTAGATTATCCGAGGTTCTGATGCCAATGAAGGAGTATGTTGCGATGAACGCCCTTTCCAAATCATCTAAACTGCCCTTCTTTTACTCTTCCTTGGCAAACAATATGAAAATTGTGAACGACTTGTTAGAAGGCGACAAAGCATGAAAGCACCGGTTTGTTTTCATCGGTGGGGCTTGGGAGAATGGTCGGTCTCACTCACCAGATAATCCGAAGCGTTTAACTTGCAAATGGGTTCATGAAGGTTCACAGTAGTTGTACCTTTTTTTATTTTCTTTTTAACTAAAATGTTTCATTCAGTGTCAAAGGAAAAAATTCAAAAACTAAAAAAGGATCACTTCGAATCTGCCAAGCTGGCATTTCAGAAATTAAAAGAGTATGCTCGGAAGAATTGGGGTCTGGCATTCTATCGTTGCTTCAAGAATACTAACTTAATAAACAACAATCTCTGGCGGTGCTCAAACGAACCGTTAATTTCTGAACAGTTACGATAACCACCAGATATAGTTGATTTAGTGTTAAAACAACGCTCCCGATACCCATTTTGTTCCTCCTAAGCGAATCAGGGATCCCAACAAACGTGTTAAGTCCGACGACCTCTATGACCCAGAAGCCAAAGAGGAATCTAAAGTGGATGATCGTGATCTCGCGCTTGCTAGGGAATCCAAAAACCTTGTGGTCCTTAGTGAGCAAGCAACTAGTGATGGAAAGTCCCACAAAAATGAAAGAAAAAAAGACGATAAAGGCGAGAAGAAAAGAAATAAGAACCTGATCGATGAGGGTGCCGTCAAGAGGTCAGAAGCAGTGAAGAGAAAACATAACCAAAAAGTCGGGGAGATGAAGACTAGTATGCAAGTTGTTGAAAATGCGACTATCCCGACGTTGTTTGAATAATATGAAGGAGGTGCAAGAATGGTTTCACCTGTCAGAATAACCGAGGAACGGGTTAAAGCAACAAATCAGGCCCCTATAGTGGATGCCGACGTTGCAGTCCTACCTTCTAAAAGTACGGACAAAGAAGAAGTGTGTGAATTTGTCCCAGAAAAACCGTGTCCTAGTTCTTCCAGAGGTGCAAATGTTATGGTATGGACATCGTCGAGTGGCGCACGCCTGCCGGTCCTTACTTTGCCAGCGAGGGCAAGGAATTTTCCTTTGATGAGCTCAAATGTTCTTGCCACTTCTTTGTACAACATGGTAGCGCCTCTGCAATGAAAGAAAGAAGAGCGGGGCAACTGAGCCATGGGTTGTTTGAAGCTACAAAACGCTTATCTGACATAGAGAAAGAATCAACAGAACAAAATGAGTGTCAAAAGAAATTAGAACAAGATGCCAAAGACGCTGAAAACCGAGAAACAAAATTTGAAACAGGAGTAAAAAATCTTCGGGCGAAAGAGGAAGAACGGGGAAAAACCCGGAACCAACAAAACCAACTCAACCAAACTCTGAGTAGCTCTTTGTCCCAAATCAAGAATAATTGCGATAATAAAACTTGTTTTCTTGGCTGCTTAGAGGATTAAAAATTATTTTCTTTTCCAGTTGGTGACAAAAGGGGAGAAAGATATTAACAAGCTTCGGGTGAAGAGTAAGGAAGAGAATAGTCGTTTCGCTGCTTCTTGAAAAACGATCATGGAGCGGGAGGTGACCGATGCAAAAGATTCTTACGTTTTAAATTTTCATAGCCAATATCCTCGATTGCCTCTAGGATCAATGTGGCTAGATGTTCCGGAGGAAGATTTCTCCACTAGGTTGTATGTGAAGATGATGAACCCAACGATACAAGCTTATCTGATAACGACCCCGACGATGAAGCCTTTTACCTTGTTTGGGTACATTATGGTTTAAAATTGTTTATTTTTTGCCGCTCATATTGGTGCGTTTACTTGTAATGTTTGGCTCGTTTATCGTAACTTAAGTACTTTTGGTTTTAAAAGGCCATTATTAATCGTACATCCCGATGATGATGACGGGATCAGTTTAAACTGAAAAACCTTTAAGGTTCGGGATAAATAATGTGTAACAGTTTAATAATGAAAAACCCTTAAAGTTCGGGATAGATATTGTGGATCAGTTTAAACTAAAAAACCCTTAAGGTTCAGGATAAATATTGCGGATCAGTTTAAACTGAAAAACCCTTAAGGTTTGGGATAGATATTGTAGATCAGTTTAAACTGAAAAACCCTTAAGGTTCATGATAAATAATGTGGATCAGTTTAACACTAAAAAAACCTTAAGGTTTGGAATAGATATTGTGGATCAGTTTAAACTGAAAAACCTTTATGGTTTGGGATAAACATTGTAGATCAGTTTAAACCGGAAAAAAAATCCTTAAGGCTCATGATAAATAATATGGATCAGTTTAACACTGAAAAAACCCTTAAGGTACGAGATTTCATAGGTTCGTTGATTAATCGCAGTTGAAAAATTTATCGAACCCTAAGATAGTATATACCAACTCGTCAGTTGGAAAACATCATAGGTTTGAATTATGACAAGTCCTTAATGATCTAGACCATTGCGTACTCACTTTAATAAAGGCTAAAGAGAAAATTAAATAGACTGGTTACCATGGACACCTCATTGAAACCTTCTCGCGCCATCGAGGTAGGAAAAAGTATGTCCCCGATCAAAAGTGTTTACAAAATAACAAACAACAAGATGATAAACTAGAAAATTTAATCTAAATATAGTTTGAGAGGTTCGATGTTTTACGGGACTCGCAAAAGTCGGTCATGCTTGTCCTTGAGTCTGTAAGTACCAGTTTTTAATTTTTCAACCACCTGATAAGGTCCCTCCCAATTTGGTGCTAACTTCCCAAGGGCCTTGTCTTTGGTGTGTAGGAAAACTCTTCGCAAGACCATGTTGCCTACTTTAAATTCTCTTCGCCGAACCCTTGAAGCGTATCGACTTCTCATCAACGTCTGATTGTGTTATGAATTTAAGTGTGCTCGACTTCATCTTTCCTCAATTAAATAAAAAATGAAAGACCGATCCTTGGAATTTCTATCTTCATTATAGTTCCCGACCCTAAAAGAAGGGAAAATTTTCTCTGTTGGTGTCACCACGCCCATACCATAAACAAGGGCATAGGGCGATTGCTGGGTTGCCGTTCGAGGAATCGTTCGGTATGCCCATAGAACCTCATGGAGTAGTCTGGCCATCTTCCAACCTTTTCTTCCAAATTCTTTTTTAGGCCGTCCACGATTGTCCTGTTTGTAACTTTTACCTGTCCGTTAGCCTGTGAGTGAAATGGTGTTGAGAAACATTGTTGGATACTGTGAGATAAACAGAAATTCCTCATTTCGCTGCTTTCAAATTGAGGGTCGTTATCCATAGTTAGTCCCTGCGGGATCCCATATCTGCAACAAATATTCGACGAGATAAAATTGATCACATATTTAGCCTTTATTCCAGTTAATGGTTTCGCCTCGACCCACTTAGAAAAGTAATCCACAGCAACTACTATCATTTTCCTTCCCCCGAATGCCGCTGAAAGCGGTCCGACCAGACCGATCCCCCATCTGTCGAAAGAGAGCCCGTTTGAAATAGACTCTAGTGGAACGGCTGGGGTGTATATTTGAAATTTACGAATCTTTGACAAGTATCGCTCGTTTTGACCATGCTTTCGCGTTATATGCTATCGTCGGCCAATAAAAACCTGAAAGTAACACTCTTCTGATTAACGGTTTAAAACTGCAATGGGCCGCTCCTTCTCCATCGTGAAGCGCAGATAAGATCATCTGCGACTCACTGGTTCCTAAACACCTTAACAAAGGCCTGCGAAAAGATCTTTATAAAGAACCTCTCCCAGAATCACATATCTTCAAGCCTTATTTCGTACTTTTCTTGCCAAACATTTATCCTCGGGTAACACTTGCTTGGCTAAGAAATTCCTAATGTCTTTTCTCTAGTCTGAGTTTGCTATCGTAGAGACCTGACAAACTATGTCAGGTTGGTTTTCTAACTCCGTTTTTTTAATGAGCGACGGGCTTTCTTGGGTTATGATACACGGGTAGTTGTGTGTATACGACATGGTGGCTAAAGAATCAATGATTACGTTTTCTTTTCTAGGTACATATTCATAAGCAACTTTCTTGAAAGAAGCAACCAGAACCCGCAAAGCCGCTCAATACTGGGCCCAATGCTCTTTTCTTGCCTCCGATTATCCTGACGCATGATTAACCAGTAATTGAGAATCACTCACTAAGCAAACGCGTTTAGCTCCACAAACCCGAGCCAACCTTAAAACTGCTAACGTTGCCTCGTATTCAGATTCGTTGTTTGAGGCTGAAAACCTGAAACGAATTGCCTGATACATCGTTATTCCCAAAGGTGTAGTGATTTGAACGCCCGCCCCGCATCACCTGATACTTGAGCCTCCGTCCGTTCGGACAACCCACTCCTCGGGTTCATCACCTTCTTGGCTTTCCAATTTTCCAGGTCGGTTAGAGTGGAACTCTACAAAACAAATATGCTAAAACGTGGCCCTTTATAGCGGTTTGTGGTTCGAACTTGATGTCAAAATCTCCAAGCTGTTCCGACCATTTTGACATTCGTCCTGAGATGTCTGGGCGCTGCAAGACGTTTTTTAAAGAAAACGTCCGAACCACTATCATATGGGCTTGGAAATAAGGACGCATTTTTTGTGTTGCGGTAACCAAGGGTAGAGCAAGCTTTTCGAGTTTCAAGCACTTTGCTTCAGCGTCCAACAAAATTTTGCTAACGTAATATACTGTTTTTGGATTCGGGCTCGATTTGCGGATTAATGCAACACTCACTGCATAGTCTGTCACTGCGACATATAAGAACACTATTTCTCCTGTCAAAGGTTTAGTTAAAAATGTCAGAGACGATAAATAATTTTTAATCCCAATGAAAACCTCAGTCCACGCGGGTGTTCATGAGAATGTCTTAGTGTTCCTTAGAGCCTGGAAAAATGGCGCACATTTGTCAGAAGATCTAGGTATGAACTGATTTAAGGCTGCTAACCGTCCGTCAAGATCTGTACTTCTGTAATATTCCTCGGGGGCGCCATGCTACTTAGGGCTCTCAATTGTACCAGATCGACTTTTCAATTCCCTTTTCGCTGACCAGGAACCTCAAAACGTTTCCTGGCCGAATGCCAAATGAGCACTTCTCAGGATTTAGCTTGAGGTTTATTCTTCTTAAATTATCAAAGGTTTCTTATAGATAGGCTGGGTGGTCCTCATCTGTCCCGCTTTTTATGAGCATGTCGTCAATGTAAACTTCAACGTTTCTCCCGATTTGATTTTCAAAAGCCTTGTTTATTAACCTCTGGTGTGTCGCACCTGCGTTTTTCAAACCGAAAGGCATAAACTTGTAGCAGTATAAACCTTGTCCAGTTTTAAAAGTTGTGGTTTATTGGTCGCTAGGATTCAAGTTGATTTGGTTATACCCGACGTATGGATCGATTCTTGGCATTGGTAAAGGATCCTTAGGACACGCCATATTTAGGTCTGTAAAATCCACGCACATTCTCCATTTGCCATTTTTCTTTTTTACCAGAACTGGATTCGATGTCCACCGCGGGTATTGAGATTCTATGATGTGCCCGACGCTAATCATTCTTTTTACCTCTGAAAGTATTACCTCGGCCTTTTCTGGAGAAAAAGCTTTGCGTTTTTTGTGAAATAGGTCTCGCATTTCGACTTACTGCCTAGTTGTGAATAATCAAACCTTCTGGAACACCTGTCACCTCTTCCGAATACCATCCAAACAGGTATAACCTTTCCTTCAAAAATTAAATCAATATTTCACGAAAATTAAACGATAAATTTGTTCCAATCCTAAAAAACCTTCCTTTGGAAAATTCGTAGCTTTCACAATCTTCGTCTGTTGTTAACAAATTGGGGCCTCTCGGGGATCATCTACTGGCTTTGACCCCGAAGTCGACCCCATTAATTACTAATAGTTTGCTTGTACCATCTCCTGATCGTTTTTAAATGCCAGAGCAGCTCGGTAACATTCCCTTGCCGCCTTCTGACTGCTTCTAACTACGCCTACAATATTCTCGATCACATACTTCAAGCATTAGTGGACCGCATATGTCATTGCATGAATCCTTGATGGCCAGGACCTTCCAAAAATCGCATTATGAGAGGCGGGTGCATCAAAGACCACAAACAAAACCATCACCTTCTTCTTGAAAGGGTCTCGTCCTAGTTGAACCAAACCTTCAAATGCACCAACTACCACATCAGTCGATCTCGTGAATCCTACGATGGTTTTGTTCGATTTTGAAATGACCGGTGGTTTTTTGAACTGAGCGTAAGTGGTTAAGAAAATTATGTTAGCAGAACTCCCGGTGTCAACCAGAATTCTTGGCACTTCCTCACCTGCGATTGCAGCTCCAATAACGACCGCGTCCTCATGCGGCCCTACGATGTCCCTCATATCATCGTCGTCAAAATATAGTAATGGTGATGGGCTTCCATGTAGATGAGGCGATGTTTTGGCTTCTAACTGAGTTGCTAAATTCACAATGTGTCGTTTCCGGGAAGAAATGGTAATTCTTGCCCGAAAGATCGTTAAAGATTCAAAAAACCGACAAAAGCTACTAACGTGTTTTCTACCTTCTAGTACTTCTTCCTCTATTACTCCAATGATGTTTTGAATCATGTCAGGATCTAAATATTTTGTTAATACATCAAATAGGTCGGTAACCTTCGTAATAGCCATTGTTGTCTCTGATTTCGGTACTGTTACGATTTCCTTAGAAGCCACATTTTTCTGCACCTGCTTCTTTACATATTTAGTCAACTTTCCATTTTCTATCAGCATATGTATCTTATTTTTCATTGCGATGCAATCCTTGGTGTCATATCCTACATATTCGTGATATCTGCAATACTTATTATTACAATTTTTCTGGGGAATCTGGATCGGAAAAGGCTTATAAAATTGCACGTTCTTTTTTGTTTTCTCAAAAATGGTAGACACGCACTCCATAAGATCAGCAAAATGAGCGGGTCGGATCCATTTATTAAAGATGGGTCGGGTGATTACTTGATTGTTTTGCTTGGCTCGCTGTGGATGAGGAATCAATACTTTAGCCGGAAAAGATTGCGCCACGGGTGGCAGAGTACTTATTCGTTGTGCATGCGGGACTGGATTATATTTTAACAAGTTATGTTAATATGTTAACCCGCGGCCTGTGCACTTTTATGTACTTGTGCGGCCAATTCAGTAGTGCGGAAATATTGAACACTTTTTTCTTAGTTACCACTTGCTTCATAGGTCCAGGAAGCAGCCCCAGCTTGTAGCCTGTTAAAGCCACATTTTCTTCACAATGATGAAGGTCGGTCTTAGCGTCTATGAAGCGTCTGGTATAATCTCTCAAGCTTTTTTCTACCTTCAGTGGGCAGTTTACAATTGTGTCTCCGTTTGCCCAGAAATTCTTGCTTCCGACAAATTGTTGTCGAAACATGACCCAGGACATACTGAAATTTATGCAACCTTGAGGTAATCGATTATACCACTTCGAGGCCCGATCCTTGAAAGTCATCAAAAAATCCCCGTAAAGCAATTTATTGTCATTATCGAAGCTCAACATAAAATTTTTGAACGCTTCTAAGTGATTGTTGGGCTCTTTATTCCCGTTGTACTTGTCTAACTTTGATATATCAAATCATTTTAGGAGATGTATTAACAAAATTTTGTCTATTAGAGGGGGCGACTCCAATTATGTCCAAAGCCAAAAGCGTCACTTCCCAGACCTTCTGTACGGATACCATACAAACCTTCTTTACGTTTTGATAATCCAACCAGACGAGATTTGTTACGTCGGGCTTCATTTTCCTTAGTAAGTCTGTTATCCTTTTTTTCGTCGAGTCTCTTGTTCCGAGGATAAATATTTATCTGCGTAACTGGGGGGCTACTGTAATCTTGTCTTAAGTGACGCTTGATCTTTCTTTCTGCTTTTTTTATTTGTTCCAGCGTCTGACACTTATCCCTACAGATATAATTCTTGTTTCACCCCTCATATGAGGAATCCTCTATCAGCATCAAGTGACCGCTCTCTGCATTTTCCTTCTCTGCTATTTCTGTCAGCCAAAACCATTTTCTTCTCAGCATTGAGCTTAGCTATGTCATCTAACAGTTTCTTCCTGGTCATGATTAGAGTCAAGCATTTATTTCGAGCCTGATATTAATGATCATGGTCGGTATATCTTTCTTTCAATCGTCTGTCTTCATAACATGAATTGATCCTAGCTGGAACTTTCCCGACCTCTCTTCATTCGACTGTTTCCAGATACATCTCTTGTTGTATCGTGATTTTTGGTAAAAAAGAAACACCTCAGGGTATCACCTAAGCTTCCACAGCCGGCGCCAATGATCGTCCTAAAATAGTTCGGACTCAGATCTGATTAAATAATGCGCAAAGAGAGTGAAAAATGAAACAGTAGAGAGAGAAAGTTGTGAGAGAAAGTATTATTATAATTTTGTCCCCCGCCAAAAATGAAGGTTTCCCTTATATAGGGACAACGATGGGCCCCTATTTTTCTCTAGTGGTCCCCCAATTAAATCTTTATTTTTTTACATATTGGTCCTTTAGTTTTCTTCCACTTTCTTATTGAGGTCATATTTTCCTCAGATCATTCATCTTAAATTACATATTATCATACATGATTGGGTTACATATTCACCATGGGCCCAATAACGCAGCCCAATATTTTACGATATTATCACACTTAAGATTGGCATTCTCAGTGAAGTTTTTGTAGGTTTTGAGTTTCAATATTTTCCTCAGCATGAAAAATTGATAGTTAGTGAATTGATTTCTTATGCTATTCAAGAAGATGATAAAGCAATTGACTACTAAAGGAACAATAAAAACTTATAAGTTCATACAAGTTCATAAAAGGAACAATGATGACTTGTAATTTCAATACATAATAGAAGATAAAGAAATGCTACATAACTTAAGATAGAATACAACATCATTCGAAATCATAGCCTCCGTTGTCGGTAAGACTATGTAGTTCTTCCTTCTTTAAGACGATTCGATCTTTAACATATTGCATCATATTTTTGGACAAATAGTCTGTGATTATTAAACCAAATAAGTCGGATGCTTCATTCCTAATATTTGGTGGCTGGTTAAACACCAAAAACATTGGTCCACTTGTGATATACTTGTACTTTGTCACTGCATATTCACGGATATGTGGGGGAGGCATTCGTGTAGCCGTAGACATGCCGTCATACATAACACTTCGTCGAAAAACCCATCAGTATTATCATTCGGTCGAGTAAACAGCACATGTTTTGCAGGTTTGAGTAGATGAGTATCATCAAACACACTCCACCTCATATTGATACAAACTATAAGAGAATAGATGAAATTGTGTGTTTAAAATAAATCAAGGTAGTGGCTTTTTACATAAGAGTTAATTTCTAGATTGACCGGAATAATTGAGCGGGATTTAAATTTGGCGGGAATTGAAAAGTGGGAAATCTTTAATGGTGAAAAGTGGCACTATCGGTGCATCACTCTCTACACAAAAGGTGCCAACTACTATGTACCAATGATGTCAGGCACCGAGCGTGCATTAGCCCACGGTCGTGCCTGGCACTATCGACGTGGGAAGCTTGTACCGATGGGTACATACATTATCGGTGATCGGAATTATGCATCAATGGTGCACAATAGGTTGAACCAATGGTGCACATCAATTTGCACCATGGATACGGAGTAGTGTGGACCATTAGTTTTCATGACTAAGCACCCATGGCGCAAAAAAACTTTTTAGTTTTTTTAATCTCGATGTTTTTTGCCTTGGTTTTTTGTTATTTTCGAGTTAGTTTATTATTACTTTTAATTGTATTTGGTTTTTTCCTAATTTTTAGGTTTGTGGTGAGGCAAGGCAGTAGCCTTCGTTTTTATGGTAAGACAAGGAATGTAAGTTAGGTTTCTTAGTTTATGCATAAATTTTAGTGTAATGTTTATGGTTAGTTTCGAGTATAAGTTATAGGTTTGTGGTCAATTGGGAGTACAAGTTCACAATGTGATACAAAACATAAGATAAAAAAATTAAAATAACGTAGTACAAGTTCAAATCATGATACCGCAGTACAAGTTCAAATCATCTATCGGTCGTACAATGCAGTACCAAAACATAAACACGAAAGAAATCATAGATCAAACTAGCATAACTAAAAAAAATCCAATAAGAAAGACAACTAGCCGAGGAGAAAAAAAGTGTAATATTTTCTCTCGCCACTGCAATACACCCTCTAAATCTCATCAGATAAGCAAGGTGATCAAAGATTGAACTACCTCCAATAGTATATCGTTGGTAGTATACACATGTGGGGTAATCGCATACCAACCATACTCAGCCAGATACTTCCAATATGTGTTCGTCATCGATTGCTTGTAAGTATCAACGGTAACGGTCAAGCTTTCCTCGGAAAGTAAGTGCTAACGCGAATCTAGCCAAACACTTTCACACCAAGTGTATCGAGCAAGATCTCATTTCTTATAACCATGCCTGGGTACAAATTGGGGTTCAGGTTCATCCTGAACCCGTCCAAACTGGCGTATAACTCGATCGGTCATGTATCCATCTACCGTGCTCATCATCCGCAGTGGATAAGCAATAGTGCGGATCTCCTGGATGGGGACCTGGACCCTAACGTCCTCGTACGGCTGTAACACGACCAGTAAAATAAAATAAAATAATATTTAATTTAAAAAATGACTAAGTATTAGGTAAATTACTTTTAATGTGGTTACTTACGTCGTTCGCCTTGTGATCCGATAAAATAGTAGGCATATTTGATTTTTGGCGGATGTTCGTTCCAAAAAATCCTCTTAGGTAGCCACCTAACAATCCTCGGATGTCTCGATACGTAGTCTGGATTCTCTGGGGCTTTCAATGTGGGGAAGTTATCGTATATCCAGCAGTCTAGCATGACAACGAATCTGTAAAGGTTATGCTTGGATGTTTTTGAAGCATCACCCAAAGCACGGAATAGAAAGGTCAATGCACTAGTCCCCCATGATATGTCCCATAAAATTGAGTCCATGTTCTCCAACACATAAAGATAGTTAGCCTTCACGCTCTTCTAACTAGTGTCTGCAAATATGGTGCACCCAAATAAGAACATCAGGTACGCTCGTGATATATCGGACAATATCATCGCCAGTCTGCTCAAGGTATCGAACTTTGGTAAATGTCTCCCGCAACCATTTAATCTTGAATCCAACGCCTCTAGTGGACTCTAGCTTTGCACGGACCTCCTCGAAACTAAGTCCCAACATACTCGCATAATAGCTAAAAAACTCGTTTTGTGGACCTGTAATCACATCCAGAGTCATACCTACTACATGGAGACTTCTAATGCAGCGAACGTCATCTAGAGTGATGGTCATCTCCCCGAAGCTGAAGTGGAACGTTTTGGTCTCCTGATGTCAATGCTCGACAAATACCTCATTCAGTATAGAATGCGTAAAGTACTGCCACATAAGTGAGCAATAAGAGGCCCGAAAGGAGGTGTGAGCTAAGTGGCGCTGCACGTCTGGTTGAGCGCTCAAGTCCCACATACGTAGCACATTATAAGGTGCATGTACGTCTAAAAAACTACACGCCTGTGAAAAAAATAGTAAGTAAAAAACATACAAAGTAAAACTTAACTACCAAAAGCATATAATAAGTTGATACTTACTTGTCTCACTAAGAAGTGGAACGCCTCACGATCCTTGTAGTCAAGAAAGAGTGGTATCTTGTTGCATTTCAAAAATGCAAACAAGTGACTCTGCTCCTCTGTATGTATGGCATCAACCTCCTCTGCATTCAAGACATCCTGCTCGGGGTCACCAGTAGCATCCACCCTAGCGCTAACTGGTGGTAGTCGTGCCGATATATGCACTGGGGGCGACAAACGAGCAGCGGACGATGGCAGTGATACAGCGGGTGATCGGTGGACCGTAGGTGATCGCACATGTGGTGCATCACACCGTGATGCTTCAGCAGCCTCGCCAACTGTTTTCTCAATAGTTTTTTTATTTGTCAAACCTTTGTGGATGTGGTGCCATGACCGCTTGTTGTGATCCTTTTTTGTCTCTTCCTCTTTCGAGTGCGCTTTCTCAGTCTCCTTCGTCCTCGACAATCGTCTGATTTTTTTGTGTGAATCCTCTCATCCTCTACAGACTTAACTATCTTTATATTTTTTTCCAAATATATCATCATTGGTCGAGAAACACCTTCAACGTGTCTATCGTAAATTCGTGAGAATTGATATACTCAATACGGAAATAAAAAATATAAAAAATTAAGATTAGTCACATAAAATACATATAAAATCTTAAACTAATTTTAAATAGATGTAAATGGTTTAAAACAAATTAAATATAAACATTATCAAGTATAGTGAAGTTTTTTAAATGAAATCAAAGTTTGAATAACTTATTTATAAAAGATATTAAAAAACTAAAGTAGAAAAATAAATTTTTTGGTGGAGCACCGTCGGTGCAAGGGTACACCGACTTTTTACCATTTTTGTTTTTCAGTTTCCTGTACTCTCTTCGCTTATAATCTTTGCATGTTTTATATTTTCTATTGCATCGAAGCTTCTACTCGATAAAGGATGTGCATGATAACGGTTAATTAAATCAAAAAAGAAACGAAACAGTTTATAATTTACTCTCCAATTGAAGGAGAAGAAAAAAAGAACTAATATACTTTGTTGTTGTTGTTATGTATCTTTATTCAGAAGAATAACTAGTTATTTGAGATGATCAGGATTTAAAACTATTGAAATTTAGATTTATAATCAACAAAATCAACTATCATGTACTTCAAAATTATGCGGAATAACTTGGTTGCTCTGCTTACAAATTTGGATATTTATCTTAAGTAATCCAATCTGTATGGATCATGAATTTGAACCATAACAATACACATTTTATTATCAAACCGCAACTTACCTTCAGGAAACACAACATACCCTGAAACGAGAATTCTCCCGGTGCTAGGTAGGTACCTCTTGCCTTTTTAAGAAGAAATCAACGTTGTCGTGCCGACTGAATTTGCTTCCGCATCAATCTCAGAAACCCTTCTGTAGAGGAAAAAATAGCAGGGAAATGAAAAGATCATTATGCCTTAAATGATAGAAATAAATGAAAAAAAAGAAGATTCTATGATTATTACGAGTCTTAGTTGGTTTTATAAATTAAGTAATTTAGTGAAATTAAAGTTTTTACTGGGTTCAGACGCTAACAAACATTTCATATTTCAAAGTACCAAGCTTGATTTGACATGGTCAACCAAATGACTAGATGGTGTCTGCTTTGCTTGTGTCCTTTTTTGTATATGCATATAAACAGAATTGTTTATGATCCAAATATCTTCTCTTGACATTTATAACCTTACTTTCTACATTGTGTGTATTATGTACAAGCATCAACTGCTAAATTATATGTAGAAAGCAATATAAGAATTGGAAAATATAAAGTTATATATTCTTTACTCAATGTTTCATTATCCTGTAGAATGAACAACCACCAAACTTAACATTTTCCCGAACCTACATTGTAGGTTGGTAACCCTCAATATATTCACCAACCTTGTTTTTATTCAATATCATCATCTTAGCCAATATTTTCCACATCCCACCTACTCTTGTTAAGTATATTCACGCCAATATACAAACACTATCTCTCGCAATACTATATACCTGCACATAGACCATGCAATTGGCACCGTAGTTGAGAACAACAATAATTTCAAAAATAAAAATCTAAAAACGACATAATTTGGTTATGGATCCGCAAGTAGTAACAACCTTATATAACCTAGACACAAACTACTATACACGAGTGTGATTACCTCTGTAGTTTGTTTCGATCCATAACGATAAAAGACAAAATAAAATAACAACTGTATCATAAGCCATACTCATCATACTTTAAGTTTTAGACAAAAATCAAGATTTGCTCATAAAAAATAAAAAAACTTGGATAAAAATATCATCGCAATCAGTAGACAATCCAACATTTGGCCATCAAGATGGATATAGGTAAAAATATCTTTAAATGGTCACTCAGAAAGAAATTTTTTTAAATCATGCATTGTTTTATTGGGTTTATATATACATCTCACATGTATTGCTTTTAGTAAATTAGCAACAAGCAACATCCATTACATTCTGGAAATGATAAAGGCATCTCCATATATCATGTGAGCTATAAATTTATAATATTTAAGTGTAACATAAGCACTACCACAAGAACCACGCATATCGCAAGCACCACAAACCTGCAATAACAAAATTTGTCGCAATAGTCAAGCAACATAAGAATAACGTAAAAACTCCAAAAACAAAGCAAAATTGGAAAAAATGAGTTGTTTTTTGTAACGGTTTTCTATAACAAAAAGAGAATAATACTACTAGAATCAACAACTACATATGTGAGTCAATAGCAACCTCTACATTATTTGGATTTTCCTCACTAGAAGATATACCATTATTTATCATGAATGGTAACCCTATGGATTTATCATCCCATATCTACAGCTTTGGTGAGTGTAAAACTAAAATTAGACTAATTAATCCATTTTTTAGTAAATATTAACGTCTGGCATTTCTTTGATTACGTTTTTTAGAATTTTAAGGTTTTGTAATACTTTTTAAAAGTTAATTGTGATTAATCATCGGATAAAATGTAAAAATGTTATTGTGAAGAATGTGAATCCCGAAGGAATCACAATGAAATTAAAAATTGTGAAAAGATCTCGATTAATTTTTAAAAGATTGAAAAAGTAAAATTATAAGTTAAAATGAAAACAGTTAGTTTTTTTATTACATTAATTTTCTACTTTTTTGTGTTAAACACATTTCGGAACATAAGGGCTGTAGTCTTCGGATCCCTGATCCGCATGATAGCAGCAGCAAACCTCTTTAAGAACATTACAAAGATAGACACAAATATTAAATTGGGGAATAAGAAAAACTACTATTATTTAGTATAAAAAGCAATACAAATAACACTCTTATTGCATAGCTTTACATTGTGATATTATCATGACAAAAAGATCTGCATATTTACAGTACATTACAAAATCTGACAAAAAAAAACTACATGCTTAGTAAGCAGACAGCACCCAAGAAATATATAAAACCTTTTATGGTATTTCTTGCAACGAAAAGCAAAATTCAATTCCCATAAAGATCTCAGACCTTGGGATTGTATTCGGCCTTACGAGCCTGGAGAGCTATAGCTTTTAGATCTAACTTGCAGTCCAAATTGACTGTTGAAACAATGTTCCTGAAAAAAAAACCCAACTAAATCCATCAGCACAAAAGTTCAAACATTTGCTGTCAAGTTCATGTGACAGTCACCAATATTTTTTAGGCAAACTATATATTTCAAAAGTGTTTGGCTTTCACATCTCATGAGGAAGAAAATACCATAATAGCTCTGCTATCATGATTCAGTTTCAAGGGACTAAGAGCAGAACAAAAATCCATATGTATATACATATGCATATATGTATATAAACAAAATTGTTTATGATCCAGATATCTTCTCTTGACATTTATAACCTAACACTTTCTACATTGCGCATATTATGTACAAGCATCAACTGCTAAAGAGATATCTACTTTATGTGACTTCCCCAGCCCTCAGCCCTGTCTCTTCCCTGTCTCAATCGTAAACAACAAAACCTGCCCTCAGCCCTCAGCCCTATCTCTTCCCTGTCTCAATCGTAAACAACAAAACCTGCCCTCAGCCCTCAGCCCTGTCTCTAAGTTGGTTTGAAGAAATGGGAGAGCAGCCGGAGGTAAGCTCCAACAATTCGTACAACTTCGTTATCAACATCAGAGTGATTTATATTCTCTAAAGTAAGTCAGTTCCTATAACCCAATCTGGGTGAATACTTACACCTTGAACGCTTCCCATTGTCCAGTGAGCTCGAGCAGCTAACAACCAATACGAGTTTTCTCATTCTGTTAACAAATTCACTATCTTGCTTGAGTGCTTTTCACATGACCAACGCCTCGCTTTTTAACTTTGAGCCACGATCCGCATCGACAAGCATGGATGTACCAATAGCTTGTTTCCAAGAATACGGCCCGAGGGGAAGTTGTTTACTTATCCTGGGGAGACATACTCTATCATGGCATGGTCCCATTGTATAGAGCTTGCTTTGATAACAAAATCCCTACGTATTTCATGGAGCAGGAGATACAAAAAATAAAATGAAGTGGTGCAAGATATTTTCAGTTGATATATCCGTAGGCTCTACAGTCTACAGATAAGCAAGCACATAAAGATATTTTAGCAGGTAACAGGTTCAGGCTTTTGCGAGTCGAGAATGAAAACTAGTCCATATGAAGGTTAAAGGGAAGAACAAGTCTGAATATGCCACTAAAAAGGCCAGAGTAAATAGCAAAATGCAAAAAGAGGTAACACTTACACATAGAGAATATCGGAAGCAGTCGCTAATTAAGGGATGTGCACTAAAGGACCATGTTATGTAGAATATGGAAAATACTTATCGGGAAAGAGAAAAATTATATAAAGTGACACATCATATCGGAGCTTATTATCAGCTGCAACTGAAGCTACCAATAGACAACTAACCTCCTTGGAGAATTTATCAACTATGTATGGCATACAGCCTGTATCATCATCTGATACAAGAATCGAGTTGGTTCCAGAGTTTGATGGACGCTTCCAGCAATCTTGGCGTCTTGGATGGATATATCAGCGCTCTGCACTTCAATTCCCATCATTCTCGTGGCAACAGATATGTAATCACGCATTTTCACGTGGGTATCACCTAAACAATCCGGAAGAAGCTGCCCCCGACCATTGCCATCCAGGGTCATTAGAACTAATTGAAACAAGCAATTCCCTGGCACAAGTAGCCAAATGAGGAAAGTGCAATATTGAATTAAAAGTGGACCTAGACCACGTATAATTTAGTAAAATCTCCTCTGTCTCTCTCTCTGAGTGTTTTGAGATTCATTCATTTCTTTAAGAAACATAAATGCTTTAAGAAACTTGCTTAGATGCTCTACAAAACCCTAATGGGAACAAGAAAGAGAAAAGGAAACATTTGTCTTAAACATGTGTCTTAAATATATTGCTAAATTTATATAATAAGTACAGCAACTCAAACAAAGAAGATTATGCTGAAGGTATTCAAGATAGCGTGAATTAGATCTCTATATTATATTTCTCCAAGTATATTATGTTTCTACAAAATGACAATGAAAGAAACAAATTAAAGAAGTACTATATTATGTTTCTCCAAGTATTATATACTGTTAGTATTCATTATACAATATATCTCCAACTAAAAGATCTCTCCTTCTTCTTTAAGAATAAGAACAGGCAGCTTACAAGACTCCGACCATGGTTTTGGATTGTTCCCAGCTAGTATTAGATCGTGGCACATCCTATTGTACTCTCTTTCCGCTTGCATATCATCATCGAATGAAACGGTTTTGACAATCTTATTGATTGCAATTCTTGCCCGTTCCCTTTCGATTTCAATTCTTTTCTTCTGCGCCTTTAGAATCAGTTGGGCCATAGGCCGCGCTGCTCTCTTTATGTCACAATGTGCAGGAATATCTGAAGCTGATTTGGATGGCTTCTTTTTATCAGATTGTGTCTTTACGTCACAATATGCAGGAATATCTGAAGCTGATTTGGATGGAGCGACTAGCACCTTCTTTTTATCAGACTGGGACTTCTCACACGAGCTGGTACAATGATTTCCTTTTGTTGCTAGCGATAGCGATAGACGTAAAGATACAGACGTATCTTTGGAAATCGAAGTCATCTTTGGGTATTTTTTGGTTACTACTGGCTTCCGAATGGGTTGAACATCCTTAACCTTGACCAACCTCTTAAGGAGAGGTATACACCTACTACTTGTGGCTCGTTTAGGACTAGCGTGAAACATTTTCACCATCTTTTCCAAGCTTCGATCAACTGAATAAGCTCAGGAGCTTAAACCCTAGTTTGACAAAAATAGCCTAAATCAAGAGACTGGTTATGTTGAGACTAAAACAAAGTCCTTTTACTTCTTTATATAGACTCTGCTGACATAAGCAATCAACTATTGATGAAATATCCTTGCATCGGGAGCTATTTTCAAAGTGAGTCGATACTCGAGAGGTAGTAGTAGTACTAGTCCCCAAGCTGACTAACTCTCCTACTAAAAGTGGTCTTCAAATACTCTAGGAATACAATATTGTTTGGTTTGGGGAATTCACACTCTTTTTATGTTTTTTATTTTATTTTATTATTAAAAATATTATGTTTGATGATTATAGATTCCAAAAGAAATATTAATATATATATATATATATATATATATATTATTCCATTTAAACAAATAATGAATAACATGGGTTCTCCTCTTAAATATACAAAAGTAACCATATTATTCCATTAAAAATCATATGAATAAATAGATTGTTATTGCTATAAATATGTAAGATAAAATATTATAATTTTGAAAAAAAATACTAATATTTTAGATAAATAAATTTTCTAATTAATTATTATTGTTTCCATGCACTTAGTAACTATCGAATGAAACATGAGCCTGAATGTGAAGGATCTTAACCTATGTAAAAAACCTTAGCTAAGTCTAGAAAGACAAGAGTGAATGCTTTCTCTTTTTAGATGCTCCATTAAAGCTTTTTAAAAGGCAACTACAAAGAGTTACTCGTTACAAGTCCTAACAATCGGATATTAACTTAGATAGAATTCTAACTTACACTCTTTTTAATTGGTGTGGATTATTTTCAACTAAGGGTAAATTTGTCGTGAGTTTTGTAGTGTTTAAAGGAATTTAATGTTTTATGTGGTTGGTAGTGAGAGATTCGAGCTTCCTTGTTGTATTAAATTTTCATTACCCTCATTAATGAAAGTGGTTGGGTATTTATACCCTAAATTATGGGCCTCATGGGTTTTCAGGTCAAACTCACGAAACTGGGTCAAGATCAAAAACCCATTACTTTTATTATGCAAGTTACAAATTAGCTTAGTCAAAAGTGATTAGTTATTTAATACTTTAGTCCAATTCGGATGGTTCAGTGGGTGGTTTATGTCTGAATTGCCCCTGTCTCGTTTCTACAGTGAGTGGTGAAAATTTCCGGACTCATCAGTAGCCCCTTTTTTAGGTTATGTTCGAGGGCCTTCGGTCAAGACCTAAAAAACCGCTCATGAGTACTTGTGATACTGCCCGAACTGATTTCAAAAATATAGTAACAAACTTATTCGGACTGACAAAACTACTCAGAATTTCAAGGGTTTTCCACAAATTATGGGACACGTGTCCCTTTTTTATTTGCCTCACCAGCCGTTTTCTTTCCTATAACGGTGATCCCACTAACTCAAAAAGTAACCTCTTCAATTAATGCTTGTGACGTCAGCGCCTTCTCTAATCATTACTTCCATCTTTTCGAATTCTCATAGGTTCCTAGGTATATCTTGCTTCTTCAGTATAAATCAATTCATTATTCACTATTTCACTATCTTCAAAACTCTCTACTCTTATTCTCCAAAGTTTTTACCTCTCTTTTCAAAACCTTTTCTGGTGTAAGTTTATCTTTACCGCAAGAAACGCATCTGTCAGAGTTAGAGAAAACACAAAGAGTCGGACGAGAAAGGCGCATTGTTGCAGGCCTCCCAGTCTCTCCTATTGACAAGTCTGAAACACCAAGCTCGGAGCCTGATCGGGGTTCATCTTCTGCCAGGAGCTCTAAGCCTAGGAGATTATTTCAACCTAGCCTCTCACCGATCATCTCAGGTTCATCGGTCCAGGAGTCAGTTCCCATTGTTGAACAAGAACAAACAGTTACAAGTACCAGAAGACCCTCCTCATTCATAGCCATGGGATCAGACGCTGACATCTCCCCAAAAAAGCTAAGTCTTCGACGAAGGGGTCGCTTAGCAAAAGGTCAGGCTGTTGCTTCTCAGCCTAAATCTCCAAATCTGTACCCCCTAAATCTGGGGCCAATGACAAAATTACAAGGTCAGAAGCACCCATTAAGGTTCCCAAAAACAAATCTGGTCCGGAGGCTACTAGTTCAAGCCTTCTAAACGAGCCCTCCGGATCCGAGCCCCAGCCGGACTCCAGACTACAAAAGGAAAAAGATGCTCAGCCATCCGGACAGATTTCTGAGCCAACCATCAACACTTCTCTCCCAAAAACAATTGATAATCCTTCCATGGTAATGGAAAACGTAATGGAGGACGGTGTTGAAGAATCCCCTATCGAGACGGATGTCTCCGGGCAGACAAGTGAAACTTCCATTGTCAAGAAAAGCAAGGGCAAATAGAAGCTATGTTTAAAGCACCCGGACCTGCCGGAGTGCCTTGAAGGAAGAGTGGGACCTTGCTTTCACAAAGTTAGTGTAAAGTATCTGCCAGCCATGCAGAACATCAATTATACTTTCATTCATACAGCTGAACTAGGCCAGATCCGGACAAAGTGGGGGATCCCATAATCTGTTAAAGTGAGGATACCGGTCGATCCGGAGACGCCAATGGATTGCAAACTCAGTGAGATAGTTTTCTACATAGAGTTATTCAACCGGGGGCTTAGGTTTCCCTTGGATCCAGAGATCGTCAGATATTTCCATCTGATAAAGCTCTGATATTTCTATCTATTTCCATCAGATATCTGCCAGCCATACAGAACATCAAAATTCTCAATTTGTTCACGTCAATGTTAATTTTACAATCAGGTGAAAACTTTAAAAATCAATATCTCATTTTTTTTAATTTCTAGTCGTAAAAAACAATTTCTTTTTATAGGTTTAAATATTATTTGATTTTTTTTTTAAAGTTTTAAATCTCAATTCAGTTCATAAATAAATAAATAAAAATTGACTAATCCGGAATGTTGGTTTAATTGACTATTCTACTTCCTATATATTTCCAAGAGGTAACCTAATGTGAATTTTTGCTTGTTTCAGACTACGCTCACCATTTCACCACTCACGACGAGTATAGCTTAGACTCGATGACCGAGTGGGTAAAAAGTACGGGAAAGTCGTTAGGTTTTTCGATTAACATATCATCTAAGAAGATTGGGAAACGAGGGAGAACACCGAGAGTAGATTATCGGTGCGAGCGATCTGGAATTTTTAAGTCGTCTGTTAAAGAGTGCGACTGTAAGCATAAGGCTACCGTTAGCAAAAAAATAAATTGTCATTTTCATTTGGTAGGAAATCCGGTAAAAGGCGACGATAAGTAGGCTTTTAGTGTCCTTTCCCGCAAGCACAACCACGAACTGATTAAGTATGCCCAAGGAAATTTTCAATGGTACAAGTTAAAACAAAATAAAAAAGAGCTCGTTGATCTTTTGAGGGTGAACGGAACAAGTCCGTGACAAATATTTGGTGCTTTGAAGAAGGCTGATCCGGAGAATGCTTCAAATATCATTCACGTTTACAATCACTGTCAAAGAACGAAGATGGTTAAAAACAGTGGTCGATCCCATATGCAATGCGTGTTAGCTAAATTATAATTGCACAAGTACAAGTATTGGGTACGGACGAGAAATGATGGCTCTAACGTTATAACCGATTTGTTTTTGCACACCCGCTTAGTATTGATTTACTACGGACCTTCCCACGTTTGTTAATCATGGATAGCACATATAAAGTTATTCGTTACCGGATGTCTTTGTTCAAAGAACTGTTTTGAGATGAAAAAAAGGATGGTGTAGCAGTATATTTATCAAACAAAAAATGAACAAATAGATTCCCTACACACATCGTGTCTAATATGTCCAAAACAACTTTAATAGAAAATGTATAAATCTTACAATTGGGACCACATTTATATGCGTCGTGTCTCCTCTTCTATCAACGCAGTAGACTACACTTCCCTGCATAAAGGCATAAAAATCTATATAAACACTTATTAGGACTACAGGGCATGCAACCACAACACAACACAACCAACCACACATAAATATACACTTATTGGGACCACAACATAATCAACCACACTCAACCTTACTCAAACACAGTCAAGTAAATTCAATCATTAATTAAATTAAAACTTACATTAGACTGAACTCATGGATCATCAATTCCTACCCTTCTCAACTGTTTTTTAAAACAAAAAATATAATTAAGAAATTATATAAATAGTTAGCTACAATTAAAACTAGTTAAAACTTATAGGTATTTGGGTATATGTTCCATCTGGTTGTCCTTGTACATGTACTGCTGGTGTGGGATCATCCACCGTAGATGTGCCTCCTTTTTCACCTACACAACGTATATTATAGTGTCCAGTGCCTTTGCACTTGCAGCATCTCTATGTGTTATATGATTTGGGCAGTTTCGTAGCTGCTGATACTGCCGTAGGAGGTTGAAGAAGCTCAGACTTATTTTTCCTTCTTGCTGTTTTCCTTCGACCCCGAACCTTGATCTCTGGTGGAGCTTCAACTAATGGAAAAGGATTTGACGACCACATTCTATACCCGTTCACTAGATTGATAATATGAGAATATATAGTCTTCTACGTTGCGACTAGAAAGTAGTTGGCAATGTAATCAATGGGTTGTCTTCCCATTAAAAATATAGTACTAATTGCATGACAACATGGCACACCCAATAACTGTCATGATCTGCAAGCACACTCACGCTCTTCCATGTCGACAACATACTGGTTTTGGCCTTTAGTAACTTGAAACTTAGGCTCACCCGATTGTAGCACCCGAAACTGCCCAGCCTTATCAATAATCTTCACCAACTTTTTTTGGATAGCGGGGCATATTCGTTGATCCTATTTTTCTACATCTTTCCTCTTCTTAACAATCCTTCTTACAGCCTGCTCCCTTATCCCTTCCAGCAGACTAATGATACCCTTCGAACGATACTCTAATATGACTGCGTTGAAACTTTCTGCTAGGTTACTTGTCTACATAGAGCACTTACTTCCAGTGTCGTAATGTACCCTAGACTAATGGGTAATATGTCTTTCTTGTAGCCACTCGTAAGCCGCTCTGTTGTACTATTTTATCTGCTCTATGTAATAGTTGAACTGTTCCACCTAGGTGGACCTTGTGCAAGCCCAATACAAGTGGTACTCCTCTCTACTAGGGAAGGCTTTCTTCATATTTGCGTAGAGATACCTTGCACATAATCTGTGCTCTCAGTTGGGGTAAAGGGAAAACAAGGCTGGTACGAGGCCTTTCTGCTTGTCTGACATCCACGTAAATGATCTATGGTTTTGTATGTCGATATCGTCCCCCAATAGTTGCAGAAACCAACTCCAACTATACTTGTTTTCAGACTCTAAAACAGCCCAAGCCAACGGATACATCTGGTCGTTCGCATCCACCGCAACATCTACAAGTAACTGCCCCCCAAATGCCCCCTCAAAGAAGCAACCATCCATAACCAACACCGATTTGCATACAGACTTAAACCCTTCCTTGAGACCAGCCAAATAAACATTTGCTTTTTTGAACACTATTTCATCATACTACATAGTCATAGTAGACTCTGGATTTGTCTGTAATATTTCATGGCAATATTGACGCAATATTTTATACTGAATTATGTCATCTCCAAGTATTAGATTCAAAGCCCTCGATCTTGCTCGGTATGCCTTCCGTCTTGTTATCTTCACCAGGTACTCCTTGCTAACATTGACAATCAAACTTTTGATTGACCAATCTATATCAGTTTGCCATCAGTGCAGATATTGTTTTTTCCAGCCACCTACTACTTACAATACTGTTCTTGTTGGTAGGCGCACAATGGTGTTTATCACAAAGGGTTTTAATTGTCTAGTTCGGTGCGTTGCCTAAGCAAGACACGTAGACATACCGGTTGCAACTCTCTGAACTGTACTTGAAGGAACACTTTAACTTTTCATTTTTAACCATGTAGATACTACGATGCTGTTAATTCCATATTCCTTGACAGTCTCTTTAAATCATACTAACGAACCAAACTGAAGGTCAACC
The DNA here is from genome assembly GCA_036936605.1 of Limnanthes douglasii subsp. nivea. Lineage (NCBI taxonomy): Eukaryota > Viridiplantae > Streptophyta > Magnoliopsida > Brassicales > Limnanthaceae > Limnanthes > Limnanthes douglasii. Next base: position 131,484,398 of record JAUPFV010000002.1, read on the forward strand.
TGTAACTCAATGAACCTTAGTCTGGTAGGAGGCCTGAACCTTCTCAACTTAGGAATCTTTGGTTTCTTTCTCCTCATTGTGGTACATTCCTTATCTGACTCTCTAGTACTGCTCAAGTTGTCACTGTTATTGAACTCATCTTTGGTACTCATACAACAGTCAACATCAACATTGGCATTCGAGAATTCACTGCTACCAGAACTGTCACTCATTTGCATTGGTTTGTAGCTATCATCTTCGTTTTTATTAACACCAATATCTTCCTGCTGCTCTCTATTCGTATCGAACTACGACATATCAATGTCTTTGAAGAATGAATCATCCAGATCTTCGAGTGAAACTTTTTCCTTTGCACCACCTGCATCACCTATTTCTTGTATTGTAGCACATGCACCACCTGCATCACCCCCTGTCTTATACTGTATCACCTGCACCACCTGCTTCACCAATAACATCGGCCCCATCCTCATCTACACCACATGCATCATCACCAACCACATCAACCTCATCCCCATTTACACCACATGTATCACCATCAACCGTATCATCCCCATCCTTATTTACACCACTTACATCATCACCAACCACATTAGCCGCATCCCCATTTACACCACCTGCATCATCATCAACCGCGTCAGCCTCATCCCCATTTACACCACCTGTACCACCATCAACCACACTGCAATTAACACCTACATTATCATCTACAACACTAAGAGGCCCCTTCATAACATCAGCCCCATGCCTATTTACACCACATGTATCACAGTCAACCACACTGCAACTAACACCTACAGTATCTACCACATCTACAATCTCCTCAGCTATAATCTCCTCATCTACAACAGCAACATCATCTACCTCAATTCCCTCAGTTACATCTACATGGATATTTTTATCATCAACCCTCTCATTCACACCTACAGCAGCCTCATTTTCACCAGTAGACTCTTTTACACCTACATTATCACCTTCATCTACACTTACACCAACATCCTCCTCTACACATACACTAACACCTTCATCTACTGCTACACCATCACCTTCAACTACTTGGGTAAGTATTGTACTTGTAAGTCCATCAATATCAATTATGGAAATTGTCGTGTTTTTTTTCTTTTTTTTATTGGAGTCAATATAACCTCCAGTGGTGGAGCCTTGTCTGCATATATATTCACCTCCCTGTTTGGGCCAAACCGATGCGTTAAGGCGAATGCTTCTGTATCAGAGTCTATTACCTTCAAAGAACAATCCACACCGGGCACATTATACACAAACACATAATGCCCCCCACCTCACCCTTTGCTTCTATTAGATCAAGCATGGCATGCAGTTCCAACAGACTAAACATGTTTGAGTTTACGTAGTCTATGGTTGCATATTTCCCTCCAACGTATTTTAACTTCCTTTTACCCATAATTTTACCATTGTAGTGGTAGTGTGCAGTAAAAAAGAGTGTTGTTTGGACCTGAAATAAGATAAACAAATAAATAATAAGTTAACGACATTAAACTAATACTGTCAACAACAACTTAATCTACACCAACAACCCTAAAATCAGTTAATAGCAACACCAAACAGCAATCACAAGTTAGCAATCTTCCTCCTAATACTATCAACAGCAACATAATCTACACCAACAACCCTAATCACAGTCAATAACAACACCAACCACAAACCCTACATCACATTAACCTAAAATGATAAGCAACAGCAACCCTAAAATCTAATTACCCTAACACTGTCAACAGTCAGTTAAGGAAACCCTAAATCGGTAATCAACAACAACCCTAAACTCACATTGCCCTAATACTGTCAACAATCATTTAACAAATAAATAACTAAAATGATACTCAATAGCAACCCTAAAATCACATTACCCTAACACTGTCAACAGTCTGTTAAATCGATGAGTGGTAAAAACACAACGAAACACATGTAGAGAACGAAAAACAACTAAAACGATAATCAACAGCAACAACGATGATCTATAATCTAACAATGAAGTCACTTAAACAAACGCAAATAGAAAACAAGACTTACCCTCACAACCATCTTTCGGCATTGTTGTACTTGGTTGTTCGAATGGGTAACAATGAGTTCGAGCTTTTCGATTTGGGTGTTACTTGGCTGTTCGAAGACTACCACAATAGTTTACTTGGTTGTTCGATTTGGGTATTAAAATGGTGCGATTAAAGCAACAATAGATTCTGTTTTGATTGAACAAGGGTTTTAACTGAAGAAGGTAAACGATTTGGGGAAAAAACTAGAGCTTGGGTAAGAGAATTGGGAAAATTATGAATAAATTAGGGATTCTGGATAGAAATGGTGATTCGATTAGATTTTGGGTTAGAAGTTATGGCCGGGTTATTGGGTCAGGTCATAAAAAATTGGGTTAGTAATCGGGTTAGAAGTTGGGTCAGTTTATTGGGTTTGATTAAAATAAAGTTCATGGGCCTATCGGGTTTTTTTGGTTGGTTGGGCCGGGTTATGGTTAGAATTATGGTTAAAAGGGTTGGATAAAAGTAAAACGTGTTTTAACTTTTTTTACTATTGCCACATCAGCGTCCCACGTGGATCGCTGATGTGGCTGGTCAAAGGGCATTAATGGTAGAAAATTTGGACAGAAGTAAAAAAGGACAGTTTTGTTCCGCTTTTTGAAACACAAAGAACCACTTTATTATCGACCCAAAGAAAAAGGACGAACTTGTTACAAGTGAGAAACTTGAAGGACGGAGGTCGCAGTCGTAGATGCGACCGTGATCGCGGTAAAAGTAACAAACTCCAACGTGATTATTCTATATATAAAAAAAGATCATTCACACTACGAATACGACGAACAAAAAATGTTCAAGTCTCACATGATTATTTTACAATTTTATTTGTTATTATTACTATTAAAAATATTTAATTTATATTTGATGATTTAAAAAATTAAAAACTATCAAAATTTTATTTTAAAATATTATTTTAAGATATTTTAGTTAAATATCATCTTTTAGTGGACACTTAGATTAAAAAATTGAAAACGTTTATCAAATCATATAAGGGTTTTTTCAAAATTCTCAATTGTAAATATGGGTTTTATTTTTACCATCAGAAAACGTAAAGATTAATATATCTTCTAAAATTTTAATTAAAAGGATTATATAAAAAATACATTGTTAAATATCATTTGAAAATTTAAAAAGCATCTCATATAAATTTGATTTTTATAAGTTTTTACATGTTTATTTTTTTCATCTAGAATCTTAAAAAAATACTAAACTAATCGTCTCAGATTTGTTTTACAACGAGAAAGGGAATTTTGAAATGAAATTGAAGTGGTTACCTTTTTTATCTCCAAACTCTAAAACATTTATCTTTGTTTTTAACTCAAAATCTTTTAAAATATGGTTAGAAAATAGTATAACGGGAACATAATTCATACTATACATATTTTTTTCCCGAAAAAATATCGAAAAAAATAAAAAATTATACAAAAATTGATAAGACTTTTTATATATAAATATATATATATATATATATATCCCCTTAAAAAATCGATCTCTTTATTATTTATATATTTTTTTGAACTAATCGAGATATATCAAGTTTTATGACTTTCTATTTAAAAAGAAAAAAATAGAAATCAAATTTAACAAAATAAAGAAGTGATTTATGTTTAGGAAATTGTAAAAAGTTATAACTTGGATATACTATGTTTTTTATAAGATTCATTACACCTCTACAAAAATTATATAAAATATATTTTAATCTAAGTCAAAAATAATAATAATTAAAACAAAGTTATAATAAAAAATCATAATATTCATGAGTTGGGTAAAATATAATAAAATTAACTATTACATATCTTTTAGAGAAGAAAAAAATCACAATATTCATGAATATGTAAAACATAATAAAATTAACCATTACACTTCTTTTAGAGAAGATAAATAAATAATAACAAAATAAAATAAAATTATTTTCCGATATTCGTATTTTTTTTCTATTTACGTTATATAGGTAAAAAAAAGAGTGCATGATGTTTTATATATATTTATACAGAGTTGATATGTTAAAATTTGAATATTAATAATTATTTTTTATTTAATTTTATTATTATTATAAATAGTTATAAACTCTTCCACTAAATTAGTTATAGAAAGGAAAGTGAATTTTTAGTAAATTTTGGTTTTTATTTATGTGTTATCTAAATTCTTTACTAAATTAGTCAGTGAAAGTCATGTCACATTTTTGTATATTGTTGTACCTATTGTACTATTTTGATTGGAAATGTCATTTTTTAACATTGAATATTATACTTAAAATGGTTTCTTATGTTTTTTGTCAATCATTAGTATATTTTTATTATCTAAATTGTTCTACTGTATTAGTTAAAAAAAATTGGAAGAAATTTCAGTATATTGTGATTGGTATTTTTGTGTATTCTGTTTGATCGAAATTGGTTACAAAAGGACATGTGAAATTATGATATATTCATTTAGTTACATCATTACTGATCTACACTTTCATGTATAATCATTACTTGTTACCGACTTAAAACAAATTTTTATGTTCTTTTGCAATGTATTAGTAAAAAAAAAGCGGCTGAAATTTTAATATATTGTTGATCAAAACCGTTATACTATATTAATTATAGAGATGTATGATAAATTTTATTATATTTATTATTAGTTGTTTTACTGTATTTTTCGGTTGGTCACGAGCATCTCTTACTCCACCAACTCGACTACCCCTTTTGGGTTAGTTGTTCTATTGTATTAGTTATTGAAAGTCAAGATAAATTTTAATATATTGGTTTCTTTGTAATGTTGTTTCTATTTTTGTGCTCTGGTTTGATCTAAACTGTCATGTATTAACATTACTGGTTGGTTATATTTAAAATAATTTTTATGCTCCTTTAATTTATAAATATCTTAGAGAAAACAAATGGCAAATCAAAAATATAAAACCAAAACAAATGAAAAAAGAGAATAATATATATGGGAGCATGAATATAGATCAACAATGGAGATTGTAGCAAATGTTATTTGGAGATCTAATTTAGTTAAAAGACACTTCAAAGAATTTAGAAATACTTCTTTCTACATTTTATTCAAATGCTAGAACAATGGATAGATTTATCTAGTCAAACGGTAAAGATGAGTGAAAATATGAAGTTAAGATCATATATGGCATTTATTGTAAAAATGTAACATTTCCAAAAATAACAAATGAACAAAATAAAAATTTAATAATTTATAAGCAATACTACGAAAGTGTAGTAGAAGAGGTAAAATAAAGTGGGAGGAAGATAACATCTCTTACAAAAAAGATGATAGTTAAAGCTATTTATTTGATATCGCAATAAGCAAGTGACGAAGACATAAGAGATACGGCAAGATTGATTGTCTTTGCTTACATGTTTAACACTATTATATGCAAAATAAATGACACCCTGTCTTGGAATTTTCTTATATATGTTGAATATTTGGAAATAATCAAGAAGTTCCACAAGGGAAAATAAATTATTAATAATCTTTAGACATTAATTGCGAAGGCAAAAACACTTTTTTTTAAAGAACATATTGTACACTACCAACTCTAAGTATTAACTATCATTATTATTTTTGTTAAATTTTGTTTTAACTTTTTTGTGTATTAAAATATATTTTATATAATTTTTTGTACGAATTTATTAAATCTTATAAATATGTTATTAGATTAAAAAATATAATATACATAAGTTATAACTCTTTTAAATTTTTTAAAGGGCTAGGCTAAAAGGAGACCCTTTTTGGCTATAACGAGACCTTTTATTCTATTTTTTTTTAAATGTAAAATGACTATTTTAGCCTTCACATATAAAACTGTACTGGTGGATACAAAATACAGACTGTCATCATTATTCGACTACCGGCATCAAATTTTACCTATGACTACCGGCATCAAATTTTACCTATGATTTATTACCATCGTTGCGTTACTTGAGTGAGACCATACCAGAATCTAAAAATATTGAGTAAGAAGACTTCAAAACAAGCATCAATCACAAAAGGATTATAATGTCTTAAATCATGGTGTCTTAGCTTGAAAGCTAACCAAACCCAAAAGAACGGTAGATATTTAGAAAGGAACATCATTATCCAACTATAACTTATTTATGTTTTTCTCACAACAGATTGTTATCAAGCACCATTAATAGTATGAAGAAGTTTATAAGTTTCTTTCTTTTTCTCTTCGTTTTCTGTCGAAACATAGCACTTTCTACTCACTGCACAACAACTTCATCAACCAAAACATATAAAAAATGCATGACATTACCAACACAACAATCCTCTATAGCTTATACTTTCCATCCCCGAAATGGTACTCTCGAAATCGTCTTCTTCGGTACTTTTATTGGGCAGAATCGCAAATGCCCAACACCCAATTTTGGGCAGAATCGCGAGTTGGGCGCTCGCGATTTGTCCAAATCGAGCGTTGGGCATTCGCGATTCGCCCCAAACAGCAAACCCCAATTTTGAAAACCCAAGAACCCTAAATTCTTAAAAACTCAACCAAAATAAACAAAACTCATACCAAAACGTTGATAATTAGTAGACTAACACATATCTACAACTTATTTAAAAAAACAACAACATATAGAGGAAAATTCGAATTTTTTAGCAGAACCTATAACTCTAAATATCACTAAAAATATCTAACTAAATTGCATAAAAATTACATGAATAGGTATATGATTCATATCTTAACGTGTTTGTAAGTTCGAATTTAAGAAATCTTGAGTTTTGTTTTGGCCAATTTTGAGAGCTTTTGGCGAAGAGAAGAGAGAAAAGATGAACTTTGGCTGAAATACATCTTTTATATTAAGGGTAAATTGGTCAATTTTTGGATCTTATTATAGCCAATATAGGTCTCATTATAAAAATGTCTCATTATAGCCAAATAGGGACTCTATTTAGCCTTTCTCTTTCTTAAACATAAATCACATCCATCTTTATTAAGCTTTTGTCAAATTTGATTTCTAATTTTTTATTACTTATATCGAAAGTTGTAAGGTTTTGTATATATCAAAAAGACTTTTCATAAAAATATATAGACAATAAAGCATTCGAAATATTCTTTAACAAATATACTCATACATGTTTTAGGTCTCATAAAAATTTTATCGTTTAAAAAAAACATATGTATCATATAAGTTATGTTTCTGTTATACTATTTTCTAAAAAACCATAAATCCTAATTATAAAAAGAAAAGTTATCACTTTTGTGATTGGAAAAAATAATAGCCTTCTGCATATATTTTCAGAACATAATTGGAAGTGTAGCAAAAAGATTTGAAGTCTAACAAGATGATTTGAATTCTAGCAAATAATTGTATAATACCAAAGATTTAATTAATGCATAACAACAACAATCAAAATGGTAAGTGTCTTTTAGTTTATTATGTTGTAGAATTCATAAGAGGTCTAACTATTTTATTTTCTTTTTCTTTTTTTTTTCGGAGGGAACCCACAGCCACTATTCAGAGTGCAATGAGTGCGCACGGGGTAAACCCTCAGTCTGACGCGATAGCCTGCAAACCAACGCCAGAAGGTAAACCACACAAGGTGACAGGCTCAGCCGAGAAAGCGTATGTAGAGGGACTCAAACTCATGACCTTTGGTCACAAGCATGCCATACTCAACCAACTCGGCTACCCCCTTGGGGGCGGTCTAACTATTTTATACGTGTTTGATAAATTGTTATGGTGCGTTTCATTGAGTTTCATCAATTGGTATCAAAGTTACCAAATCCTCTTATGTTTCATAAGATAAATGATTGTATATCTATAAATTGAATTATGTATCTTTTTTTAGAGCAAAAAATTCACATTGTTGAGTATGAATTGTAAAATTGACTTAGTTAGGTTATGGATTTAGGATTTATATGAAAAGCATAAGTACGATGACTTGTTTTTGTTAAAAGTATGATTATTTGTTTAACCGTTTTTAATAAATTTAATGTATGTGATGATATTTTGGTTTTTTTATTAATTTATATTTTGTATGATGGCTGGAAATTTTATACCCATATTAGCATCAAACAATCCATAATTTAACGAATCAATTCAAATATATTGGGACATCAACTCATCGACGGCTTAACCCCTGATATTAATGATGATCGAATGATGTCTGACGGTGGTCAACATGGCTAACAATTTGCAGACGATGTAGACGAATGTCGCAGCTTGTGAGGTAATTCCCAAACCTATTACCCTTGCAATGACAGTAATGGGGGACTGTTGGCTGAGCAAACACCCAGTAAAAACAGCAGATGTTGGTAATAGCTGGGCGGTTCACTCATGACAACGAAAATATGTTGGAAATTTTAATTTTTTCAAATAAACAAATAAATTAATTTTTAATTAATTTGTATATTTTTTCCTCATTTATTTCAAATGTGAAAGTGTTCGGCATGTCGTTTTTATGTATTTGTGAACTAAATGTTCATAGGCTTGAATATTTAAATGGATATATATGACTCACGTATTGGATTCCGGTAGGTGAATTTTGGAATTAATTTAGTCGGTCCTCCAGAATGTTAAATTGATCTCTTTTAGGATTTTAGGATTTTTAAAGGTTCAATGGGTTAATTTAAATTTAGATATTTTTATCCTCCAGAAGGCTAATATTCAGGTTTGATTAATTATGAATTGGAGATAATTTACTAAAAATAGTCATTGTGTTAATTTAATTTTAAGTGGATAAAATAAATCATCCAAAAAGTTTCATTAGTACTTATGAAAATTAAATTATGGTTATTTTAATTTAAGTAAGTGAAATCAGCCCAGAGAGTCTCACTATTACTTAGGAAATTAAAATAATGATCATGATATTTTGCTCAAACTCATAAAATACATGCTAATATAATTTGTCATATAGTATCTATTATTAGAGTATATTATGTTTTACATGTATATACCATATTCAAGCATGTTAGTTGCTATATGTCACGAATCTCATCGTGTTGTATATTTTGTATCTTATTTTTCCAGTGAACTTGGATTACGATCCGTTAGGGAGTAAACCCCTCATGCTGGAAGGCGCGTATTTCACCACATAAAAAGTTGATATGTTATTGTATTTATTTGTTCATGAGTATGACTATGCAAGGATGAATATCAAACCTTTTGCTTTTAGTTAATAAATTAAAAATTTGGAAACTAAAAAGGATGAAACGTCTAATAGGTTATACATGGAAATAATACTACAAGAAATATGAATTTTATTTCGTGGGGTTATTCTAACATATGCTACCGTAATTATAGATTTTTTTTGCGAAAGTCGAGAAAGAATTTGCTAAGAATGATAAGGTCAAGACGCAACATCTTATTAATAATAGTTTTGCCATGAAATACACTAGCAAACGTAAAAGTTATAAGCACAATATGGAAATATCTAAGATCTCTCAAAATTTAAAAGTAGTCGAGGTACACTTACCTGAGAAGTGTGTGTTATGGTTTACTTTTTAGTTATTACTAGAAATTTTTAATAATTTTCAATCCACCCATAATTTTATGCGGAAAAAATGGAATATCAATGAGTTGATTGCCCACGCTACACAAGAGGAGGAAATGTTTAAAGGAGTAGTGCCTAAAGTAAACATGATAGCATCCAAGAAGGTGATAGGGCTTAAGCAGAAGGTTGATAGAAAATTATCGGGTCAAGGTCCGGGTAAGAAGAAAAAACTTGAGAAATCGACAGTTAATCAATGTTTTTTCTGCAAGAAAAATGACATCTTAAGAAATATTGCGAGAAGTTTTGAGCTTACATGTTAAGAAAAGGTACTCTCATAACTTTGGTGATAAAGAATTCTTGGTGGGTTGATTCTGCTGCAACAACTTATGTATGTATTTACAAGGTACGTTAAGGAGTATGAGGCTAAAAATTGATAAAGATCCATTTTCAACGCAGATGGGAGCTCATTACATGTATTGGTAATTTATGATTTACATTTAAAACTTTCTACTTGACATGTTTTGTTTTTAGAGAATGTAATGTTTGCTAAGTTTTTAAAGGAACTTAATTTCTTTTCCAATTTTAGACTTGTATGGATATTCTTGTCTTATGGGAAACAACAATTTTTCTCTCTCTTTAAATTATATGATTGTTGTGCATGCAAGTTTGATAAAGGAAAATCATTTTTATTTGTTAAATATTGTTAATAATCACAAAATTTCCATGAATACACAACATATACCAAATAAAATTACTAAATATGAAAATCCTCTAAACTATGACACAAACGGTTAGGTCATATAGCTAAAGTTAAGATGGAAATGCTTGTAGATAAAGGTTTATCGGGTCTCATAGATTACTCTAGTTTTGGTACATGTATCGAGCGTATCACAGTTAAAGAAACTAAAAGCAAAAAGGGTATGGGCATATAGAGGGATTGAAGTCTTAAAATTGATACATATCAATATATGTGGACTATTTCCACAAGAATCATGGAACAGGAAACGATACTTCATATCATTTATGGATGACTTCTCTTGGTTCGGGTACCTCTGTCTCCTTTATGAAAAGTATGAGGCCCAATACAAGTTCAAAGCTTTTCGGACCGAAGTTGAAAAGTAATTTGTAAGAGTATTAAGAGTGTTAGATATGATCACGGTGGTCAATATTATGGTAGATATTATTTATCGGGAAAACAACATCAAGGACCATTTTCAAAATACCTTGAGAAATTTGGTATAGACCATCAATATATAATGTCGGTCTCACCCCGGATGAATGTTGTATTCAAGAGAAGAAATCGTACATAAAAATATAGGGTTATAAATATGATAAGTAACTCATCTTTACCATTATCACTATGGGAGGAAGCCATCAAATATGTCGCTTATGTACTCAATAGATTACCCGCTAATACAACTGTTAGGACAAATTTGAAATGGGCGAATGCGCAATTTAAAGTACCTGCATATCTGGGGGTATCCAGTTGAGGCAATGACTTATAAACCTTAGGAAAATAAACTAGCCCTAAAAATAGTTAATTGATTCTTCATTGGTTATTCTTAATACACTGGGTTTTTAAAGTTTTATGATTATCTCATTGGTAGTATATTTGAAATAGGAATAATTTTTTTTTATAGAGGATGTTGATTTTGAGGGGAAGAATAAGGGAGCATATGTTCATTTTGAGGAAGTAGAGATTCATGAAGGTTTTAAATGAGATACTTGTGTGTCAAAATATTGAGATTTAATGTCAATCATTTTTTATCCCATGTGAATAAAGTAATACTTATAATAACATTAATGTTCTAATTGAGAGATTTAACCATGATACAGGTATGGTTTAGTTAGAAAAAAGTAATACTCGTAATAAAAATGTATGTTGCAATTCAGGGATTTAACTATGATACAAGTATCGTCCACATAGAACAAGAGGAACCTCAAGACAATCTTCCGTAAAAATATCAAAACGACATTGTTCATGAAGATCAAACTCTACCTCCTTGAGAAGTGCACAAGAGGTAATAATGACTTTAATAATGTATACGAGAGAAAATAATAATATTATACATCTAGATTTTATAGTATATATTCAGGAACATATTGAGTCATGTGCTCGAACTGTAGACGATCCATCATCATACAAATAGGCTATGAAAACCTCTGAATCTTGGGAGTGAATTAACATTATGAAAGAAAAGTATAAATCGATGCAAGACAATACGGTATGAGAATGTGTCCCATTACCTGAAGTAAAAAATACAATCGGTTGTAAGTGGGTTTATAAAACCAAACACAATTCTTTGGGTAATGTAGAAAGACATAAAGCGCACCTTGTAGCAAAAGGTCATACTCAACGTGAAGGGATTGATTTTAAAGAAACCTTATCCCTTGTATCGACAAAGGATTCCTTTAGAACAATCATGACGTTAGTTTCATACTTTGATCTTGAGGTTTATCAAATGAATGTAACGATCGTGTTTTTCAATGGTAATATTGAGTAAACGATCTATATGGTGCGACCGAAATACTTTGAAGTAGGTTACTCAAATAATATGGTATACATGTATAAGAAATCCATTTATGGGCTCAAACGAACTTCTCGTCATTGGTACCATAAATTCATTGAGATAAGAGTCTATTTTGATTTTAAGGTCAATTCGGTTGATGATTGTTTGTATCACAAGTTAAGTGGGATTAATTTTATAGTTTTGGTATTATGTGTTGATGACATCGAACTTGCCTCGAACAATAAGGAATTCTTTCACACTATAAAGAGAATCTTGTCAGACAAGTTCGATATGAAGGATCTCAATGATACTAGTTTTGTGTTACTAATACAAATACATTGAGATCACTCTCATGGAATTATTGGATTATCACAAAAGGTATACATTAAATTTTGTTACAACATTACAGATTGGAAAACTGTAAACCTCTGAGTACCCCTATAAGAAAGGGTGATGAAGTCTGGGTCAATATCCAAAGACAAAACTTGAGACTAAGGAAATGAAAACGTTCATTTATACTTCAACGGTTAGGAATTTAATGTATGCTCAAGTTTATATTAGGTTATATATTGATTTTGCTGTAAATATGTTAGGAAGGTATGTAAGTAACCCATGTGTGGATCACTGGAAGGCAGTTAAAAGGGTACTTTGATATTTGTAAGGAATAAATAAGAATATGTTGACATATAATAAGTTAAAAAATATGGATATCATTGGGTATTCCGACTCTAATTTTGATGGATGCGTAGACACACTAAAAATCAATTCGGACAACATATTTTTATTGGTTGGAGGTGGGATATCCTAGAAAAATATAAAACAAACACTTATTGCATAATCTATTAGGAAAGTATAATTTGTTGCGTGCTTTGAGGCATCAAATGAATCATTATGTCTGTGAAATTTTATTATTGGGTTGTGTATTATACACGGAATATAAGGTCCCGTTATTATGACAACAATTTTATGGTGTAGTACTCTAACAACAACATGAGCTCGTCTAAATCCAAACACATAGATATAAAGTTCATGTCTGTTAAAAAAGAGAGTTTAAATGGTCTAGATAAGTCTAGAGCACATCAACACAAACAACATGACATAATATCATCATACAAAGCCAATTTTTTCTAAGATTTTCGAGGGACATACCATTCGTATGGATGTATTTGATTTAAAGGATTGTTAATTTCAATGAAAGTGCTTGTAATATGATATGATAATAATATTGTATACATAAAGGTTTATTAAAATATATATTCATGGTTATATTTATTTATATATGTTCTTTATTGGATATTTAAAGGTAAGACCATTTAACATTATATATGTACGATTACAATTCATGTTACTATTAAACTATACACCATAATTGGCCGGAGTAATCGATTGATGGCAAAAACGTGATTATTGTTGCATTATATTGTTCATATAACGAGAAAAAGGTCTTTAATCCTTTATTATTTATTGATAATGTACATGGTTGTATCATTCACTTATTGACAATTGATTCAAGGTACCCATTAAAGTTAAATATATTATTGAGTAACATATGTTGGTCCAAGTGGGAGATTGTTGAAATATTTATAAACTAGTATGCTAAATATATATTTAGTCATTGTCATAAGGTAGTCCAATAAAAAAAGTAATCGAATTAATTATAATATATAATTAATTATGTATTGGGCCTACATATGAAAATGTGTTATGGACTATAAGTGTGATAACCGGGTTGAATTTGGACACTATAAAGGATTGGACCCGAATCTTAATACTTAGCCATGAATTAATAATACATTGAGTATATTAATTTTATCAATTTACTGGGTTGTGGTCCCCGGTCACAAGACAGTATATGTTAATGGACTCATGCAACTTAAAATCCAAGTTGTATAGCGTGTATAAGAATGACTTAGAATCTCCATATTCATTCAACCCTAATTATAATAAGAAAAGTTGATGTGTGATTGGAAGAACTAGCAGTCATCTGCATGTATCTCTAAACCAAGATTCGAAGTCTCGCAACATGATTGAAAATCTAGCGAAGTACTGTAGAAAATCAAATAACTAATTAATAGATAACAACAACATGCAAAGTGGTAAGTGTATTTTAGTTTATTATGCTGTAGAATTCATAAGAAGACTAATTAAATGTATTTAATGAGTCTTTATGATATGATTCATTGAGTTTCATCAAAACAAAGAGAAAATTCTTAAGTTGTAGATGAAATAATAGTAACCAGTTCAAAAAAAAATCACGCTCCGGCCTCGTTGTAAAATAAAATCGAGATGATTAGTTTAATGTTTGTATTAAATTTGTAGATTTAAAAAACAAACGCTTAAAAACTTATAAAAAAAATCTATATGAGATATTTATAAAAATTCAAAAATTATATTTTCAATTAAATAAAAATTTACTTTTTATCTTAATTTATTTTGTTTAATTTATAATCTTACATTTAATATAAATTTATAAATTTTTATTTAGAATTTAAAAAATTATTTTAATAGCCACCATTCAAATTTGATAGGTTTGATAGTGGAAAAAAATTGTTAGGTAATAATTATCCACTTTGCTCGAGCGTAAGGTACTTAGGGACTAAATTTGAATAAATATATTTTGAATTATGTAATTAAATATTAAATGATGGTTTGAAGAATGGATTCTCCAAGAACATAGCTTCCCAAATCGTGATTCTCTAATCTCCTTCATCATTTTCTTCTCTTCAATCAATCATATTGATTATATCTCCTCCGTCGGCTCTTCTATTCTTCCATTGTTTTGCGTCTTCTCTACCAAATCTGAAAATACAGGAAACAGAGCAATTTGTTAGAGAATTTTCAGTTCTCCAAAGCTCTAACAATCAGCCTAACGAATCACAGCAACATCCACAACTCAATCATAGTTCACTAAAAGATTTGTAGATGTTGTTATGCCTTCCAAACCCAACCCAAATACCGAAAAACTGAAGCCTACTACGATTAAACATCTCCAGTCTCACATTTCTATCCAATTCAACAAGAAAACTAAGGAATATCTTAAAAGTTGCCAAAAATTCACATTTATAGCAAAGTTTTCCCACGAGATCCCTAAAACCAGATTCTAAACCATTTCTTAGACTTGAGGAAATTCAATGGAGAAGTCAATGTGAAAAATTGGGATTCCAGACATTTACTCATTGAATTCTCTACCAAAGATGACATATGCAGACTATGGGCTTAAACAATGTGGATTGCTGGCGACAAGCTCATGAGATTAGTTAAATGGTCTCTCAATTTCAACCCAAAATATGAAAACCCTATTGTCCCTACTTGGGTTAGGATAGAACACGTACTTGAGTATATGTTCAAGGAGAAATAATGCTTACAATTGCTGGAACCATAGGAGAACCTCTCAAAAGCTGGACCTCTCCCAAGAACATGGCATTGTTCAATGCCTGCTAAGTCATCATAGAACTTAACATATCCCAGAGCCTTTAACATGATATCTGCGTTGGATTTGGGGTCAATGAAGGTTGCTGGCTCCATGTCAGTTACAAAGATGTTTTTGCATATTGCAACCAGTGAAACCACATAGGACATTAAACCACTACATGTCGAAAGAACTTTGCAAGAAACCAAAAAGAAGCTATTGATACTAAACAAAGTAATGATACCAAGAAAAGCAAGCCATAACTTCAATTTATGATATTCAAGCCAATCTCAATTGAGAAAGAAAAACAGACAGTGGAGAAATCTAACAAAACAATTATCTCTAACTCAATATCTCCAGAATTCATCAATCATCATCAAAGAGACAATGGAAAAAATCAAGATACCATTCCTGAACAAGTCAGCGCACCTAAAAGAATTGAGGTCATAGAAGCAATCAGAGATCTTGAAGATGATTACAGAGGGATTCAATACCAAGAATAAAAAACAAATGATAATGAGTCATACACACCAAAACATCTTAACTTTGGAAGCCTGCCATCTACTCCATTCATGAAAATGAAAGAATCAGACCCTAGTTTCAAGGCTTTACTTAACAAAAGACTTAAAGCAGCAAAATTCATAAGCAGAAATGAGAAAGGAATATACAAACCCTTATTTGGGAACAAGAAACAAAGAAACACCATACCGGATCATGATCAACATTCTTAACTGAAACATAAGAGGAATTTCCAACAAAGTTTCCCTTAGAAAACTCAAAAACATCATCGATACCAGCAATATCAGCATTGTCTCTATTCAAGAACCCATGGTGGACTCTGCTCAAATTTTTTCAATTGCTGCTAAACTTGGATTCAAACATTTCTCATGCAACTGTAACAACAAGATCTGGATTTTCTTGAGGGATCAGTTCAACATCCTCATAACTATTGATCATCCTCAGTTACTTAATACTAAAATTACCTTACCAAACTCCAACAATATCAATTCTCTTACTGCTGTCTATGCTAAATGTCAAATAATTAGCAGGATTGCTCTTTGGAAAACTCTAAATGATATTTCATGTTCCGTAAAAGCTTGGATTGAACTTGGATATTTTAACACCGTTATAAACTCCTCTGAGCAAAAAGACTGCACAAAATTATGCACTAATAGCTCTGATGACTTCAAAAAGGCGATCAATCTATGTAACCTTGAAGATGTTGGCTACATGTGAAATAGATTTACTTGGTCTAACAAAATCAAGTGGAAGCGATTAAATCGTATTCTATACAACATTGAATGGACTAATCTCTTCAACAATACTCTTGTCAACCATCTTATTAGAACATGCTCTGACCACATGCTCATCCTCATCTCTATTTCTAATGGAAATACCAAAAAGAAATCTTGTTTTAAATTTCTTAACATGTGGTGCTTAAATGATGACTTTCTCCCCTTTGTTTCATCTAACTGGATGAAAATTATGGAAAAAAATTAAAGAGTCTGAAAGCTGCTCTCAAAGGCTGAAATAACGCAGTGTTTGGAAATGTTTTTAATAAAATTGTTGAGGCTGAAAAAGAAGTTAATCGAATGGAAGAGTTGCTCATGGATAATAACAACAACATCAATAGAATCAACTTGTCCAAGGCTAATGCTTACCTTATCAAAGCTCTGGCTCATAAATAAAATTACTAGCACCAAAAGACTTATTCTACCTGGATCAAAGACAGTGATCGCAACACCAAAACCTACCAAAACTGTGTTAAAAAGGATCAGAAAGAATCGTGTTACCATAATAAAAGATGGATCCAATTGGATAATTAATGAGAACCTTCTCAACAAATCAGTTGTTTCTTACTTTCAAAACATTCTCACTGAAAGTCCTTACTCAAACTATGAATATGAGACAACTCACCTAAATAGTTACTTCTTTAATATTATTCCTAACATAGTTACTGAGCATGAAAACACTTACCTCATGGGAAAGCCTACTGAAGAAATTTTTTTACTTGCTATCAAAGGTCTCAGCCCTACAAACGCAGTAGGCATGGATGGGTTCAATACTACTTTATTTCTCAATTTCTGGAACATAATGAAAGCTGATCTCAAGGATGCTATTACCTCTTTCTTTAATGGCTACCCCTTCCTCAAGGGGTATTAGCCACAATTTTAGTTCTCATTCCCAAAAATCAAAATCCTACTTATTGGAAGCAGTTCAGACAATAAGCTTGTGCTCCACTTTCAATAAAATTATTTCTAAAGTAATTAGTAATAGACTGGAAACCTGTTGCCTAACATCATTTTCGAAAGTCAAGGGGCCTATATGGCCAAAACGTCTATTTACGACAACATTCTTCTGGCCAATGAATTGATTTATGACTTAAACAAAAAAATATCAAGGATGGAAACATTCTCATTAAGGTCGATATAGCCAAGGTGTTTGACAAATTGTCTTTTAGCTTTCTAGGCAAAGTTCTTTCTACTTTTGGTTTCAGCAAAAGCTTTATAAATCTTATCAACACTATTATTACTCACGTTAAGACTTTTGTGTTAATCAATGGCAATGCAACAGGCTATTTTAGAACTAAAAGAGGTCTGAGACAAGGAGACCCCTTGTCTTCTTACCTCTTTATCATTGCTGAAGAAACTTTCATTAGAGGCCTCAACATGCTTTTGTACAATAACAAACATATTCAATACAAAACCAGAAGACAGATGTGCATTTCATCTCTTACATTTGCTGATGATATCTTAATATTTACAAATGGATCTAACTATGTTATTGCTACTTAAAAAAAATCAAGATTACCAAGATGCATCAGGACATATGATTAACAAGGAGAAAATAACTATTATTACTTCAGCCAATTATTCCATCAACAAAGTCAAAAATCTCTATGATGGCACTGGTTACAGACACGAAAAACTTACCGATTGTTTGCTTTGGTGTCAGCCTCAACAACAATAACTGGGCAAGGAACTATGAATCTTTGATTACAAACATCAGAAACATAATTGACAATTAGGAGGGCAAAAATCTTTCATTCGATGGTAGACTAAGTATCATCAACATTGTCCTTATGTCCCTTCCAAACTATTGGATGCAGAAAAATGCTCTTCCCAACAACATCATTGACAAAATTGAAAATCTCTTTAATAGTTTTCTCTAAGGATCAAACCAAAACTTAAATAAAACTCGTTGGTGTAGATGGAGTAAGGTCTGCAAAACTTACCCTGAAGGGGGCCTTGATGTAAGATGTTTGAAGGATCTCCAAGATGTTGCTTCATGTAACTTGTGGATGAAATTCAGACAAAACAAAACATTATGGGCAAGATTCACTCACAACACTTACTATAACAACAGTCATTTCAATACTAAAAAGTGCTTTAAAGTTTGGAAAAGACTGTCCTATATTAAACACAAAACAGAGCCTCATATCATGTGCAGTGACCCTGATTCTTTATCGTGGATGATTACAAAAGATGGAATTTTTGAAACCAAAGACACATAAAACTTCTTCAGAATCAAGCACAACCAGTCAAAGCTTTTTGGTAATCTCTAGAACAACATTACTCCTAGAAAATTCTCATTCCTCACTTGGAGAGTCCTTCATGGATGGCTCCCAACGGATGAATCTCTGCATAAACGAAATTTCACATTAGTATCGAAGTGTCAATTCTGCAGAAATTTCAAAACAATCAATCACTTGTTTGTTGATTGCCCCGTGTCCTAGAGTATATAGAATCACTACTCTCTTAATTTTAAAATCAGAGTTGGGAAGTACATGACATTTCCCCACTTACTCAGGACTTAGCTTTGGTCATCCAATAAAGTTGTTCACATATGCTCCATCATACCGCCAATCATTGCTTGGGTCATCTGGAAAATGAGAAACAAATAAAAAATGAAAGAGCAATCGTGTACGACCTATTACGCTATCAGCCACATAAACCATATAATTGCTAGCCTCGACTCAGCTAATCTTCTCTCTTCCAAGAATTGGTCTCGTTTCCATTATGCTGCCACCGAGCTTAGCTGTTTTAATAGCATAAAAAATTACCAAGCCTCCTTATTTGCTATATTAGTCTCCCCTTATCAACAACATGATCAAAATCAACATTGACGGTTCATCATTACCCAATGGAAACGCTAGTGGTAGCGTTATTATTAGAAATAGTGAATGCTCCCTAATCTCAGCTTATAGAATTCCTGTATGGCAAACTCTTCATCTCTTCGCTGAAGTTAGAGCTCTGCTCGATGGCCTTATGATTTGCTACCATAACGGCTTCTTCAACACTGGCATTGAAGTGGATTGTGAATTTATTGTTACCTTATTAGCGAGTGGATCTTTCACCAATCCTCTTGGGAGAACCCTATCTTGTTGCCGTAGCTTCCTCAAGCCTTCAATGGTTCTCAAGCACATCAATCGCGCTCCAAAAAATTGCAGCTGATTGGCTGGTTAAATGGACGAATAAGTGCAAGACGGAACTTCTCTACAACTCCACCAATGCTCCACCCTATCTAAATCCATCATCCGGCTTGAAAAGCAAAATCTGCCTTACATAAAGGATAACTCTTAATCCTTTCTCCCTATCATTGTCTAGCTCAATAACAATATTTTTAATTTATTTATACTTGTTCAGAGATATCTCCAAGCTATGATTTCACCAATGGAAGCTCTGAAGCAATCCATATCGTTTGTTTGAACAATTCGCGCCCGAATGCTGATGCATAGAAGCAAAACCTTGAAGTAATTCTATTATTTGGAAGCTCTGAAAAGCGATTTTGAATGCAGAAGTAAAGAAGAGAAGAAAAATTAAAAATTTAAAAATTTAGTAACTAAAAAGATTATGTTTTGTAATTGTGTATAGTTATAGTTAAGGTTGAATTATGGAGGGTTTTTTGAAAATTAACTTTTCAATTTGGCGCCTCTGTCAGTACCCTTCTTTAACCTTTCGTGAGTCTTTTTGAAATAAATATAATAATTAACCAAAAAAAATGTAATTAAATATTAGATATTAAATATTAGATTACATCGTATACATCATTTATGAAGATCTAGTGTTAGTATGTGATACATATATTCATTAATGATAAATATATATTATAGTACTATAAACATAAGATTTACTCTAACAATAAAATAGTACAATCTATCATTCTATGTTACGAATAATTGATATTTTATCTTTTCTTGGTCTTTTATATTGTATGTTATTAAGATTTAGATTTATCTATTTTTAATTTTATCACCTCAAGTTTAATAATATCAAATAATTTTAAATAACTGTGAATTTATTTGTTTCTAATATTTTAATATAGTCAATATAAATTCGTTATAGTATATTCTGACTGAAGATATTGGACCTAATGTTATATAGAAGGTGTGATATAGTAAATAAAAATTAAAAAATTAATCATTTTTTCATTCTATTCTATTTATATAGATACAAAGTATACTCCTACGATATAGGAATATTAGATTTTATTTAGGAAAACTAAATATTATTCATATTAATATAAGATTTTCCCCCAATCATATCTCTAACAATTAATTATATAACAATATCTTTGTAATTATTGATGTATTTGACTTACTCCTTATATATTTATTTATGTAGATCAATAAGTTTTGGGCTTCCAATATATCAATCAAATGGGCTTCCAGCTCTCGACGGGTCACTATAAGTGGTTATGGAATAAATATAGATAGAATCTATTATGGAGAGACAAAATAATAAATGCAAGAAATATGATAACGATTGTTCACTCATTTCTAAGCGAGTGATAATTAGTGATAATTATAATGACCGACACAGGTCTTTGAGCTCTATTGGCCTATAAATACAAAAAATCTCATATATAACGTGTGTTTAACCTACAAATAACATGACTCATACCAAAACGAAATAAGGCTTAAGTCTAACCAATAATTCCCTTATTAGTAGCCCTCCGATTGTTGACGGACTGGTCAATGATGGAATATCAAGACCCCTTGGGATGATCCAAAGAATGTCAGTCTGGGCGCCCTAAAGTGTAACGAGCTACCAGTGCATGGAGTAAAGCCGATGTAATTTTTCTCTTTCTATTCGAAGCGATTGTCTTTCGAAGTGTAAGCACCAGAAGATTTGAGCTGTAACCAAACAAGTTTGTTTTGAAGCACTGTGGTTAAGTTATTTTTTAAAGGAGGACTTCGAAGTTCATTCCTTATTAGAATATAAAAAAACTTTGCAGTTAGGTTTTCACGTATTATAGGGCCAGGTCTTCGCGTTTCTACGATATGTTATCTCTGCTCTGACCTAGGGACATGCCTTTCTATAGCTTTACCACGCGTGCATAGAAAATCGTTGCTGATTAAACTCCCTGAAGCTCGTATGAGGATTGCTACCAAAGGTAGGGTGGAGAGTTAGTGCTCATTTTCTTTATAAATGGTCAAATATTCCATTTTCATCGTAATACACTTCTTTAGAGAGAGAAATTTTATCGCCCGTTATCATACCTCTTATAAGTACTACCTCGGTTTGTGTTTTTTCCCCTTTTTTGATCTACGAGTCTTGGCCTTTACTAAAGGTACTAAAGTTTATTTGTTCTCATATTCATCCATAAATATATGAATTTACTTTTAAAAACTTATCAAACCTTGAGAACCTGAATACACTATCGAAATAGACCCCTTAGGAATGGAACCTTCAACAAATAAAGTGGGTAACCTCGAGACTGAGTCGATTTTCTCATCCTCTTCGTAGAAAACTACCCCGACCCCATATATAGTCAATAACCTAACTATAGCTAAAAGATCGAAGCACGGCTAAACTACAATCAGATCCTTTTCGAGGAGTCTAACGCCCAGAAAGACCCCTATAGTTAGTCCTCGAGCACCCAAGTTATAACCACAAATTTCTTCAAATGTGGCCCCAACTAGCGATGTGATAGAAGGCACAATAGAAAGCAAAAACTTTGAGAAGTCGCCAATAACCACGACATCCCCCACAAAGTGGAAGAATTTAAAGAAAAAGGACTTCAAGATTCAACTGAAAACTAAATATGCTAGTGAAAGTTTCTCACGGGCTTGAGAAACGATAAAAATAGACTTAGAAGCTCCAAACTCTCATAGGAATCTCCGTCGACGAAATTTACAAAACCTGAAAGTTTTGAGCTTACCTAGTAGCCCTGTATATTGGAGTTTCCTCGATTATTTTTTGACATCAAACATCCATATTGTACCAAACTTTAAAGTATCAAGTATGAGTACCCACATCACAAAGAAACCCCAAGGATGCAAGCTCGATAGTAAATTCATGATAATGTTAAGCTAAGGTTTCCAGTCAAAGGTGAAACCCCTCTATTGGTAAAATCGGACGAATTGGTCTTCTTTACTGATAATTTTTACTGGGATTATGGTTTCCTTTTCATCAGAATCTTATATAGTTTTTTACTACTCTTGAACTTTATTTTAGGAAAAATATCCCGAATGTGTGGACCTTGATGTCTTTCATAACTTCATTGGGCATATCGATACTTCTTTTATCGATTGTCCAATTGATTTCTCATAGAAAAGTATTTATAAACCACAACTCCCCTGAAGATTACCTTACGATAGATATCGCCTTGAAAGTTGTAGTGTATTTGCTCGAGTTCGAGGATATATGAAATAAACATCTTATATTTTTTACGGGTGCATGAGAGAATGGAACTATGATTAGTCGAGCCAACCCGAGCATTCTTAGAAACTTTTGGAGATGCAACCACAAGAGTTCCCACACTTTTTTATAATTCCTTACCTCGACAAACCTTTTCACCTTTGAGTCAATTATTCAATTTTTTTATATGTTTGTTACTAAAAAAATTCCTACCACCTCTTCTCTTACAAAGTACTCAACGCCTAGGTAAGGGACAACTTAAGCTGTAAAGTGCATGGGCTGAACTCAAATGGAACCAAGAGTTGCACAAGTTTTTTACTGCAAACAATCTCATTTAGTCGAAGTTATGGAATATGGAAAATGGATGACTCCCGAGGAAAAGAAAGATGATGGAAGCGTCAGCATTTCAAAGCTTGAGTTTTCCATAAAAAAATCATCAACTTGCCACTTTAGGTTTTAACTTCTAATAAACGCGTTGTCAACAAGAAAAACCACGAATCTCCTTTAAAGAAAGTGAAACAAGATGGGCCATTGGAGGTTGTTAATATTGTTGCTCCCGAAGCTGACAAGTCAAATTCAACTGATCCCAGCAAAGAAGCCATTTTCGTTCTTCTATATGACTATCATACAATTAAAGTTGAGAAAAAAACTCAAGAAAGTCGCAGAGAAAGGATTTCATACCATGAATGTGGCAAGTCGTGGTTCCCAAGGCTTGGTTATAAAGTCTGAGCAAAAAAGAAAAGCCTTGTTGGTTATAGATGGGCTGTAGGACCTTTCCAAGGTAGTTGTTAGGAATGAAAATTACTTTAAGCTAACTCATACAGTCACTGGTCAATTTACCGTAACGCGGTCGTCTGGCATATAACCCTTCATAACAAGGTAACTTTTGATCATGAACATTCTCAATAAATGGTAACTTTTGATCATGAACATTCTCAAAATTATTTATGCTTTCCATTTCTCTCAAATCTAATTATTTAATTTGATATTTTGAACAACACATGGGGCATGATTCAAAAGGCTTTACTGGAGCATAGAGCTAAAGCTCCGACTTATCTGTCATAATTAAGAAACCTATAAAATGAGTGATTAACGGGAAAAGGCTGAGAGATCAAAGTACGACACGGAGAAGACGATGCTTAAGTTCAAGAAAACCTAAGTTATAAAAAATGAAAACAAGAAGAATAGAATCTCCCAACTTTAGAAATACATGGAGGGCCTAGAAGAAAAGCTTGAAAAAAGGAGAAAGACGCTAAGAAAATAGTTGAGGAAGCCAAAACGAAGTTTAAACAGGCTTTGGAGGACTTCATTGCAGCTATTTCAAAAAATGCGATGCGATCCAAGGGGAGACGGTCTTGAAATTTCATAAATATTTCCCAAACCTAAACCTTAGGCCTTTTGGTAACATATTCTTGAAATTCCCCAAACGCTTGTGGCATTTTGTAATATTTTATGCACCTTTCACGCTCGTTATGTTATTGTCTTTCTTATTATTTTGTGATTTGGATTATTTTTTCAAATATATATACTCTCACATGACTTATGTTAGCCCAAATTTTATCAGTCATGGACTAACTTTACGTTCAACTCATGATGTTCAAACATTGCGATTTCTTCGAGCTCGGAGTTCCAACTTAACCAACATTAGTTGAAAACGTTTATAAGAATATTTTTTTGTTTCGGACCTTGTCGGTCTCTTCGGGTTTCTTCGAGCTTGATGGTCTACTTTAGTTGGAAACTTTTACAAGGAATAATTAATCCAGACCTTTGCGGCCACTTTGAGCTTGATGCTTTTTCTCGACCAACATCGATGTAAACCTTTACAAAGACAAAAATATGAACTTAAAGTAGGTACATTTAAGAAAACCAATAGTATTTTCAAGATATAACTTTCATTAACTTTTCAGATATTTTAACACCTCATTAAAACCTTAATGCGCCACCGGGGTACGAAAAAGTATGCCATCAAAATTTTCATCATTTACAAATACATTAGTGTAAAAATAAATTTTACAAGATAAATACAAAATTACACAATGTAAAGCAAGAGATACTCAATATTTCATGGATGATGAATTCTCCTTTCTTTTCATCCACGAGTTTGTAAGTTCATATTTTGAGCTTTTTCACGTTAGTGTAAGGAACTTCCTATTTTGGACCTAAGTTACACACTCTTCGATCTTAGTGTGTAAGAACACTCTAAAAAAAAATTCTCCACTTTTGATATCATTTTTTTAAACTTTAGATTCTTGCATACTTCTCATGAGAGTTTGGTAATGTTGGACTCTGAAGGTGAGCTTTCATTCTTTTCTCTTCGATGAGATCCAACTCAACCGTTCTTTCATCTTTGTTTCTCTCTTGGGAGTAACCAGATACCTTGTAAGATGGCAAAGCCGTTTCTGCTGAGACTATACCATATGTACCATAAACAAGAGTGAAGGATGTTTCACTTGTGGTAGTTTTAGACTTAAAACTTCTAGGGAGTAATTTGGCCATTTCCAACTGCCCCTGTCAGACTCTTCTTAAGGTTATCCAAAATGCTTCGGTTTGTCACGTCTACCTATTCATTTTTCTAAGGATGAAAAGGGATAGAGAAGTATTCCTATATACATTTTGTTCGATAAAAAGTATCAATCCATGTATTTTGAAACTGAATACCATTGTTTGTGGTGATTGACCTTGGGACTTCAAACTTGTGACAAATGTTAGTCAAAATAAAATGTATAACTCTTTTTACAGTGATTCTGAAAAGAAGTTCAACCTCTACCCACTTCAAAAAATAGTCTAAGACAACTAATGTTAGATAGTGGTCTGACCAAGTCTATGCGCCACCTGTCAAGAGGTAGTGGCTTAGAGACTGGTTCAAGCGACACTGCATGGATGTGAATTGTATTAGCAAAATGTTGGCACGAGTCATAATTATTTACTAAGGCCTTAGCATCAGTTGATACAGTCGTCCAAAAGAAACATCTCACGTCATTTAACTGTTACTTACCACTTAGTTGAGAATTCATAATATTTTATAATTTTAAATAAAATTAATCGACAAAACCTCACGTCGTTTAGTTAATCTTGCAAGTGCTAGTTTTTATAGAGAGAAACATTATCTATAAAATATTCCCTTTCTTCTTTCAAAACCTTTTGATTTTATTTGCAAAAATTGATTTTAAGCTTTGACTCAAAAAACCTCATCACAACCTTTAATGCTTGTTGATGATGAAATTTTTCCTTTTCTTTTATGTCTGAATAAGGACAAATAGATTTTTCATTAGTTTGTCCCCTTGTCTTTTCTGTTTAGTTTTGTACGAGGAAAAACTGCTTTGATAAGATACTTATGCAAGCGCTCTTTCAATTCCACTTCGAATGAGGAAGCTTCATCATGCAGGTATATTGAAGGTTGTTGTGCCGGCAAGCTCTGCTCACCTCTGAGGATCCCCTAGAAGCATGTTGGGGTGCATGCTTGTCCCGACCAAAGAAGTGCGCCCCCTCATCAGGGGAACTTCAAGAGTCCTTAGGGTGCAAGCCTAAAAGTTGCTAAGAGACCTAAATATTTCACGATCTCTTGTCCGATGATAGTAACATGCAGATTTATGTACAATACTATTATATGTAGCAGTCTATGTTTGGATGCTAATTTTAATATTTATTTATGTTTTTCTTATGTTAATATAAGTATTCTTCTCAGTTCTATATACTCTAACTTAATTTGTCATGAAATGACCTTTAATATGGGAAAAATTGCTCATGTTTATTTCACTTTCCTCAAATTGAACCTCAGTTCTTCTATATTTGTTTTAACGGATTCCAAGAAAACCCAATCTTGCATGGCCCTTTTCCCTTCATTTTTTCCCTGTGTGAGTCTCTTAACCACCAGAAGCATTTTTCGGCTCGTTTTCTCCAGGGTTTCAAGCCATTACTGCTCAAGGGATCACATGCATAAATATATTTTATCCATTAGGTTATCCAAATCCTCCAACTCCTTCGACCCTCCAATATACAATCGATCCACCAACCAGACTAAAGCAAGAACCCCCCCCTCTCATGAGCTCTTTTGAGTACCATAATGTCACCCTCACACGTGACATCCCCAACTACCAATACCCATAGTTGGACATTCGTTCTTTCCTGACAAAAACACTCCCCTGAAATAGACTTTTTGTTCCCTAAGCCAGCAGCCTCCCACAACCAATAAGAATTTCCTAAAGTCTGGATTTTCTCTCCTCTCATTCATCGTGGAGATGTATCTTGTGCAAAATCCCTCTTGCATTTATTAATATTGTACTAGTATTATTGCCTATATCGACCCTCACCATCTAAGTTCTCGATTCTTCAACCGCCATCACCAATCAGCCCTCCTTTAGTAACCAACAACCCTCTATTCTCCACCTACACCCACAACTCCACCATCAATATCCTTCTCCTTTAGCCATGGTTGAAACTCGAAACAATAAAATTCCCAAGAAGAAAATAACTTTCAATAAAAAAAATGGAGGTAGAAAAATCACCACGACGTTTAAGGATAAACCTCAATCGAACGAGCTTTTGGCAATGGTCTCTCCATTCCTCCCAGACAGCTCATGTGCCACTTCTCTATCATGTCAATGGTCACTCCCCCTAACTTTCCCTCCAAAGTTCACCCTCGTATGAGTTCCAATAGTCTGTATCATGTGCATTGACTCTCTTTGATGTCCCATGCAGGCCCCCACCATTCACAAGTCCGCCGCGAAGTTCAAACCCCCGTGCCAGCCCATCTTGTATGGACGTCATGGTTGCCCACGATCACGATGCTATCTCGATTTATTTCCTGTCTCCAGTGGTAGACTTGTAAATCCATGATGACGAGGACTCCTCGGAGTATTAAAGTAGTCTGCCATCTTCCGAGGTAGACCGACTGAAAGCCATTTACGCTGGAAATCCAACCCCCTGGCTCAGAGAGGGAAGCACTAGCAAGCCCACATACATGACCTCAAGCACAAAAAGCCTTATCTGCCCAAACTCCACAAGAAGAATCTTCATACAATATTCAGGTACTCCTATTATCCCTGGTTTCAAACCATATGTTTCTTTACGTCTCACTATAGTCTCCTTGGTCGAGCCTATCGACCTCTTCCCTTTATTCTCATCCAGTATAGTGTCCAGCATGCATGTAACCCCTAAACCCTCATCTAGTCCTTCTCTTAGCCATGCATGCAGTTCAACCATGCAATACTCTTTATCCAACTCCATACCCATCCAATCCTCTTTGGCCCATTATGAGAGCATCATAGACAAGTATATATTCCAGCCCAATAGACCTAAATCTTCCCAAAACCCTAACCCATCAAACATCATATTAACTTCCTAAGAACAAACTCTCTTGCATACTAATCCACTATCATTCACACCTCTGCCAACAACCTAACCACCCACCAGAACAACCCAAACCAAACACTTCCCTCTTTACCTCAACATCAATATCAACCATCAGTAAAATATTATCCCTTAATGTGCTTCATGTCTCATTTTGTGAAAGCTACCCTGGTAGAAACAATAGGGGTGGTGTAATATCCAGACCCAAAGTGTGTGGTTACACAACCAACTAGGCCCGAGCTTATAGACCTCGCACCCTTACATACATCCAAGCACTGCCGAGCCATTTTTCTTCAAGTTCTCTTTTGTTGCTAAATTCATCTGAATTCTTAAGTTATCGCTTTGGTTCTTTAACAACCACCCCATCTTCTTAAAGTGTTGGAATCCAATGGACAACTCTAACATAGAGTCTATGAAACCTATTCCTACATGGGTAAAATTCCATGGATTACCTCACGAGCTGTGGATGAAAAGGGGCCTGAGTATTTTTGGCAGCTTCTTAGGCACCTTGATCTATGCAGACACATATACAGAGAGCAAAACAAGACTCAGATTTTCCCCTGTATGCATCATCATGAAAGCCACTTACATGTTCCCAGGCACTCTAAGCTTTAACTGTCTTAGGAAGGTCCGTAACCTTCAGATCGAGTACCTTGGTTTTTTTTTCCACGTGCGGGAAATAACAAACCTTTGGGCACATCACCTCCAACTATCATGACATGGAAGAAGCATTTATTTTCAAATAATTCTGTTAGACGCCAAGGAAAGGCACCTAGTCACGAAAATGCAGAGCACATCTGCGTATCTTCTTTAGAGAGCGACAATTTGATCTTTTAGAGTTACGATAGCTTCTGAGCCGATGTTGAGGAATTTGGAATAAACATGAGGGGAGATCTTGACCAGAGGGGAGGAAGCACCATAACATAAGATATCAATCTAGGCGCGTTGGGAATTGATCCCTCTACATCTGAAGTCATGTTGCCTTCATCGCTCTCCAGAGCCGCTGCTACTGGTATCAATGTTAGGACCACACATATGACCAATACGGGGTTCCATAGTTAATTATTTTTCTTATTATGTGCTTTCTGAATTTTATCCATGATTAACGCTACTTGGAATGTTCGGGGCCTTAATGGCCCCTTTAGGCAAATAGATGTTTGAGATTACGTCTTTTCCAATAGTATAACTCTTATTTTATTACTTGAGACTAAATTTATAATAAAAAATGTTACTAGTATCATGAGAACCATGTTTACGTGTTGGCACTATAAAACCAACCACGATGCGCACCCTTACGGTAAAGTTTGGATCGCATGGAATCCTAGTGTTTTTAAAATTGAAATCCTTAGCATATCGCCCCAGTATATTGACTGCAAAATCATATACATATCTAAGAACAATCTCTTTTTCCTCACGGACATTTACGGTTTTAATGACCCATACGAGAACCTTCCCTTATTGAGTGATCTAACTCATATTACAGACAATAGACTCGAGGTCTTGTGGGTTTCCATGGGTTACTATAATTCCATAAGACACCCAAGCGAAAAATTGGGCCGAACAGATCTCTGGACCAACTCTATCTGAGATTCCAACGAGTGTTGTAATGAGAGTGGTCTCAATGACCTTCATTTTTTCGGGTTCTAATTTACATGGACAAATAAGCAGATTGACAACCTGATTTCCTCTAAGATCGATTGATCCCTGGTTAATAATCCATAGGATGATTATTTCCCCCACTCCTCACTTTGACATCCCTTGTACCTCATATCATACCCTCATTTCCCTCAACTTAACCTCTCATATCGCCCTTACCGGCAAGCCTTTCAAGTTTTTTAACATGTGGCCCGAGTTACGTTTCCATTGTTTCTAACAATTGGAATTCTCCATTCTTGGGTAACCCCATGTCAATCATAAGCTTTAAGTTGCTCAGACTTCATGCCCTCTCTCTGAGCTGAATAAGAGAATGTATAGAAACATAAGTGACATGGTGGATAAAGCTTGAAACAAGCTCCATCATGCCCAACATAGACTGCATTCCCACCCTAATAACCCTAGTCTTATTAAGACTGAGGTTCAGGCTTCCAAAACTTTTATCTCTCTCTCTCTCTCAGTATAGCTAAAGAATCTTTCTTTGAGAAAAAATCACGAGAATCTTGGTTAAAGTTTGGAGATCGTAAAACCAATTTTTTTAACAGTGGTATAAGAGCCAAGATTGCTAGGAACAATATTATCACCATAAATGACCATTATAGGAACCCTGTCTCGCACCCCAAAAGGATTGCTAATATCTTCAAGACTTATTTCACAAAATTGATTGGTTATCCCAGTCTGCCAAACTATTATGGATTGGATAAAGTCAGAAGCCTTATCACCTCCAAGATGTTCGTAAAAGCCTAATCCTCAATTACAAGACCTATTACCAATGATGATATTAAAAATGTGTTTTTCACTATCGATAGTGACAAAGCCCTCAAACCTGATGGTTATAATGCTTGTTTTTCAAAAATAATTGGGTTGCTATTAGCCATGACTTTTGCAAAGCTATTCACCATTTTTTCAAATCTAAAAAATGGACCTTACCTGGAATGAAATTATAGTAGCTCTTATTTCAAAGTCTACCTCCCCTTCTACCTCTGTGTATTTTCGTCATATTGTCTGTTGTAATGTTGTCTACAAAGTGATTTCCAAGATTCTGGCCAACATAATCAATAAATCACTATTGTCCTTAATTGACTCTACTCATAATGCCTTCTTCTCGGGGAGAAACATCACGAATAGCATTACGATTTCCCAATAACTCCTCCATGGTTACAACCCGAATAGAAAATTACCTAGATGCGCTATAAAGATTGAACTCATGAAACCTTTGAGAGCATCAGACAGAGTCTGTTGTTTGATGTCCTTTATGTAATGAATTTTCCTCTTAAAATGATTGGGTGGATTATCCAATGCATCTCCACACCCTCTTACTCCATTTGCATTAATAAAACTTGCAATAATTCTTTTAAAAGTAAGAAATGTCTTCACTAAGGTGACTCTCTCTCTCCATATACATATTTGTTATTGTCATGCATGTCATATCTAAAATGATGAAAAAGAAGGGCAACAATAGATAATTCGGCTACCATTGGAAGTGTCATAAGAAAAAAATCATAAACCTCTACTTCACAGATGACCTTATGATTTCATGTCGCGCCAACAACCCCTCCATTGACCTCATCAAAGAGGGCCTAGATGGGTTTTCATGCCTCTCTGGTCTCAAATTTAATCCTCACAACAGCTAGGTCTTCTTTTTGGGAACCCTGGATACGGTCAAGATCGACATCACCTCGAAATTGGGTTTCATCGACGGGACGCTTCCTCTAAAATAGCTCGGAGTGCCCATTATCACATTCAGCCTCACTTACAGCAATTGTAGACCTCTCTTCAAGAACATCATGAGCAGGATTAAATTTTGGACCGCTAATCACCTTTCTTATACATGGAGGATCTAACTAATCAAGTCGGTTATTTTTGCAAGCCATGTTTACTAGGCCTAAGTTTTTATTCTCTCTATGCGCATGCTTAAAGTCCTTGTCACACTTTTCCAAAATTTTCGCTGGTTTGGACCAGAAATGAAGATTACAGAGGCTTAAGTTGCATGGGATAAAATTAATGTGCCCTCAATGGAGAGCGGCCTTGGGATCCTAGATCTAAATATATGGAATCGGGGGGGCTTAAAAACTTATGGTCCATCATAACTAAAAAATCGCATTTTATCTAGTCTTATTGGATCACCAGTGAAAGGCTCCAAGACAAGAATATCTAGAGCTTCCATTAACTCATCACTAAGCTAGAGTTAAAGGAAAATCCTCAAGTTAGATCAATTATCAACTCGCTTTACAAAGTCAAAATTGGAAATTGTGAGTTCACTTCCATCTAGTACGATCCATGTATATTCCCCAATTCCTTGGTGAATCGCTTTGGCCCAAGTATTATCTGTCATGCCCGTCTTCAAGGTAAAAACAACATCTCATACATCATCAGCAGCATATAATGAAATTGGCCGACTGTTACCTGACCGGGGCGTAGAATTCATATCCAACACTTAAACGACATTAGGAACGCAATCAACCAAGGCCCTCCTCTCTCCAACGATGCGAATAAATTCATTTGGATCCGCAATAGCAACAAGGGTTGTTTTTCAATAAACAACATCTATAATGGCATCGACGCTTCCCACGCTACTTTCAACTAGACTGCTCTTGCATGGAATAAGTTCAACATCCTCAAACACTCATTCCTTACTTGGCTTGCCATTAAAGGAAATATAACCACCTCAGATAGGCTCATTGTGTGGGGCTACCACACCAATCCTATTTGTGCCCTATATGGTATTAACCCAAAATCTATGGACCACATTTTCATGGGTTGTAGATATTCATGTCAAAAGTATTTTATTTCTCAAAAAAAGTATATATTATTTTTCTGTCTGATTCACCTTTTGTACTACTTTGTAGCAGTTACAACAATTAATACTAGAATATTTATTTCCCTAAAGTTGACCTAGAGAATTGACTATAATTGATTATCATATATATTATACTACAATATATATATTAACTCAATATTTGACTAAATAAATATACTATAATATATATTATACTAAATATATATTATACTAAATAAATTAGATATTAATCTAATTTATTTCCTGTAACACCCTCCCTCAAATTGATGTTGGTAAGTCAACCAGTAACAATTTGCCAATAAGAAATTGATGCCGCTGACGAGTCATAGCTTTGGTGAAAATATCAGCCACTTGGAGATCAGAAGAGATGTGAGGAAGAGATATCATCCATTTTTCCAAAGTATCTCGAATGGAATGACAATCAACTTCAATGTGTTTTGTGCGCTCATGAAAAACAGGATTGGTGGCAATCTGAATGGCACTAGTGTTATCAGCATGAAGAGGGGTAGAAGTTGTTTGAGTAAATCCAACCTCCTCAAGAAGACCACGTAGCCATACAATTTCGGAACAAGCATTAGACATGGCACGATATTCAGCTTCGGTAGAGGATTTAGAAACACGATCTTGTTTCTTACACCTCTAAAAAATTAGAGCATCGCCTAAAAAATACACCAACCTATAGTAGATCGGAGTGTATCTGGACATCCAACCCAATCAACATCACTATAGGAAACAAGTTGAAGAGATGAGCCAGCTGGAAAGAGCAAACCACGAGTAGGCGAGCCTTGAAGATAGCGAATGATGCGTCGAACTTCAGCAAAGTGTAGATGTCGAGGAGAGAACATAAACTGGCTGACTTGATGAACAACATAGGATATATCAGGGCGCGTAGTTGTCAAGTAGATAAGACTCCCAACCAAGCGTCGATAAAGAGTATGATCATCCAAAAGGTTCCCTTCATTTTCCTAAATTTGACATTTACCTCCATGGGAGTATCAACTGAAGAAGCATCCTCCAGATCAGCCAAAGTGATAAGATCTTGAATATACTTTTGTTGGTTCAAAAAAATACCATTAGCCCGACGATGAACTTCTAATCCTAAGAAGTATGTAAGTTGGCCAAGATCTTTCATATGGAAAGTTGCATGTAACAGTTTTTGAAGCTTAGTAATCAAACTACAATCAGTACGAGTGATGATAATATCATCCACATAAACCAAGAGAAGGACTATACCCGATGTAGATGTGTGGAAAAATAAAGAAGAATCATACTGACTTTGGGCAAAACTGAAAGAAAGAAGTGTACGGTGAAACTTTTCAAACCAAGCTCGAGGTGCTTGTTTGAGCCCATACAAAGAACGCCTTAACTTACAGACATCATGAGGAGAATAAGTACTCATACCAGATGGAAGCTTCATGTAAATCTCTTCTTGAAGACCTCCATGAAGAAAAGCATTCTTAACATCCATTTGATACAATGGCCACGATTGTGAACCAACAATGGCCAAAATGCTTCGAACGGTGGTCATTTTGGGAACAGGAGCAAATGTCTCCTCATAATCAATCCCATATTCTTGTTTATTACCCAGAGCTACAAGACCGGCTTTATATCGCTCCAAAGAGCCATCAGAACGTAGTTTCACAGAGAAAACCCACTTACTCCCAATTGGTATAACTGTAGGAGGACAATGAACAATATCCCATGTATGATTCTCTTCAAGTTCTTGAAGTTCTACTTGCATTGCGTTTTGCCAACACTCATGTTCCATGGCTTGTTTGTAACTAGTGGGAATTGAAATACTAGATAAAGTAGTTACAAGAGAGACGAGGGAAGAAAAACCATACCTATCAGGGGGTCGAGAAGGACGAGCAGATCGACGAAGAGTTGTGGAATCAAGAGCAGGATCAGGCGTCGAGACAATATTAGAAGGGATCACAGTAGTAGGACCAGACTCATCTCGATTACGTCGTCGATATACAAAACCAGGTTTAAATCTTTCTATAGATTTTGGAATATCAGAAAAACTTGGCATGAGAGATAAAGATGCATGAGCTGGATCAACATGAGATGGAAAAAAATATTGATTTTTAAAAAAAACCACATTCCTGGACACCCGAAGACGATGAGCATGAGGATCATAACAAACATAACCCTTATGAGGAATAGCATAACCAAGAAAAGCACATTTTACAGATTGAGCCGTAAGTTTATGACGTTCATGAGTAGGGATGTGTACAAAACAAACACATCCAAAGGTACGAAGATCAAAATATGAAGGAGAATGACCAAACAACTTATAAAAAGGAGAAACGTGATTTAACGCAAGAGAAGGTAAGCGATTAATAAAAAAACAGCCGTAGAAAGTGCTTCACACCAAAAACGAGGAGGAACAGATAATTCAAGTAAAATAGTTCTTACCACATCAAGAAGATGACGATTTTTCCTCTCAGCCACACCGTTTTGTTGTGGTGTCGAAGGACAAGAACGCTGAGAGAGAATCCCTTTATTTTGAAGAAAGTTTTGAAAATCATGTGACATGTATTCACCCCCAGAATCAGTTCGTAAAACTTTTATATTGGCAGAAAATTGAGTGACAAGATATGCAAGGAAGCGTTTAAAAACTGAAAAAACTTCAGCTTTAGCCCGAAGGAAGTAAACCCAAATAAAACGACTAAAATCATCAATGAATGTAACAAAATACTTGTAGTTGCATGAGAAACAATCGGTGCAATCCCCCAAATATCACTATGAATAACATCAAAACATTGTGAAGCACGAGATGCATGATGAGGAAAAGGTAAAACCTTACTTTTACCAAGTTTGCATGAGGTAGAATCAAAAGAAAGATCATGAGAAGAACTTATTTTATTTCCCAATAATCCAGAATGAACCGAAGTACGAAGGACATCAGAATGTGGATGACCTAGACGTCTATGCCATATTTGGTTTCGAGGACCAACAACATTACAAGCAAAAGAAAAACTAGGAATATCAGGGGAAGGAGACTTATATAATGGAAAGAGTCGTCCCACTTTAGAACCCTTCGCAATCATCTTTCCTAACACTTGATCCTGCACAACACAACCAGAAGGAGAAAAAGTGACATGACAATTATTATCGACCAATTGACCAACATAAATAAGATTTGTGGAGAGGTCAGGAGACACAAAAACATTAGTGAATGTGGAAGAAAGATCACCAACAGCACTAATAGGCAAAGAATGACCATCAACAATGTTAATTTTCAGATCTCCATCATATTTTTTGACATTAGACAGTGGAACAACGGTATTTGTCATATGGTTTGAGGCTCCAGAATCAAAATAACATGGTGTGGAATAATGTTTTGGATTACTTGAGAGTCCAAAAGCAGAAAAAGCATAAATTATCATTTGTTGAACCATTTGAGGAGTGAGTGTGTTTGAATTTGTTGTTGGAGAAGGAACGTGGACAATCGGCGAGGCAGTAGGCAATGCAGTAAAACAAGCACTAGTGGAGGCATGATAAGCAGTACTTTGTCGTCGTTCAACTCGAGTGGGACAAGCAGAGATGATGCGCCCTTGTTTCTTGCAGTAGTTGCGGACCTTTTTGGGACAATCCCGAGCAATGTGGTCGAAAGAATTACAACTATAGCATTGGATGGCACGCATGTCTCTATTTTTATTTCTCGCTTTTGTTACATAAGCTACCGAAACCGGCGTAACGATACTAGCTTGATGTTCAATAGATGCCTGAGTTATCATTCGCTGCTCCTCACGAAGAAGTTCACCCAAACATGCATCCAGAGATATTACAGGATGGCGATTCATCAGATTAGACCGTGCGATGCCAAAATTTGGTCGTAGCTTCATCAAGAACTTATCTCGTCTGCTGGTTGCATGCATTGTCTGGATAGCAGAAAGAGCTGAAGCAGGAATATCGGCATAAATTATATCTGAATAATGTGCCCAAAGGTTTTGAAAACCTGAAAAATATGCTTCAATGGAAAAACTTCCTTAAGTGTAATTAGCCAACTCATACTCCAATTGAAATCTTCTAGCAGAGTTGTCTTGATTATAAATTGTCTTTAGATAATTCCACATACCAGCAGCGATTTTATAGGGCTTCAAGGTGAGAACAAGATGAGGTTCGAGCGAACTAAGAATCCAAGTCATGATTCTAGCATCTATTATTTCCCACTTGGACAAAGCATTGGCATCTAGAGGGGCATGATCACTCCCATCAATATGACCTCATAATTCTTTTCCTTTCACATACAATTGAAATTGAAATTCCCAAGCAGAATAATTTTTCCCTTAAATTTAATATGAAACGGCTCGAATTTATCCAGTAACATGATGTAACCAAGAAAACAGATCCACGAGAACAAAAATCTGAAATAAAACTAAAATCCCCAAATTCTCAAAAGAAAAAAAATATTTCACTACCCAAATACTCTCGAAATTCAGAAAAATCTGAAACTAAAAATCCCCAAATACTCTCGAAATTCAGAAAAACCTCACCACCCAAAATACACAAAAAACTCACCACCCAAAAAAACTTTACGAAAAATCAGTTGCGCTCTGATACCATGTCAAAAGTATTTTCTTTCTCAAAAAAAGTATGTATTATTTATATGTCTGGTTCACCTTTTATACTACTTTGTAGCAGTTACAACAATTAATACTAGAATCTTTATTTTTCTAAAGTTGACCTAGACTATTGACTATAATTGATTATCATATATATTATACTACAATATATATATATATATATATATATATATATATATAT
Organism: Limnanthes douglasii subsp. nivea; assembly: GCA_036936605.1. Classification (NCBI taxonomy): domain Eukaryota; kingdom Viridiplantae; phylum Streptophyta; class Magnoliopsida; order Brassicales; family Limnanthaceae; genus Limnanthes; species Limnanthes douglasii. The sequence continues at coordinate 131,522,026 of JAUPFV010000002.1, forward strand.
ATATATATATATATATATATATATATATATATATATATTAACTCAATCTTTGACTAAATATATATACTACAATACATATTATACTAAATATATATTATACTAAATAAATTAGATATTAATCTAATTTATTTCCTGTAATAATTCCCTGCATCTATAGGACTTTGTTACACAAAATCTCAACATCCCCCCGTCGTATATTGTTGGCAAGATTGGATCAATGGCGCGACATCATGGACATTGGGCCAATCTGGGTCTGGGAATCACAAAAGATTCATATTCTATACGGTAATATACCACATATGGAATGAAAGAAATGATAGAATCTTCTAGGGCACCGATTCTCTTTGCTCGGAAGTTAGGCAGATAAATCATCTATGATATCGGATATAGATTTTATGGCACCAAGTACCCATTGACTACCCTTATACAGGTTTTCTTGCTATAGGAAGCTTGGTAGGAGATTTGTATTTTTTTTAGTATTTTCATGTTAAATTCTTCTCATAATGTAACCTCAATTCCAGAGAATGCCCCGAAGTACTTATAGACCTTGTTTTTCATATATTTTACTATTTTTTATACCCCAAAAAATTAAAATAAAATTGATAGGTCAGAAATCTTTTAGAGTGAAATTATACTCAATAGTTAAATAATTGAGAAGGTAGTTCGGGTTATCTTACGAGAGGTAGTATTGACAAAATTTGAACCACATTCGAACAATACTTCTGATCTTTCCAAATGGACACCTCACCAAAGATGACTAAACAAGTAGCTAATTATCCTACACTAATGAATCATTAAGAAATTGGGCCTGACCCATGACCCGATTGGTTAATTTAGAGTTAAGACCCTTAAACCCGGCCCATGACCCTAATCTAACTCTATAAAATACTCTCAAATCATCATGAAGTGGAGGATGGAGATAAACCTACAAAATTATCAAATAACTTAAGAACTCTGATTTTGAAACCCTTTATGGGAAACCTTCCAAGATTAACCAAGAACTAAATCCGTTTATTACAAAACTACCCTCATAATATACTTTAACCTCATCAGTTTGGCGACCACAGTAAGAGAGGGGATACTCGGATTATGACAATCCAAGTTTTCCAAAGATTTACGACAAGAATTGAATAATAGCTGAAGAAATACATATTGATCAACTTCCAGTAAATGAAGAGGATCATATCAGAGAGGCTCAGATAAGGGCTTCGTCTAAAAACAATGAAAAAGAAGAAAGAACCCAACTAAGAAATGATCTTGCCGAGTTAAGAAAAGAGATCGAAGCAATGAAAATACATCGGCAAGCTGAAAGAGACCTGGTGGAATCAGAGGAATCATCGTTCGGATATCCAAAGCAATTCTTGACAGATCATTCCCCTAAAAGCCATCAACTTTCAAGGAAAGAGCCTCATGAAGAAAAATATTCTAGCTCTTTGGAATCCGGCAATAATTCATCTTCATCTACATATTCATTTTCTTCATCCACTAACAGTTTTTTATCAACAAAATAAAATAGATTAACGCCGAGATAAACGTCGGGGAAAGAAAATTGCTAGTAAAGACACAAAGTTGAAGGATCGGGAAATGTCGGTGAAAAATCATAAGGAGTGGAAAAGGTTGGATTATAAAGGAAAAATGAGGGGTTCGACTGATCACATTATAGATCAGCTATTGAGTGACCTGTTCGTTGTCTGATCTGAACCATGTATTTTTGCCGAATCTAATGAAATACATTAGTTTAGCCAGGGACATAAATTGAGGCAATCACCGCTCTCGACAAAGATTCCATCTGGACACCTCCCATGGCGTCTCAACGTGCCCAAAATGGAAAATTATGATGGGAGTTAAGACGCGAATAGTCATCTGAACAATTTGAAAAATTATGATGAGCTTCGATGATGATGAAAAAGTTTTGTGGTGGGCTTTATCTCAAACGTTTAAAGAAATTGCTTTGAAGTGGTACAATAAACTTCTGAAGGGATCAATCAAGAATTTGATATGTTTTGGGTGGCCTTCCGAAGACAGTTCGTAAGGAGTAATGAGTTAAGAGGAAATGGTGATACCATATTCTATTGTTACCAAATGACATCAGAAATCTTGAAACAATATGTTAGTCAGTTCAAAAATACTAAGAATGGTTTAGCTGCTTGCTATGAGCAGGTGGCCATAGCTTCTCTCAAACAAGGGTTATTAGCGTGAGAGTTGGCTGACACGATTACAAGGAAAAAGGCAGAAACTTGGGGTGGCCTATTGATTCAAGTTGGAAATGAAATCATCGTAGAAGAAACCAAACTGCTAAGGCATCCTCGATAGAAACCCACTGTAGGTGCTATGCATCAGCAAACTATTAGTCAGTTACATGTTTCTTCTAATTCTCGACCTCAAGAATCAAGTCAAGGATCAGGACGATCTAGATCGAACCAAACCCAACAATCCATGCCAAGGGCAAACCAGTGGGTTTAGCCTAATTACTTTACATAATTAATTGAAAACGTGGGCATAATATATGATAAAACCAAAGATCACATACAATTTTAAAGACCTTTACCTATCTAAACCCTAAGGGAGAACCAAAATACCCATTTTTATAAGTATCACGAAGACACGGGTGATGATACAAAAGATTGTATAGCTCCTAAGCAAGAGATTCAGTTGTTGATTGAAAATGCGAAATTGGCAACCTTTTTAAAAAAATCATGGCTCAAACAGAAATCAAGTTTCAAATAGACCCAGCTCAAGCATTAACAAAGAACAAATTAGTGCACATGGTGTGCCAAGATCCTCTTCGAATGTCTCCAAGGCAGAACGAGCCATGATGATTACATAACAATTTCAAGATCTTTTTTATTAGATTCAGAGTTTTTAGATCCGGATCATGATCAAAACCTTGTTAACATGATGAGTGAGGGTAATGAGAGGGTTGCCCGTTTGTGTAAATTCTTCGATTCATTGATAATATTCAGAGAGGATAAAAAATGACACCTTCGAATTTCTCTAGGAAAAGGCATGTCAACACTTTGGATGTGCAATTAAAAGGTAAGATGTCAATTCATTTGTATCAAGGGCCTTCACCATTCATGGTATTTGATTAAGATGGTCTAAGATACGTCGCTGGACCACATGAACACGTTGTGATTATTGAGGCTTCTATTGATGGTACAAAATTTTGAAGAATTCTCATCGATATTGGTAGTTCAGCGAATGTATTATTTCTTTCAACCTACAAACAAATGAAAAATCCCTCGGTGATCCAACCTTCGAACCGGATCATCATAGGGTTTACAGGTAGTTTGGCAGACGTTATGGGAGAGTTTGAGGGAGAAACAACTCTTGGCATGGGGCCTTTCCAGAAAATAATTTGAGTATTGTTTGTTGTGGTAAATTTCCCAACTTGCTATAATGTCATTTTGGTTCCATAGTTAATTATTTTTCTTATTATGTGCTTTCTGAATTTTATCCATGATTAACGCTACTTGGAATGTTCGGGGCCTTAATGGCCCCTTTAGGCAAATAGATGTTTGAGATTACGTCTTTTCCAATAGTATAACTCTTATTTTATTACTTGAGACTAAATTTATAATAAAAAATGTTACTAGTATCATGAGAACCATGTTTACGTGTTGGCACTATAAAACCAACCACGATGCGCACCCTTACGGTAAAGTTTGGATCGCATGGAATCCTAGTGTTTTTAAAATTGAAATCCTTAGCATATCGCCCCAGTATATTGACTGCAAAATCATATACATATCTAAGAACAATCTCTTTTTCCTCACGGACATTTACGGTTTTAATGACCCATACGAGAACCTTCCCTTATTGAGTGATCTAACTCATATTACAGACAATAGACTCGAGGTCTTGTGGGTTTCCATGGGTTACTATAATTCCATAAGACACCCAAGCGAAAAATTGGGCCGAACAGATCTCTGGACCAACTCTATCTGAGATTCCAACGAGTGTTGTAATGAGAGTGGTCTCAATGACCTTCATTTTTTCGGGTTCTAATTTACATGGACAAATAAGCAGATTGACAACCTGATTTCCTCTAAGATCGATTGATCCCTGGTTAATAATCCATAGGATGATTATTTCCCCCACTCCTCACTTTGACATCCCTTGTACCTCATATCATACCCTCATTTCCCTCAACTTAACCTCTCATATCGCCCTTACCGGCAAGCCTTTCAAGTTTTTTAACATGTGGCCCGAGTTACGTTTCCATTGTTTCTAACAATTGGAATTCTCCATTCTTGGGTAACCCCATGTCAATCATAAGCTTTAAGTTGCTCAGACTTCATGCCCTCTCTCTGAGCTGAATAAGAGAATGTATAGAAACATAAGTGACATGGTGGATAAAGCTTGAAACAAGCTCCATCATGCCCAACATAGACTGCATTCCCACCCTAATAACCCTAGTCTTATTAAGACTGAGGTTCAGGCTTCCAAAACTTTTATTTCTCTCTCTCTCTCTCGGTATAGCTAAAGAATCTTTCTTTGAGAAAAAATCAAGAGAATCTTGGTTAAAGCTTGGAGATCGTAAAACCAAATTTTTTAACAATAGTATAAGAGCCAAGATAGCTAGGAACAATATTATCACCATAAATGACCATTATGGGAACCCTGTCTCGCACCCCAAAAGGATTGCTAATATCTTCAAGACTTATTTCACAAATTTGATTGGTTATCCCAGTCTGCCAAACTATTATGGATTGGATAAAGTCAGAAGCCTTATCACCTCCAAGATGTTCGTAAAAGCCTAATCCTCAATTACAAGACCTATTACCAATGATGATATTAAAAATGTGTTTTTCACTATCGATAGTGACAAAGCCCTCAAACCTGATGGTTATAATGCTTGTTTTTCAAAAATAATTGGGTTGCTATTAGCCATGACTTTTGCAAAGCTATTCACCATTTTTTCAAATCTAAAAAATGGACCTTACCTGGAATGAAATGATAGTAGCTCTTATTTCAAAGTCTACCTCCCCTTCTACCTCTGTGTATTTTCATCATATTGTCTGTTGTAATGTTGTCTACAAAGTGATTTCCAAGATTCTGGCCAACATAATCAATAAATCACTCTTGTCCTTAATTGACTCTACTCATAATGCCTTCTTGTCGGGGAGAAACATCACGAATAACATTACGATTTCCCAATAACTCCTCCATTGTTACAACCCGAATAGAAAATTACCTAGATGCGCCATAAAGATTGAACTCATGAAACCTTTGAGAGCATCAGACAGAGTCTGTTGTTTGATGTCCTTTATGTAATGAAGTTTCCTCTTAAACTGATTGGGTGGATTATCCAATGCATCTCCACACCCTCTTACTCCATTTGCATTAATAAAACTTGCAATAATTCTTTTAAAAGTAAGAAATGTCTTCGCTAAGGTGACTCTCTCTCTCCATATACATATTTGTTATTGTCATGCATGTCATATCTAAAATGATGAAAAATAAGGGCAACAATAGATAATTCGGCTACCATTGGAAGTGTCATAAGAAAAAAATCATAAACCTCTACTTCACAGATGACCTTATGATTTCATGTCGCGCCAACAACCCCTCCATTGACCTCATCAAAGAGGGCCTAGATGGGTTTTCATGCCTCTCTGGTCTCAAATTTAATCCCCACAACAGCTAGGTCTTCTTTTCGGGAACCCTGGATACGGTCAAGATCGACATCACCTCGAAATTGGGTTTCATCGACGGGACGCTCCCTCTAAAATAGCTCAGAGTGCCCATTATCACATTCAGCCTCACTTACAGCAATTGCAGACCTCTCTTCAAGAACATCATGAGTAGGATTAAATTTTGGACCGCTAATCACCTTTCTTATACATGGAGGATCTAACTAATCAAGTCGGTTATTTTTGCAAGCAATGTTTACTAGGCCTAAGTTTTTATTCTCTTTATGCGCATGCTTAAAGTCCTTGTCATACTTTTCCAAAATTTTCGCTGGTTTGGACCAGAAATGAAGATTACAGAGGCCTAAGTTGCATGGGATAAAATTAACGTACCCTCAATGGAGGGAGGCCTTGGGATCCTAGATCTAAATATATGGAATCGGGGGGGGGGGGGGGGGGGGGGGCTTAAAAAACTTATGGTCCATCATAACTAAAAAATCGCATTTTATCTAGTCTTATTGGATCACCAGTGAAAGGCTCCAAGACAAGAATATCTAGAGCTTCCATTAACTCATCACTAAGCTAGAGTTAAAGGAAAATCCTCAAGTTAGATCAATTATCAACTCGCTTTACAAAGTCAAAATTGGAAATTGTGAGTTCACTTCCATCTAGTACGATCCATGTATATTACCCAATTCCTTGGTGAATCGTTTTGGCCCAAGTATTATCTGTCATGCCCGTCTTCAAGGTAAAAACAACGTCTCATACATCATCAGCAGCATATAATGAAATTGGTCGACTGTTACCTGACCGGGGCGTAGAATTCATATCCAACACTTAAACGACATTAGGAACGCAATCAACCAAGGCCCTCCTCTCTCCAACGATGCGAATAAATTCATTTGGATCCGCAATAGCAACAAGGGTTGTTTTTCAATAAACAACATCTATAATGGCATCGACGCTTCCCACGCTACTTTCAACTAGACTGCTCTTGCATGGAATAAGTTCAACATCCTCAAACACTCATTCCTTACTTGGCTTGCCATTAAAGGAAATATAACCACCTCAGATAGGCTCATTGTGTGGGGCTACCACACCAATCCTATTTGTGCCCTATATGGTATTAACCCAAAATCTGTGGACCACATTTTCATGGGTTGTAGCTATTCCTGTCAAAAGTATTTTATTTCTCAAAAAAAGTATGTATTATTTATCTGTCTGATTCACCTTTTGTACTACTTTGTAGCAGTTACAACAATTAATACTAGAATATTTATTTTCCTAAAGTTGACCTAGACTATTGACTATAATTGATTATCATATATATTATACTACAATATATATATATTAACTCAATATTTGACTAAATAAATATACTACAATATATATTATACTAAATATATATTATACTAAATAAATTAGATATTAATCTAATTTATTTCCTGTAACACCCTCCCTCAAATTGATGTTGGTAAGTCAACCAGTAACAATTTGCCAATAAGAAATTGATGCCGCTGACGAGTCATAGCTTTGGTGAAAATATCGGCCACTTGGAGATCAGAAGAGATGTGAGGAAGAGATATCACCCATTTTTCCAAAGTATCTCGAATGGAATGACAATCAACTTCAATGTGTTTTGTGCGCTCATGAAAAACAGGATTGGTGGCAATCTGAATGGCACTAGTGTTATCAGCATGAAGAGGGGTAGAAGTTGTTTGAGGAAATCCAACCTCCTCAAGAAGACCGCGTAGCCATACAATTTCGGAACAAGCATTAGACATGGCACGATATTCAGCTTCGGTAGAGGATTTAGAAACACGATCTTGTTTCTTACACCTCCAAGAAATTAGAGCATCGCCTAAAAAATACACCAACCTATAGTAGATCGATGTGTATCTGGACATCCAGCCCAATCAGCATCACTATAGGAAACAAGTTGAAGAGATGAGGCAGCTGGAAAGAACAAACCACGAGTAGGTGAGCCTTGAAGATAGCGAATGATGCGTCGAACTGCAGCAAGGTGGAGATGTCGAGGAGAGAACATAAACTGGCTGACTTGATGAACAGCATTGGATATATCAGGGCGCGTAGTTGTCAAGTAGATAAGACTCCCAACCAAGCGTCGATAAAGAGTAGGATCATCCAAAAGGTTCCCTTCATTTTTCCTAAATTTGACATTTACCTCCATGGGAGTATCAACTGAAGAAGCATCCTCCAGATCAGCCAAAGTGATAAGATCTTGAATATACTTTTGTTGGTTCAAAAAAATACCATTAGCCCGACGATGAACTTCTAATCCTAATAAGTATGTAAGTTGGCCAAGATCTTTCATATGGAAAGTTGCATGTAACTGTTTTCGAAGCTTAGTAATCAAACTACAATCAGTACCAGTGATGATAATATCATCCACATAAACCAAGAGAAGGACTATACCCGATGTATATATGTGGAAAAATAAAGAAGAATCATACTGACTTTGGGCAAAACTGAAAGAAAGAAGTGTACGGTGAAACTTTTCAAACCAAGCTCGAGGTGCTTGTTTGAGCCCATACAAAGAACGCCTTAACTTACAGACATCATGAGGAGAATAAGTACTCATACCAGATGGAAGCTTCATGTAAATCTCTTCTTGAAAACCTCCATGAAGAAAAGCATTCTTAACATCCATTTGATACAATGGCCACGATTGTGAAGCAACAATGGCCAAAATGCTTCGAACGGTGGTCATTTTGGCAACAGGAGCAAATGTCTCCTCATAATCAATCCCATATTCTTGTTTATTACCTAGAGCTAAAAGACTGGTTTTATATCGCTCGAAAGAGCCATCAGAACGTAGTTTCACAGAGAAAACCCACTTACTCCCAATTGGTTTAACTGTAGGAGGACAATGAACAATATCCCATGTATGATTCTCTTCAAGTTCTACTTGCATTGCGTTTTGTCAACACTCATGTTCCATGGCTTGTTTGTAACTAATGGGTATTGAAATACTAGATAAAGTAGTTACAAGAGAGACGAGGGAAGAAAAACCATACCTATCAGGGGGTCGAGAAGGACGAGCAGATCGACGAAGAGTTGTGGAATCAAGAGCAGGATCAGGTGTCGAGACAATATTAGAAGGGATCACAGTAGTGGGACCAGACTCATCTCGATTACGTCGTCGATATACAAAACCAGGTTTAAATCTTTCTATAGATTTTGGAATATCAGAAAAACTTGGCATGAGAGATAAAGATGCAGGAGGTGGATCAACATGAGATGGAAAAAATATTGATTTTAAAAAAAAACCACATTCCTAGACACCCGAAGACGATGAGCATGAGGATCATAACAAACATAACCCTTATGAGGAATAGTATAACCAAGAAAAGCACATTTTACAGATTGAGCCGTAAGTTTATGACGTTCATAAGTAGGGATGTGTACAAAACAAACACATCCAAATGTACGAAGATCAGAATATGAAGGAGAATGACCAAACAACTTATAAAAAGGAGAAACGTGATTTAACGCAAGAGAAGGTAAGCGATTAATAAAAAAACAGCCGTAGAAAGTGCTTCACACCAAAAACGAGGAGGAACAGATGATTCAAGTAAAATATTTCTTACCACATCAAGAAGATGACGATTTTTCCTCTCAACCACACCGTTTTGTTGTGGTGTCGAAGGACAAGAACGCTGAGAGAGAATCCCTTTATTTTGAAGAAAGTTTTGAAACTCATGTGACATGTATTCACCCCCAGAATCAGTTCATAAAACTTTTATATTGGCAGAAAATTGAGTGTCAAAATATGCAAGGAAGCGTTTAAAAACTGAAAAAACTTCAGCTTTAGCCCGAAGGAAGTAAACCCAAGTAAAACGACTAAAATCATCAATGAATGTAACAAAATACTTGTAGTTGCATGAGAAACAATCGGTGCGATCCCCCAAATATCACTATGAATAACATCAAAACATTGTGAAGCACGAGATGCATGATGAGGAAAAGGTAAAACCTTACTTTTACCAAGTTTTCATGAGGTAGAATCAAAAGAAAGATCATGAGAAGAACTTATTTTATTGCCCAATAATCCAGAATGAACCGAAGTACGAAGGACATCAGAATGTGGATGACCTAGACGTCTATGCCATATTTGGTTTCGAGGACCAACAACATTACAAGCAAAAGAAAAACTAGGAATATCAGTGGAAGGAGACTTATATAATGGAGAGAGTCGTCCCACTTTAGAACCCTTCACAATCATCTTTCCTAACACTTGATCCTGCACAACACAACCAGAAGGAGAAAAAGTGACATGACAATTATTATCGACCAATTGACCAACATAAATAAGATTTTTGGAGAGGTCAGGAGACACAAAAACATTAGTGAATGTGGAAGAAAGATCACCAACAGCACTAATAGGCACAGAATGACCATCAACAATGTTAATTTTCAGATCTCCATCATATTTTTTGACATTAGACAGTGGAACAACGGTATTTGTCATATGGTTTGAGGCTCCAGAATCAAAATAACATGGTGTGGAATAATGTTTTGGATTACCTGAGAGTTCAAAAGCAGAAAAAGCATAAATTATCATTTGTTGAACCATTTGAGGAGTGAGTGTGTTTGGATTTGTTGTTGGAGAAGGAACGTGGACAATCGGCGAGGCAGTAGGAAATACAGTAAAACAAACACTAGTGGAGGCATGATAAGCAGTACTTTGTCGTCGTTCAACTCGAGTGGGACAAGAAGAGATGATGTGCCCTTGTTTCTTGCAGTAGTTGCGGACCTTTTTGGGACAATCCCGAGCAATGTGGTCGAAAGAATTACAACTATAGCATTGGATGGCACGCATGTCTCTATTTTTATTTCTCGCTTTTGTTACATAAGCTACCGAAACCGGTGTAACGATACTAGCTTGATGTTCAATAGATGCCTGAGCTATCATTCGCTACTCCTCACGAAGAAGTTCACCCAAACAGGCATCCAGAGATATTACAGGATGGCGATTCATCAGATTAGACCGTGCGATGCCAAAATTAGGTCGTAGCTTCATCAAGAACTTATCTCGTCTGCTGGTTGCATGCATTGTCTGGATAGCAGAAAGAGCTGAAGCAGGAATATCGGCATAAATTATATCTGAATAATGTGCCCAAAGGTTTTGAAAACCTGAAAAATATGCTTCAATGGAAAGACTTCCTTAAGTGTAATTAACCAACTCATACTCCAATTGAAATCTTCTAGCAGAGTTGTCTTGATTATAAATTGTCTTTAGATAATTCCACATACCAACAGCGATTTTATAGGGCTTCAAGGTGAGAACAAGATGAGGTTCAAGCAAACTAAGAATCCAAGTCATGATTCTAGCATCTATTATTTCCCACTTGGACAAAGCATTGGCATCTAGAGGGGAATGATCACTCCCATCAATATGACCTCATTATTCTTTTCCTTTCACATACAATTGAAATTGAAATTCCCAAGCAGAATAATTTTCCCCTTAAATTTAATATGAAACGGCTCGAATTTATCCAGTGACATGATGTAACCAAGAAAACAGATCCACGAGAACAAAAATCTGAAATAAAACTAAAATCCCCAAATTCTCAAAAGAAAAAAAATATTTCACTACCTAAATACTCTCGAAATTCAGAAAAATATGAAACTAAAAATCCCCAAATACTCTCGAAATTCAGAAAAACCTCACCACCCAAAATACACGAAAAACTCACCACCCAAAAAAACTCTACGAAAAATCAGTTGCACTCTGATACCATGTCAAAAGTATTTTCTTTCTCAAAAAAGTATGTATTATTTATCTGTCTGGTTCACCTTTTATACTACTTTGTAGCAGTTACAACAATTAATACTAGAATCTTTATTTTTCTAAAGTTGACCTAGACTATTGACTATAATTGATTATCATATATATTATACTACAATATATATATATATATATATATATATATATATATATATTAACTCAATCTTTGACTAAATAAATATACTACAATACATATTATACTAAATAAATTAGATATTAATCTAATTTATTTCCTGTAACAAATCCCTGCATCTATAGGACTTTGTTACACAAAATCTCAACATCCCCCCGTCATATATTGTTGGCAAGATTGGATCAATGGTGCGACATCATGGACATTGGGCCAATCTGGGTCTGGGAATCACAAAAGAGTCATATTCTATGCGGTAATATACCACATATGGAATAAAAGAAATGATAGAATCTTTTAGGGCACCGATTCTCTTTGCTCGGAAGTTAGGCAGATAAATCATCTATGATATCGGATATAGATTTTATGGCACCAAGTACCCATTGACTACCCTTATACAGTTTTTCTTGCTATAGGAAGCTTGGTAGGAGATTTGTATTTTTTTTAGTATTTTCATGTTAAATTCTTCTCATAATATAACCTCAATTCCAGAGAATGCCCTGAAGTACTTGTAGACCTTGTTTTTCATATATTTTACTATTTTTTATACCCCAAAAAATTAAAATAAAATTGATAGGTCAGAAATCTTTTAGAGTGAAATTGTACTCAATAGTTAAATAATTGAGAAGGTAGTTCGGGTTATCTTAAGAGAGACAGTATTGACAAAATTTGAACTACATTCGAACAACACTTCTGACCTTTCCAAATGGACACCTCACCAAAGATGACTAAACAAGTAGCTAATTATCCTACATTAATGAATCATTAAGTAATTGGGCCTGACCTATGACCTGATTGGTTAATTTAGAGTTAAGACCCTTAAACCCGGCCCATGACCCTAATCTAACTCTATAAAATACTCTCAAATCATCATGAAGTGGAGGATGAAGATAAACCTACAAAATTATCAAATAACTTAAGAACTCTGATTTTGAAACCCTTTATGGGGAACCTTCCAAGATTAACCAAGAACTAAATCCGTTTATTACAAAACTACCCTCATAATATAATTTAGACTCATCAGTTTGGCGACCACAGTAAGAGAGGGGATACTCGGATTATGACAATCCAAGTTTTCCAAAGATTTACGACAAGAATTGAATAATAGCTGAAGAAATACATATTGATCAGCTTCCAGTAAATGAAGAGGATCATATCAGAGAGGCTCAGATAAGGGCTTCGTCTAAAAACGATGAAAAAGAAGAAAGAACTCAACTAAGAAATGATCTTGTCGAGTTAAGAAAAGAGATCGAAGGAATGAAAATACATCGGCAAGCTGAAAAAGACCTGGTGGAATCAGAGGAATCATCGTTCAGATATCCAAAGCAATTCTTGACAGATCATTCCCCTAAAAGCCATCAACTTTCAAGGAAAGAGCCTCATGAAGAAAAATATTCTAGCTCTTTGGAATCCGGCAATAATTCATCTTCATCTACATATTCATTTTCTTCATCCACTAACAGTTTTTTATCAACAAAATAAAATAGATTAACGCCGAGATAAACGTCGGGGAAAGAAAATTGCTAGTAAAGACACAAAGTTGAAGGATCGGGAAATGTCGGTGAAAAATCATAAGGAGTGGAAAAGGTTGGATTATAAAGGAAAAATGAGGGGTTCGACTGATCACATTATAGATCAGCTATTGAGTGACCTGTTCGTTGTCTGATCTGAACCATGTATTTTTGCCGAATCTAATGAAATACATTAGTTTAGCCAGGGACATAAATTGAGGCAATCACCGCTCTCGACAAAGATTCCATCTGGACACCTCCCATGGCGTCTCAACGTGCCCAAAATGGAAAATTATGATGGGAGTTAAGACGCGAATAGTCATCTGAACAATTTGAAAAATTATGATGAGCTTCGATGATGATGAAAAAGTTTTGTGGTGGGCTTTATCTCAAACGTTTAAAGAAATTGCTTTGAAGTGGTACAATAAACTTCTGAAGGGATCAATCAAGAATTTGATATGTTTTGGGTGGCCTTCCGAAGACAGTTCGTAAGGAGTAATGAGTTAAGAGGAAATGGTGATACCATATTCTATTGTTACCAAATGACATCAGAAATCTTGAAACAATATGTTAGTCAGTTCAAAAATACTAAGAATGGTTTAGCTGCTTGCTATGAGCAGGTGGCCATAGCTTCTCTCAAACAAGGGTTATTAGCGTGAGAGTTGGCTGACACGATTACAAGGAAAAAGGCAGAAACTTGGGGTGGCCTATTGATTCAAGTTGGAAATGAAATCATCGTAGAAGAAACCAAACTGCTAAGGCATCCTCGATAGAAACCCACTGTAGGTGCTATGCATCAGCAAACTTTTAGTCAGTTACATGTTTCTTCTAATTCTCGACCTCAAGAATCAAGTCAAGGATCAGGACGATCTAGATCGAACCAAACCCAACAATCCATGCCAAGGGAAAACCAGTGGGTTTAGCCTAATTACTTTACATAATTAATTGAAAACGTGGGCATAATATATGATAAAACCAAAGATCACATACAATTTTAAAGACCTTTACCTATCTAAACCCTAAGGGAGAACCAAAATACCCATTTTTATAAGTATCACGAAGACACGGGTGATGATACAAAAGATTGTATAGCTCCTAAGCAAGAGATTCAGTTGTTGATTGAAAATGCGAAATTGGCAACCTTTTTAAAAAAATCATGGCTCAAACAGAAATCAAGTTTCAAATAGACCCAGCTCAAGCATTAACAAAGAACAAATTAGTGCACATGGTGTGCCAAGATCCTCTTCGAATGTCTCCAAGGCAGAACGAGCCATGATGATTACATAACAATTTCAAGATCTTTTTTATTAGATTCAGAGTTTTTAGATCCGGATCATGATCAAAACCTTGTTAACATGATGAGTGAGGGTAATGAGAGGGTTGCCCGTTTGTGTAAATTCTTCGATTCATTGATAATATTCAGAGAGGATAAAAAATGACACCTTCGAATTTCTCTAGGAAAAGGCATGTCAACACTTTGGATGTGCAATTAAAAGGTAAGATGTCAATTCATTTGTATCAAGGGCCTTCACCATTCATGGTATTTGATTAAGATGGTCTAAGATACGTCGCTGGACCACATGAACACGTTGTGATTATTGAGGCTTCTATTGATGGTACAAAATTTTGAAGAATTCTCATCGATATTGGTAGTTCAGCGAATGTATTATTTCTTTCAACCTACAAACAAATGAAAAATCCCCCGGTGATCCAACCTTCGAACCGGATCATCATAGGGTTTACGGGTAGTTTGGCAGACGTTATGGGAGAGTTTGAGGGAGAAACAACTCTTGGCATGGGGCCTTTCCAGAAAATAATTTGAGTATTGTTTGTTGTGATAAATTTCCCAACTTGCTATAATGTCATTTTGGTAGGTCTTGGCTCTCAAAGATGCTCGTTATTACATCTACGGTTCATCAATATCTAAATTACTCCGTGGGGAATCGGGTGGGAGTAGTACAGAGCAGTCAAAATGTAGTTAGAGAATATTATGATGCGGCATTAGCTCCAAAAAAATCTTAGTTTACCAACCATTAAATCAGAATAGCAATCAAAGGATTCCCGTTCAGGTTACAATCATATATATGATCCAAGGGAAACTCCCAGTACAATTATCCCGATTAAAGAAATAGAAATTCATTATTTGGGGAAAGAAAGAAATGTTCGAATCGGTTCGAAGTTATCAACCAATCTGAAAATGATTTACTAAAATTTATATATGAATATTAGCATGTGTTTTTTTGGCATAGTGAAGACGTAACAGGAGTGCCATCTGATGTCATTTGTCATAATTTTTCAGTACGATCAGTTTTAGGTCTCGTGATCTAGAAAAGAAAGGTTTTTTCTAAGGAAAATTCAGAAGCAATATGTAAAGAGGTTGGTCAGTTAACCAAGATGGGTCACATAAAAGAGTCACAATACCCCTTGTGGACTTCTAATCCAGTTATGTCAAAAAATAAAAACGGGTAATGGAGCATGTGTATCGATTTTACCGATCTTAATAAAGCTTGTCCAAAGGACCACTTCCCAATGCCTCGAATAGATCAACTCGCGGATTCCACATCTGGAAATAAATTGTTATCTTTCATGGATGATTTTTCCAGATATAATCAAATTCAAATGGATCTGAATGATTAAGATCATATTACATTTATTACTGAGCGTCAACTACATTGTTACAAAGTAATTCCCTTCGGACTGAAAAATGCTGGTGCTACTTATCAACGTCTAGTTAACAAAACATTCTCCAGTCAAACCAGTTACCCTTGTCCCGTTTATTACATCAACAAAGCTCTACTTGATGCCAAAAAGAAGTAATTGAAGTTAGAAAAGCTGGTTTTGGCCTTAGTCATTGCAGCAAGGAAAATGTGGCCCTACTTCCAGGGGCATTCAATCACAATTTGAACGTTTTTTCCTCTTAAAGCCATTCTATAAAAGTCAGATGTTTCGAGTCGAATGACCAAGTGTTCCATTGAATTAGGAGATTTTGACATCGACTTTGCTCCTCGAATTACTATCAAATGTCAATCTGTGACGGATTTCTTGGTATAATTTCATTCTGATCGGAAAACATTAAATGATTATATGGATTCACAAGATAACGAATGGGTGGTTCGAAATGGTAGACGATCTAGTACCATGGGATGCAGGGCCGAAATATGTTTAACTTCTCCATTTGGGGATTCTATGTACCAAACTATTCATTTCGGTTTCCAAGCATCCAATAATGAATCTGAATACGAAGCAACTATCAGTGGTCTAAGGCTCGCCCAAATTTGTGGAGCTGCAACGGTTTGATTAATGAGCGATTCACAACTATTGGTTCACCAAGTTCAAGACTTATGTGAAATGAAGCAAGAGCAACTATTAAAGTACCTCAAGGTATTGAAATAACTATCAACGTATTTTGAAAATGTGAGGTACAAACATATACCCCGGGTTGAGAATTCGATGGTTGATTTTTTAGCTACTATTGCCTACGCTGAAGCATTTCTTTGGATTTTGGTACAAAATATCCTTCGATCACAACAACTTATTCAAAGAAAGATCTTAGTACTGAAGAAATTTGTCAAATATCGGTCGTGTTCAATTCGGATTAGAGACATGAAATTCAACTTTTTATAACCGAGGGAATTTTGTTGGAGAATAAAGATCTAGCTAAAAAATTAAAGTTCAAGGCGTATGGATTTGTGGTTTTGGGAGAAGTGCTGTATAAAAATTCCTTCTATAAAACATTGTTCTGATGTCTTGGATCGGATGAATCTCAATATATTTTATCTGAAATCCATAATGGAGAAGGATCTGCTCATTGCGGTCACAAAGCTCTAACCATAAGGGTTTTGCTAGCGGTATGCTATTGGTCTACCATTATGGCAGATGCTAAAGAATTGGTGAGCAAATGTGATCCTTTCCAAAAGTTTGGAAATGCGTTTGATGTCCCATCTGGTCCAATGCAAAATATTTCTAAAGTAGTGCCTTTTGATAGGAGAGGACTTGATCATGTATGGCCTTTACCAATACAATCTCGATGACGATGAATAATCGTGGTGGCAGTAGATTACTTTACTAAATGGTTAGAAGCTTCACCAATTTCTAGGACCACCTCCAAGGAGATTACAAAGTTCATCTTAGCCTACATATGTTCTCGATTTGGAATACCCCGATGCATTACAACTGATAATGGTCCTCAATTTGATAACCAAGAGATATAAGATTTTTGTCCTTTAAGAGGGATTTGACATTGTTTCTCTTATCCCTTTCATCCTCAAGCTAATGTTCAAGTAGAAGTGGTTAACCGGACCATACTGAGAGGTCTAAAAACGAATTTGGAGGGGTCAGCATGTAAGTGGCCGAACTATTTACAAGAGGTAGTATAAGCCTATAGGTACACTCCATACTCGACAACACAAGAATCACATTTTGCTTTAATATATGGAATGGATGATGTTGCTCCAATTGAATCCATTTTTCTACACTCGGCAACACAAGAGTCACTACACAGAATGGATGATATTTCTCTAATTGAATCCATTTTTCTTTCCTTTAGAATTCAAAACTATTCTGAAAAAGATAACAAAATAGCGGTATGAATTCAATTTGATCTCATTCAAGAAAAAAAAACGTCAAGCTCATCTCAGAATGGTTCATTATCAAGGGTTAATGAGAAGCAAGTGTGCTTCCAAATTTTGGATAAGAGAGTTTAGTGTTGGGGACCAAGTTTTAAGAAAAGTATATCTGCATACCAAAGGTAAGAGGCTAGGAAAATTGACCATGAATTGGAAAGGTTTGTATACGCTTGTTGAAAGGGTTAAGAAAGGGACTTACCGGTTGGTTGATCATCCTTTAAGGCACTTGTGGAATGTAGAACACCTAAGGATGTACTTGCAGTAAGTTTGTAATTATTTACTTTAATTTTGTTTTATGTAGATATTTCAAATGGGGGCATACTTTTTCCTACCCTGGTGGCTCGGGGAGGTTTTAATGAGGTGCCCGACTTGTCAATCAACTCATGTTTAGCCTTTAACATTATTTGTCTCTCTAAAATTTGTTTTTTGCTTTCGAATGGATTATCTTTGAATGGCTTAAGAGTAAATTCATTTTTCCTTCGAATGGATTATCTTCGAATGGCTTAAGAGTAAATTCATTTTTCTTTCAAATAGACTACCTTCGAAGAGCTTAAGTGTAAATTCGCTTTTGTCTTTGAATGGACTACTTTCTAATGGCCCAAGTTCAAGTTTATGCTTCCTTCGAATGGATCACTTTCGAATGTCCTAAAATTATGGCATAAGTATAATTTCATTTTTTTCCTTCGAATGGATTACCTTCGAATGGACCAAGTATAAGTTCATGCTGCCTTTGAAGATTTATATTTTTAGAATAGATTGAAGAAACCAAAGTTGAAATATAGATAGAAATTATTAATACCAAATTAATTGGCCATCCAAGGACTTTGTTCAAAAGTACATCACAAAATTCCTTGGCCATCCAAGGAATTTCCAACAATATATAAAACAAAATTTTCTTGCATCTAGCAAGGACTTCAAAAAGCTTGGGAAGTAGGAGTTATTACTCTTAGCTTCTTCTTCTTTCAGTCTATCTCCTTTCACATCTGAACTCCCTTTCTTTGATCATACTTCATCTTCTCCATCGAAAATTCCATCGACGATTTTTCAGAAGCGGACATCTCATCGGCCATGGAAATTCTAGGAGGTATGAACTTCTCTGGAACCAAGCCCCACAATGATCTTAAGCTTAGATTCTGATTTTTTTATGAAACAACAGTACCATATCTGATTTAATAGAGGAATCCCAAGCATTCAGTTTGTCTAGAGTAGCATCTGCGTCTGCCTTCATTGCATCGTCAGCTTCTTGACTCGATTTGGCTTCTAAATCTATAAAAAAAAAAATCCAACTCTTTTTTATCTTTTTCCAAATATTTTTTTCTCACCCATAGTACGATTCAAAGATTCTTGACTGGTCTTCAATTGACCCTACACCTCTGTTATATTTTTAGAACTAAAGTCTTCCAATTCTTTGAGTGTGTTTTGAGCTTTGGTCACCTCTTCTTTAGCCTTCTCCATTTCTGATCTAAGGGTCCTAGATTTCTTGATTGCATCATCAACTCTAGTTTTTCTGTATGAAAGGCCTCATGAAGCCTATTTTTCTCTTCTTCAAAGTTTTGAATAATTCCTTTTTGATTTTTGACTTCTCGTTCCAGTTCGAATACAAGCCAAATGCAACCCATAATTGAGTACCCTACAATATTTGAAATTTCGAAGAAAGTACCATCGTATACCATCTTAGGACCACTTCTTGGAAAAGATTTATTAAAAGCTTAGTAGCTGAACTCGTTTAACTTATCTAAGAGATTATTCCGCCTCGTAGTACATTCACATTCAAAATTTGGAAACGAAAAAGGGGGATCTGGTGTAGGAATAACTGGTACTTTAACGTTCCTACGCAATGTTAAATCTGAACTGATTGTGACTTTGTTCTTCTTTTTCTGCTTTTCTCCACTACTTTCTGCATGACGCTTTTCAATTTTCTTCATTGGCTCAACTATGTTAGTGATCACAACATCTTTATCCATCGTAGCTGCCACAACATCTAACAATGATGTGTCGATCCTTGTCAATTGTTCGTCGGTATTTTCTTCATTGATACCTTGCGAATCACTTTTATTCTTCAGTTTATCCATGTGATTGGGGGCTTTTCTCCTTGTTGGAAGATGAACCTTCCCATCGTATTCCTCAATCCTACGTAAAACAACTCTAGGCGCAAGAGATGTGATGAATTATTTCCATGACAGTTCTGTCTTTGAGATGGTTCTCTGAAGGTGAGCGAGGGTTAAATTCCCGGCAGTAAAATAGTCGTGAAAACAATTGTTCCATTTCATCTCCCCATATGTGCAACTTCCTGAAGGTACTTTGAGCTGCTTTCAAGTGATGGGTGAAACGATTCGAGAGAACTGCAAATAGTAAGTAATCAGGTCGGTGTCCGAAGTAAAAATAGACAAATTAAAATGTCAAGTAGAATAGTTGAGTAAGATTATCTGGACATTTCCAAAACATGGTGAGCTTCCTTATGTTTCCCTTAGACAAAGATATTTTTCGACCATTTTCCCATCGTCCACTTATAAACAAAAATTATGTCTTCCATATCCTATCTGAATCCAAAAAATCATTCACAACTTTGAACTCAGTTCTCATAGTTACAACATAATCCAGCAATGGCTGCCATTTGCCATATTGGCATAGATGTTCGAGACAATCTTGATGTTATAATACAAGCGAGTAGAGTATACCACGCATTTGGAATAGGTTGACTTGGAAATAACCTGATCAATTCGAAATACCTAACAATTTCGGGATCTAAGGGAAACCTCAAACCCTCAGTTCAACAATTCAGTAAAAACAACTAACTCGTTTGAACCACAATTCATTGGAATTTCTCCAGCCTTTGGTAACCTAACCCTAATCGTATCAGGAAATCCCCATTTAGTATGAACTGCCTCTAGTTCTTTCTCATGAAAATAAACATATGATATTTTATTTAACACTAACTGATATTTTATGGTTACCTTTTTTAAATTAGGGCCAACTCAACCAGCCAGCGAAATTGGCAAGTCTTCTGATTCTTCCTTTTTTTTTTTTTTGCTTTTCTCCTTGTTACAATCAGGTCAAGTAAAAGTCTAGAAACTTCCCCTGTCTGACCGGACGATTCCAGCAAGGAATCTACACTCGAATCCTCCATTACTCTCTCTATTACCTTAGGATCTGATTCTATTGGTATATCGGGTCGAGTACCAGCATCATCATCTAAAGCAGATGAGTTTTTGTGGACTTGGAGATGAAGGAAAATCAATAAGTACCAGTGTTTCGACGGGTTACTTAGCTCTTGCTGCTGATGACCTAGTTATCTGAGTTGGAACAACCTTTTCTGAATCCGATCCCATTATTTTAAATGCTGAAGGAATTGGGTGACTCAAAGCTTTATAACAAGGAAGTGTTTTTTGTGAGTGATGGGGAGAAGTCGATAAGTGGGCAGTTGTGGATGTTTTAAAGAGAAGTTTTTGAGTACCATGGATTGTTGTAGAAGATTCTGGTAGAAGACTTCCAATACTTGTGTGAGACTCTCCGTACTCTATGAGTCGAGTAATGACTATTGGAGGAGGAGAAGAAGCAGGAAAACCGACAGCTATTCGGGCTTTTCTCTTCTCCTATTCTAATTCAGAGAGATTTAACCAACCACCTTGATAAGAGTTGTCCTCGCGGTAAACATGCAATTACCAGTGATTCTTTTTCTTTGAACAAGTAATTTAACCCCTTTGAAAGCGTATAAGAATGGCCAAATGCAAAATGGTTTATATAGAGAAGTAGTGGAGCAGTTAAAAGTCACAAAAACTTATTAGAGAAATACTTAAGTACCTTAGTTATCTTGGTAAAGGTAATTCTAATGATTATAATCCCTAGGGAAATTCAAACACCGCACGTTAATTACTCTACTTTACCTCAGGCAGAGTGAATGTAAAACTCGATGAGCAATTAACACGTGTAAAAGAAAGGCGACAGAAATCAACGATAATATTAGCCAAAGATGTAACGTTCTATAACGTTACTAATTTTGACAAACACTATGAATTCCAATTTTGGCAAAAAATCTGAATTCCTATGTTTGAAACTTTGAAATTTTGATAAAATTGAACTTAAGAATTAGCCTTTAAAGAATAGGTTTTTTTGTAAAGACTAACGGGGCTATATGATGGGTTAAAAATCTTTTAGAGTGAAATTTTGATCAATAGTTAAATCAATTGGAGGGTAGTTCGGGTAATCTTACGAGAGGCGGTATTGACAAAATTCAAACCGCATTCGAACAACACTTCTGACCTCTTTAAATGGACACCTCACCAAAGATGACTAAACACGTAGCTAATTAGCATACACTAATGACTCATTAAGTAATTGGGCCTGACCCATGACCCGATTGGTTAATTCAAGAGTTAAGACTCTTAATCCCGACCCTTGATCCTAATCTAACTCTATAAATACTCTAAAAATCATCATTAAGTGGATGATGGATAAAAACCTACGAAATTATCAAATAGCTTAAGAACTTTGATTTTGAAACCCTTTATGGGGAATCTTCCAAGATTAACCAAGAACCAAATTCGTTTATTACAAAACTACCCTCATAATATATTTTAGCCAACAACTACAACTCTCTCTTAGACAAAATCAACAACAAGATTAAAGACCAGGAGAACAAGCATATGTCTTATAATGCCAATTTCTATGTATTGGGTTCAGAGCTATTACTTACCTAAAAGTATCATTACTAGGGTGGAAAGAACTTTTAACAAGTTTCTTTGGGGTTCCATTATTGATGATCATAAAATTTATTGGACTAGGTGGTCTTCTATGTGTAAACCCTTTGCTGAAGTTGGGCTGAATATCTGAAAACATTATGACATTCAAGACACTTTTTTCCTGCAAAATGTGGGTTAATTTTAGAGAAAACAAGATTTTATGAGTCAGCCTTATGCACAATATCTATTGCAAGAGCACTCATCATCTTAAAGCTTCTTACAACAAAGTTGTCCCATACATGGGAAAGACTTTGCTGGAATAAAGGCATTTCCTGAGCCTAACATAAGGTGGAATTCGGGTAGGGGTGAGATAGATTTTTGGCTACATAATTGGCACGATCACTCTCCACTAATTATCTTGGGTGACAAGCTTGAAAATAGTTGGTTTAGAACTGGAAAAAAAAATCAGTTCTTTCTAATTGGAAAACTCTTGGAACATCAACAAATTTAAAGGCTTCTTATCCCAAGCCAGAATCAATCTCATTAAGGATACATTTATTAACCATAATAAGGATGACTCTGATATGGAAGCTCTCTAAAGAGACTAAATTCAACATCAAAGACAATTAGAGTCATCTAAGACAACATCACAATAAGTCCAACATTTTCAACAAAATTTGGAATTCCATCAACCCCATGAAGTGTTCATTTATATTATGGAAAATCCTTCATAACTATATTCTTGTTGATTCTATTATGCAAAAGAGATTCAAAGTGTCAATTCTATGATTCCTCTGGAACCCCTAACCATTTGTTTATATCATGTAGTTTTTCTTGGGTCATTTGGTTTTATTTTGCAGAATTGTTCAAAATTAAGATAAACAGGTTCATGACTATAGTTCACGTGACTAGAAATTGGTTCTGGTCAATTGAAAAGAAGGTTCATGCCAGAAATTTCATTCCTATAATAATATACTAGGTCATTTGGAAAAATAGAAACAAAGATAAGTTTAAAGGAAAATCCTACTTTATCACGTCATCTATTAATTACATCAACCATATCTTATTATGTCTAGATAAGTCTAATATTGTTAAGTCTAAGTGTTTGAGCAATGATGCAAATGCAGTAGTTAAAATTAGTTGTTTAAACTATATTAACTTTAAAAGAGAGCCAACCTACCTAAAATAGACTGCTCCAAACCCTGGAAGACTTAGTTGAATTATGATGGCTTCAATATCCACATCGGTGGCTCGAGTTGTGCAGTTATTATTCGTGATAACTCTTGGACAGTTTTTTGCTCCAAAAACTTATATGGTAAGCTTTCTCCAATAAAAGCTGAAACCATAGATTTATTAAATGGTCTCCTCATCTGCAAAAACAAAGGTTGGTTAAATGTAGATATTGAATCAGATTCTCAAGTACTTGTTAATCTTCTTAAGTAAGGCAACTACCCTTGGCACCTAGCCTCTATTCTTAAATGCTGTAGAATCCCATTCACTTCATCAATGGTTATATCTCACATTTTTAGAGACCAAAACAAAGCAGCCAATTGGTTTGTTAAATGGACTCTGAAATGTAAAATGAAACTTGAATTCACTCAGTTTCACGCTTTTAGCCATTTGAGTGTTATCACTCTTTTAGAAAGTTTGGGTTTTGGCTACATATGTAGTAACCCTGACTGTTAATCTTGGTTTCTTCATTATATTTGATAATACTTGTCATGTTTCTAATCAATTTTATAACCATATATCTCAAAAGCTTAGTCATTTTATCATGACTAACAATTCTAGAATGCAGATTTACAGGTCATTATAAGCATTCGACTCGAGACTTTTTTTATTCAAATAATCAGATATATCGTACCTGCTTCATTTATCTTCTGCTCTTGTTGATCTGAGTATCCTTTCCTCTTTCCAATATTTGCTAATGAGCTATTTTTTGTCCAATTTGTTTCATTTATCGATTAATCCACTCTGTAGTTTGATTTTCTTCAAGCTAGTAGTTGATGCTCTATTCTCTTCAAAACAGCTTATTCTAAATTTCTTTGTATATAAAGCTTTGATGTTATCCTCGACTCAATCTTCGTTCTATATTAATTCGGCCTATCTTGTTGAAACATTTTCTCAAATAGTTGGTAGTCATCAGGTTATCCTCATGATGGTGGAGGGAAAATTTTGATATCGCGTCTAATCACTCATTCTCCTCAAATCAATTAGTTTAACCATCTGATTGCCTTCCAGTCTTCAAAACTCTTCTTCTTTTTGTTGTCTTCGAAGCTGATTCCATGCTAGTCAAAAATCATTTCCCTTTATCTTCAACTTAAGTCCTCATCTCTCTGATATTAAGTCTTATTAAGCTAGTTATAATTTTTTTCAGAATTTGTATTCTTGAGAATTTTGGGTATTGGGGGTTAAAGAAAGTCTCAGCTCATAGTCGTTTAAATAATATTTTTATATTGAAAAGTCTTCTCTTCGAAGTTTTTCAAATTAGTTTGTTTTATTTTAGCGCTTTCAATCAATTTTGGCGCTTGTATAATTTGTACACTAAGTATTATTATTTTACTTTATTTCAATACAAACATTCATTTAAATTTTAAAAAAATACATTAAATGTTTTATATCACAAAATAAAATATTTATTATTATTTATAATTTAATTATTATATTTTTAACAAAGTGAACTTTTAAGTTGAGTCTCTTTATTTTATTTATTTTATGTTATTTTATTTATCCACAAATGCATGATAAAAACTAAAGTATATATACCGGAAACATGACTCTAAAAATATACAAATCTGAAATAATAATTTTACATGTAGGTTGATAATCGTTATATTCTCCCGAATATTTTTATGATAATATTGACGATCCTTAGGATGGCATTGACATTAATAGTATGTAAGATAATTAAATATGATAAAGAAAGACCATATATAAACACTATATTAATACGAAAAAGATATATTACGTGAAAGAAGAATGTTTATATCAAAATATATAAAAAGAGAAATCTAAAAAGGATAATAATACAATTAAAGGTCTTAATCCAAATATTATGTCTAGAGTTGATGGGTTAAACTTCATATTCTATCAAATTTGTGGTCTGCAACTCAAAATGACTTATGTGAAGCAATCTTGGCCTATTTCAAAAGTACATTAACCCCAAGTGGCATCTTTGCTACTGCAATTTGTCTAATACCTAAAAATAACTCTCCTAAGTACTAGCGAGAGTTTAGACCAATAAGTCTTTGTATAATATTTACAAAATACTTTCAAAGCTTATAAAGAACAAGCTTGCCAAGCTCATATCCAAAATTATATCCCAACAACAGGGAGGTTTGTTGTTAATAAAAATATTCATGAAAAGACTCTCATAATAAAAGAACTTACTCATTTGATTTTAAAAAAATAAGGGAGACAATTTAATTTTAAACATGGACTTGGCTAAAGCATTTGATAAGATATCATTTAACTTCATATACATTATGAATAAAAGCTATTAAATTTTCTATAATCATAAATAGATATGTTTATAGTTATTTCAGTTTTAGAAACTGTGTGAGTCATGGTGATCCTTTATCACCTAGCATGTTCATCATTGCTGAAGAATTTATCTTAAGAGTCACTAAAAACTAACTCAATATCACATTTCCATGAGATACAATTCAAGAGGATCAATCAATATACCTTGTCTAGCTTTTACAGACGATGTAATAATCTTTATGAATGGATTTATCGACAATGTTAATAAAATCAGTGATTTTTCTATGTTTACTAATCAATCTCTAGTCATTTAATAAATAAAAATAAAACAACCTTTATATATTCAAGTTATATAAAAAAGATAGAACAAAATCTATTGAAAACATCATTGGAATCAAACAGAGTTACATTCTCTTTAAATACCTAATAATCCCAATTCATTCTAGAAATAACATTTTTTATTTTGATTACCTAGTAAATAAAATAAGAAACAAAATTGCTGAATGGGATAATAAAATTTTGTCTTTTGGTGGGAGACTAATTCTTACACAGTCAGTCTTATTGACCATTCCAACTTACTATATGCAAAATATAGTTCTCCCCAACAATGTAATATCAAGAATAAACAATCTGCTTAATAAATTTATTTGCGACTTTAAAGATACTTCCAAAACCATTATATGGTCTAATTGGTCTTCTTTTTGTAAACCATATAAGGAAAATGGTCTTCACATTAGAAAGATGAAAGATATACAGAGTTTATTTTTTTACAAACCATGGTTGGTCTTTAGAGAAAACAAATCTAGATGGTTTAACCTTATGAGTTTTATATATTACCCCATCTTCTCACCCATTACAAATCAAAATTAAGCCTAAAGACTCCAAATTTTGGAAAAGAATAATCGAAGTCATGGAAATGACAGAGAATTTTATATTTTGGAAAGATGGTTATGGTCAAATTGATTTTTTGTTAGAAAAATGGAATCATACTCATCTTTTAATCTGTTTATCACAAAATGAGGATAATTCTTGGTATTATCATGTAGAATATGAGAATGCTGGAATCATGACTCATGGAACATTGTGAAATTAAACAAATATATGCTCCAATTGACATAGATAAAAAATTTAAATTCAAATTAAAGGATGTCACATAAGATATTATTCTATAAAATGTATATTATGATGGCAAATTCTCTCTAAAAGAAACACGAGACTTAATAAGGGAAAATAATAACAAATCAATAATCTTCAAGAAACTTTAGAATAATATCACTTCGAAGAAGTGTTCATTAATCTTTGGAAGATTCTAAATGGTTTAATTTTAGTAGACTCAGTATTACAAAAGATAATATTTTGCTTAGCTTTTAAATGCCAAAACTGTCATATATTTGAATATGTAAATCAATACTTCGCAGGTCTATTTAGGTTACCAATAGGTAATGATATGATCCTCAATCATATCATCAATATTTTAGTTATGTCAACTTCTAAAAATACTCATAGTATATTCATATTACCCCCCCCCCCCCACCCCATTAATATGCTGGGCCATATGGTCTGCCACGAATAAAAATATATATCAAGATATTAGACCTCCCTCAAAAAATATAACTGAGAATATCATTCACATATTAACCAATGTTGACAATGCCAAATTAATAAAAGCTAAATACTGATTCGGAGATCTAGAACCAGCCAATACACTTGGATTGTTTCACCATCTTTCTAATCTTAGATTAATATATTATGTTAACTGCAATCTTCCATTAACAATAAGACTAAAGTTAAATTATGATAGCTCGTATTCAAGTAATGGTGAATCAAGATGTGGTTTTATGATTAGATTTAACAACAGTGACTTACTAATTTCAATTTGCAAACTCTTTAGTAAAAACTCTTCACTTATTACATAAGATAGAGGTTTACTTGATCAACTTTTTTATTACAAACCAAATAACTCCAATAATCAATACATGAAAATTGACTCTCTTATTTTGTTTGAAATATTAAGTTATGATAAGGCTTCATTATACTTGGGTACAATTGTTAATTTTTGTAGGAATTTAACATTGGACATATTTTTTGGGAGCATAACTATGTTGCTGATTGGGTGGTCAAAGGTCCCTCAATAAGCAAACAAATTTTCAATATTCTTCTCGTCAGGCTCCGGTACCTCTGAGTGCTATAATCTTACTTGAAAGCCTTAATGTTTGATATATAAGGGTTCATCTTAGACTATCTAAACGTTTCTTATGTTTTATTTTAAACTCATATGTTTTATAGTAACCATTTAGGTCGGGCCTTCCCTTACTAACACCCTTCTTTTTATTGTAGGAACGCTGATAAAATCATCTATAAAAGGAAATTTCTTAAGCAAATGGATGCTAGGATCAACATCAAATTAACAATTCAAAATGATATATTAAATCTCAAAGTGATTTAATGAATATTAGGGTAGTACTTTCATTGCTAATATCAAAATATCTCACGGATTCCAAAATCAATTCGTACTTATTTAATTTGGCTTCCTCAAATCAAATAATGTAAACTTATAGGATTTATTACCTATCTTCAATGTTATTATTATTTTTATGGAAAAAGAAAAGTAAATTAATAAAAATAAAATGGAAGACGAGGAAATAGTTTGCAATACCTTTGATGAAATTAACGTTGAACCAGTATGGGATAATAACATTCCAAAATAATAATAATTCGTGTACGATTTAATGGTAATCAAAATATCAAGTCCTTCGACTTGGATAAGATTTCATAAACGCTGGTGCAGATTTTTGGCATTCGATTGAGATTTACCTATAAGTTATTTACTTCTTGTAAGTGTGGTAGTGAAGAGATATTAGGCTCTGTAATTTTCAAACTTAGAGTAAAAGCCAATTAATCAAAATACAAAGAGACACGACTTAACGTGGTTCAGATTGTGATGAAATCCTACATCCACAAACAACATACATTGATTTTATATATTATAAAGATGACATGAAACCTCTATCGAACACGACTAACACAATCACTCGTCTAATGTTACAAAGATACTTCAGCTTACAAAAGACACTATAGATCTTAATATTTCCCTCAATGTTTTTTTAACTTAGCTTATCTCTCTAAAATCAGAATACTTTATGTTTTCCCTTACTCTTGCTCCAACCGTTATGTGCCCAACATCTTCATACTCATCTTCCACTATATATAGAACCAAGGATGTGTAACATAGTATACCACACTTAAATTGGCATCTCACATCTTGTTTGATTCCTCATATCCGATAATTCTTACAGATATGGTCTTCCTTATTGCACATCCAGCATTTCAGTATATCACCAATTGCAAATCTTCTAGATTTGGATCGAGTGTTTCCTTCTTCTTTTTTGAATCTCTCTTTCGAGGCCTTACCTCTACACTTAGTCGAGACCACTTGAGTCACTATTTAAATCGGTCTTCCTCTGAATATCTTTTGCTTTTAGAGAATCTCAACTTTAGTCATCATAAGTTGCATATTTTCCATAGAGTATGGTGTCATTAAAGTGCTTATACACCTTTAACAGATAACTCGAAATGATTATTGCTCAATCTTCATATTTTATATTGAATCCAACCTCACTCAAATCATCTAACTGTCTTCAGATATTCTTGCTATAATTTATTATCACCTATACAACTATTCACTTTGATACAATATGTTGGTTATGATATTATTCATTTAAATGGATTATAATCGATTTTATATCCCTAGTGCCATAGGCTATTCAGACACATATTGAAGTACCTCATCTTTCAAACTCAATATCATGACATTAAGGTCCTTGAACAACACTTTGACGCCAAACTCATTTGCAACTCTCTTTTGCACTATAAAATCTATGACATTAATTCTCTGAGATATTAAATTATTTTCTCTAGTGAATTTATCAAGATCAAATTTTATAGATTTTTTTTACTTTACTTGATTTTATAGTGAGATATGGATCTTCGCACTTAATATATAAAATAATATTTATCTTTATACCTTGTGTTTATCACCTACAAAATAATATTTTTTAAAATTATATTTAATCTATTGTTTAGGATAAAGAACTCTAAAAATAATATTTAATGTATGATTCAGTGAAATCATAATATCAAGTCTTTTAGTTTTGCTGAGATTTTAGGTAAGCTGGTTTCAGTAGTAAGTCGAGAGCTACCCAAAGTTGATTTACTTCTTGCAAGTTTGGTATGAATGAAGTAGAGATTTGGCTTTGTACCTTCAAAACCAAAGTTAGCAATAAGAACAAAAATATAACTCAAGCACACAAAGACACAATTCCATATAATTTGGATTGTGGAAGATCCTACATTCATGAGCAACGAACATTGATTTTATATTGAATAAGTATTACAAGGAACCTATCTTATACACAGCTAAAAAAACCCTTCATCTTATGTTATAAAGCTATTTTAGCTTACATACGAAACTATGAATCTTAGTGTATCTCTCAGTGTTTATTTCTGAACTTTGATTTTCTTTCTAAAACCATAAACTCTTTATTTTTTGTTGTTCTTACTCCAACTTTTTCACACACAACAACTTCATACTTCTATTCTACTATATATATAACCCAATATGGGTGATATATTACACCAGGCTCACATAGGCAGCTGACATCTTGTTCCCACAAACAGCCATAAGGCAATGGTAACAACCATCATAACATTATGTATTGGGATGTACATTTTACTATATAGTGGAACCATCCTTTGAGACTTGACATAATATTATAATGTCGGAATTTTGAAGCAGGGTTAAATTATATCTATAAACCATCGACTCATGATTTTAGATCTATTTCAGTCTTTCTCATAATAATGTAATTCATCCCATAAAAATAAAATTATCTTCATAATTCTTGACTACAAAAGTTCGTGCCCCTAAATCTAACATGTAATGATCATGCATTTAAGTTACAACAATTATTTATTCACAAGTTTGGGCATAAATCTTTTTCTTAGGTTCCAAAAAAGGTTTCTACACGTAATTTTTAGTTGAGCTCATGCATTACACATTTTAGAGTCCCAATCGTTATGCCCTTTAAGTCTTGGCTTACTCAAGTCTTGGTCATTATATCTTGACAAAACTGCTCTAATCACTTTTAGTCAAACCTAATAAAGTCACTGTTATAACTAGTTTTAGTTACTATATTTTTGTATGATGCTCTTTGGTTTGGGTTGTTCCATACGAATATACCCAAATTTTATAATAAATCATCGATTTAAATTTATTAAAAAAGGATGAAGTTGATTATTTTATAATGTTATAATTTAATAGTTATTTATGAAACAAAAATCACTAATCAAGTAATAAATGAAAGCCGAATAAAATTTTAAAATTATGAAATAAAATAAAATAAAAATTGTCTGGAAAAATAATAACTTTTAGTTAAAAACTTAATTAATTATCACATCATATAAAAACATAAATTCACTGGATTAAAACTTTATAATTTTGCGTATGAATTTTAGACAACAAACAAGTTGAAGATGTAGTCGAATAGTGCTTTGACAGTGTACCGTGTTCGGCGATATAGTTTTGTGTCTCTCATAGTGTCATTGTGCCTTGACTGTGTACCGTATTCGGCAGTATAGTTTTGTGCCATTGACAGTGAAACTAAAATGGATAATGTCATTTTTGTCTTATGTATACGAGCCCATTAGGACCATTATCTAATAAGTCTATTTGTTCCATATAAATAGATTACTAGGACTACGCAAAAACAAAATCTGAAATCTGTAACCTTTTCTATCATAGTGAAACTTTTTTCTCTAGCGGCGCCCGTGGACGTAGACAATTGTCGAACCACGTTAAATCCTGTGTTCATTTAAGTCTTTCCTTTATATATATTCTATTCTTGAGCCATTTTGTGATAATTGCATAGTAATTTAATAACAAAATTGGTATCAGAGCCACGTGGTGAAATTAGGTCTTTTGCAATTAGGGTTTCACAATGGCGTCTACAGCAACAAAATGCATGATTGAAAAAATTGATGTGGGGTCCAGCTTTGCGTTGTGGAAGATTAAACTGAATTCTTCATTGGTACTGCAAGGGCTGTGGAAGGCTGTGGAGAATAAGTTACCAGAATAGATGAAAGAAGAGGAGAAACAATATCTTCAAGAAAGGGCTTTGTTCTGGATTTTAATGAGTGTGAAAGACAATACGCTTCGCGAGATTAGTGGTGAGAAACCTGTTGCCTGCGCATGAAAAAAGTTATGAGATCTTTACTCATAGAAATCTGTTGTAAACCGATAATACTTGAAGAAGTGTTTGTATGATTTCAGATTGAAAGAAGGTATGTCCATAACAGAGCACTTTGATAATTTTAAATCAATTATAATGGACTTGGTGAACATAGATATCAATATTGAGGATGAGGATCAAGCTTTGTTTGTATTGAGATCGTTACCAGCTCCCTATGAAAACTTCGTTGATACCATTATGTATGGTAAGGATACGTTATCGCTAGCAGATGTCAAAGGGGCACTGAAATCAAAGGAGATGAGACAGTTGCAGTTAGACAATCACGCTTAAGGGGAAGGTCTTATGACTAGGGGAAGATTTAGAAGCAAAGCGAGTTCTTTAAGAAGGAAGAAGTGGAGGTCCAAGTCAAAGTTAAAACACTCAAACTGTTATGAATGCGGTGAGCATGGTCATTATAGAAGAGATTGTCCGAAACTGAATGGTAAGAAATGAAATCAAAAGGAAAATGCAACAAACATTGTTGAAGGTGTGAACGATTCCGACGATAGTGAAAATAGTGGTAGAGGCGATGTATTGTCCGTGAGTTCAGACTTTGGGAAAAACTCTTGGGTACTCGATACTGGCGCTACATATCACATGTGTCAGTTCAAGCAGTGGTTCGATACTTATAAGCCAATGCAGTGAACTGTTTATTTAGGGAACAATCATTCGTTGACTGTTGGTGGTATTGGTAACGTCAGAATCAGAATGTTTGACGGGGTTGTTAAATCTTGACGTGCTAGCATGTTCCTGGGTGAAAGAGAAACCTGATTTCTCTTGGGACTCTAGACTCTCGGGGTTACAAGTATTGTGCAGAAGATGGTGCAATCAAAGTGATAAAAGGCTCAATGGTATGCATGAAAGGTAGTTTGCAAAAAGGTCTTTACATTCTCCAGGGGAGTGTTGTTATGGGCGATGCTGCAGTAGCATCATCAGGGAGTAATAGCCAAAGTAGGTAGGATCAAAATAAGTTGTGGCATTGGCGTCTTGGTCACATGAGTGACAGAGGATTAGCTGTTTTGGGAAAGAGAGATTTGTTGAAAGGGTATAAAGCATAATCATTGGGATTTTGTGAGCACTGTGTTTGGTAAGAAAACTAGAGTCAAATTCAGAAAATTGGCTGTAAGAAAGACTAAGGGGACAGTGGACTACATTCACTCAGATCTTTGGGGTCCAAACAGAATTCCATCCAAGAGCGGAGCCAGATACTACATGAGTTTGATTGATGATTATTCAAGGGTAGTGTGGGTTTACTTTCTGAAAACGAAAGATGAGGCATATTCAATATTTTTTAAATGGAAGATGATGATTGAGAAGCAAACATGAAGAAAAATCAAACATCTTAGGACAGATAATGGGTTAGAATATTGCAGTCGTGAGTTCAACGAGTTCTGCGAAGCTGAGAGAATAGTGCGCCATCGCACTTGTTCTAGAACACCACAACAGAATAGAGTCGCATAAAGAATGAATAGAACGCTTTGTGACAAGGCACGAAATATGCTCTCGCATTCCGGTGTGGGAAAGTATTTTTGGGCTGAAGCTATAAATACAGTGTGTTACTTGATGAATCGGTCTTCATCAATGGCTATTGATTGTAAAAATCCTTTTTAGATTTGGTCTGGATCGTCGGCTGATTATGAACATTTGAGGGTGTTCGGTTGTCCTGCGTATGCTCATGTGAGAGATGGTAAGCTTGAGCCGAGGGAAAAGAGGTGTATATTTCTAGGATATGCTAATGGAGTGAAGGGATATAAGTTATGGTGTACCTCTCCAAAGTCTCCAGGTTTTCTCATCAGTAGGGGCGTTACTTTTAATGAGTTTTCTTTGATAGACAGTCAGAAGGAAGTAGGAGAAATGGTCGAATCAGGATCAGTTGTGAGTAAACAGGTGGAGCTTGAAGTAGAGTCAGTTCCTAGCAGGTCCAATAATTCAAGTGGTTCTGATGTGGATCCAGAATCAGGAGGTGAAGCGTCAGTATCGGATGATAGTGGCGATGATGCGCCCGAACCAGAACAACAACCTTATAGAATAGCATTGGGCAGAGAAAGAAGAGATATGAGACTTCCAAAAATGTATATGAATCTAGTTGCATATGCTGTGTCAGTTGCAGAAGAAGTTGAGATGCAGGAACCTAGTAGCTACTGAGAAGCTATAACGAGTTCAGAGGCAGATCAATGGATTGGTGCTGTGGGGGAAGAGATTGAATCTCTTCATAAGAATCAAACATGGAAGCTTGTTGACTTGCCTAAAGGACATAAGATAGTAGGCAGTAAATGGGTGTTCAAGAAAAAGGAAGGTAATCCAAGGGTTGAGGCATCTCGATTCAAGGCAAGACTGGTCGCTAAGGGTTTTACTCAAAGGGAAAGAATCGACTTCAATGAAGTGTTTTCTTCAGTGGTGAAGCATAGTTTGATTCGAGTTTTGTTAGCCAAAGTAGTTTTGCAAGATTTAGAGATTGAGCAGTTGGATGTGAAGACTGCGTTTCTACAAGGTGAATTGGAGGAGCGAATCTACATGAGACAACCAGAGGGATTTATTGAACCTAATGTGGAGGACAAAGTTTGTATGCTGAAAAAGTCATTGTATGGTTTGAAACAGTCACCTAAGCAATGGTACAAACGTTTTGATACATTCATAGTGTCAAAAGGGTTCACGAGGAGTCCATATGATAGTTGTGTGTATCATCAAAAGATGTCAGATGATTTTTTATGTTTACTTGTTATTATATGTGGATGATATGCTTATTGCTGCTTGTAGTATGTCACACATTGTGCAGATAAGAAAGCAGCTCAGTGCCGAGTTTGAGATGAAGGATCTGGGTAGAGCAAAGACAATTTTTGGTATGGAAATTATGAGGAATATAAGTGTAGAATCATTACACTTGTCTCAACGAAGCTATATTGAGAAAATGTTACAACGATTCAACATGTTTGATGCTAAAGCAGTTAGCATTCCGTTTGCTACTAATTTCAAGTTGTCTGCAGTAGGAGCGGCCAAGGACAATACTGAGTTGGAAAAAATGTCGAAGGTTCCATATGCAAGTGCAGTTGGTAGTATCATGTATGCTATGGTATGCACACGTCCTGATATTTCACATGCGGTTAGTATAGTTAGCAGCTACATGGGATGTCCTGGGAAAGAACACTGTCAGGCAGTCAAATGGATACTTTGGTATCTTAAGTATACTATGAACGTTGGCTTAACTATTAACAAGCTCGATATCGGTGAATCCTTGAATGATGTTGCAGGATAATTGGTTAGTTTTGTTGATTCTGATTTTAGAGGTGATATGGATAAAATAATATCTCTGACAGGATATGTATTTACTCTAGTTGGAAGTGCAATCAGTTGGAAAGCACAATTGCAAGCTACTGTAGCTTTGTTTACAACAGAGGCGGAGTATATGGCGGTAACAGAAGCAGTTAAAGAGGCAATATTGTTGCAAGATTTGATGTCAGATTTGGGGTTGGATATGACTACTACAAAAGTGTTTTGTGACAGTCAAAGCGCCATACACCTTATAGGGAACCATATGTACTATGAGCGTACAAAGCACATAGATATCATGTATCATTTTATTTGTGATATAATATCAAAGATAATTTTTTATGTGAAGAAAGTGTCTACACATGATAATCGAGCAGATATAATGACCAAAGCAGATTCAATTCGAAAGTTTAGGGAGTGCATAAACTGGATCGGTGTTCGCAGTATAGAATGAATGCCTTCGGAGCATTTGGTGAGTCAGGAGAAGAGAAGTTTCTTTGTTGATAGTGAAGAAAGGATATTCGCCTCAAGGGGAAGATCTGTTGTGAATGAGTCGAATAATGCCTTGACAGTGTACTGTGTTCGGCGGTACAATCTTGTGTTTGTCATAGTGTCATTGTGCCTTGACTGTGTACCGTGTTCGGCGGTACAGTTTTGTGTCATTGACAGTGAAGCTAAAATAGGTAATGTCATTTTTGGTCTCATGTATACGAGCCCATTAGGACCATTATCTAGTAAGTCTATTTATTCCATATAAATAGATTACTAGGACTACATAAAACCACATTCTGAATTCTGTAACCTTTTCTACCATAGTGAAACTCTTTTCTCTGACGGCGCCCGTGGATGTAGACAATTATCGAACCACGTTAAATCTTGTGTTCATTTAAATCTTTTTTCGTATATGTTATGTGCTTGAGCCATTTTGTGATAATTGCATAGTGATTTAATAATAAAAAATTGATGATAATTATTATTTACGGTACATTTTACCTTATAACCAATTTAAAGCTTTACAAGCTATAAACTGCTTAAAATAATAGTAATACCACTGTGAACTTTTAAAGTTCCTAAGTTATCTATAATACTATAATCCATTGTAAAAAAAAATCACGCGGACAAAGAATATACGGTACCATACAAACCTCGGGTTTAGAAAATATGAAATATAGAATTCATAAATTAAATACTTCATAAAATTTAATCATGCATTCAAATTAGAATGGAATAAGTTTAAAATTTACTAAAACAAATGTAAAAGTGACATGCGGTTTACCTATAAAGTATTTGTCTAAAAATGTGAAGCTTAAATATATAAACATACAAGAATTCATAAAATTTAC
This sequence comes from Limnanthes douglasii subsp. nivea, assembly GCA_036936605.1. Lineage (NCBI taxonomy): Eukaryota > Viridiplantae > Streptophyta > Magnoliopsida > Brassicales > Limnanthaceae > Limnanthes > Limnanthes douglasii. Next base: position 131,558,796 of record JAUPFV010000002.1, read on the forward strand.
TATTCTCGTATTGTTAACGGGAATATGATAAAACGAAAGAACATAGTAAACCTATAAAATAATTTGGTAAATAAAGTCATAAATACAATCATTAAAATATATAATTACGTCTACTCATGAAATTGGTTGCATGAATCTCTTTGTTCTTTTCAGATGTAAAAATAATATTCCATCGAATTTTGTTACACCGATGAATGATTGTAGAAGAATTATAATTCGATAGTACAAAATTTGACAGATATATTTATTTAATTCAGTATTATAAACCGCCACTAGATGTATCTGGTTGTGTTATGCTATTCATTATAGTTGGATATGTACTATTTGTTATTTTATAGTTTCAATTATTTAAATAATTTCAGTTAAATAATCTTTGAATATAAGATTAGGTCAACCAATACAAAAACAATCAATTCTAAATAACATATTGATTATCTAGGAAGACGAAAAAAAAACTGTATTTGTTAGTATTTATTATGAAATATTATATATATTATAGTAATAATATGTTAACTTTTACAGGTTTATTTTTTCATGTTGAGATACTTTAATTTATGATTTTGTACTAGTGAAATTAAAAATGAGATTGTAAATTATAATTGTAGAATAAGTTAAATAATGAAAAATAAAATTTCAGATTTTTTTAAAAAATAAAATAGTAACTTACTATCATCGAACAAGTTAAAGAAAATATTTTATGATTTATCAAACAATGAGAGTGAAGATTAATCAAGTAGCAATATTATATACGATTCAAATGATAATATGTTATGATCATATTTTTTTAAGGACATTTTAGACCTATAATAAAAACGATGACAAGTAAATTGAGTGCTTGATGACTAAGTTATGTGCCTCATTTGAATATTATTGAGGTTGGGAACTCATAAGACCGATCCACACTACGACCCAGCCCAATTGGCCAGTGAATCCAAATTTTGCTATAAATAGTAAAAAACAACATTAAATGGATTGATTGACTCTCTCGAGATATTAATAGTTAGCACCTCTATTGTCTCTTTATCCATCACACAAACTTAAATTCAATATCTAAATACTTACCATTAATACCCTTTGATCTAATTTTATATTCACCAGATTGACGGCCATAGTGGGAGCAGAAGGTGTCCGAATATCAAATTCAAAACCTATTCGACCTTTGAAGTTCTTTGAGGAATGGAACTAGATATGCAGATAGATATTTCTTTTGAAAATGAGGGGATCGAAGGCAATGAAGAGCCTGTGAATATGTCCCATGTAAATCAAAATGTTGAGGAAAGACTCTTCATACAAGAATAATGTGATCAACTCAGGGCAGAGATTGAGACATTAAATGGCCAAAGGCAGGCTGTGAAATATTTAGGTTTAAAAAATCTATCAAAATACTTTCCAACCTGACGAGTCGGAAAACAATCTCAAGTAAAGTTCAAATGATCAATTCCATAAAGCCCACCAATAATTTAGGAAAGAACCTCGGGCTAAACATTGTACAAGCACATCAGATTCAGTTGAAGGGTCCATAACCTGAACCAGATTCGGAAGTTGCTTCTTCATATTCGAGTAATGATCATGAATGTAAAAAGAAAAAAGAAAAAATAGTTAAGAAGCATTTGAAAAAGCATCAAAAGTCTAAGTAAACATGATTCATTAGTAAATAAGAAGGACCGAAAGGGAAAAGGGAAACATTTTTATCAAGGGAAAATTAAAGGGTCGGCAGACCATAATATAGATCATTTATTAAATGATCAGCTTGATGTGCAGTCTGAACGTTGTGTTTTTTCTACTTTCAATAAGTATCACGTATCAGTAATGGCCACAAATGGAGGCATTCATTGTTGTATTCGAAAATCATGTTCGAGCATTTGCCTAGGCAGTTTGATAGTTCAAAAATGGAAAAGTATGATGGCCAAGATCATGATAATCATCTTAAACAATTTAAAAACTTTATGATGAGTTTTAATGATGACGATAAGCTACTCTGTAGAGTTTTCTCCTAAATTTTGAATGGTAGTGCATTGAAATGGTATAATAGATTTCCCCATGGATCAATCAAGAACTTTGATATGTTCTGGATGATGTTCTGAAGATAGTTTGTAAGAAGTAAAGAACTTAAATGGAATGAACACACAATAATATATTGTGCATAATATTTGAATGAATCGGTGAAGGATTACATCAACCATTTTATAAACACTAAAAATGGGCTAGCTTATTGTTTTGACATGTGACCATAGCCTCATTTGGACAGGGATTGTTGGCTGGAGAATTGGCTGATTCAGTGACTCGAAAAAAATCTTATACTAAGGTGGATTGTTGAAACAGGTCGGAAAGCAGATTACTATAGAAGAAACTAAAAAATTAAGGCAGCCTCATCAATATAAGTCTGCACCTGCAACCTCTATCCCACAAGCTAGTGCACAATCACAAGCTACAGCTAATCGACCTAGGAATTCGGGGCAGGGTTCGCATCACCCTAGACATAGTCAGTCAAATAAGGGTCAACACTTAAGGCCAAGGGGAAATGAATGGATCCAACCTAATTACTATGCATAACTAATTGAAAATATAGCTATGATCTACGAAATGACCAATAATGTTTTACAATTCTGAAGGTCGGCTCCCATCCAAAATCCAAGAGGAAATCTAAATACATGGTTTTGTAAGTATCATAATGACTTAGGGCATGATATTAGATACAACCCTTCTACACCAACTAAATGAACTGAATCGCTTATAGTCACTAACAATCCCCTACTACCAATTCGAATATGGGGGAGAAGACACTGTAACTGATCTCCCTTATGGCTGGAGTATAGAAGCAAATTTACAAGCGTAACAGTTGAATCATCTCAACTTGAGGAGGACAATCTGAGGGCTCAACCTAGTGAACCTTCGAAACAAAGGCCATAACTCATAAAGGAAAACATGGAAGATAGTGGTGAAAATACTTTCTTCCAGACATCTGGTCAAATTGGGTAGAATCTTAAGTCAATAAGAGGTGCAAATCTAAAATTCCCACAAGTTGGTGTTAATAAGGGCACAAACAAAGCCCTCTTAAAAAAACTGAACCACTTATTGAGTCTCTCGTCGAATGAGTGAAGCCTATTTTCACCAAGGTTAGTGTCAAATATATTTTGACCTTGCAAAAAATCTAATATGTTTATTTTCATGAATCCAAACTATAGGGGATTTGAGCTAAATGTGGATTTCCCGACTCAGTGAGGATTAGGTTATCTCAATCTGAAGGAACTCCAATAGACCCTAGAGCTAGCAAACTAGTGGTATATACCGATGTGCTCAACTGAGGCCTTCAATTTACTTAGACCCCGAAATAATTGATAAAGTTAAGTGAAGGTGAAAATTTAAAAATCGCAGCATCTTCGATACATGGTGATGTTCATGTTATCATGAAGATGAAAATGAAAATCAGAGAATATATTAGATGTATCTGAAATGTGTATCATAAATAAGACATTAAGTCATTTTCAACTTACAAGCAATGAGGATATTTACATTGAAAAAACAACACACGAATTTTTACTAAAGTAAATGAGTTTGATTTGATATTAGTGTTGGAAATAAAGTTATAATAACAAATATGTTGTTAAAATGTCTATTAAAGAAATTCTATATTGAAAATGATCATCCAAACGGATGATTTATCAATTAAAACAACTATTAGAGAATAAGTAACACCAAAAATTTGATAGAATCTTATGTTGGAATGCTCAATATAGGAAAATAATGTTATGATGGATTGTTTTAACGCTGTAACAATATAATGACTGTTATAACATCATATATTTTTTACTAGTTCTTCTACAATGGTTATATTGATTGAGAAGTCATATGTTTGGATGATCATTTTACATGTTACAACATCAGTCTCATTTATAAACATTCCAACATCATATATTTTTTTTGTTTCAACAATACTAATATCAAAAGTTAGCTCATATGCTTTAGAGACTGGTATACTAGAAGACTCCGTAGATTGAATAAAGACTAAATTTTTTCTACGTATCATATTTTGTTTTGTTGTCATTATAAAATGTATTTACCACCTAGAATTTGAAACTCATTTAACTTCTCACTTATGAAAACATTATGGCATGCTCATCTTATCAAGTCTTTGATCATATTTCTGATTTCCATATTCATAAAATCATAATTATTCTTCATGTTCATGATTTTCGTCTATTTACATATATGATCCACAAATTTTCCTTTATCTCATTCATTTATCAAATCTTCAACCTACTAGTAGTATTACTAAAATAATTGTTTTCTTTTTTTGTTATATTTGTACAATCTCAAATGTTTATTTCTTTTACAAATTCACGCTCCTCTATTTTCTTATACAAAATAAGAAGCATATATTCATCACCTATCAAATATGTCGGAGTTCCAAAACTTCGCATTCACGTTACTCATCATTTGACTGACCATCACTTGAAATATACCCACAACTTGACTCATCTTTACTAGGTTTCCTTAATTTGTTTTCATTCTCATTGTTGGAGAACTACATCAAGTATTTATTTTATTTTTTATAAACTATATTCTCTTTTATTAATCACATTTAGAGTTATTATAATAGTTAAATTTAATTTTTTAATTATACTAGTACAAAATCATAAACTAAAATACTTTAAAATAGACATATCAAATCTATGGACTATATTTATTTACTAACCATACTAAACTAACATTTAATAACTATCATATGTGTAATGTTTCATAATAAATACGAATATATATTTTTTTCATTTTCAAATTAATTAAATAAGTTATTTAAAGACGACTAAGTGTCCATATTTTTCTCCATCTGAAGCGCTTTGACAGAATGTTATTATGTGTATATTTCTTTATGTTTATATAACCACTTATGTAAACAATATATATATATATATATATATATATATATATATATATATATATATATATATATATATATATATATATATATATACAAAACTGCGACCATATCATCGTCTAGTAACCTGCATATTAAACTATGTTGGGGGTGAACATCATTGCTCACCACGTATAACTAATGCAATATACATAAGTTGAAGATATTATTGCTAAAATAAAACTCCATATATGTATCACAAACACCAATCATAAATGACATCGTTCATATCAGACAACACAATACTGCGTGTTATCACTAGGTAAATCTCATGCACATAAGACCAAATATCTAATTTATTTTTATAAATGTATGCTCTATCATTGTATGAAATTAAATTGAATGACCAATTCTATAAAAGTTGAATATTTGGAGATTCATTTGGGTGTTATAGATATTCTCAAGTTTGAGAACTTTCTAGGTTTTCACATAATATAGAATATTATAACCCAATTAAGAACTTTATATGTTATGGAACATTATAACCAAGTAAATATCTTATAAAAATCTCAACTGATTATCAAATTAATAACGATAGTTGGGGAATTATAACCAAACATAGAACTTTACAAGTTCTCAATTGGTCTGTAAACTAATAACACGACTAAAAAATTCACATATTCTTACTTGGTCATAAAATTTATAAATACGTATAAAGATTTACAAGGTCATAAAAAGTGTATAAATTAATTACACAATTGAGAAATTCACATGTTCATACATGGTCTGAATTGCAATAACCAAGTTACAAGCTTGTGAAAGTTCTAACATATTATAAAATTTATTACTAACTTGATATTTTTATAAGTTATTACCTAGTCTGAAATGCTATAACCTAATTACTAATTTTTGAAAGTTCTCACATAGTCTGGAAAATTATAACCAAGTTGAAAATTTATAAGTTTATTAATAACTTTCAAACATATATCATATGATCCATAAAATTATAACTAAGTAAAGAGTTTCACAAGTTCTCAATTGATTATTAAATTAAATACTTCAGGTCAAAACGAAACAAGTTATCACTTGCTCTTTAAATGTTATAACCCAGTTAAGAACTTGCCAAAGTTTTCACATGGTCTACAAAATTATATATAAAAATGGACAAGTTCTCGACTAGTTTGTTATAAATATGTTGAAAATTTGTAAAGTATTGCCACAATGTAAAAAAATAATAACTTTTGTTGAAAGTTCTAATATTCATAATGTAAAAAATAATAACTTCAACAATTATCAAACGTACGTAAGCTTAATAACATGAGCTAAGAACTTGTAAAATTCCCACTTTGAATTGAACTTAATCACTTCAGGTAAAAAATTCTAAGATTATCAATTGAACATTAATCTAATAATCAAATAATAAATTTTGAGATTCACACCATGATTTGAAGCTAATAACTTAAGTTGATATTTCTTAAAACTTTAATAGTTTGATAAAATATTACACTTAGTTAATAATTGCACGTTTTTAATTTTTCTTGAACATATCAACCATAATATCTACAAGAATCACACTTACAAATGACTAGACTTAAAATAGTAAAATATTACATTAAATTTAATGGAAAATTACAAAAATAGTTAATTAATCACATTATATCAACATTGTATTCATAAAAAAATTATAAATATTTTTCTATTTTTATGGGTTTTATTCTAAACTTTTTATAAAATTATTTTTAAAAAACAATCAACAACATAACTATCATCAACCAATAATGTTTTAAATATATGAACCCCTATTTTGTTCGTAAGCCAGTTTGTTACATCCTAATAAGATTTAGTTTTAATCTAATAAACAAGTGTTTTATGACCATTAATTTAATTAATTAATTTTAATTGTTAACCCAATATATTTAACTTGATACATGTTATTTCAAATTTTATAAATTTAAAATTCGAATTTTACATCGAACTGCTTTCAAACATTTTACACATCATTTTGCCAAACTTGATTTGAGTTTTGATTTGCCAATAACTCTAAAAAACGTGTCCCTTATTTTTTTTATTAACTCTTCTCCCAATTGGCCTAAAATAATGTATTGATAATTATTATCCTTATGTATGCTTTTGCAAATGATGGACTAGTTTCAAAACCAAGATTGTAAACTCTCCAACATACAGATGGACCCTGAAAGATCTTATTGATCCAACTTAAAGTATTAATAGCGTTTCTAGTCTCTTGAACCATTATATTTGTTCATTTTGTATTAGTTTAATTGCAAGGGCATATCGTCATATATGATCTCATACGTCAAATATGATTTAGCTAGTGATTACTTCCAAAGTTAATTGAGAACATAAGTTGTAAAAGTTAAACTTGAATCTGCATAACCATATGTGGTAATATCGAATACCGAAGGTAAAAAAGGATTGGTATAATTATTATGGGGTACATATTGATATAGTATGAGTACTACCCATTTCTCATGAGAGGTCACATATCTAGCTCTTATTAAAGAATGATAGACCGTGGTGTATGGACAAGATCAGATTTTATGACGCTCGAGACTTTGAAGTTGGGCATTATGTCCAAACCGGAGGGGCACTATGAGGCTAGACTTTGAGGGGTCTCACATCATCTCTTATTAAGATTTATGATAACAACTAGACTGTTGGGACCTTTGTCTTGGTTCATGGTTGTCACAGTAGTGTTGTCGCGATTGATAAAAGATGTATCATTACCTTTTTATGACTTGATATTGCTTGTCTTATGTTGAATCATAAAAAGAAAGATGCGAAATAAGAATGACATAGTCCATCGACCATGTTACGCTAAATGCAAGTTTTATAATGCTTCTACTGTTCCACCAAATATATTTTTAGATTGTACAGGTTTCTTCAAACGAGAAAGAGTTATGTTAGATATTTTAGTGTAACTCGATTGACTAGTCGACTAATATAGTCATAATATTTATGGAACAAGTTGGAGAGTGCGAAGTGCATATTTGGTAGATAATATTAAAATTAACGAGGTCAAGGGAACATCCTCTTGCAACATCCAATAGACAGAAAATAAACGGTTTTGTACATAAACTATTTTTACAGTTGAGAAAAACTTTTGGTCGAATATATGTTTTTATTATGTTTCAGATATCACATACAAAAAATATATTCATTCACTAGTTCTAATAAAAATATGGTTATATATGATTTATATTTTAGATAACCACAAAATAATTTCAATCTAAAATTATTTTCATACAAGACTTCAAGAGTTACCTTACACAATCAAACATGATTTACTAAAAAAGATTAAAATTATATATGTATACATATTGAAATGACCAACAAAGAATCAATCAAGGACATGACAAGTAAGTTTGCTAAGTTTAACAAGTTTTAGGGCCAAGATTTCACAAGGTGACAAAAATATATGCATTTTATGCTTTCCACTTTGAAGGTTGTGTACATTTTGAGCATTCCCGTGCCAAATATCATTGAGAATTAAATAATATAGAAAATAAAGAGGCGATACAAATAGAAGAACGATGATTACATATGTCGTGGCCATATCTTAAATAATATATATGGTTTTGTATTTGATGTATACCAAAGTGTCAAGTCTGCAAAAGAGCTTTAGGATTCACTCAAGTATATGACCGAAAATATTTCGAGTAAGAATTTTATGGTTAGTAACTTTATCAATTACAAAATGGTTAATTAAAGACCGGTGATGGAACAATACAATAAATTGTTAAGAATTTTGGGTCAGTTTTTTCAACATAACATGAAAATAGACGATTGTATTTTGGTGTATAGTATTATAGATAAACTACCACCATAATGAAAAAAAAATTAAATACACTTTGAAACATGACAAGGAAGGGATGACTTTGGTTGAATTTAAGAATCATTTTAAGATTAAAGACTTTAAGGACAAAAGAAAAAATGATAAATCCTAAAGGTGAGAACCAAGTAGGAAACCCCATTGTGAATATGGTTAAAACACATAAAATGAAATAAAATAAATTTTGAATAAAATAACAATAATTGTAAAAGCCAAATGTGCCAAACCTAGTAATTTCATGAAAAAAATTCGGGTTAAAAAAACAAAAAAAATTATGTCCCAAGTGGTAGCAACTCTAGTATAAGTGGGTCAAACGATTTGAAAAAGCAACAAGGTAAGAATTTAGTTTATAATTACAATTTTGGTCCGAATTACGTGTCAGTAATATCTGAAACATTTTATGCACGTGATGATAATGTTGCATGGTGGATTAAACCAAGAACACCAAATCATGTATGTAAAGATTTTTTATAGTTCAGTGATTTTTAACTAATTGAAGATGAATCTACATTGAAAATAAGAATTATTACCACCGACCCAATCAAATGACTATTAAATGTTTAACTAGTTTTACTTATGAAAAATATATATTATTAAACAATATATTGTATGTTCCAAAGATTAAGAATAATCTCTTTTATAGTGTTGTCTTGAACAATTATGGTTTCAAATAAATGTATGAAAGTGATATATGTTGTCAAAAATAGTATATTTATATGCTTTAGGCATTTATATAATGATACATTTATGTTAAATGTTAATGTTTTATTTTAAAATAATTTTATATTTGCATGACTTATACTAGTACTTGTATAAATTTGAGTGAAACAGAATTATGACATGCTATACTATAAAGTATGACATGCTACACTAGGATATGTACATTATAAAAAAAACATGTTGAAAATGAGTTGTGTACCTCGTGTTGATGTAAATAATAAGAAATATAAGACCCGTATGTTATCTAGGATATCAATAAAACCTTTATAATGTTAGTCGAGTTGTTAAAGTATTGAAACTATAATATAATGATTTACGTGATTCTTTACGTTACACGTTTATATGAAATACAAAGTATGTTATTACTTTTATTGATGATGCATTTATATATTGTTACATTTATTTGTTGCATGTTAAAAATACAACTCCTGCTAAATTTAAAATTTATAAGAAGAATTAAAAGCTACATAAAAATGAATTGGTTATACAGATATAAAAGGTGAATATTGTGATATGATATATTTCAATCTACTAGTATAATACATCAAGCAACAACTGCTTACATAGTACAACACAATCGTATGACATATAGGAAAAATAAAATATTAAAAAAAATGGGTAATTCCATGTTATCATATTCTGTTTAAAAATGATTTGGTTAACAGTATGATACTTAGTGAATATATTTCTTACTAAAATGAATAAGATTATCCCATATGATATTTGATATAAAAAACTATAATATTATATTTATGATAATACGGGGTTGTATAGCAGTTGTAAGGCTCACTTAACCCGAAAGGAAAATCTTGGGTGAAAGAGGTATACATTATGTCTTCATTGAGTATGCTAAGAATTCCACTACGTACAACTTATATTTGTTAGAATTTAATGATTGTGTGTTTGTAAACACGGTTATAAAGTCAAGAGATGCAATATTTTAAGAACAAAGGTTTGCATTTATACCTAGACCTATATACACGATTCAAAAAAATTTCAATAAGAACGTAGTTCAAACTAAATATGTATCAATTGGCATTGTTTTTTTTACCTAAACCTTTTGAACCAATGCGAATCACTAGAGCTAGAAAAGCTAAGTCTTTTGGATATGATTTTCCACTTTATTTAGTTGAAGGGTCAAAATATAAAAATGACTATAATTATAAATATCGTTTTATTGTTGAGGATGATCCAATGACCTTTAATGAGTTATATCATCAAAGGACGTTGCATTCTGGAAAGAAGCTTACATGAGAATTGGCTGATTTACCTCATGGTTAAATATCATTAGGAAATATATGTATTTTTTAAAAAAGAAAATGAAATTAAATGATACTATTGAAATGTATATATCCAAATTGATTACCTAATGTTTTAGATAAAGAGAATGAATTAACTTCTTTGATAAACATGCTCCGGTTGCTAAGATTTGCACAATTAGATTATTGATAGTGCTTGCATATATATACAATCTTATAGTTCATCAAATGGATGTGAAAACTACATTTAATGATGATTTGGATGATGAGATTTATATAAAACAATCATAAGAGTTTGTTATGTATGCTTGTGAAAAAATTGTATGCAAGCTGAAGAGATATTTGTATAGTATGAAACAAGCACAAAAATGGCATACAAAATTTGATAATATAGTATTATATAATAGCTTTATTCTTACTTAAGCAGACAAGTGCGCATATAGTAAATTTGACATTTCTTGTAAAAGGGTTATGATTTTTCTATATATGGATGACATATTGATTTTTGAGAAATTACATCTAAAGTACATACTCAACTATTCTATTGTCATCTAGTACCCAAAGTTTGATCAATTATCTCTTAATACCCATCTCAACTACCTAATTACCATCTAGTACCTAACATTATTTTAATACCCTAACTACCCTCACCCTTCATGAACAACCACGTAACCAAAATTTCTTTTTTCTACTTTTTCTTTTTATTTTATTTTTAAAGATTTGTATCTTTCAAACCGGAGCTTGAAAAAAATAAATGAAAGTACCATCGCTTTTGTTTTTTTGAAATGAACAAAACTAGATCCATTGATTATATTTTTTGATTTTTTTTAAAATAAAATATCGCCAGTAACAAATCTCATGATATCCTGAGAATTGTTCAGGAAATCTTGAGTTACAAACAATTCTCATGATATCATGAGAGTTATTCAGGAAATCCTGAGTTGCAAACAATTCTCATGATATCCTGAGAGTTGTTCAGGAAATCCTTATTTGCAAACAATTCTCATGATATCATGAGAATTGTTCAGGAAATCCCGAGAGTTGCAAACAACTCTCATGATATCCTGAGAGTTATTCAGGAAATCCTGAGTTGCAAATAATTCTGATGATGTCTTGAGAATTGCAAACACCTCGAGGTACCAGGGGGTATATATGCTCGGGGGTATTTTTGTCTAAACTTCATTTCGAGGTGCCAAGTTACACTATCCAAAAAACGGGTACCACTGGATAATTAAATAGTTAAGAAGGTATTTACTGGTACTTTTCTCTTGATTTTATGTACTAACTAAAATCAAGTTAACAAAACCAAAAAAATTTATTGTTATTTAGGTTTGAGATGAATGATATGAGGGAATCTAAGATGATTTTTTGTATAAGGATCAGGCGAAAGAAAAATAATATATCGTTTTCTTACTCTCAATATATTGAGAAAATATTTAATGAATTTGATTTAAAAGATTGTTATTTGGTTAGTTCACCTATGGATCATAGTCTCAAGCTTCTGCCTAATAAATGTGTTGCAGTATCTCAACTTGAATACTCAAAAGTCATTGGTTGTCTTATGTATGCCATGACTAACATTAGATGATATATATTTTAGTATAATTGGATTGACTAGTTGACCAATGTAGTCATAATATATTATCAATCAAGTTGGAGAGTATAGAGTGGATGATTGTTAGAATATATTGTGATTTACAGGCTGGGTTAAGGGGCGGAGTCCCTGACTGGGGTCAAATTGTTTATGCAATGCAAACCATTGGCAATTTAGAAGTTGGGTCAAAATAGATATCCATGGGTATGGTTTGAAAAAATCAACCAAAAATTTATTGTCTTGTTTATTAAGAAACTTCCTCTGATTTTATCGGGTTAAATTTTAGAGAATCACCAAAATAATTCACTCTGAAATTGTTTACACATAAAACGTCAGAGGTTGTCTTGTAAATCATAAACATAATTCCCAACACTAGGCCGGATATTGCATATATTGTTAGAAATCTTAGTAGGTATATTAGTAATCATAGTTCTCATCATTGAAAATCATTAAACCAAGTATTCAAGTATTTTATAAAAACGGTGGATTATGGTATGACTTCAATTGGATTTCCTTATGTTCTTCAAAGTTATTCATATCGAGTTTTATTTACAATATTAAAAGATCATTTTTTACAAGTGGATGAGAATTCCTTATTGAGGGATGTGTTATCTCTTAGAATCAAACAAACAAACATGTATTACTAATTCAACAATGAAATTTAAGTTTTTGGTATTAACAACAACTAGTAAAAAAGCAGAATGACTAAGAAATATAATATATAAAATTCCACTGTGGTCATAAACCGATATCACTTATATCTATCAAATATGATAGTATATATGCATTGGCTAATGTCTATAGATAATTTTTAAAAACATGGTTAAATATCTAAGTTTTATATATAATATGATACATGAACGCATAACACATGATGTTATACCAGTAGAGTTTGTGAAAACTCAATACAATTTAGCCGACATTTAACCAAAGGGTTAAGTGCAGATTTTGTGCACAAATCGGTTATCGGGATGAAATTAAAGTCCATGTGAAATATCTTATACTGAGATACCCAATTGCAATCTAATATGACATTAAGTATTGAATTTAACGTGAGAACCTTAAAATCTAGAGTTTGGAACACATTTGTAGTATAATCCCAAAGTATGTGTTGAGACATACAAGTTGTGGAGGTTGAAGTTTATCTTCAAATAGTTACTTTGAAAAAGTGCATATGCAGGCGCGGGAGTAATAAAACTACCTATTTGAGCATGAAGTTTATCCGCTTCAAGAATCTAAGACTTGAGATTGATATCCTTAAGAAGTATAATGACACAAAACGAGTAAAATATGGTATCAAGTAATAACATTGAAATGTAAATTTATGTGTATATTGTCTTAATGCATTCATTATGAATAGTAAATGTCCAATCATTAGTGATTCCTTGATATTTGAATATTTGAAATGTGTAATATATTAATATGAAATTCAGTCGTCACGATATTTTATTTATGCATAAATGTGTTGTTTGTTATGATTTTGCTTTAGTTAATCACAAAGTTTACTAAATGAGGGGAATGTTAGATATTTTAGTTTAATTGGATTGACTAGTCGACTAATATAATCGTAATATTTTATCGAACAAATTGGAGAGTGCAGAGTGCATATTTATTAGATAATATTCTGATTACCGGGGTTAATGGATAACAACCCCTTGCGCGGTCCAATGGGTTTCATGTCATCTTTAATGTTTTTTTTATATTTTGAATTATGTAGCTATTATGGACATACATTTGAAACTTAAATTTTCAAAAAATATTCGTTTTAATTTGAATTTGAATCATTAGTTTTTTGGACATAAACAATTTTTACAATTGATTTTTTTTAATTGGATACATGTTTTTTGGTTTTGTTTGTGATATCACATATGTAAAGCATATTCATTCTCTAATTGTAATAAAAACTCTGGTTTTATCTAATTGATATATTGGAGAACCACTAAAATAATTTTAATGTAAAAGTGTTTTCATACCATAGTTTAAGAGTTATGCAAGATATCAAACATAATTTATTACACTTGTAACTCCATAATCAAAATTGATAAAAAAAAATCTGAATCTACAAATGCTATAATAGTTGATAAGTCATGAATTGAGTTTTGAGAAGTTTTCCATTTGGACATCTTTAGGATTTTACCTAATATACCATAATAAGAGCAACGTTGAACCAAATTATTATATCTCACAATAAGTCTATTGTTGATACTAAATAAGGCTTAAATCAAGAAATAGTCCCTCGACTATCGTGTTTTCTTTCATTTAGTCTTTTGACTTTAAAATTATCAGTGAGGGTCATTGGACTTGAAAAATCTATAAATTTAGTCTTTGATTTTGAGAATATATAAATTTAATCCACCGAATTTGAAAAATCTATAAATTTAATCCATCGATTTTGCAAAATCTATAAATTTAATCCATAAATCCAAGAAAATAACCCCTCACTAGAGATTAAATTTATAAATTTTGCAAAGTTGAAGGACTAAATTTATAAATTTTGTAAGTCAAAGACTAAATTTATAGATTTTACAAAGTCTATGGACCTTCACCGATGATTTTAAAGTTGAGGAATTTTATAAAATAAAACGGGATAGTTCAAAGACTATTTCCTTATTAAAGTCTACTAAATAATAAAAGAAGTAAGTAATTATGAACTATAAATATTTTTTAAAAAAAAACGTCTATTTTGAAAAATACGAATAATTTTTTTTATAATAAAACATTTGGACGTATGTATATAATAATGTGGCTAAGAACCCTAGTTAGTCACTAGAGTTAGTCACTTGTTTCAAAACTGTCATTCAGGTTATATCATTCAAGTTATATTTGTGTTTTTTAATTAAATGAGATTTTATTCTACTGAAATTTTGGATTACAAAATATCGAGTAAAGAAGAAAAACAGGGAGACACATGCTTTTGGAAAATACCCATCTCCACACCTCATGGACTTCTTCTCTCTGAACCAGTATCATTATTAAACATTTCTCCACCAAATTCCTTTTTGACAAATCATTCAGCTAGAGAAGAAGAGGAGACCAACTTCTGCTTTTCGAATCAGCACCCGACCGAATTCTTAATAGAAGAGATGACCGAATGTTTCTCTAGAACAATAAACCAGGAGATTCATTATTAAGAAGAGAAACAAACAGGATGAAGAATGAAATCCTTGAGCTGACTCTCGAATGCTAACTCTAAAGATAGTCAGTAAGAATCCTGCTAACGAAACTACTTTTAGCAATGGTTATAGAGCAACCAATATATAATCTATATCAATTAGTATCAGGATTAATATAGCCAAACCCCAAAATATCTAAGAGAGCAATAAATAATAGATGATTAGGAGCTTGGAAGTGAGAATATTTTTTTTTTGCATCTCATAGTCCATTTAGCAAGCCAATCGCCTACTTGATTTTGGACCCTGAAGATATACTCGATTATCATGGGTGATACTATTAATTTTCTACAGTTTGTTAGCAAAAGGGTTAAGATACCACTAAGAATTTCCATTGGCAAAAAAAATTAATAAGCATTAAAAATTTGAATGTTTACATTAACCCACATGTTATTCTTACATGTTAGCAGGCCATCTAACAAGGCTTGGTAACTACCAAAAGATGAGTTAGTTTACCGTACATGTTGTTTGATCTGTGGATGATTACTCCCAGGTTGTTTTTTATTATAGCTGCACCGCTGGATTCGCAATTTCTTAGACCAGAAGCATCCGTGTTCATCTTGAGTCTGCGAGAGAAAATATATTTCCAGTTGAGGTATAATGGACTTTTCTTCCCGTTGATAACTGATAAGCATCAATTTGAGACCCAACGTTAGTAACGTTAGACCAATGCTTAGGTTTAAGAATATTAAAGTTATCTAAACCATTAATTACGTGTTTAAAAAATTGATAGATAGATGACTAAGATGAGGAGGGAGCCCTTTTAAACTTGGCTCTATTACGATTCTTCCAAATTACCAACCAAATAGTAGGAGGAATATCATGCGTAATATGAACATCTTGATCTAAAAACCAGAACCAATTCCTAATAATGTGAGTGATAGTCATGTATCTCTCAATTTTAACTTTGAATAAGTCGGCGAAATACTTCCAAATGTCCCAAGCATGCACTTAATGAACAACTGATTATGATCTTTATATTGGTTATAAGATTGACATTTTAATGCAAGATTTAAATGTCTTTCTTTGTAAGCTTGAGTCTATATGAATGTAATTGTGAATGAGTTTCCATAAAAGGAATGAAAACTTCATGGGGGTAATAACATTCCACATTTTCTTGAACAAGCTTAATCGACGATGATGGTATATGATGTTGGTTCATGTGTATTTGGTGTTGAACTTGAGATCAAGTGATCTCTTCTAAATCATAATATCTTCTTTGTTGTTGTTGATACTAGTTTCTCTGATGAGATTAATGCTGTTAGTATAGAGGAAACTTTGTTGTTAGTTTCCGAATGATAATATATTTGTGTCAAATTTATCACTTTTGTTAGTTTTCTTTGCATTTGTAGTTTCTATGGGTGACATAAAATGTAAAAAAAAAACGAACAATAGTGACCACTAGTGCAATAAAATGATTTTATTGATACAAAAATTAGATAAGTGACAATTTTGAATTAAATAATAAGAACTAATCACGATGGTGTCGCTCTAATTTTCTTTTTTTAGTTTTTAAAAACGAGGCACTCACCTCTTGTTTTTAGTTCTGTTTTTACAAAATATTTATAATATATAGGGGAGAGTGTATTTATTCTCAGGTTTTTAGGTTTTAGTAACGAGGATAATTGATGGAGTCTGAAGATATAGCAACAGAGCAATTCCATTAATTCTCCGGCGTCTTCTCCGATAGCCCTCCTCTTTCTTTCTCCGTCATTTTTTTCTATTCTTTCTTTCTATCAGGTTGTTCTCTTTATCTCTATCATGGAGATAAGAAACAATATGCTCTTCAAAGACAAATTTCTAGCTCTATTTCAAACAAAAAACAAATTACACGTGAAAAGCAAATGGAGAAGAAGCAGTGTGCAGACCTATTTAGAAAGGAAAATTCAAGAATTCATGAAATTGACTTCAAACCTGAAAGTGTTACTTCGAAATCAGACCATATATCTATTCATTTTCACCAAGAAATCAAATAAAAGTTGCAGTTGAAATTCAAAATTACCCTTATCGGAAAATTTTCTTTAGGTTTACCAAAGAAAATGGTGCTTGAAAACTTCTTCAATTCATTAAAGTTCAAAAGTTGATTTCTTAAAACTAATTGGGATTCTCACCACATTTTCATGGAATTCAAATTAGATGAAGATGTATTTAAAATATGGTCAAGAAATGTTTGGAACGTGAGAAGCTTTACTATGAGGATCTTGAGATGGTCTCCGGATTTTCATCCAAAGTATGAAAATCCAACGGGTTGGTCTGGACAAAGTTTGAAAACAAATGCCTAAATACCTCTACAATGTTGGGTTTATGAATGAAATTGCTTCTACTTTAGGCAATCCATACAGAATCGAAATACTAGATGATAACAAAGCTTTCAAAAACTTTACTTTTGCGTTAATCGAAATTGACTTATCCAAGAAGATTCATAACCGTATTTGGATTGGTTTTGGAATTAACGACGGATATTGGATTAATCTTAAATATAAGAATCTGTCTTTGTATTGTTATGGTTGCTTTTATTTGGGTCATTGTTATGATGAATGTAAGAAAAAATCAAAGCCTGTTGGCCAAGATGTTCAATCACAATCAAAGAAGATAGAAATTCAGAGTGGAATTAAGAAAGAAGGTGTTGTAAAGATGGAAAAGAATACTATAAATGAAGTTGTTGAATCAAATTCTGAATTTATTCCAAATTTGAAATCAATAATCGTTCATAATCAGGTGGAGGATACATCTACAAATGATACTCTGTTTAAAGAAAATATACAAGAGAATTCTTCTACTAGTAACAATGATATACAACAAAGTTTTGCTCAAAATATCCCTGAAAATGATGAAGTCATCGAAGCTATTCAACATCTTCAAACGCAATGTGATAAACACAATCTTCATGAAGATGTTAATTTTTTATCGGGCACCAACTCTCCAACTCAGGATAATATTGGGAGTCTTCAATTGTCTCCAGTTATTAAGGATCATTCTTCTACATGCCAGGATTTCAGCACTATCTTGAAAAAGAAACTTAAGTCAGCAAATAAGATAAAGAAGCCAAGCTCTAAGATCATGAAATCTCTCAAGTATGGAGGGAAAACAGGAAAAACAAATATTTATCTGATAATGATAAAGATCATTAACCGAAACCTGCGTGGTATTAATAATAAATCAACTATCAGGAGACTGAAAGATTTAAAAGACAAAATTAGTATTTTGGCTATTCAAGAGCCCTTAACAAATTCTGATAATATTTATGTTATTATTGACTTGCTGGGTTTTTTGGGTTGCTGTTACAATATTTCTAATAAAATTTAGGTGTTCTGGGTTGCTGATCTTAGTATTAATGTCATAGTTAATGATGATCAATGCCTTAACATGGAAGTTACTACTAATGATAATACTGTTTTTTCACTTATCTGTTGTTTATGCAAAGTCTAGCAGAATGCTCATGTTGGACTTATGTGAACAATTGAATTTGAATTCTACTACTAATCATGGCTGGCTAGTGGTTGGGCAATTTAATATTATAACTACTTCAAATGAGCAGAATGGATACAAGCAAATTGATCAAAATAGTATGGATGACTTCATTCAAACTATAAATTAATGTCATTTGGAAGATGTTGGATTTCTGGGTCCTAAGTTTACCCGGAACAGAAATTTAAAATGGAAAAGGCTCGACAGAGCCTTGATCAATTCCAACTGGTTCAATATCTATAGTAATACTCAAGTTATTTACATGGTCAGAACCTGTTCTGACCATGCCCCTATTATGATTACTGCTAATACTGATCTCTCAAATCTATCTAATGTCATAAACAAAAGTTTTAAGTTTATGAACATGTGGACTAATGATTCTTCTTTCCTTGAAGTTTTTGAAAAGAACTGGAACATGAAAATCAGTGGATCTCCTAGTGAGATTTACTGGTTTAAATTGAAAAGACTAAAAAGTTGTTTTAAATTGTGGAACAAAAATTGCTTTGGCAATCTTTTTAATAAAGTAAAACAGACTGAAAACATGGTCAAGGAGGCTGAGTTATTGCATTCTAATCTAAATAATCAAACTACCGAAATGAACTTAAAGAAATCTAACAGTCTATACTTGCAGGATTTTAGAAATGAAGAAGATTATCGGAGACATAAAGCTTATAGTCCATGGCTAATTGAGGGTGATAATAATACGAAATTGTTTCATGCTTTTGTTTCAAAAAAGAGAAGAAATAATGGTATTAAAGCTATTAAGGATGGTGGTAAGTGGCTGTATAATGTTGATGAGATTGGAGAATCAACTGAGAATTATTATAAGAAAATCTATTCTAAAAAAGCTTACAATTGTATTGAGGATGAGAATTTATGCATGAATAATGATATTATGTCTTCTATTCCTAAGATGGTTACTGATGAGTTTAATACTGATCTAATGAAGGTTACTACTGCTGATGAGCATTGGAATGTTATAAATTCTATGAATGCTGATAGTGCCTCTGGTATTGATGGGTATAATGTTATATTTTATAAAGTTTGTTGGCAAATTATTAAAGATGATTTGGTAATGGCTTTAAACTCCTATCTGGCTGGTAGTAACATCCCAAATGGGATTTTTGCTACTGGTTTATGTCTTATACCAAAGACAAGTAATCTTACTTTCTCGAATCATTATAGGTCTATAAGCCTTTGTTCTTTAACAAACAGAATATTGTCTAAATTACTTAATAACAGGTTGTCTATAATTCTACCTAAGATCATCTCTTGGACTCAGGGTGCTTTTTATCAAGAATTGATCTATCCGCGATAACATTCTGATTGCAAGGGAGATGGCTTTTGACATGAGCAGAAAGCCTACTAAAGGTAACATCATGGTCAAATCGGATATGTCCAAAGCTTCTGGCCTGATGTCTATTCCTTTTATTCTTAAAGTTCTTTCACTATTTAGTTTTTCAAATCAGTTTATTCAGTTAGTTAAAGATATGATTAGTGTTATCGGCATTTCTATTCTGATCAATGGAAAGACTTATGGTTTCTTTAAATCTGTGAGAGGTTTGAGGCAAGGGGACCCTCTGTCCCCAAACTTATTTATCTTAAGTGAAGAGGTTCTAATCAGAGGGTTAGTCAATCTATATAACCAAAATAACAGCATGATTTTTGCATCTAGATCATCTATTAATATTCTTAGCATATCATTCGCAGATGATATTCTAGTTTTCACTAACAGTATGAATTCATCCATTCAGTTACTTACTGATTTCCTAGACAATTATCAGCTTATCTCATGACAAATGATAAATAAAGAGAAGACCGAGATTATTACCTCAAATATTCTTTTTCAAAGTAGAGTTCAAGAGCTGGAGACTACCACTGGTTTTAAGACTAATCATCTTCCTATCAGCTATTTAGGGGTCAACTTGAGCTGCAACAATAAAACAAAGAATTTTAATAAACTGTTGGACAACATAAATGGAAAGATTAAAGAATGGGACAACAAATACTTGTCTTTTGGGGGAAGAATTTATCTTATTTCTTATATTCTGATGTCTATACCATATTACTGGATGCATAATACTCAAATTCCTCAAACTGTGATCAATAGACTAGAGAAAATATTTAACAAATTTTTATGGAGACCTAAATTTGAGACTAAATCTATTCACTGGACTGCTTCGAATAATCTTTGCAGACCTTTTGATGAAGGTGGTCTGAATATCATGCGCCTAAATGATATTCAAACCACTCTCTCACAAAAGATCTGGTATAATTATAGAACAGGATAGTTTTTGGGCTAAACTAATGAATGATACCTACAAAAAGGCAACCATCCTCTTAAAACTAATTTCAAAAAGCCTGGTTCAATGACTTGGAAGCGTTTGGTTAGTATTAAAGATTCAGCTGAACCTAATGTAAAATGGTTTATTGGCAGTGGCAATATGGATTTTTGGTTGGAGAATTGGCACAACCAATCTCCAATATTAGACTTCAATAACCCTAATGCTAACCTATGGTATCTTGAGCAGAAGGTCAACACTTTTTGTAAATGAAATTGCTGGGACTACGACTTGTTGGAAACTTTTTTTAATGAAGACAAAATCAAGCAAAATTTTCTATTCAAGATTGACTCTTCAAACGCAGATAAACTTATCTGGGCTATCTCTCATACCTTAGAGTTCAATACTAGACATACTTGGGAGAATATCAGATGTCATTTTAACAAATCTTTTTTATACAAGAAGATTTGGAATCAGCTAACCCCAAAGAAGTGCTCGTTCTTTTTGTGGAAACTTATTTTTTTTACTTATTGATTCCGCTTTGCAACTTAGACATGTTAGCTTAGCTTCAAAATGTGTTTTCTGTCCTAATTACGAAAATAGAAATCACATATTTGTAAATTGCAATTTTGCTTAGACAATCTGGAAATACTATAGTCTTATCTTTAATATCAAAATTGAAAACTACATGAGCATCACTCATCTTACTAGGGAATGGTTCTGGTTTCCTAGTAAAAATGTGCATATAAATCATGTTATTCCTTCCATAATATGTTGGACGGTCTGGAAATCTAGGAATGACATGAAGTTTAAGAATAAGCTCATAACTACTGACTCTGCTATTTTCTATATTAACAGAATCATATGCAGCTTGGATGTGAAACTAAAAAAGAAACATTGTCACAAAGTCTTAAATGCTGGAACTGCTCTTGGATGCAAATCTGTTTATGACAATCAATAATCAATTATACATGAAGTGGACTCACCCGGTGGAGGGAAGACTGAAGCTCAATGTAGACGGAGCCAACTCTCGTACTGGGGAAGCATCAGGTGGTATGATCTTCAGGAATCATCAGGGTGACATTGAGCTTGACATTGGCAAAACATTTGGGAAATTGCCTCCTTTGTTGGCTGAGGCCCGCGTTCTTCTTGAAGCTCTCTTACTTTGCAAATAAAATCACTGGACGATAGTCAATATCGAGTCTGATAGTCAGGCTCTAGTCGACTACTTGGCGAAAGAAAAGTTCCCCTGGTCTCTGTCCCAACTTCTCCCAATCTGTAAAAGGCTAATACACCCTTGCATGACGATTAAATTTATCCCCCGTACCCAGAATTGCGCGACCGACTGGTTGGCTAAATGGACTTTACGTTGCAAGCAAAAGATCAAAGTTTCTCAGAACAATGCTCCGGCAGAACTGTTATCCATCGTCTTTCTCGAAGGTCTGTCCATTGGCTACATAAATGCTAGTAGGCAGTAGAGCGAAGGTTTTGGTCTGCTTTATGGTGTTATTGGGAGGCTACTGAAGCTTCTCCTTCTTGATGGTGCTTTTAATCGGAGTTCGTCTTCGACGAGTCTTTTGTCGATTGATCTTTAATCTAATTTAGGGTTTGTATTGATAAAGTATGGTCTTATTCTATCTTAGTGATAGTTAGTCCACAACTTTTTATTTCTTATGTAATTTGTCCAATTCAAAAATAAAATTTTTAATTTTAAAAAAAAGAAAAGAAAAAAACCACCGAAAATAATTGATTATTATATTTATCTGTACAAAATTGGGGGAATCCCCTTTAGATTTGGGATTTGGGATTTGGGCCACGTGCCTCGCCCGTGACTT
The DNA here is from genome assembly GCA_036936605.1 of Limnanthes douglasii subsp. nivea. Lineage (NCBI taxonomy): Eukaryota > Viridiplantae > Streptophyta > Magnoliopsida > Brassicales > Limnanthaceae > Limnanthes > Limnanthes douglasii. The sequence continues at coordinate 131,581,829 of JAUPFV010000002.1, forward strand.
GGAAACTTTCTCATCACCGGAGTTGCCCTAATAAAAGGAACGATGTCTCGAAACCATCTGCCTCTCATACATAGAGCCTTCCAAATCACCGCAGTTTCTTTTCTCACTCGAAGCTCCGCTCCCTATTTCTGATCCCAAATTCGATATTTGCTCTCTCTACAGGTCTCTCCCTCTCACTGTCTCTGTCTCTGTCTCTCTCATGGATGACTTAGAAATCATCTATGTACAGTAATCTTTATGTATGTTTGTGTATTTCTCCTATATCTCTAACAAAAAACGAAATTAGGGTTTAATCTTTTGGATCTGCTACGATATTCTTTTTTGTTCGGGGAGTAAACCGCTAAATCTGTATATTCCTGTAGCGAAGTTAATTATGAAATCATATACGTACATTGGTTTATAGTCTGCTGACGGAAATTAGGGTTCTTCGTTTAATATATTAGAACTTCTTTAGAGTCTATCACCTTTCCTTTTCAAGTCCAAACCTTCAATTTTTTCATACGAATTAAGGAGCATTAGGGTTTTGAGATTTTGTTTTATTTAGTGCTCGTTATTTCCTTTAATGATTGAGTATGTCATGTTTTGGAGGACTAGCTAACTTTGTTCTGCATTCAATCACATTTGCCAAAAATGTTAAGTGTTTTCTCGTAAGAGTCCATTGATAGCCCATCATCATTACTACTGATACTGTTCCTTGTTTTATTGGAGCCATTCAGATTTAGTGTTACCTGCAAATTGTCTCGAGTTTGTGTTGGTTGTATTTGTATATAATGTATATGAAAATCACAACTTATTTTATTTATTTCATCGGACTTTTATTTTTGCTTGTTTTCTGACAAGCTTTTAACGAATGGACACAGGGAAACTTTTAAGTCTTAATGAGAGGTCGCAGTTATACTCCCTCACCCCCAAGAGGTTATGGCAGGAGAGGGCGAAGCCCTAGCCCTAGAGGCCGTTATGGTGGTGGTGGTCGTAGCAGAGACAGAGACCTTCCTACTAGTCTCCTAGTTCGTAACCTACGACATGATTGTAGGTATGTTCTTCACAATTGGAATAGGATGTCAACTTCTTGTTATCCTCTGTTCTCTGACTTGCGTGCGGAAATTGTTCTGCTTTCAGGCCAGAAGATCTTAGGAGGCCATTTGAGCAGTTTGGTCCTCTCAAGGACATTTATCTGCCGAGGGATTATTACACTGGGTGAGCAACCCACTTTTTCTTAGAGGATGTGACGTACTCTAATATTTGTCTCATTTCTTTATCATATTTTTTCCTGTGTACATGTAGCCTGTCTACTAGCTTGTCTACTGTGTCATTTTACACATTTTTTTTGTTGGAAAATGTCTCTAAAATGTTTGAACGTTAATAATTGTACAAGTTAGTGCTATTAAAACCTTTAATCGGCCGAGGAGCAGTCCCTTAATGGTATACTTCCTTTCAGTCTCAAATTGGCTGTCTTAATTGAAGTTGTTTGAGGTTTAGCAGTGAAATTAAAGTATTGAAGACATCAATCAAGTAATTAGAGTTTTTGAAGATGATGTTAATGATAGTGAAGATGGAATGAAGTTGGTTTGAATTCATTGTGAAGATGTTCCAACTCTTGAAGAATTTCAAGTCTTCTTTTAACTGACAATTGCAAAAAGGTTAGGAGGCAAGCTTGCTTTTTCCATGATTATCATGACCTCCCGTAAGTGGGAGCAAATAGGTTAACTTTATATAGGACAGGCTAATGGTGTGCACATTTTTTACCTAAGCAGATTATGTTATTATCATAAATTGTGTCCTTTTTGCAGGGAACCACGAGGATTTGGTTTTGTTCAATTTGTAGATGCAACTGATGCTTGTGAGGCAAAACATCAGATGGATGGTTATTTGCTACTTGGTCGAGAATTGACTGTTGTATTTGCAGAAGAAAACAGGAAGAAACCAACTGACATGAGGACTAGGGAGCAAAGGTAAAAATTGTATTTGTTTTTCCTCTTTGTGCACCTTCTAGCAGCACAAATTGTCTTCTTTGTTTATAGTCAAATGCATGTTGAGTTACTTTTTTTTTTCATAATCTTTGTAGGGGTGGATTTCGTGATAATAGAAGAAGGTCTCCACGTCGTTCTCCGCCTTCCCGTCGTGGTAGATCTAGAAGCCGTGATTATTCTCCTCCTAAGAGAAGGCATCACTCTAGGTATTTTTCTGAATTCTCGACTGAACTACTTTCTTTTGACTATATATTTTTTTTTGGAATTGAGTCTAGTTGCTTTGAATCTCTGCTTACAAGATGGATGTTGTTGAATCCCTTTTTAATGAGTAAAGCCACATCTAGTAATCAGTTTCTTAATCTCAGCTTGTTTGCAATTGCTGTGCGTAAGTAAAGTTGTTGTTTGTTGAGTGGTCTCAGGTTAGTCTGCTAGATGTGATGTTCAATATAAATTAGTGGCTTTGAAGAGAATTTAGTTGCTTTTTGCTAACTATAAGGGTAGGGTTATTCAAATGCTACAAGCCTAGATTGTATCTAGTTGCTTTTAACTCCCATCAATTATGTTTCTGGAATGCCTTTAGTATAATTTTATGTATTATAGTCACTCCCCACATATTCACATTAGTAGCTCTCACTAACTGATTGTTATTCCAGATCTTTCTCACCAAGAGATGAAAGATACATTAGAGAACGATCATACTCCCACTCTCCAGCTTATAACGGAACCAGGGGTCATGGGTCCAGAGGTCGTGCTGAAAGTCAAGGTAGGAGCCTAAGCCCTGTGAACAAGATACTAAGCCCGAGGCAAAGACAGAGCCTGAGCCCAGGGCGGGACAGAAGCGTGAGCCCTATAAGGAGCAGGAGTGGGAGCCCAAGGCAGGGCAGGAGTCTAAGCCTGCGGCAGGGTAGAAATGCTAGTCCAGTTCATGGTAGGAGCCTAAGTCCGAGACGAGGCAGAAGTATAAGCCCGAGGCGCAATCGGAGTCCAAGTCCGTAGGGAGAGGAATGGAACTGATATGGTTCTCCAAGAGAGGGATTTGCGAAACTGTTTCTCGATATTAGTAGTTTGAGATGTGTATCAACTTTTTTATTGCCAGCTTATCTTAGAAACCTGGTTATGTTTGAAAATTTAGAATCTTGTAGGATCAACTTCATTATGGTGGTGTAATCAATTTTTAATTCAAAATTTTCAGACACTACAAAATTTGAAAAATCTTATATTTATGTTTCTTCTTAGTAACAACAGATGGTTGTCTGCTACGGAATGATTGAGTAGTAACAACATATGGTTGTGTGCTACGGAATGATTGAGTACTACTTCCTCCGTTCCATTATATAGGACGTTTAAGGATTTTACATGGATATTAATAAAAATAATAATTGTTTTATTTTCTGATAGAAAGCTAAAAAATCAACCATTTTTATTGGTTTAAAGTAGTGGATAGTTTTCTCTTTCTTCTTAAAAACAAGAGGCTGATAGAATAAAGTAATTAGGTGAATGTAGTTAATGTTCTCTTGATAAGTGAGAACGACTATTAAAATGGAATTTTAGTAATTAATTTAGTTGTTGGTAGGAAAGATTAGACAGGAGCAGTTTTTTTTGGACGTTGATTCTCTGCAGTTCTGTTTTTTAAAGGGAATATGTTGCTGTTTTCACTTCTTATTTGATAAAATTCTACTATGCAAAAGTTATGTGAATTTGCCAGACAATTTATGTAACTTATAATTTAAAAGTTATAAATTATTTCTTCCTTTTAATTTATTCATCACTACTTATTTGATAAAAATCGACGTTGCAAAATCTATGTGAATTTATGTAATTTATACTTAAAAGGTTAGAAATTATTTCTACTTTTTAGTTTATTTTTATGCCATTTTTGCAACGTACATCTACAATTATTGGATTCTGACACTTTTTAGTGCTTTTTTTTTAGGTTTTGGTTAAATTAGGGTTCAATTTTTGTTAACTATTCCCAAAATATGGAGAATTTTTTAATAGATAGTCAAAGACGGGTTTGTTTTTTGTCCAAGAAATTTTAATTTTATCTTCTAAGTACATTGTGAGTATAGTTAGCCAAATATAGAAGAACACAAAATTACTCCTCCCAACAACCCTCTTATACTCAAAATTTAACAAAAACTTCAAAAACCCCCAAAAATTCAAAAACTCCAAATTATTCAAAAACTCCAAAATCACTAAGAAACTCCATACACTCTCAAACCTCCAAAAATCAACATTTTTTTCGAAAAAAATTCAAATCATTGAAGAATGGATTCAGTACGTGAGAAGGATGACGAGGAGCGTGGAACTGCAAACATGGTAATTGCATAAACCAATCTTTCGAAAAAAGTTTCCATTTTTGTAGATTTTCTATATTTAGTAAGTTGGACCCGAACTACCCCGCTGATGGAAGCCTCCTCAACCGGCGGGGTTGAAGAACATTCAAAGTTGATGATGAATGTTCCCCGCCGGGGTGGTCATGCCCAACCGGCGGTGGCATCGACTTCCACCCGCCGGTTGTAGTATTAGTTTCCCGGCGGGGTTATAGTGTCGTCACTGGCGGGGCTTAATCCTTAAATTATATTTATATATTGGGGAAAAATAGTTAGGATCAACCCCGCCGGTTGGGTAATTGTCAACTAGGGGTTGACAACGCCCCTGTCGGTTCGAGTATTTTCACCCGTCGGGGTATTTATTACACCGCCGGGGCGTAGGTCTTTACCCGCCGGTTCGTTTTGTCAAACCCGTCGGTTTGACAATTTTGAACCGGCGGTTGACAACATCCCCGACGGTGTGGTATTTTTGAACCGGCGGGGGAAGGCGTTAATTAATATTATTTGTGCCAATCTAACATATTCTACTATTTTTTACGTAGGCCGAAGATTTAAAGAATGAAGATTTGAAGGAGGAAGATTTGAAGGAGGAAGATTTTAAGGAGGAAGATTTTAGTTCGTGCATTGTGAAAGACCGCAACGGATAACGGGTTTCTGGTAATATTACGACGATGCGATAGACTTGATAGAAAAACTCTGAGAATTGAGTTTGTGTGTGAAAGATGCTGAGTTTACAAAAAATTGGTAGATCCGAAGCATCTAAAGAGGAAGTAAACCGACACGAAAAAATGCGGATGCCCTTTCACCCCAAACGGAAAGAAGTTGGGTGATGATTTGCGGGGTTTAGAGGTCGAATGCAGCGTTCACAATCACAATACTACATCGTATAAAGAAGGTCATTCTTACTTGGGACGATTGAACAAAAAAGAGATGGATTTCGTAATTACTTCTATGAAAATGGGATCCCGTCCTCAGGACATTCTCGGTGGGGTTAAGATGTTGAACCCCAAGAATTCTTCCTCAATGCGCACCATCTACAACGCTTAACTAAAACATCGGAAGCTCGAGAAAGGCGGTCGGTCGCAATTTCAATACTTGTTGGGCGAACTTAAGCGGCTAAACTACAACGAATTTCATAGAAAGTCCGAAGACGGAAGCGATGTCATAAGCGAGCTTTTCTTCGCGCACCCGGTTAGTTTGGATTTGTTATGCACATTTCCAAACATGATTGAAATGGATAACACGTAAAAGGTGATCAAATACGAGATGCCATTATACGAGGTCTTCAGAGCCACTTGTACGGGGAAGACTTTCTACATCGGATTCGTGTTTATGTCGGGAGAAAAATTCGAGAGCTACAAATGAGTGTTAGAGTGCTTATATTCTTTGATGGTAACTCACTCCATCGAATTACCATCCATCGTTTTGACGGATAGAGACTTGGCGCTTGTGAAGGAGGCGGAGGATGTGTTCCCCAATGCAACACACATGTTGTGTCAATGGCACATCAACATGAACGTCCTAGGGAAAACAAAAAAAATCATAAAGGATAAGAAAGTGTCCAACGCATTCTTGAAAGTGTGGAATCAAATGATGTTGGCTGAAAGAAAATAGCGTTCAACGACTACCGAGCCGAGTTGCACCGTGATTTCAAAGAGTATCCGCAAGCAATTGAGTATAACGAAAGTTGGTTAGGGTCGTACGGTGACAAGTTTTTGACGTGGAGAACCAACAAGTGGATGCATTTTGGTAACCAAACCACAAACTGCGTGGAGAGCGCTCATTCGACGCTGAAACGTTTTATCGGTACGAGCAAAGGTAACTTTGAATCTTTTGGTTGAAGTTGCATACCTTGATAGAATTGCAGCACGATGACATAAAGGGTTCATTCGAAAAGAGTCGCTTGTTAGCCCTACACAAGTTCACAAACAAGGTGTACGACAAACTAAAAACCAACGTCTCATACTATGCATTGGATATTTTGTCCGGCGAAGTAGATTGTGCTCGCAACATAACAATCGCGGGTTTTATGCCTTGCGGTTGCTCAATACGAAGTACGCACGGTATCTACGAGTTTGTTGCCAAAGGGTTAGAGGTGAAATTCTAGTCCGTACAAACCTCACGACTATCTAACAACTAAAAGCGAAGCTTGACAAACTACTATGCGATGTCATGGAATCCAAAGATGAAGGGCGAACAGAGCATGTTTACAAAAAATGGTTTGCCGTCGTCCATCCGGAAACAACTACCATTTTGGAGCCATTGGTGAAGCCAAAAGCGTGCGGTCGTCCACTTAACAAACGCAAGTTTTCTATTGCCGGTGATAATACATCCACTAAACGCGACAAAAGTGCGCACGAGTATGCGCTTGAATCGGAAAATGCTAGTTCTCCTTCATTTGCAAAGGAGTTCAAATCTCCTGCGGCGACGTCAAGTAAAGGGAAAAAAATTCCGGGGAATAAAATTAGTTCCGATAGTGCTGCCGCTCGTAAGAAAGGTAGTCCGATTCCAACGCAAGCAAGTGAAACGATGCTTTTTAGTTGAACGGTTGGTTGTAGGTCAGGCTCAACGTTGCCGGCCAAGGAAAGTTTTGTAGACACTAAAGGATACTTAATACAATTCCACATATACTTTAGACCATTTGTGGAGTCAATTAATAACGTAAAAGCCGATGGCCATTGCGGGTACCGCTCCATAACGTATGCGTTAAGCGGGCAACAAGATGGATGGAGGTTGATAAGGAGTTCCCTTTACAACGAGTTTATGGATTATGCATCCGTGTATGTTAAAATATTTACAAGCATGGAGGAACTGATTGATGTTGCGTAGTGTGTGAAGTTCCCTGGTAACGTGGGTACTAAAGCCCATTGGATGTCCATGCCCGAGATGAGGGTGGCAATTACATCTGCGTTTAACTGCGTACTCCATTTTGTTGGAGTGTACCGAAATATGGACATCGACTTCACTTTTCTTCTCCTAAGAGGTGCACCGCCTCAAATGTCAAACCGGGCGTAAATCAGATTGGGTTGGGTTAACTCCAACCATTTCGTTAACGTAAGTATTTTTTGACCTTCACGATTAGTTGTAATATTAAGACATTTATTTTATCGATGTTTCATTTTGTAGCTTCGGATTATGCTGGACGCCCCTTGCGCTAGGATACATCCATGTTGCCTAAAGTTGCGTTCACATGAAGCAGAAGGTTGGGCATTGCCGATTGTCTCTCGTTGCAAAAGATATCAAGAACTAAAAAATGGTTGCCCCGATGTAACAGATTTATTCGCTTTTGCTTGATCACTATGTCATTGTAATGCACATGCATGTTAACTTTTGATGTTTTTTAAGTTGATGTTTGTCATAAAAACACAATTTTTTTATGTTTGAGTAGGTCATTTAATTTAAGTTTGCCTTTGTGCTAATTTATGTTTCTTTCAGTTTATGCTTTTTATTAACGTATGAAAGATGCAAGTTAAACAAAAAATAAAACACTACCATTGAACCACTCCGGCGGTTGACAAATACTTAACCGCCGAGTTAAATATTCCCCAGTCGGGGTCGAATTTCCGAACCGCCGGTTTGTAAACCAGATCAACTTTATAACTATTCCCAAATATTTAAACCGACCAACCGCCAGTGAGAAAATTATCAACCGGCGGTTGACAATTAACACTGCCGGTGTAAAAACATCCATGGCGGTTTAGAAGTTTCCAACCGTCGGGGGATCTGGCTAGGCATGATGGAATAAGTTATTCCTAATTTCATGTTATCCTAGCGCCAGGTTGAATTTTTCATACCGATGGTTGGAATACTCAACCGCCGGTGTAACAACTTCACCAGCGGTGTATAATTTTCATACCGGCGGTTGAAACACCCCTTATTCGTTGAACTATTATTAAATTTACTCTAGGCTCCCCCGATGAATAGTTTTTAACATTGGACGTCCTTCCCCACGGACCTCTCTTCGAGGTGGTGGCATTGGGACCTCCGTTTCCTCCTCGTCTATTAGCGCACGCCGCCGTTGAATATGGACCACCTCTCGTGGATGAGAAGCTTGTACTACGGGCGCCCTTGGGGCATCACGATCCCTTGTGGTTTCATATTTTCTATGGCGCAAGGATCGTTCAGTGTGTCCCGGGCGCACCTCACGCTCGGTGCGATCCCCACCTTCGGGGCGATCGACCCCCGACCGTCGGCTACCTTCGCCTTTCTTTGGGGGAGGGACTTCCCGTTCTCGCCTCGCAATTTTAGCCGCCTTATCTTTCGTGGAGCGAGGTGGTTCGTGTCTACGGGAATAAATAGAACAAAATTAGTTAGAATTTCTACAAAATTAAGTAGGTCCCCACCGGTTGCACTATTTCCACCCGGGAGGGAGATATATTTAATTTTAAAATTAATTTCCACCCCGCCGGTTGAACTATTTTCACCCAGCGGAGAAATATATTTAATTTCAATTCTATTTGTTGCCCTGCCGGTTCAATTCACCCACAACCAGCGGGGCTTATGAACATAGTTTAAGAACAAATGGCTTCCCCACCGGTTCACACAGTCAATAACCGTCGGGGATGAACATTTATCTGGAAAAAATATTGTCCCCGCCGGTATGAGTATGCTCACCCGGCGGGGGGTCTCGAACAGACCCTCAAACTCCATTGACGACCTTAAACCAAAACTCGAAAATCTAACCTAAAACACCAAATCAGCCACACCCAATCTACCCTTACATCAATATACAACTAAAAATAACTAAATAAACATGATTCTCCTATTCTTACAGCCAATGTATATCAAAATCTTCAAAACTTAAGAGAAACTAAATATAGAAAAAAACTATATTTAATAGTGTAAACTTACTCTTTTCTTTTTCCCATTGTTGTTCCCGACTGGGTATCAATATACTGGAGTTTTTGAAGTTTGAATTTGGGGCTGATTTTAGAAGTTTGTAGTAGTAGAGAAATGAGAGGGAAAGTTGGGACTGGTTTTGATTTGTTTTTGTTTTGGAGATGGTTAGTGAATAGGGTTAGGACTTAGTAAAAACGAAAGGGTGTTTTTGGTATAAAATTGGGGCTACTTAAAATATGCGTGGGTATGGTTAAAATTAGGGCTGCTTATCCAAAATGGCCATAATTTAGCAAAAACATTTCTGTTATACGTTTTTATCGAGTTTTTCCAATGTTCGGAATTGTTATTTTTTCTTTTATCGGTTTTCGGTTTTTAGTATTTACAAAATTATTATTAGACAAAAATTCATTTTTTTGAAATTTTATTTATTTACAATGTTATGTCATTATCTATTCCATGAATTTGTAAAACATAAACTAATTTCTAATCCAATATTCAACTTCACAAAACTAACAAAAAAACTAAAAACCTCTAAACTCATAAATCCTTTTTTTTTCTAAACCTTGAAAATTTAAAAAACATGACCGAAATGGAGTCGGAATCAGTTCCCCAGCAGACCAACATGGACGACGCATGGGTAAAATATACAGAGAAGTTAGGATTCTCAATTAAAATAACATCTAGGGAACAAGGGAATAAAGGGAGAATACCAAGAGTAAATTATCGATGCAAGCGATCCAGTATATTTAAGTCTACCGTTAGAGAGTGCGAAACATAAGGCTACCACTAACAAAAAAAAAATTAAATACTCTTTTTAATTGGTAGACAATCCGGTAAAAGGTGATGATAAGTGGGCTTTAATTATCCTTTCCGGCAAGCACAACCATGAACTGATTGTGTATGCGCAAGGACATTTGCAATGGTCGAAGCTAAAACCAAAGAAAAAAGAACTCGTCGATGTTTTGACGTTGAACGGAACAACTCCACAACAAATATTTGGTGTTTTAAAGAAGGCCGATCCAGATAGTGCGTCAAACATGTATCACGTATACAATTACCGTCAAAGAACAAAGATGGTTGGAATTGGTGGTCATTCAAAAATGTAAACCTTGTTAGAAAAATTACGAATGCACAAGTACAAATATTGAGAACATGCGGTCAATGATGGCTCGAATGTGATAACCGGTTTATTTTTTGCACACTCGCTTAGTATTAATTTACTACGAACCTTCCCACCATTGCTAATGATAGATAACACATAAAAAATTATTAGTTACGGGATCCTTTCATTCGAAGTAGTCAGGATAACATAGACTAACAAAAAGTTTTGCATTGCTTTCAAATTCATGGTGAATGAAAAATAAGACAACTATGAATGATCATTGGGATGTTTGAAAACGGTAGAGGAAAATGATTGTGAACTGCCATGTGTTATAATCACGGACCGTGAACTTGTTTTGATGAATAGCATACACAAAATATTTCCTAGCACAAGTCACCTGTTATGTGAATGACATATCAACAAAAATATTAGTAGAGAAACCAAAAATATATTTTTAGCAAACAACGTGTTTAACACATTTGTAGTAGCTTGGAATGACATCGTTTCCTCCACCACCATTGACGTGATGAACAAAATGTTGGTTAATATACGGATGGCACCAACCGTTGATGTCGCTGCCATGTATATGACGTCAGGATCACTAACCACACCAACCGGTGGCGTATATAACTAATATGACACTGGACCAAATTTTGGCCAAGCTAATCACAAACTCCTTTAAGTTTTTGGTTCGTTGCGGCCAATGCATGGCGGAAATAAGACCTAACCGCTATGGACGGACGAAAGACATAACAATAACAATAACAATAATTTCAAAAAATATTAGTATTATAAATATGAGTACTATTTATTTTAAGAAATGATTATTATTAAATATTATAAAAAATATTGTGAGAAACTGCTTACGTGCATTTAATTTTTTAGCTAAAACAATTATATTAGTATATGATAAGAAAATATTAATAATAATCCCAAAAATTATCCCACCAAAATTTTAACGCCTCCAAAGTATTCATTGATTAGTTCTAGCCCACAAAAATATCATGCCATTATTTTTTCCACCAAAAACTATCCCGCTATTATTTGTACCCTTGAAAAATATCCCGTCAAATTCTCACCCCATTAAATTCTCATCTCTTTTATATAACTCCGGATACACATAGTTTCGAGGTGACAATCAAATCTTCAAAAATATATAAAAATTTCAAATAGCTTAAGTATGAAGTGGAGCGTTGATGAAGACAACCACTTGCTTCAAGCGGTCAAGTATGTTAATAGAACAATGTAAGACGAAACCACATACGTTTTTTTTTATGAAGTGTTGTGCACGATGTACTTTGACTACAAAAGTCTAAGATTTAAAAACCCACGTACTCGCAGTCGTGAAGAAGTTTTTTCCAGGTGTAACAAACTAAAATTTGAATTGATGCTTTGGGTGTTCGACTTATCGTACGTTTTACGACAATAGGTATTACAAGCATCGCAATTAAAAATTACCGATTGAATTACAAAAGATATGATTGTTTATTTGAAGGAGAGCATTGCTAAAAAAGGGAACGTGGTAGCTAATTGCTCACCGGTTGAGGATAACCTCGGATATGATTTCGACTAATACGCGTTAGCGTATTATGTATTTTTATTGTCAATCTCATATTGTTTTGAAGTTTTTTAATTTAGTCCGTATGCAAGCTTTAAATTATGCATTTTTATGCGTCTTATAATATTTGTATTATGTACCTTTCTAAATTTTAATTAAACGAGTCTTCAAAAAACTTATGCTTCTTGTAATGTTTCTATTAAGTACCTTTCAATAGTTTAATTTTTTCATACATTAAAAAATTTCACAACATATAAAAGATTGACATAAAAGAACAAATTATTAGCAAAAAACAATTACAAAAAATAAGGATACACAAAATAGACATAAAATTACACAACAATGTATCACCATAACAAAAAAAATAGACAAATGAATTTTACGAAATAGGCATAAAAATTCATAACACAATAACCAAATGAACACGAGAGCAAAGTGTCAAACAACAAAAAGATAACCGTAACGTCTAACCAAGTCTCTTGCAGATTGACAAAACCTTCTCGCACGCCATAGCCAAACGACCAAAATCACCATCAAACTCATCAATTCTGGGAAATAACAAAATCCTACGCATACCAGTGCCTAGATGACGTGTAACAAATCCATGTCGATCCTCGTGGACATTATCATCCAGTAGATAAATCACCGTGTTAAGGAGGTTGAACCCGCTAATCTTCTGATGAAGCATACGATATTCAGGAGTATAAAACGACTTTATTTTGTCTCTACTCATATTTACCCTAAACATATTCTTTAACTGGTTACCTCACTTATGTAGCCAAGATTCCTCATCGAACGCATAGGCTATCGTTTTCGGTTTCCTTTTCGCCTTGGTCTGCATCTTGAGCAACAAAAATAGAATAACCCCATGGACACGTCCAGACTTCCTTATTACATGCTCGGGATAGTATGACTACGAATGCTTTACACCTGTAATGCCATCACTATATCAGGCTATATCATTTAACAAGAAATGATCGTGCATGGCGCGATAAGCCTCAAACAAAACCTGCAAAACAAAACAGTATGTACAATAACATATATAAGATTTGGTAAATGTTAGCATCTCACCACACAATACAACCAATAATAAGACACATCAAACAATTATATATTATTCAATTCAAACCATATGTTAAACTAATCCTCGGTCTATACTGATTAGTCCGGAATTTGTTTCCACTCTTTATGAGAACCGGACAGGGACAATTCGGACAACATCCACCCACTGAACCGTCCGAACTGAACTAATGCACTAAAAAATTAATCACTTCATGACTAAGCTAATTATCTACCTGCTTAAAACTAATGGGTTTTTGAACTCGACCCGAATCCATAAGTCAACCCGAAAGCCCATGTGACCCACAATTAAGGGTATAAATACCCAACCACTTTCATTTAATGGGGGTAATGAAAATTAAATACAACCAGACAGCTCAATTCTCCTCATACACTCTATCGAAACATTAAATACCTTTGAAATACCACATAAAATTACCCTCAAACAAAAATAAACCTCACCATATACCAAAACATATTAAACAATTAAATACGAAAAAACTTTAAAACTTACATCGGTATCCTGCAGGATTTTGATGGTGATCCTCCAGTTGAGTTTGGTCCGAGAATCAGAAATCACCGCACCTTTATCCCATCTAACAAAAGCAGGTTGACGCTTTGTGTAAGTGGAACGAGTAACAAGGCGAAGCATAACAAAATGGTCATGTATCTACGTGTCTAGTAGTGCGATACATCCGGCCATAGTCCTCGTGAAGGAAGGCCTCTCTGAGATGGTGATATAAGTAAGGCAACACGACCGTACCCCAAGCATAACATTAAACATGCTCAGTCAAATCTTGTAATAAGAACAAATACTTAAAATTAACTTACATGTTACTCTTATCGTGAAAGAAAACGCAACCGAACATATGTAGAATATATGCATGCGCAACATGCTGTACCATATCGTCAGTGATATACTCGTTATCATCACAGATATGTGCCCCACTATACCTATTTTGAAGCCATGCTAGACCCAAGCCTATACCTTTGCATTTCTCGACCTCTCAGATAAAGCTGACCTCATTAATCCCAAATAGTTAAGCGCCCTTATGCATGGCCAATGATTTTTCAGACATAACAGGTAGACTAGCCACATCACCTTGTATCTCGAGTCTTAGTATCGTATGCACATCATCGAGAGTGATAGTCATCTCACTGAAATAGAATTAGAAATTGTTAATTCCATATGCCAACGCTCTAATAATACCTCTGTGATGATGAAGAGCATATGCATACACGAGAACGACTCAATGAGCCTGCCGAAAGCCGTGGCATCCAGTACATCTCGTACCCTACCTTGAGCGACCAGACTCCAATTTCTATGGCTAGAATAATGGGCGTATAACCTCATTTCACGCTCCTGAAAATAATCGTTTTAAATATTAATATATATTGAATTGACACTAAAATATTAACTAGAAATCTAGATATTACCACTTCGAGCAAAATGTAATAGGAGTATGTGAGGTGAAAGTCTCGCCGAATAACGAAGCTGGTTTGGTGGAGGCAGAGCTCTAAGTTTCCCTCTAGCAGGGAAAGGCGTCGTCGACTAGGGGTTGCGCAACCAGACGAAAGAGATGCCGAAATAAGAGGTATAGTCTCCATCAGAACCGTCAAATCTGCTACTCCTTCGCATTCAGTTTAGGTCTTTTTTTCGCATGATTCTTGACTCCCTTTCTAGATCCATAAAGATAATATACAAAATGGGAAAGCCTACTTAAAAATAATAAATAGTAATTGGAAAGATATTTTTTTAAAAAGCGAAAATATATATAATACACATCGATAAAGAAAATAAAACCGGTCATGAGATAATTCGATGACCGAAGCGACCCACGTCGTACGTATGACGTGAAAAGATCACACACGTCAAACTAATGGTGTTTGTCTATGCTCTCACACCATATGTATGTCGTGGTGCTATGTGCCTACGCCATACGCTATCGTGAGAGCATACACAAAAGCCATTGGTTTCCTATGCGTCTATGCTTCTACGTCATGCGTATGTCGTGGCCACACACGTGGTTTCGCCACTCTTTGGTAGAAACCTTATGTTCTTCGCGAATCGATGGCAAAAGCACCGGTAATAAGAAAATACAGTCGGAAATCATCATAAACTACCAACAAAGCCTTAAACTACACATCGAAGCAATATGACACTTACCCGAAGCCCTAAACTAAAATTGTAATACTTATGTCGGAGTCACAGAGGTCCAACTGAGTTGCTGCTCGATTCGAAAGGTTTTACTGCTCAAAATAAGTTGTTGCTGAATTCGAGAGGACGTACATGTTTTGCTGATTCTAGGTGACTTACTGCTGGGTGAGGCGAGGAAGTTTCTGCTGATTCGAAGTCGAATGTAAGGGTAGCTGCTTAATGGGTTGCTGCTGCCAGGGGTAAGGTAAGGGTTTGCTTCTTCATTTTAGTTTCTAATTTTACTTTTAATTTAGTTTTAGTAAATTATTTACTAGATTTAGTTATTTTAATTAGTTTTAGTAAATAATATTTGTAAATAGGTGATTCAATTAGTGTTTTAGAAATTATTTTTATTATAGTTTTAGTAATTAATTATTGTAAATGGGTGATTTATTTTAGAGAGAAGGTAAATAAAAGTAATATTTTTTTTTAAAATTATGGTTATTTCGTTAAGTAATATGTTTCATTAGAGGTGGTTAGTGGAAGGACAAAATTGTTCAAAAGATTAATTTCACAAAATAATTTTAGTTTATTTTCGGACTGCTTCACGAAATAATTTCGACGTTTTCTTTAGCAATTTCGATATATATATAATTTTACTTTGTAACATCATTTAAATTCATTGGTTGGTATGTTTTCTACTACTTAAGTAAATTTTTATTATTTGTATTTAAACTTTTTGTATTTCTTTTTAGGTTTGATTTCATATTTATAAATTTTCCAACCAACTTAGATCTTTAATGATTAAATGTTAAAAATATGATAAAACAAAGCTGTATTTAAAAAATATACAAAAAAGTTTTGGTAATTTTTTTGTTTAAAGGTTATTGAATTTTCAAACCCAATTTTTATAACAGTTGTTTTCGGAAAAAAGTCTCCGTATTAGCTTAATGGAGGCGAGTTATTTTGATCATGATTAGTTGATTGAATCTATCACATAAATAGCTTTTTTTTACTCTCTTAATAATAGCTGACAATTTGAAGTTTTTAATAACCAACAATTTGAAGTTTTTATTACTGGCAATATCAAGTTTCAATGTGTTATAGTTTGATTTATATTT
This sequence comes from Limnanthes douglasii subsp. nivea, assembly GCA_036936605.1. NCBI lineage: Eukaryota > Viridiplantae > Streptophyta > Magnoliopsida > Brassicales > Limnanthaceae > Limnanthes > Limnanthes douglasii. Next base: position 131,597,948 of record JAUPFV010000002.1, read on the forward strand.
TTATAGTTAGTTGTTCTAGGGTTTGTATTGGGTTGATATTATTTTTCAAAGTTATTGAAGCTGAAACAATCTTATGAACAATGTTAATGTTAATGCTAATGTTGGAACACCGCAAAAGACGTCGAGCAAAAAGTATTACTTACATGGTTGATAATGCTCTATTACTTATCAACCAATGCCTCCACCAACTTTTTGTGAGGACACTTTCATATGGATTCCCAATCACAATAGAGAAAGTTTCACGATAACCATCACTTACAATACCATTCGCCCATACTCCACCCATCAATTGATTCGTCATATTTTGGAATAAATACAACAGTCATATGCACTCTTTCATCTCTTGGTTTTCCATCTAGGGAAAGTTGACCACCAGACATAAGCTCTTCGTCTGGAGATACCAAACGAGCCCGAACTGTATCTTTTGTAGTAATAACCATGAATCCATTAATCATATCCTTATTCACTGTAGTTTCGCCAAGCAACTTTGAGACTTCGTATCCAGAAAGCTGCGCTTGCCATCAGTAGGTGCTAACTAGCAATCATGGATCAACGATGCCACCTCCTAGTCTCTCGGTCCAACATGCGTTCGCCATTATGGGAGAGTTTTCTTTTGTGTTGTTATCTACCATATATAGAAGGAAAAAAACGCCATAACTTTTCATAACATTGAGTCGTGCTCAACATTAGAGCACAAAATAATATTTGATACTTCTATAGAATTTACCTCTCGTTGATTGTTTTTTGTAATACGTATCATATACATATTAGTTGTCTTATGTAATTAATACTCTTGTTAAGCTTTACATTCATTTCTTTCCGGAAATGCCACGACGTCCTTGTAAATATTATTTTTCTCATATATTTATTGCTTTTTATACAAAAAAAAATATTGTATGTAAATCTTAAAGTACATATTAAAAATACTTTATATTTAAAATCCCGTTAGCAAAATATTGATATAAATACTTTTATACACAATGAGGCATAAAAAAAATTGCCGTCATTTTTTAATTTCAATTTGATTTGGTCTTACTATAACTCGGTTGATTTGATCTTTGAAAAAATAAAATTTGATTATATTGAAAGGCAATTTTTTTCTTTTTCATTTCTTTTTTATTTAATAAAAGTAGAACAAGTTGTCTTATTTTTTTTATAAATAAAAACAATGTTTTAGGAATATTTTGGAGTTATTCACAAAGTTATTTTGATACCATTATATTGGAAACAATTTGAATTTTTGATCAGTTTTTTAAAATTGATTATCAAGATCGTTTTTCTTTACCCTGATATAGAAATCGATTATTTTAAAATAAAATAATTTTTTTATAATTTTTTTTATCAAACCAATCTAATTTTTTTACCATTAATTATCTTATATGTTTCAAAATTCATTTTACCTTGGACATATTTCCATTATTTAAAACATATTCCTGAAATTTATTTTACCTTGAAAAGTCAAAATAATAAGGATAGTTTTATAACAAATTTTATGTTTCATATATTTTTATTATTCGTTTAAAGTTTATTTATTAGGTGAATAACTGATCATTTAATATTTTTAAATTTCTTAATATAAGATTTTTTAATAAAATTTAACTTTCATTTCTATATTTAAATGCCATATGTGTGGTTTTTATCTTTTACATGCTTGTCATTATCCTTTTAATTTAGCTCATTCTTTATTTTCTTACAATATACTATTCATTTAGAGCATTTTGACTAATTGTTTTAGAAAAAAAATAGTAGGTGCTCACTCATACTCTTTTTCTTAATGGTGATATTCATGTTATTTGCACCACTAAGACTCTTGCAACCTGACGACAGTAGTACTATGTCAATTGTGACTAATTACTTACTCCTTTCCTCTAATATACATGAGTTTTATTTACCAACAACTCTATTATATAACAAGAAATAGAAAGGTCTCTATCTGGATATCGAGTACCACAAGTCCACATTACTCCAGGTATCGGCACTTTCTTCGTATGTTATGTAATATAAGTCATTTGTCTCATGTAAGCTCATTAGAAATTTTTATATGTTTTCAACACGAGATTTAAATCATAATAGCTATTTGAAACAACCAAAAGGCTTTGCCAATTTCTTTTAAATCGAATGTGTGGTCCGATATTTTATTGTATATTGTTTCGAGTGTCTATATTAGATTTTATTTGGTTTAAAGGTCAAATATTACAAGATCCCGCATCTTCAATGATATAGCCATATTTTGTATAGTTTGCATAGTTTAAGGTTTGTTTTCATTTTCATGCGCAATATTGTTTCACATGTATCTCGTCTTTCCACGTGAGTTTTCTAAAAGTATTATTCACATTTCATATGTATTTATTAAATCAATTTCTTTGTTAAGTAAGAGATGTAATTGGCAGAACCACTGCCAAAAGCATCAATCAGGTCGACAATATCTTTTTGTTAGCAATAAACTAATTCTCTAAATATCTAGAGATGGAGCGGCTGGCAAAAATCTGAGAATGAGGTAATCAAGTTTCTCAAAACACCTTAAAACAATAGATGGTCTATATAAGATATCTCGAGAAAAATAATCTCTGACAATAGACTACAACTTCGGAATGTCCAGTTAGCATTATGATGTTAAACTAGAGGAATCTAACATCACTTGTCGGTACTCTTATATCCCCAATTTAATGTGCATATTGCAGTAACTAACTTAGCGTTTTGGAAGGAATACACATAGTCGAATATGCAACACGTAGGTAGTCAGACGCACTTTAAAAATTCACATGGTCATACATAACCACACTATATAAAACACTCGCGAAACTCTATTCGCATTACTATATATAATGAATGTTGTGGTATTAGCGGAAACATTTATGCACTCAATCCATATTCTCAACTACAATGAATGAATAGAAAATAATACCCCAAAGTTAGAACTAGACATAATCAAGAAAAAATAGATCAAAACCCACGTAAACATTAAACACTATCAGATAATAATGCAAAACATATATGACAATCAAAGTTCATTTATGTATTTTAAAAATAGGAGATTAAGTATTAAAAAAAATATATTCTGGAAAGCACGGATAATACCTTTGGTAAGCTATACATGAACTATGAAGGACCTTACACTATCTCATCCAAAATAAAACCAAAAACCTATGAGTTACTTAGATATAGAAAGGAACTATCTAGCTCACCCTTTGAATATGAAATATTTAAATATTTACACTCCTTAAAGAGTACTTTCTTTTTATTAGCTTTAAACTTGTATTTTTTTGTTAGTTTATCTATATAATATAAAAGTACCATTTTTAATTCGGTCACACAAATAAGTTTTAATGATGCACCTTCCACAAATGAAAAGCTATTGGCATTTTAATTTGAATATTCATATACTTATGTTATATAAAATGAAAATGCGCATTAGACTTCAATCCAAAGAACCACTTAGGTATTAAAACTTGCACCCTTGGGTCCAAATGTGCGTAAGCTTCCGAGTTAGAGCACCAAACTTGCAGTAGGTTTTAAACTAGAGTATCAAATGTGTATTAAGCTTCTAAATTTTAGCATCTAAGCTTTACCTTCAGAACTGGTCACCCAAAAAAGGTACGCACTATTGGTTGTTGCGTGAAAAAACATAAAACAAACAGAGTAAAACGTACTTCTTCTCCTAATCTTTCTCAAAAAAGTTAAGAATAATAGCTCGAACCTTTAAAAAAGACATACTTAAAATAGTTGTTTGAAAATAATCGAGTAGCTAAGAAATTATATATATATATATATATATACATCCGACATAAAATTTACTAAAATATAAAAAATATAATAGCAAGAATAAACATATATTTAAATAGAGGCAGAATCTCATCAAGCACAAACTATGACCATACAAAAGGACATCGGTCAAACAAAAATATTACCTACGATAGAGGATTTAAAATACTTGATATTAAAAAAGAAATGAGGCTCTACTGATATTTCAAAAGATGAGCCTCTTCATTTTGATCATTTTTTCCATTGTTTTAGTCTTAGTCGTTGAAGCCACATGGGACCAATATTTCCTAACCAGCCTCAGTTCACGGGAAACTATTTCCAGAAGCACCCAAATGCAAGGTCAGAAAAATCATTGTGTAAAATCAAAATGAGGTTTACCATTATCTTATTGCTCGTATTATTGGTGGTTTCAAAGCAAACGTCTTACAGTACATTCATTTCAGCCTTATGCTGAAGCAACTTCACCTTTAATAGATTCTGAGCAATATCGAATAGTCATGATGCATATAAAAGAAAAAACAAAAGAGAGAAAAGAGAGATACCGCTATGTGGCTAGGGTTTTTGTATTATTTAAAAAGTACATCAATTAGTACAACATATGCTCTTATTTATAATAAATAGTTAACGAGCATGAGCCTTATATCCTTATCACCCTCCCTCAAACTTACAATACAACAGTAACAAACATTGAGAGTTTGTCACAAAGGAAACGAAACAGCGCTGTTGACTGGGCCTTCATGAAAATATCAGCAACCTGCAAAGCTGATAGAACATATGGAAGCGAGATGGTGCCGATCTGAAGATGATGTCGAGTGAAGTGACAATCTATTACAATGTGATTCAGCCTCTCATGAAAAACTGAATTCTTTGCTATCTGCATGGCGCTTTTGTTATCACAATGTAAGGAAGTGGGTTTAGTAACATTAACCCTCATATATGCAAGAATCCATCGTAAACCAAACAATCTTATATGTCGCGACAGCCATAACACGATACTCAGCTTCGGAAGACTATCTAAAGACAACATCTTGTTTCTTGATTTTTCATGATATTAATAAATCCTTAAGGAAAATACAGAAAACAGTAGTATATTTTCGGTAATGAGGATTACCATCCCAATTAACATCACTATAGGAACGCAGCTTAAGTGAAGAGGTCCAGGGAAATAAAATGCTATGAAACTGAGTGCCATGAATATATCTCAATATTTGAAGAACAACTCCCCAATGGACGGATGTAGGAGCAATAACAAACTGACTAACCACATGAATAGAATAAGCTATATATAGCCGAGTAACTATAAGATAGACCAAGATCCTTACAAGAGTTTGATATAGAGTTGGAGCTGACAAAGAAACACCATAACTCGGAGAATACCGAGCATTGGTTTCAAGAAGGGTATCTATCGTTCTGTTATCCTAAAGTCACGCTCGCTTGAATAAATTAGATATATATTTTGTCTGAGAGAGAATATAACCTTTTGGAGAGTGAGCCACCTTAATACCTTTTGGAGAATATAACCTTTTGGAAAGTCCCAAGTATTTCCTCACAAAACGATGAGCCAAATCACATTTTAGTGCCTCAATGCCATCGATATCATCAACTGTAATGATCATATCATCTACATATAGGAATACAATAATTTATCATGCACTCTTACATCTGATGAACAAGTTTGTATCATGATTACTAGCATGGAAAACAAGTGAAGTAATAACCGTAGACAATTTAACAAACCAGACACGAGGAGCTTGTTTGAGACTATATAAAGCTTTCCTAAGTCGAAAAAATTCACCTGGTTGGTGAGCAACACCTGCAAGAGGATTTATGTAAACCCACTCATGAAGATCACCATTCAAATACGCATTTTTGACATCTAGTTGGAAAATCTTCTACTGGCGAACAGATGCAACCACAATAAAAGTACGATCAGTCTTCATTTTTGCCACTGGGGAAAATATCTCATCATAATCCATACCATACTTCTGTGAATACCATTTTGCTACAATACGAGCCTTATATCTTTCAACAGACCCATCAGATTTTGTTTTAATTTAAAAAACCCATCGAGAGCCGATGATATGCTTACCGGATGAAGGCTTAACTATATCTCATGTATGAGTATGATAAAAAATGGTAAGTTCTTTGACTATTGCATTTTGCCAACGGAGATAAAAAAACAACTTTTTTAAACGATTGAGGTTCATATAAATTATGTATATTTGCTATGAAAGAGGTAAATGACCTGAGTATAAGAATACATAAAATTTGGTAGTTTGGTAGACTTACTTGGACGAGTAGATCTTCTAAGGGGCGGAGCTGCTGGTTCACCAAAAGAAGGAGTTGATTTAGGCATTGATGGAGTAGAAGTAATATCATCTGTCATAGAAGTAGTACCAGACACATCAATGTCAATGGGTATGTTGCCATTATTTTCAAAAGGATCAATAGTCCAAAGTTTGGTACTTGTTATATTATGTGATTTCACCGGGAATCGAATAAAATGGGATATGCTCAAGAAATATAACATGTCGAGAGACATAAAGTTTCTGACTGGTGGGATCAAAATAATGATAACCATTCTGTCTAACACCATAACCCAATAAAACACATATTACTGTTTTAGGACCCAATTTGTTGCGTTAGACATGAGGACGAAAGACAAAACATATACATCCAAACACTCGTAAGGAAGAATAATCTGGAATTTATCCGTATAACTTTTGAAAGGGAGACACGCCTGAATTATGTGTAGTGGGAATTCGATTAATAACATACATTGTAGTATGAATTGCTTCTCTCTAAAAAATAGTAAGAACCTCAGCAGATCAAAGCAAAGAACGAGCAGTCTCAACAAGGTGACGATGTTTTCTTTGTACAACACCATTCTGTTGAGGGGTATCAGTGCAAAAAGACTGATGTATGGTATCATCATATGCAAGTAACTGAGTAAAATCATTGGATGTATTGTCACCTCATAAGTCACACCTGAAACATTTTATTACAACAGAATGTTGAGTCTTAACAAGTGCTCGAATATCCCTATAAACTCCAAGGAAATCTGATCTCCGTTTCATAAGATAAACCCAAGTATATCGAGTATAATCATCGATGAAAGATACATAACAGGAGGAACCACCCTTTGTCGATACTGGAGAGGACCCCAGACATCAAAATGAATTAAATCAAAAAGAGCAATGGAAGAAAAGACACTTTTATTAAAAGGTAAAGCTGAAAATTTGGCAAGTTTACATCAGCTACAATCAGAAATATTACTTGTGTTTATCTGGCCTAAAACACCTGTGAAAACTAAAAAACATTAGACGCGACGCAGAGACACGTCCCAAGCAGGAATTCCAGAGATAAAAATCAGATGGCGATAGACTCAAACGAAAAAAAGATAAATCAACACTAGAAGCCGCAACATTAACGACTTTAACTTCATCCAGGACATAGAGTTCTCCCAATCTATAACCTATCTCAATCACTTATTTAGTACGTTGATCCTCTATAACACAGACATAATCAGAAAAAAGACCCAATGACCAGATTTACATAACTAACTAACCAAAACAAGATTCAATACAAGTTTTGGAATATAATAAACACCAGGAAGTGATATATGTGGAGTAGAAATAGACCCAACATCCTCTACTGACATTGATGTATCACTAGTTGGAAAGACTGATATTGGTGAAACATGAGACAAAGAAGCAAATTATGACATGTATGAGAACATATGACGAGATGCGAGATAGTCTAAAATCCACAAAAAAGAAAGAATACCTAAAGTGGAATATGTAGACAAACCTATGTGAGATATTGACGTAGACATAACAACAAAATTACTGTTTAAAAGATTCCAGAATCTGAGGGTCCCTTACAGAGGGTGGTGTGATGATATTAGTATATTCGAATGATGCAGCATCATCAACTGTAAATTGTGTGGGAGGAATTGGAGGATGAAATTTCTGAATATGACGTGTATGATGTTGAAAAAAACATTGCTGGGGGTCGCTGCTTAGATGATTGCTATTGTTTTTCTCTCACTAGTGGGCATTGTGATTTCCAATGATTCTTATTTTTGAAAAAAATCACACTCATCAACGACAACTCTTGCGCTACTGGGTGTAAATCTAGACTGGTTTGAAGCAGACGATCGTTGGTTTGGAACAACAAACACAATATGAACATTGGTTTTGGACCCCTTTTCAATATGAGTTTTTAGTCGTGCTTCTTCAGCAATGAGTTCATGGACAACTGAATAAACCATGGAAAAAGGGGATCTATGAAGAATAGTTCATCGCAATCCTTCAAAATCGGAGTGTATGACCATAAAAATTGTACCAATCTCTGCTCTTCTCTTCGAGCAATATATGGCTTGCATGCTTTCAGTTCAGCAGACTCTGTAAGAGCTAATTGATCCCATAAATCAGACATAGCAGCATAAAAAGGCAAATAATTTTTCTCTAAAGAGCGGATTTCGAATTCAAATTGGTACTATCTAGTGAAATTAGACTGCGTGTACAGTCTTTCTAAATGATCCCAAACCTCTTTTGCAGTATCGTATTTGGCCAACTAAGTACTGATTGACTGGGTAAAAGAATTGTTGATCCAAGTGATGATCTTTGCATTATCAGTTTCTCATGTGTCAAACTATGTAGTATATTTCTCACTACTATGCTTATTAGAAGGTTGAAGTTTTGTACCTGAAACACATCCCCATATGTGTTTGCCACGAATAATTTTTTTCATAACAAAGCTCCAGTAAGAGTAGTTTTTTCCATTGAGCTGAGTACCAATCGACTGCATAGAGTCGTCATTCCCTATCATTCTCTCTAAAAAAAATCTCAATCGAACAACATGAGAATAAATTGAAAACCACACAAATGCAGATCCAAAATCCAACTGAAATCACAATCGAAATCCAAATAAAAAACCAATACAACTCTTACGACAAACATCTTTTCAATGCTAAATCGAAATCAAAATTAATTCTTTATAATTATTTTTAACAATTACCTCTCTCCAATAAATTAATTGATGCATTTCACCGACTAATTCAACTATTGCAATTTCACCGACTAATTCAATATTGTAAGTTTACCAATTGATTCGTTCACGATATTACTTCAGCTGCAAACATTACCAATTGTAAATAGTACTCATCTTCTGCAACTTTACCAATTGATTCGTTCACGACATTAATTTAGCTGCAATTTCACCAATTAATAGCAAAATACATTCAGTTCACGAGTACTCGTCGTTCATCGTTCAACCATAATTTCACAAATCAATTGAACTATTACAATTTCACAAATCAATTCAACTTACAATTTTATTAATTAATAGCAAATTAACAACAATTTTACTAATTAATAGCAAAGAATACTACTTGTATGCAATTGTACTGATTAATACAAAATTTTACCAATAATTCAAGTATCACAATTTTATCAATTAAGAGCAGATAATACTCTATCTTCTTTGTCAACAATTTTACGAGTTAATACTTTCACGATAGTACTTATCTTCTCTATCCGGTTTGTGATCGACCGACTTCCTTGCTGGTAGATCTACGAAATAGGAGGATCTCTACGCTTCCCCGATCAGATTACTTCAAGCTGTGATACCATGTAAAATACAGAACAAAAGAGAGAAATAGAGAAGCCGCTAGGCGTCGAAGGTTTTTATATTAATTAAAAAATATACCAACTAGTACAACATATGCTCTTATTTATAATAAAAAGCTAACGGGCATGGGCCTTATATCCTTAACAATTCACCCGTATTTTATATTCGTCATGCATGACAAAAATTTGACTTAGGTGAAGTAATAACTAAGGTTGGACTTAAGTCCTCTCGTAAGTTTGGAGATGCACCTACACGTTACTGATCTTCTTCTGATAAACAACAACTTCGGCCTCCAAGTATTCTCGAATCATGTGTTGAAAAACAAATATTTGCACTACATGATATTATCTTAACTTTTTCTATTATCCCCTATAGAATTCGGCCACAACAGCAAACAAGGGTTGAAGGCCTGTTATCTCTAAATTCCTACATGTTTGTATGCTTTTTAGCATAACAAAAACATTAAAAATGGTATGTACGGGAAATGAGGGTTAGAAAGTATATATTTGTGTATAATTATAAGATACTAATCCAAATTTCATCCACCCGTAGAAGCCTAATTTCACAAAAACACCAAATTATACTAATTATCTAGTTTTAGTACTAATTATTTTTAATAACTCCAAAATACCCTCTTCTTTCTCCTTTTTGGGTGTTACTCTCTCAACTCTTTTCAACTCTCACCGTCTCTTTTCTTTCAAACCTCACCACGACCGTTAATATCAATCAGAGCCGCGTCTTCTACAGATTCAACCCCTAAAACCCTAATTTCTCCTCTCATCAAAACCACATGCATCGCCATCACTGCTACCGCGTTAGCCTTCATACGCTTCAACCACAATCCGGCTAACACCGCCGCAATAGTCCATGCACCCACCTCTGTATCATCCTCCATCGTCGATACCACCGTCGACCGATGTTTCATTCGAAGATCAAGAGAGGAATTATGATGCGAACCCAACGATGCTCAGAAAAATCCGTTTGTTGACTAAGGCGGACCGGATGACCCAGTGTTTTGAAAAAGGAAACTGAATTCGTAGAAACGGTGAATTCCAAAATCTTAATCAAGCACTAAAACTGTTAATTAACAGTATTGAATGAATTAAAACTGCTAATTAGCAGTTTTAACAAAATTAAAAATGTTAATTAGATGTATTAAATGAATTAAAACACATAATCAACAGTTTTAACAAAATTAAAAATATTAATTAGTGTATTAAATGAATTAAAATTTCTAATTAGTAGTTTTAACAAAATTAAAAATGTTATTTAACAGTATTAAAACAATTAAAACGGTTAATTAACAGTTATTAATCGAATATTTTTAACAGTTTTAATTTTTTCTCCAAAACATATCAAATAGACCACTTATTTGATTCGTCTCGTAAATATAAACACAATTTTGGTTTCTGTTTTATTTTTTGAATAATAAATCAAAAGATATAAACTTTAGAAAAAAGAAAAGAAAAAAAAATTATTTTTTTAGAAAGAAGGGTATTATAGTATTTTGGATTATGCTTGGTACCAAATTTGGATAATGATCTTATATGGTATCGAATGTTGATTTTGAACTAATATTAATGCTTATATGAGAGTCTCCCATAATTAAAACATAAAAATATGAAAATAATTACATTGATACCGAGCTCCATTTGATAAAAAACCTGTGCTGAAGTTTTCTTATCACTTATTCCAACTTCATAAGCTCAAGCGGTGCGATAATTATCTCTGCAGGTTTCGGCTTGGTGTTTTAGGCATGAAAGACCACCTCTAATAGCAACATAGTTGGATCAGCATTGAGAAGTTTCTCTTTCAAGAGTGTGGTCCAGGTTTTTGTTTCAAATACTTTGGGATCATGACATTCATTCAATTATTCATGAACAAGTTTGACAGACTTTGAACCCCGCTTTAATATTCCTTTCTTTGATTTTTCAAAGAAGACCTCCTTCTAGAATTCAACTTCTTTTTCCGCTTATGAACAATATTTGCCTCGCAATCTTAAAATAAGATCTACATATGCTACTCCATCTAGAAAACATAAACAATGACCCCTAGGAGGTTGGTCATCCTAGCAAATGAGATAACTCATTTCTTTTAGGATGACAACCTCCTAGGGGTCGTCCCTACAATATCTCAAACTTATACGACTAGGGCGGTATTAGTTGAACCATCAATAAAGTTCCCTCATCAGTTTGAGTATTGAGGCAGCACACCATCTGAAAAGCCAGTACCCTGGAATAACAAAAGGTGGTGAGTTAAACAACCTATGATTTTCCTCCAAATTTTCAAAGGAAAACTTGTCAAATTTGAAGCATCTTATGTGCCACCTCCTATAAATCAATGAAATGGCACAAGTATTTCGCATAACCAAAAGAAGAGTTGAAAATCATAATTCCTAAAAGTAAAAGTAATATATCAATGACTAACTTAACCAAAACTTACTTCTAGAGGTCTAATATCTTGTGGTAGCATGATAACGAAGATATTGGCCAGTTTACCAATCTTCACTAAGGAAAAAAGGCCATTTTTCATGGTTTTTGAGTCAGGAAGGTATGTCACCATCTTGTACTAATTTTCTATATGCAATTTTAATTGGAGATATAAAGGAATTATGATAAACATAACTCTTGCATAGAGAAACCTTATTGTTCAATGGGTTCTTATTATCGAATCCACCAAAAAACTTTATTGGCTCATACTCATTTCAGTAAGCTGGAAAAAATCAACTATGGATGCAAGAGTAGTCGAACTCTTATGTCAAACAAGTAAGTGGGAAATCCCCTTATAGTTTTGGCAGTCTAGTGGAGTCTCTTCCATAATTGAGAACCCTACCACCATGTTTTCAGGGAGTCCCAAGTCTATCCTCCGAGCATAAATCAACTCTTGATCCTAATAACCGTAGCTATCGTCTAACACCGATAAAAAAAGGGAATATATAACCATTTTTATCAAGTCAAAAAAAGACTAGAGCATTACGTGACCTCTAACTCTGATATGACAATGGATTTTTAAGTATCAAGGAGTTGCGGGTTCCCCCATACAATTAATGGATATTATAGCACCAAACAAAACAAACCAAGGACGGAAATAGTTGAGGCCTCGATAAAGTTCATGATTGATTTGGCTAACTAGGAATAACACTATCTGAAGGCCAATACCATGACACAACAAAGTGCGTTAACGTAGACAACCTATAATTTTTTCCACAAATTTTCATGGGAAAACTCGCCCAAGTATTGAAACATCATCTTCGTCACCTTCTACAAATCAATAAAATAACGCAAGTATTCTGCATAACAAAGCATTGAGTCAAAAATTGAAATCCTAAAAGGAAAAAAAATTCAATGACTAATAATAGTAAAAACTTATTTTTAAAGGTCAAAGATCTTGTGGTAGCAAGATGACAAATATTAACTCGTCTACCAATCTCCACTGATGAATACAAAATAAAATTTTCATTCTTTTTCAGAGTCACGTGGGATTTTCGCCAGTTGAGTTGTTACTGCTTTGGTTGACACATATAGTAGTAAGGGCTTTAATTAGGGATATAATGGAAGTTATGGAAAACTATTTGATAGATAATGGGTTATTGGCAAAAGGGACAACTGCTATCGAAGCCACAAAAATCCTCTAACCCTTTAGCATAAGTTGGCTCACAATCATCGTAGTAAGATGGAAAAAATAAAAAATACAACAACAAGGGATGCAGAGGTAGTCCAACTCTTATGTCAAACAAATAAGTGAATAAAATTACATAATAATTTTTGCAATCTAGTGGAGTCTCTGACATAATCGAAAACCCCAACAACATGTTGTTATGGAGCCTCATGTTTGTCGTTAGAGCGTACTAACTCTTGATACCAATAACTATAGCACCATCCAAAAATAAAGAATAAATGCACATTATTATTAATTTAGAGGAGATACATGAGCTTTACAAGGCCTCTATATGGCATGCTAATTAAAATTTAAGATACATGAGCTTTACAAGACCTCTATACGGCATGCTAATTAAAATTTAACTCTTATTGAGTTGTGGTTTCCTTACATAATTATTAAAGGTTTTGGAACAAAAAACACAGGGATGGGAGTGGTTAGAATCATAAAGTCTCCCTCAGAAAACGGAAAAGTCACAGAAGAGCAAGCCACTTTCGCATTTGTAACATTCATCTCATGGTCAGATGATAGGAAACATGCGGAGACACTGAGATAGTTCTTTGAGAACTATAGTGGGTAGAATAAAATCGAAGACCAATAAACGTGCCCTACAAAAATTAAAAATTTGGTAATATAAAGCCTAACCATATAAGAGAAATGTTTTGAAGTCTAGGAGGCGATACAAATAGTAATCTTGTCTATGAGGGGTCGATAGTTTTTTTGGGAAAGTCGATTTGAGAGAAAAGGAACTCCAAGTTATCTAACTGGAAGGGAACCAACATTGGAACTAAGTATATTGATTAACTCTGTTCTTATAGCGAGGTTACCAGAGAAAGATATGGCTCTTCCATGGTCTAACTTACAGGCCTAAGAGTTCAAAGAAGTCATTAAGACCATATGATGAGATTGAGGGAATTAATGTCACCTTGACAGAAAATCATTAAGTCGTCTGCGAAACAGAGTTTGACAATCTTCAGCTTATAACAGGAGAGAGCTTGCATGACTAAGACAAATAAGAATAGGGATAAAGGATCACATTATCTTAAACTCTTTCTGTTTTTGAAATTACAGTGAGGGTCACCGTTAATAATAACAGTATATGAGGGAGTGGTAATACATTGTATAATCCAACTGATAATTTGTTTAGAGAAATTTATAGCCACCAAGATGTCGAGGATAAGGTATCGTAGAACATTTTCAAAATCATTCATTAGATCTATTTTAATACTGAACCTTAGGACTTTAAAATTAGTTTGATAACCCTTAAGAGCTCTTGGAAGAAGTGGATGTTGTCTGTAATGTTACAGCCATCCACGAAAGCATATTGAGATTTGGCAATCAGATAAGGGAAAAAACCATTGATCGTGTGTGCTAGGATCTTGGATAATATTTTGTAAACAACATTTCAACATGTAATAGATCTGAAGTCCTTGGCGAAAGAAGAGAATTAATGGCGGTGGCATAATATAACCACTACTATGATATTAATTTCACTATACCCAAGATTTAGCCTACCAAAAATAATATGGTAATATAAGTATAATATTAAACCACTACTAATGGTAAAAGGGATCAAACTCATATGACGAGGAGATCCCCCCTAAAACCACAACCTTACCCATATGAATTAAAAAAAATGATCACCAAAGAAAATAAGAGAGTCTTAGGAAGGAACACATAGACCAAAGGCCTTATAGAACTGTAAGAGAAATAACTAATGTCCAAGACATAAAAGAAAAAATTACAAGAGTACCATACGTTCTTTGAGAATGTTATCATAACCTCGAAGCCCAATGGGATAGAAAATAGAGCGACACCGTATCTCATCTTCACCCTCACCTCTAACATTGAACTCATATCTACACCAATAACCAATTGACCCACCAACATTTCGATAGTTTAGCTCCTCTCATTCGTCTGAAGTAGAGTCTCGTGAAAACGAATCACTGACACGAAACCTGTACCCTGCCTATAACCAAAGAGCTCTTCACCCATAAAATGCTGCCCCTTTGTTACCCCGACTCTAGAGGCTCTGGTAACAACAACAACAAGTGAGGATTGATCTGAAAGAGAATTGGCCACATAACCACACACCTAAAGGACTCGTATATAGAGCCACAATCGACTGGTGCAAATGGGAAAGATGAGAGGAAAATGAGGTTTCATATATCATAAAAATAACATTGGATTTCAGGACATGATACCTAAAACCACCGCGAGAAACCAAAAACCTTTGAATTCATAAATTCTAAAGAAGAAACTAGTTGTTATATCTGATGAGTTCAGATTATATTGACAAAAGCCATGGTATATATCCGGAGGGCTGTTTGGAGATATCCAATAACATGCCCCACCGAACATAATATCTTAGTGGATTATGACTCAGCTAGTTGTTAGTCATTTTTCCTCTTGGACTAATGGGTTTTTAAACTTAACCTAAGCCCATGACCCGACCTAGAAGGCCCATAGATCGACACATTAGTATAAATACCCCAACCACTTTCATTAATGAGGGTAATCATAATTTACTGCTAGTACACACCTTAAGTATATCTTTACATCTTACCTTAAACATTAATTTCCCAAAACTCTTTCCAAAACTAACCTTTCACCAGAAATAATTAACACCAAATTGGCGACCACAGTGGGAGACGATGGTGCCTGAATTTTATATTCAAAACCAGTATTCAAAGTAGTTCTGATGGATCCAAATGCATAGAATGTTCCACCTCATAAGGTGGAAGTAGCAAAATAAAACAATGAGTACACCGTTGAGGAGCATGGTTAGTTGAAGGCTGAGATAAAGGTATCGAGAGCGCTAAAATAAGCAGAGAAATGAGTTTAAAAAAATCTGGTGCGTCGGTGCTTCACCATACTGACAATCCTGGTGATAGCGAACAGTCCCTAAAGACTCATCTCAGCTCCAAGAAAACGCATCGGTCTAAATATGTGGAGAGCTCCACTTCGGAATCCTCCAGCAGCTCCTCTAATGATGTAAAGTTTGAATATTCAGTCTCATCCAGCAGTGATGAAGGACGGTCAAAAAATAAAATGAAGCTTACTAAAAAGCATTCAAGAAAAAGGGATAAATATGGTAGGCTCAAGAAGTATTGAGGGAAAATGAAAGGTTCAGCTGATCAGCATATTGACCGCTTGCTGATTGATCAATTTACTTTCTAATCTGAACCATGTATTTTTGCTACTCCAAACGAGGATACCGTGTTTAGTCGTAGCAAAAAGTGGAGATAATCGCATTTATTTGCAAAAATACTCTCCGGAGACATTTTTAAAAGGTTTGACAGCTCCAAGATGGAAAAATATGATGTGAGCAAAGATCCGAACAACCATCTTGAGGAATTTAAAAACTTTATGATGAACTTTAACGATGACGACAGACTGCTGTGTAAGGATTTCTCTCAAACCTTCAAGAGGAGTGCCCTCAAATGGTATAGTAGCCTCCCTCAGAGATCTATAAATTTTTTTGACATATTTTAGGTTGCTTTCTAGAGGCAATTCATTGGAAGCAATGAGTTTAAAGGTAATGAGGATACCATCATCCACTGCGCTCATGAGTAGCAGATTGTTTTGAACAAGTTGCGGTTGCTTCCCTCAGGCATGGTTTGAATCCGGGAAATTTGGCTGATTTAGTGACCCGGAAGAAGGCCATGACTTTTGAGGGGTTGTTAAATCAGGTGGGAAAACAAATTAATGTTGAGAAGGCTAATAAATCCAAAGTGCCTCGCCAGATTAGGTCCACCACTACAACATCAACACCTCAAGCTGTTAATCAATCCGGTTACAGATCGAAGGAGAATGGACAAGGATCTAACCGATCAAGGAAGAATCAGTCTAACCAAAACCAAAACCAAAACCAACAGGTTAGAAATAAAAGGGGACTTTGGGTTCAACCTGAGTGGTTTGCTCAATTGGGAGAAAGCGTGGCTACAATATATGACAAAACTAGAAATTGAAGTACACTTTAGAAAGCCAGCAGCGTTGCAGTCTCCTAGAGAAAACCGGAGTACTCGTTTCCGTGAGTATCATAATGAGATTGTGCATAATACCCATGATTGCATAGCTTTAAAGCAAGAGGTACAAAACCTCATTAAAATGGCTAAGTTGGGGGCTTATGTTAAAAAACAAGGGGGGAGCAGGCCGGATAATACACAATCCCATGCCAACACTCCCCAAACTACTACTTCAATCCTTCCGGGAACGTCTAGGCATGAGGACGCTATGATAATTACTAAAAGATTTAATGTGTACTCTGAGTACCTTGATCCGGATCCAATTCGGAATCAAGTGGGGATGATAATGGAAAAAAGTGTTACTGTTCCCGATTTGATTAAGTATTTTGAGTCTTTAACCATTTGTTTGGGGGGGGGGGCACTGTGACTGCACCTTCTAGCTCTTCAAGGAAGAGGCACACTAACAGTTTTACCACCCAATTGGATGGGAGGATGTCCACACACCTGTACCAAACTCCAGCTCCTTTCATAGTTTTTGATGAGGATGACCTAAGAGACATTGCAGGACCTCATGAAGACGTCGTGGTAATAGGGGCATCAATAGGAGGGAATGATATACGTCGAATCTTGATTGACACATGTAGTTCGGCAAACATCTTGTTCTTAAGCTCCTACAAACAGATGAGAAACCCTTCGGTTATTCAATGTTCGAACATAACTATTGTGGGCTTCATAGGGAGTTTAACAGATGTGATTGGAGAATTCAAAGAAGAAGTATTGTTGGGAAAAATGCCTTTTAAGAAAATTGTGAGGGTATTGTTTGTTGTGGTGGATTTCCTAACATCTTATAATATGATATTTGAGTGGTCTTGGCTCTCCAGAATGCATGTTGTGGCCTCTACTGTCCATCAATTCTTAAAATATATTGTCCAGGGACAAGTAGGTGTTGTCTGAAGCAGTCAGAAGGTAGCCAGGGAATGCAATGCAACAACCCTTGCCTCTAAGTCTGTGGAGGCAGCCCAGATTAACAAAGATTAGCAGTTATTGGAGCCTTCCGCTAAGGAGAATGAAATTGATGATCCCATGGAGGCTCCTAGTATCATAATACCTATAGAGGAGGTTGAAATTCATTCCCTAGTTGAGGGAAAAAGTGTTAAAATTGGTACCAAGTTTTTACTAGATTTGAAACAAAGACTATTATATTTTTTAACAGATAATCTACATGTATTTTCATGGTGCAATGACAATGTCACCAGAGTGCCTGCTGACGTAATTTTTCATAAGCTGCCCATACGAGCTGATGTTGGACCGGTTGTACAAAGAAGGAGGTCATTCTCTAAGGAAAAAAACAGATGTAATTGTTCAGGAAGTTGATCGCTTGACCAAAATGGGCCATATCAAAGAATCTCAGTACCCATTATGAACTGCCAATCCTGTTTCGGTCAAGAAAAAGAATGGAAAATGCGCATCTGTATTGACTTCACTGATCTTAATAGGGTATGCCCCAAAGATCCTTATCCCGTTCCTTGGATATATCAGTTGGTGGACTCTACCTCAGGCAACAAGTTGTTGTCCTTCATGGATGCTTTTTTCAGGGTATAACCAAATACAAGTAGATCTGAAGGATCAAGATCACACTAATTTTATTACAGACACGGGTATTCATGGTTATAAAGTGATACCATTGGGATTGAAAAATGCTGGGGGCCACCTATCAAAGGTTAGTGAAAAAAGTTTTTGCTAGTCAGATGGACAGAAATATGGAAGTTTATAGATGATATGATGGTAAAGAGCATTGAAGAAGATACGCATAAATCCGATCTTCAAGAAACGTTTTCTAACCTAGAGAATGTCAATTTTAAATAAATCCCTGAAAATCGTGTTTTTAGAATCCGATCTGGAAAGTTCTTGGGTTATGGTATAAGTGAAAAAAGGGATTCAGCCTAATTTGGATCAAGTCAATGCTCTATTAGCCATGGAACCTCCTCGAAGCATTAAAGAAGTTCAAAGATTAACCGGACGTCTGTCTGCATTAAACAGGTTTATTTCGAGATCATCAGATAAATGTGCTCTATTTTTCCAGGCGTTAAGAAATGCCAAGACTTTAATTGGTCTCCACGATGTGATCAAGCATTTTTTTAAAGTAAGAAGCATTCTTCACCAAAGACACTCTTTAAACCTGTTCTGGGGGGAGAAACTCTACATATACTTAGCTGTATGAGAGTACGCAGTAAGTGCTATGCTAAGTGGATAATTACCCCCGTACGGTTTATTATATTAGCAAAATTCTGTTGGATTATGAAAGAAGATATTTAAGTTAGAAAAGGTGGCATTAGCATTTTTAATTGCAACAAGAAAAATGAGACCATACTTCCAAGCTCATTCCATTGGTGCCCGAACATCTTTTCCTCTACAGAATGTTCTCTAAAAGGCTGATGTATCAAGCAGAATGACCAAATGGTCAGTTGAGATGGGTGATTATGATATATTGATTTTTCGCCCCGAACAATGGTTAAAACCCAATCAGTGGATGATTTTTTGGTAGAATTCCATGCTAATAGCCCCCCTCCCCCGGAAAAATTCAAGAAAACAAGTCTAAGAAAGAATGGGTAGTCCAAACTGATGGCGGGTTTAGTACTATGGGGTGTGGGGCTGGAATTTGTTTAACTTCTCCCTATGGTGATACTATGTACCATGCTATATGTTTTGGTTTCAGAGCCTCCAACAATGAATCTGAATATGAAGCAACTATAGCTGGTCTCAAACTAGCCCTTATATGTGGGACAAAAAGAGTCTGATTAATGAGTGACTCCCAACTACTTATTCACCATGATCAGGGGAAATCGAAGGCAAAAAGAAACAATTGATAAAAAATATATATTTGTTCACGTTGAGAGAAGCAGCTGCAAACTACAAAAGTATCGAGTATGAACATATCCCTAGATCGGAGAATACTGTGACAGACTCTTTAGCAAACATATCTTATTCTGAATCTTACCCCTTAGAAACTGATGTTAGAGTGTCCATCAATACAAACGAGCCAAGAAAAGGGTAAAGAGAATGAAAAAAGTATGAGCATATTTTTCATTCAACCCAAGGACTGTAGGTATGATATCTTTCATTTTATTTCCGATGGGATTTTTCCTCCAGATAAAATCCTCGCTAAGAAAATTAAATACAGAGCTCATAGTTTCTTGATATTGAAAGAAGTTCTTTATAAGAAATCATTTAGCAGACCTCTCTTGAGTTGTTTAGGGTTTGACGAATCCCAAAATATTTTATCTAAACTGCATGATGGAGAAGGTTCTGCACATTGTGGCTATAAGGCCTTAACCAGAAGAGTCTTATTAGCAGGGTACTATTGGCCAACAATAATGGCAGATGCTAAAGATATGGTGAAGATGTGTGATCCTTGTCAGAAATATGGGAATGCAATCCATGTACCAGCAGTTCCTATGGAGTCCATATTTGAACCAATACCTTTTGATAGATGGGGGTAGGATTTGGTTGGGCCTCTTCCCATGGCATCCGGTGGATATCGAACGATCATAGTTGGAATCCGTTATTTCTCTAAGTGGATAAAGGCAACTTCCTTAGCTGGAACCACTTCTAAGGAAGTTATAAAACTCATTTTATCCAATATATGTTGCAGATTTGGGGTTCCACGGAAGATCACCATAGATAATGGGCCACAATTTGATAACAAAGACATGGAAATGTTTTGTACTTCTAGAGGAATTCAACATTGTTTTTCTTATCCATTCCATCCTTAAGCGAATGGGAAAGTTGAAGTAACTAATAAAACAATCCTATCCGGTCTAAAAACGAATCTGGAAGGAGCTGCATGGAAGTGGCCAAGTTATCTGCAAGAAGTACCGTAGGCTTACCAAACTACTCTTCGGATTGCTACACAGGAATCCTCTTTTGCTCTTGTTTAGGGGTGGATACAATCATACCCATAGAAGCTAATCTACCATCTTTCTGAATCCAAAACTATTCCAAACAGACCAATGATACGGCAGTTAGGAACCAGTTGGACTTGATTGAAGAAAGAAGAGTCAAGACACATTTGAGAACAACACACTATCAGGGTTTGATGAGGAGCAAATTTGCGTCCAAAGTCAAAAGAAAAGATTTTCAAGTAGGAGACAAAATCCTGAGAAAAGTCGTTTTGCACACTAAAGAAAAATAATTTGGAAAACTGGTTCCAAACTGGGAAGGCCTCTATGTGGTATGTGAAAAAGTCAAACCAGGAACATATAGACTTCAAGACAAAGAGAGCACAATATTAAAGCACCCATGGAACATTGAATATCTCAGGTTATATTTAAAATAAACTTTCTTATAAATATTTGCCTTCTTATTAGGGTTGTCAAAAAAATCTGAAAAATCCGATATCCGACCGAAATATTAGATATTGAATCCGAAAAAAACCCGGATAATATCCGTATTAAAAAGAAAACGGATAATATTCGTATCTGAAAATAGTGAATATGGATATAGTCATATCCGTATTCAAAATATCCGATATCCGAAGTTTTATAAATAAATATATATAATTTTTTATATTTAAGCATGTTATTTCGTTATCCCACATTGTAAAAAGCAAAAAAATTACTAACAAAGTTAGTTATAAATATGAAGGGTTGTTTCTTTAAAAAACGTATCTTATCCCACATCTAAAGTTGGAAAAAAGAGTTGCTACCAAACTGTTTATAAAACACATCATCGCTTTTCTTAACAAATATATCTTTTTTAGTCTTCTAACTTTTATCCCACATCTAAAATGTGGAAAAGAATTGCTACCAAACTTTCTATAAAAGACATGGTGGCTTTTCAAAATAACTATATTTTTCTTAGCCTTATCCCACATCTGAAATAGGAATATGAATTTCTACTAATGTGCCTATAAAAGTAGCCTAACCAATAATATTGTAATTAGTTAAAACATTTAGTGGAAATTCAAATATTCGGATTCGGATACTATCCATATTCGGATATTATCCTTCGGATACTATCCGTATTCGGATATTATCCTTCGGATACTATCCGTATTCGGATATTATCCTTCGGATACAATCCGTATTCGGATATTATATTTTAAAAAAAATTTGGATTCGAATTCGGATTCGAATTCAGATTCGGATAGTGATTTCAGATTTCAGATTCGGATATAGGCAGATTCGTATTCGAAATATCCGTTTGACAACCCTACTTCTTATAGTTCAATATAAATATTATGGGGGTATACTCTTTCCTACCCTGATGGCGCGGTTAGGTTTTAACAAGGTGTCCGGGTTTTTAAATAATATCTTATGTCTTCTTCAAAAGTTTGGTGCAAAATTTATGATCATAGTATGAGGTGATTGGATAAAACTAAACATTCATTAAACACCCCGGCTCTCAAATGAAGTATCTTTGAGTTGATCAGATTTCTTAAAAAACTTGATCACATTTATTGAACACTTGTGATTGGCGCCATTCAACACTTGTTGAACAAATCAGAAATATTGAAAAGTTTAGAACATTAAGGCAGTAGAGTTCATACAAAAAAGATGCAATATTGATACTTGATCGGAACACATCTGATCCACAACACAACAAAATTCCTTGACCATTCAAAGACTTTTATTTTTAAGATAAAAATTAAATAACAACACAACAAAATGCCTTGGCCGTCCAAGGACTTTAGTTTTTTAAAAAAACACACAACATAACATTACAACCTTAGGTATATGTTCCATTCGGTTTTTTCATCACCATCGTCTCTCTTAGGACTCTTGAGCTCAACTCTTCAGCTCTCACCGGTTCCCTCCTCAGAATATTCTCAGCTAGAATAACCTATCTTGTCACGAGCCGCCAGTGTATGGAAGGGGATATCCTCATACGCTACATATCTCCACAAAGGACCAAGGGTCCTCTTCGGAAAAGTTTCATGGAACAACAAAACCATGTCCGATTTGACCCCATCGTCTCTCTTCTCCAAGGAATCCACCACTCCAGAAGCATAGTTCTCTATTCTTACACCTATCTTTTGGGCTTACTTGCTTACTAAATAAGCATTCTTTGTCTTTAGATAAAGTTTTGACAGTACCGACGCTGGTTTCTAGTGGCTCTTTCAAATTCTTGATCTCGGTAGAGGAAAACGTTTCCAGTCCAGAATACTTGGTCTGCAGATCTTTTTGAGCATCTTGTTACTTGCGTAGTTCAGCAGATAAGTCCTCTTTTTCCTTCTTTAATGACTCTATGCTTTGCTGAGTAGTAGAGAGACTATTATTCAAGCCATGGTTTTCTATGATCATGGAGGTTATGACAGTTGTTTGTTCTCTCACTTGCCTTTCTAGGTCAACT
Source organism: Limnanthes douglasii subsp. nivea (assembly GCA_036936605.1). NCBI lineage: Eukaryota > Viridiplantae > Streptophyta > Magnoliopsida > Brassicales > Limnanthaceae > Limnanthes > Limnanthes douglasii. Next base: position 131,621,320 of record JAUPFV010000002.1, read on the forward strand.
ACTGGACGAATATAACCTAAGAGGGCATTACTTAGAATCTCCTATTCGCTTGATATCACGTATGTCTCACCATTATGGGTTACAGTGTCGGCCATATTGGCATGAGGATAAGGCTCCGCGAAGTCTTCCTTGTCCAGATTACTAAAATGCATGTTCTGAAACGCATCCAGATTGACATCTCCTTTAGCAGTTTCCTGTTCGGCAGGAAGGAATGTTTGAGAAGGAAGGTTAGGTGGTATTTTTTCTTGTAAAGGAGGATCAGTAGGAATATGAGAGAGGAGTTCGGAAGGACGTATAATTATCTCTGACCCCAAACTAACTTTCTTTTTCTTTGTAGTTTTTTCATCAATGCTCGCCTTGTGTCTCTTATGATCCTTCCTTGTGATCTGAGGAGGATTATCCGATCCGCCGGCTTCTTTAACTGTAACCTCAACTGCCTGCAACAAAGCGGCATTGATTCCTCCTTGGTTTTTCGAACTGGCCCCTTATGTGACTTGTTGAGATGTATCAACTTTGTTTTTTTGCTTCTTCTTGTTTTTAATCTTGTCCATGTTACTAGGGCATTTATTTCGAGAAAGAAAGAAAAGTTTGCTATCCTTAGCCTCAGTCCTCTTCAAAATAATATCAGCAAGAGGAGGAGTGGTCAGCTTCTCCCAAGTAAGGTCCCTACTCCCAGAGTGTTACAAAGGTGAGACCTCACATAGTTTCCAGAAGTATAGTAGTTGTGGAAACCATTTTCCCATTTCTCGGATGCCCATTCATTTAGCTTGGCATATGTAGCCTGGTCTGCCTCTAGGTGCTCCAGAAACGTTTTTGCCAATACTACTACAAAACACAATATCCAGTTCGGAATATTAACACAACATGTAAGAAATTAATAAAAATACGATAAGGTATTACTTGAACTCTTCCAACGACTGGTTAGCTGGCTGGGGTCTGTGGTGGAGTTTATCTTTTTGCCATTATCCCACGCCCCGCTGATAAAAAAGAATTGAGTCCTCTGTGGCTTCTCGGACTCCAACAGATTGTCTACCAACTTGAAATCATTCCCCCAATTGAGCACTTCAGTATATACCACCAATTCTGTGATTTACAATCCATGTGGGACTCTGGAGTGACTGGGATCCTCACTTTGACATATTCAGGGAAGCTCCACTTTGTTCGGATGTGATCCAACTCAGCAGTATGGGTGTATACATAAGCTATGTTTTGAAAGGCTATCAAGTATTTCACATTGACCTTTTGGAAGTTTGGACCAAATTTCCCCTCCAGACACTCTGGAAGTGTGTCGGATTGGATAAGCCCACCTTATTTTAGTGGTCCGATCTGCTGCCTCTTCTGTCTTCCCGGACGTTTCAAAGGAAGTGTCATCCATACTGCTATCCATGGTCTCATTCACTATGAGTGACTCATATTCGGACGGTTTAGTATTTGCTGGGGGCTCTGTTGTCTCCGAACTGGAAGGTTTCAAAAATGAAGGAGTACTTTTGGCTTTAGACAAACGGGAAAGGTGAAGGTGAAGGTTTCCTAACATTGGAAACTGCCTTCTCTTTAGGCGGAGGGTATTGGGACTCTTGAGCTGAAGACCCTAATTGTAAGGGAGATAGGGTTGGGAAAAAATATGTTTTTCTAACCTTTGATGTCTTAAATGATGATGCGCTCTGGTCTGTACTTGTTTTTGGTCGACTGGTTTCTCCATCGGGAGAGGCAGGGAGTCCAGCTGCAACTCTTGCATCTCTTCTTGCTCATCTAAATTAGAAAAATTTAGCCAGCCTTCGTTCGCCAATGCGTTTCTAGCTGTGAACATAAATTTACCCAAGCGCAATTTAAAAAGATTATCAAGCTTTCCCACTCTATATTTTTTTGTGTTCTCAGATATAATGAAATAGTGAAAATGATTTATATAAGAGATTGAGAGATATGAGCTTACCTAGGGGAAGACAAATCGATCAAATTAATGATTAAGGGCTAGAAAGTATGGGGGTTACAACCCTAAGTTATTTTTTAGCCAACTAGGTACATGAACCTATGAGAAAAAAATGGCTGAGAGGTCAAACAAGAACTCGACACGTGTCCCACTTCTAGAAACTCAATTTTGGGATTCTTATATGTAAGGTTAATCTCTTCGAATCCGATCAAGACTCAGTTCGGATGATCACCTTGAATATTTACTGAGTATTAAATTTTCGAATTAGCTCTTCCAAAGATTCTTTGCAAAAGCTAAAGGGGCTACTGATGAGTTCAGATTATATTGACAAAGGCCATGTTATATATCGTGAGGGCTATTCTGACATATCCCACAACATGGCCCATCGAACAGAATAACTTTGTGTATTATGACTCAGCTAGTTGCTAGTCGTTTTACCTCTTGGGGACCCATGACCCGACCCAGAACGCTCATGGACCACCACATTAGTATAAATACCCCAACTACTTTCGTTAATGAAGGTAATCAGAATTTACTGCTAGTACACATCTTAATTATCTCTCGACATCTTACCTTAAACATTAAATTCTCAAAACTCTTTCCAAAACTACCCTTTCACCAGAAGTAATCCACATTAATATTGAAAGACAAGATAAACCATCTCTCTATAGTTAATACATTTAAATTTAAAATTTATTATTATTGATAAGTTGAGTATATATAAGGATAATGTTTGGTTTTAGATTCTCTTATATATAATAAACTATAAAATTGGTGTTTTATTTATACTCAAATGATATCTTCAATTAAAGTTGTCCGATTATATATGTATGTAGGGTTATTAATGGTTTATGAGAACCAGGAACTGAACTGGAACCGAATTAATAAGGAACAAACTGAACCTTAACAATCTGGTTCGCGGTACTATTTTTAAAAATGAAACCGATAAAAAATCAAAATGGTAAAACCGATTCAGAACCGAATCAATACAGCTGATAAAACTGATAAACTGGTAGAATCGATACAAAACTGAACCGATAAAATCAATAAAGTCGATAAACCGCTATAATATATACGAAGTTGAACCAAATAATAATTAGAATCAATTGTTTATTTATTTATTTTCTTATATATATATATATATATATATATATATATATTATTGTTAGAACTATTAAATAAAGAATAATTAAAAATATCAAAATTTCACTTATAAAATATGATTTTTATATGATTTATTGAAGTAAAAAATTGAAAATCAAAGTAAAATTAAACTTAAAATAAAGTTTTAAAATAAAATATAAAAAAACATTAATGAACTTGATAAATTTCAAAAAAATTATATACTTGTTGGATATATTTAATTTTTTTTATCATAATTTATAGGTCGATATTGTTAAAGGTTCACCTTTACCAACGATAGATCCATTGTATATGCGCACTACTAGAGAAGAGGCTAATCCTTGATCGATCCCCTTGCTTTCTGGAGTCGAATAATTTTTACTACTATAACAACTCACACTAGTACAATTTAGAGAATACGAGAATCTAATAGTAGACTTAAAGGATCGTTCTCTGTTGTACCACAAAATTCCTCATGTTTTTAAAGATACACTATATAGTCTGAAGATATATCGTTATGCGTTTCCCTAGTAGATCTACGCAAAAGCATAATTTCTTGAGTTTGCACTTGAACTTCTTGAGGAGGTAGAGTTTGTTCTTCTTGAACAACTTCATTTTGCTTCATTGGAACAACTTCATTTTGTTCAATTTGGACAATATCCACAGGAGGAAGATTAACATCATCTTGAGTATCATTATGTTCTAATGAATCTGAAGTGATGATTGACCTTCTAATTACCATATCATCATCTGATACTATAGTATCATTGTTAGAACTTTCATGAATCTCTACTGATTCTTCCTTAAAATGAATGTTCGTTACTAAATTCTTCCCTTATACTCTATATCCTCAAAGAATTCCATTGTACCCATCTCAAATATATTCTTTGTAGAAGGATCATAAAACTTAAAATTCCTAGTGTGCTCGGAATATCCGATGAAATAACTACTAATCGTTTTGGAGTCCAATTTCATTTCATCCGGCCTATAAGGCTTCGCTTCAGCTAGACATCCCCAAACATGTAAATGTTTTAAACTAGGTTTACGCCCAGTCCAAAGTTCATACGGTGTCTTAGTAGTTGCTTTCGTCGGAACTCTATTAAGTAGGTAGGTCGCACATTTTATTGCTTCTCCCCAGAGTAATATAGGTAATGTTGAATGACTAATCATACTTCGTACCATATCTTTCAATGTACGGTTTCGTCTCTCAGATACTTAATTCATGCTGGGTGAACCCGACATCGTATATTGAGGGACTATCCCACACTCTTCTAGGAACTTTGCAAACGGTCCATGACGTTGTTCACCTGAACCATCATATCTCTCGTAGTATTCACCACCACGGTCTGATCTGACGCACTTAATGTCTTTACCAAGTTGTTTTTCAACCTCGGTTTTAAAGGCTTTGAACTTTTCAATGGCCTCTGATTTGTTGTGAATAAGATATATATACCCATATCGTGAAAATTCGTCAATGAGAGATACAAAATATCGTTGGCCGTTCCATGATGCTGTAGGGAACAGACCACAGATATCTGTATGTATCAAATCCAAGACCACTTTCGCTTTGTATGCATCTAATCGTCTCACTTTGTTTTGTTTTCCTTTTATACATTCAACACAAACGTTGAAGTCTGAAAAATCCAGTTCACTTAATAAACCTCTTGAAACAAGTTTTTCAATCCTATTTCTAGAAATGTGACCTAATCGCTCGTGCCAAAGTTTTTCTGAATTTTCCAGTTTACAATTTAGTTTTCCAGGTACGTCTACATTCATTATATCTTTGTGATCCTTTATAGTATCCAATAAATACAAGTCATCATTTGCTATTAACTTTCCAGAACCAACAACATTACCATGTAAATAAAGACATAAACTTTTATTTCCAAATAGACAAGAATAACTTAATTTGTCCAACAACGGAAAGGAAATTAGGTTCCTTGTAAAAGAAGGTACATACAATATGTCTTTTAAATACAAAAAATGTTCACTGGTAAGCAACAAAAGAAAATCACAAATAGAATGAATTAAACACGAACTGCCATCAGCTATATAGATGGATGTTTCACCATCACTCAGGCTTCGGTTTCTTATCATACCCTGCAAAGAAATACAAACATGAGTTGTTGCTGCTGTATCAACCCACCAAGTATTTCTCGGTACTGAAACTAAATTGATCTGAGAACAGACCATAGAAGTGAAAATAACTTTGGCTTTCATCATAGCCCATTTTTCACATTCTTTCTTAAAGTGTCCCGGTTTCTTACAATGGAAGCAACGCCCTTTACCAGAAGTACCCTTATGCTTCTTTTGTCCCGAACCGGATGCATGTGCATATGAACCTTCATACTTTCTCTTAATTCTCTTATCCACTTGAGCTTTCACCATTTTCACTTTTGGATGTTCTTGCTTCATCTTTTCCTCATCTTGTGCTGCCTAAGGGATGAGCTCGTCAAGAGTCCATTTCTCGCGCTGACAGTTATAAGAAGTTTCGAAGTTCTTATACCGAGGAGGGAAAAAGTGAAAAGCAAAGCTTACCAGAACATCTTCCAGAAGGTCAATCTTTACTTCTTTCAATTTGGAAGCGATGTTTGACATTTCCAAGATGTGCTCACGAACATTCCATTTGCTACAATCTTTCATAGAGACTAGCTTAATAAGCATCATCTTAATCTCTAGTTTATCGTTCTTGGAAAAACATTTCTCTATCTCTTCGAGAAACATATTCGCATTGGTGATCTCCGGTGGAACTGCACCTCGGAATGCTAATGGAATTGCTTGCTTCATGATCCTTAGACTTATCCTGTTTGATTTTTCCCATGCCTCTAACTCGTTGTTCTCCATATGAGAACTATTATTACTCAGAGATTTAGGTTCGTCGACCCTTAATGCTAAGTAGTAATCATGGCACATCAAGTGCAACAACATATCTTCTTTCCATAACTCAAAGTTTCGCCCATTAAGTATGGGTTCCTTTTTGCCTTAAGGGTTGTAGAGATACGAATTTTCTAACATAACAAACAAAAAATAGCTAAAACATCAGTTAACATATAATCTCCATAGTATTTAACAAATAAACACATCATAATAAAACATACTCTTACAACATCAATAAGATACCTTTGGGTAAGCATATTAATTTGTATATGTATGAGTTTATTCATAATTAATGTTGATCCTACTAATTGACTTAAGTAAGAAAATCTTCATTTGGCCAATTTTCCTAGTTCAATTTTCTTAATGACCAATTCACAAATAACTATCTTGTCTATAAGATTAATTATGTCAAACCTTAACATTCCTTTGGGCCGATTAAAGTTTATATACTTGTCAATTAGAGACTTGTCAAAACTTTAAAATAATTAATTCACCAATAAGGATCACTTTAGCGATATATTGGATCATTTTCGTACAACTTAAAACATGCTAATTATTTTGAAAAATACTATACGACTAACTTACTTAATGTTCAAACTATTTCGTAGTCTAAGTCTAAATTTATCTTAAATTATTATGCTATAATATATTTTTAATTATATACTATAATATAATATTTATACTATATATATATATATTACAATAATTTTTTAATTATAACTAGTGCATGTCGTTAAATATAGTTATAAACTGCAACTGCTCTACAGTTTCAGTTTTAATTAAAAAACAAATTGACAGGTCATGAGTTTCTAATTAGTTAAATAGTGAGGTTTCTTTGTGCACGCCTATCAATTATGCATGGTCATTTTAACCGGAACCGAAAGAACAGAACCGAACCGAACTGAAAGAACCGAACCGAAGTAGATTTGGTTCTTTCATAATACCCGAATGGATCCAGTTTTCAATTACCCACGGTTCTGAGAACTGAACCGTACCGAACCGAAGAACCGTGGGTACCCGGTAGGAACCGAACCTATGTATTAACCCTTAATTTTGAATTGTTTTAAAAATATATTTTCTTTTTCAAAGTTAGATTCCCCTAAATTTGTCTTTTATCATTGATCTCTAATCATGTTCTCTTGAATAAATGACTACATACTTTATTCAAAGTGGCGACATATTTACAAACTATTATGCGTATAAACAAAATAACAAAATACCAACCTTTATATAATTTAATAAACTTGATATCATCTCTCTATTTTTTTATATTACTAATATTATTCTTTGATATATTAATTTTTAATATTTCTTATATTTAATATTTTTTTCTTACAATTTAACATAGTTTTATTGTTTTCAAGTGTAAAAAGAGTTTTATATACGTTGATATTGCAAAGCATTTAAAGTATCCAAAACTACCCGATTGGAACCGAGTTAAGTACCCATGCCGAACCGAATTAAGAAGAACCGAACCGAACCGAACCGAAATTTATTCGGTTCCTAAATGGGTACTAATTTTGAAGAACCGAAAGAACCGAACCAAACCGAACCGAAGAACCGAATGCCCATGCCTATTATCAATAACTACATCACATATTTTTATTTAATTAAAACTGTAGTTGACGGTTACTTTCGCACATCTTCTTAATTTTACGTGCTTTTACTGCCACTTCTTACATAACTGCCGAAAGTAAAGAAGCAACTTTTTAGTTAACTTTATTTGCACATCTCTAAATCAATATAACTTTATTTACTACTTTTCAGTTATAATTATCAAAAAAAATAAAGAAGCATATTTAAATCAATATAACTTTATTTACTACTTTTTGTTATAATTATAAAAAAAACATATTTAAATAAATATAATTTTATTTACTACTTTTTGGTTATAATTATAAAAAAAACATATTTAAATCAATATAACTTTATTTACTACTTTTCGGTTATAATTATCGAAAAATAAAGAAACATATTTAAATCAATATAACTTTATTAGCACATCTTCATAATGGGCTGGTAGAATAGTTTTAATTATTTTATAATTGCAGTAGCTTTTATATAAGCAGGTAACTATAGAGTGGTATATATTCATATATATGATTTTGCACAATCAATCTCATTATATTAACATATAGATTCATATAAAACTTAACTCAACCAAAAATTAATTACGATTTGCAGATCTAACATATTTAAATTATCTTGAATATTTATAATTATTTCCTCCTAAAATCTGAAATTAAAATCTAAACATGTTTTATTGATAAACAAAAATTCTTAGTTTCATAGATCATAATTTCATAATCTGAAAATTTAAAAACTTAACTTCATGGTGGCTCTGATACCACTTGTAAGAAATATTTTCGAATTTCTTATCTAACTTATTAAACCATGAAGCTAATTAATCATGTTATAATGCGGAAAAATACTTACATGATGTAGACATTCTTTGATCTTCAGATTCCGAACTTGTAGCAGATAATCTTTGAATCTTTTGCTAGGTTATGATCTTCTAAGAGATGACAACTAAAATCTAATGATTGATTCTTGAAGAAAAACCAATATGTTTTTCTTAAAGTGCTTTTTTCTCTCTGTATTTGATATCGTCGTTTCCAAGAAATGAAAAACTCATTCTTATATAGAAAACTAAAGTGAGAAAACGATTCTTCTCTTTTACGACCATTCATTATTAAATTGACACCCTTAGGGATCATAGCCCCGTACTATTTTGTTTTACAAAATAACCCAAAAACTTTACGTTTTGCTTAAGTTTTTTATTTCTGAATCGAATCCTTCACAGTATTCAGAATTAAACCTGGTATCTATATAATTACATCAATGATACATATTTTATCTACTAGTCCGTTCCTTTCTTTATGATTACTTTTATTGGACTAATATTAACGATAGTCCGATACATCGATAAAACATGTGACGGTCCAACTCAATGGAGAAATTCCAACAATCTCCCACTTGGATCATCATATGTGACGGTCCGATTCTTTTAAATTTATGTTTTTATTGCGATTCTTTTTTTTTTAAGTTTGATTCTTTGAAATTATTTTTAAAATTTCAGGTATAATTAAAAAGTATGGCATCATGATTATAGACGAAGACCAAATCTTAAATTTTATTTTGTATTAATGGTTGTAAATATGTTTTTAAATTTTTTTTATTTTGTATTAATTGTTGTAAACACAAAGCAATTTTTTTATTTGTACATGCCAAGAGCATCCTTCCATAAGTATTTATGGAAAAAAGTGATCCACCAACTACACTCCAGAAAATGGAAGAATTACAATAAATAATATTAGTAAACAAAACAAACTATATATTAAGCATAGTAAACAAAACAATATTACAAAAGCTATAATATGTTAAAACAAATTGAATTAAAGCTATAATATGTTAAAACAAATTGAATTACTTCAGTGAAGCTTAGGAATCTGCAAATCCTATCCTTAAAAAGGATGGGTAGATAAATCCTAAAAACAATTTAATAAAACGGAGAAAAAGCTAGTTTAAACATCATACAATTAATTAGTATGAGATAACAAATATATTAATATTATACTAACAAATATAATAAACCTATTAACGTTATTCCCATAGCTTGTATTTGAAAATATTTATTCATAATATTTATATATGATGTATATTTTAAAATTATTATTTTTATAATATTTTTTAACAATCAGATGATTACTTATAGGATGAGTTAATACCGGAAGAGGTAGTATATGAGGAAGACTTACCCAAACCCGATGACATACATGATAAGTATATTGTGGACTATCATTACCCGGATTACAAATCTAAAAACGAGTAGCCTATCAAATCCGGGTTCGCTATAAATGTGTATTCGGATAACCACTAGCGGCAAGAGCATGCTCCGGAAAGTATGGAGGTTGACTACGCTAATATTCCGTCACCAACTGGGAGAGAGGATGACTACCCTAATACGCTGATGCTGTTAGGGAGCGAGGATGGCTTCTATAATATGTGGCCGCCACCCGGTAACGAAGATGATTACCCTATAAAATACCATAACCAAAGAAAAGGTAACATGACCGCTAATGAAAATAAAGAAGACTATGACCAAATAAAATGCAACATAATATTTACTATAAGAGGTAGTCGATGAAGAAACACATTCGGAGGTAGTACTAGAGGAGGTTGTATCGGATGAGTTAGTACCAGAGGAGAAATAACCCTTTGAATGACATACCCGATCAATATTTCCTGGACCACCATTACCTGGATTACATACTCGAAGTTGAGCACCCTATTGTAACGAGGTTCGCTGCCATAATGTATCCGGAAGACCATCATGAGGAAGAACCTCATCCAGACAGTCAAGAGGTTGACTGTGCTAATACATCACCACCATCTGGGAGCGAGGATGACTAACCTAATACACCGCTACCGTCTGTAAGTGAAGATGACTATCATAATACGGTGTTGCCATCTATGAGCGATGGCGACTACCCTAGAGAAGAAGACAATGACTGGAGCAAAAGGTAACATAATATTTACTAAATGAGGTATTAAAATAAAAAAATACAGTCGGTAGTAGTACTGGATGAGGTAATATCGGAGTAGGACTTACCCGAACTCGATGACATATACAATCAACACTTCCAGGAGCACCACTATCCGTATTACATATCCAAAGACAAGCACCCTAATACGTCGCTGTCATCTGGGTGTGAAGATAACTACGTTAATATGCTGCCACTGCCTTAGAGTGAGGATGACTACCCTGGAGAAAACTATGACCGAAGAGAAGGTAACAGGAACGACGATGAAAATGATGAAGAGTATAACCGAAGAAAATGTAACATAATATTTACTAGGCGAGGTAGTAGAAGAAGAAAAACAGTCGGATATAGTACTAGATGAGGTAGTACCGTAGAGGGTGGTACCGGAGGAGGTAGTATCAGAGAAGGACTTACCTGAATACTTCCTGGAGCACCACTACCCAAATTCCATACCAAAAAATGAGCACCCTATTGTACCCGGTTTTGCTGCCAATGTGTATCCACTAGGGGGAAGAGCATGATCCAGAAAGTCAAGATGTTGCCTACGCTAATATGTCGCCACCAAATGGGAGTGAGTATGATTACACAAATCGTCGTTGCCGTCTGGGAGCGAGGATGACTACCCTAATACGTTGCCACCGTCTGAGAGCGATGACTACCTCGGAGAAAACTATAACCAAAGAAAAGGTAACATGAGCAAATATGAATACTATAAACGAAGTAAATGTACGATCAACACTTCCCAGAGCACCACTACCCGGACCTAATGACATACCCGATCAGCACTTCCCGGAGCACCACTACCCGGATTACATACCCAAAGACGAGTACGCTAGGAGGCGAGCCATATCTGGAAAGTCAAGAGGATGACTACCCTAATACACCACCGCCTCCTGAGAGCGAGGGTGACTACCCTGGATAAAACCATAACCAAAGAAAAGGTAACAGGAGAAGACTATTTTGAAGAAAATGTAACATAATATTTACTATAGGAGGTAGTAAAGAAAGAAGAAAAATCAGAGGTAGTACCGGAGAAGTTAGTACCAAAGAAGGACTAACCTGAACCCGATGACATACCCAATCAGCTCTTCCCGGAGCACCACTACCCGGATTACTCCCCTGAAGATGAGCACCCTATCGTACTCGGGTTTGTTGCCAATGCGTATCCAGAAAACCACTGGGGAAAAGCCTGACTTGGAAAGTGAAGAGGTTGACTATGCTAATACGGCGCCACCGCCTGGGAGCGAGGATGACTAATCTAATATTATGCCGCCACCTGAGAGCGAGGATGACTACCCTGTAGAAGACTATGACCAAAGAAAAGGTTACCGGAGCGACGATAAAAATGAAGAAGACTATGAGCAAAGAAAAAGTAACATAATATTTACTAGAGTAGGTAGTTGAAGAAGAAACACGGTCGGAGGTAGTACCGGATGAGAACTTACCCAAACCGAATTACATAACCAAAGAGGAGCACGCTACCGTATCCGGGTTTGCTACCAATATGTATCAGGAAAACCACTAGGGAAAATACCTCATCCAAAAATTAAAGGAGTTGACTATGCTAATACGCCGCCACAGTATGTGAGCGAGGATGACTATCCTAATACGTCGGCGCCATCAGGAAATACGGATGAGTACCCTAATACGATTTCTTTTTTTTGGAGCGAGGATGAGTACCCTTGAGATGACTATGATAAAAGAAAAGGTAACATGAGCGATGATGAAAATGAAGAAGACTATAACAAAAAAAGCATAATATTTACTAGAGGAGGTAGTAGAAGAAGAAACACGTTTGGAGGTAATACCGGTGGAAGTAGTACCGAAGGAGGACTTACCCAAACTAATGACGTACCCGATAAGGACTTCCTGGAACATGAGTACCTGGATTACATACCCAAAAATGAGAACGCTATCCCATCAGGGTTTACTGCCAATGTCTATCCGGAAAACCACTAGGTGGATGATCCTGATCTGGAAAGTCAAGTGGTTTACTATGTGAATACACCACCACCGTCTGGGAGCGAGGATGACTACCTTGATATGTCGCTGCCATCTGGGAGCTAAGATGACTATCCTAATACGCTGCTGCCGGCTGGGAGTGAGGAGGACTATATTTTCAAAGACTATAATTGAAGAAAATATAGCAGGAGCGACAATGAAAATGAAGAAGACAATGACCGAAGAAAATGTAACATAATATTTACTAGAAGAGGTAATAGAAGAAGAAACACAGTCGGTGGTAGTACTAGAGAAGGTAGTACCGGAGGGGGACTTACCTGAACCTGATGACATACCCAATCAACACTTCTCGGACCACCACTACCCGGATTACATACTGGAAGATAAACTCCCTATCTTACCCAGTATCGTTGCCAATGTGTATCAGGAAAACCACTAAGGAGAATAGCCTGATCCGGAAAGTTAAAAGGTTGACTACGTTAATACACCACTGCCATTTGGGATCGAGGATGACTACCTTAATACGCTGTCGTCGCCTGGGAGGGAGGATGCAAGTGAAGAAGACTATAACTGAAGAAAATGTAACATAATATTTACCAAGAGGAAGTAGTAGAAGAAGAAACAGAATCAGAGGTAGTACCGGAGGACTTACTTTAACCAGATGACATACCCGATCAGAAATTCCTGGAGCACAACTGCCTGAATTACATACCCAAAAGCGAGCACTCTATCTTACGTGAGTTTGATGTCAATGGGTATCGGGGAAACCATTAGGGGAACAACCTGACCCGGAAGGTCAAGAGGTTGACTACGCTAATATGCCGCCACCGTTTAGGAGCGAAGATAACTACCATAATACGCCACTACCGTCTAGGAGCGAGGATGACTGTCTTGGAGAAGATTATGACCGTAGAAAAGATAACATGAGCGAAGATGAAAATGAAGAAGGCTATGATGGAAAAAGAATGTAGTAGAATATTTAATTGGACTGAAAAAAGCTAATATATGTAAGTTATATTTAACTATCTGTTTTATGTATATAAGTTGTGTTTATGTAATTGGTGATGATGTTCTATGTTTGGGTGATTATATATATTAAGTCACAAACATATTGTCTTATTTTTTGATGAAGTTTTACCAGCAGAAGACCACTTATCATGTTTATGAATGCTGGTTTAACTTGTATTAGTGTGTTTCACAAAAGAAACTATAAACAAGTGTTGTATCTCCCTCTTCTAGAAGGATAATCTAGTATTAAAACAAAATTTAAACAAAAAAATATAAATAAAAACTATAATTAATATTTTTGTAGTTATAACTTATAGTTTTTAAAATAGATAAAAATAATCTTCTACTAGGCTAAAAATCATGGTTTGTCACCAAAGTTGGTCACTTGTTTGAAAACAATAAATTTTTTTTATCAAAACAGTCACTTTTTTTCACCAATAGTCACTAGTGAGACACATGATAATTATAGTTTTAATTTAAATTAATATTTTTAAAATTTTGTTTTCTATCTGTAATTTTTATATAAAACTTAGTTCTTAAAATCACTTTTTAAAAATCATAAAAATAAAATTTCACCAATAGTTTTTCATTAAATATTCGTTATTGAAATATTAAAAGCTTAATTTTAAATTTATTTTAAAAATAAATTTAAAATTAATTACTCATTACAAATCATATTTTATAAATTAATAAAAGTTATTTTTGTCTAATTAGAAAACTTCAAATTCTAATATCTATTATGCATTTCAAAACTACAACATTAACAAAAATATACTTAATTTAAATATGGTTTCATATTTATTTATTTTTATTGTAGAAAATAAAATAAAATAAACATGTGTTTAATAAATAAATTATTAATTTAATATGTTTTATAAATTTATTAATGAATAAAATTTACTAGTTGAAATAAATTCATTAGTCTTTCCACCCATTAGTATAATATTATGAACACTCTCTATTTACCCCTTTCCTCTCCTTGTTTTTTCCTTTCCATAGTCTCTCTCTAGAAAACCAAAACCAAGCCCTTTGTTTTGGTTTTCTATTTGTGAAGTATATTGTCATACTCGTCCCAGAAAACATTACGACCAATACCACCTCGACAGGGATTATATCGGAGAAGAAGAAACAGAGTCGGAGGAGGAGGTCGTTACAAAGGAGATAGAAAAATACAAAACACAGTCGGAGGTAGTACACGAGGACGAGTTACCGGATCCCAATGAGATACTCGATCAAAACTTCCCGGAGCACCTCTACCCGGATTACATACCCGAAGTCGAGCACCCTATTGTACATGGCTTCACTGCCAATGTGTATCCGAAAAACCACTAGGGGGAATAGTCTGATCCAAAAAGTCAAGAGGTTGACTACGCTAATACGTCGCCACTGTCTGGGAGTGAAGATGCCTTTTAGTACGACACTGTCGTCTAGGAGCAAGATCGACTACCCTAATACGCTGCCGCCGCCTATGAGCGAAGATCACTACCTTGGAAAATACTATGGTCGAAGATAAGGTAACAGGAGCGACGATAAAAATAAAAAAGACTATGACTGAAGAAAAGGTAAAAGAACATTTACTAGAGGAGGCAGTAGAAGAAGGACCACAGTCAGAGGTAGTACCAAATGAGGTATAACCTGAGGAGGACGTATCCGAACCCGATAACATACTCGATCAACACTTCTCGGAGCACCACAACCCGGAGTAGATACCGGAAGACGAGCATCCTATCTCACCAGGGTTTGCTGCCAATATGTATTTGGAAAACCACTAGGAGGAATAGTCTCATCTGGAAAGTAAAGAGGTTGACTACGTTAATACGCCACCACCGTCCGGGATCGAGGATTACTACCATAAGACGCTGCTGCAATCTAGCAGCGATGATGACTATTTGTCGTCGTCTGGGAGTGATGATGAGTACCATGGAGAAGACCATGACCGATAAAAGGTAAAAAAAAGCGACGATGATTATGAAGAAAACTATGACCGAAGAAAATGTCACATAATATTTAGTAGAGGATGTAGTAGATAAAGAAACACAGTTGAAGGTAGCACGAAGGAGGACTTACCCAAACCGATGACATACCCAATCAACCTTTCGCGGAACACCACTACCCGGATTACATACTCGAAGATGAGCACCATATCGTACCCGGGTTCACCGTAAGTGCGTATCCGGAAGAAGATCCTGATCCGCAAAGTCAAGAGGTTGAATACGCTGGTATGTCGCCACAGTCTAGGATCGAGGATGGATACCTTAATACGCCGCAACCATCTCGTAGCGAGGATGGCTAACCGAATACGCTATCGTCGCTTGGGATGGAGGATGACTACCCTAGCGAAGATTGTGACCGAAGGAGGTAGTACAAGAAGAAACACAGTTAGAGGTAGTATTGAATGAGGACGTACCCGAACCCGATGAAATACTCGATCATTATTTCCTAGAGCACCACTACCCGGATTGTATACCTGCAGATGAGCACTCTATCGTACTTGGGTTTGCGGCCAATGTGTATCTAGAAAACTACTTGGGAAAAGAGCGTGATCCGGAAAGTAAGAAGGTTTACTACGCTAATATGCCACCACCATATGGGAGCGATGATGACTACCCTAATACGCCGATGTTGTTAGGGAGAAAGGATGAATACCCTTCTACGCTGCCGTCGTCTGGGAGCGACGGTGAGTACCCTCGAGAAGACTATGACCAAAAAATGGTAAGAAAAGCGACGATGATAATGAAGAAAACTATGACCAAAGAAAAGGTAAAATAATAATTACCAGAGGAGGCAGTAGAAGAAAAAACCATTGAGAGGAAGAATATGATCTGAAAACCATGTGTATTCGGAAGGACGCATAATTATCTCTGACCCCAAACTAACTTTCTTTTTCTTTGCAGTTTTTTCATCACTGCTCGCCTTATGTCTCTTATGATCCTTCCTTGTGATCTGAGGCGGATTATCTTATCCGCCGGCTTCTTTAACTGTAACCTCAACTGCCTGCAACAAAGCGGCATTGATTCCTCCTTGGTTTTTCGAGCTGGCCCCTTATGTGACTTGTTGAGATGTATCAACTTTGGTTTTTTGCTTCTTCTTGTTTTTAATCTTGTCCATGTTACTACGACATTTGTTTTGGGAAAGAAAGAAAAGTTTGCTATCGTTAGCCTCAGTCCTCTTCAAAATAATATCAGCAAGAGGAGGAGTGGTCAGCTTCTCCCAAGTAAGGTCCCTACTCCCCAGAGTGTTACAAAGGTGAGACCTCACATAGTTTCCAGAAGTATAGTAGTTGTGGAAACCATTTTCCCATTTCTCGGATGCCCATTCATTTAGCTTGGCATATGTAGCATGGTCTGCCTCTAGGTGCTCCAGAAACGTTTTTGCCAATACTACTACAAAACACAATATCCAGACCAGAATATTAACACAACATGTAAGAAATTAATAAAAATACGATAAGGTATTACTTGAACTCTTCCAACGATTGGTTAGCTGGCTGGGGTCTGTGGTGGATTTTATCTTTTTGCCATTATCCCACGCCCCGCTGATAAAAAAGAATTGAGTCCTCTGTGGCTTCTCGGACTCCAGCAGATTGTCTACCAACTTGAAATCATTCCCCCAATTGAGCACTTCAGTATATACCACAAATTCTGTGATTTACAATCCATGGGGGACTCCGGAGTGACTGGGATTCTCATTTTGACATATTCAGGGAAGCTCCACTTTGTTCGGATCTGATCCAACTCAGCAGTATGGGTGTATACATAAGCTATGTTTTGAAAGGCTATCAAGTACTTCACATTGACCTTTTGGAAGTTTGGACCAAATTTCCCCTCTAGACACTCTGGAAGTGTGTCAGATTGCATAAGCCCACCTTATTTTAGTGGTCCGATCTGCTGCCTCTTGTGTCCTCCCGGACGTTTTGAAGGAAGTGCCATCCATACTGCTATCCATGGTCTCCTTCACTATGAGTGACTGATATTCGGACGGTTTAGTATCTGCTGGGGGCTCTGTTGTCTCCGAACTGGAAGGTTTCAAAGAGGAAGGAGTACTTTTGGCTTTAGACAAACGGGAAAGGTGAAGGTGAAGGTTTCCTAACATTGGAAACTGCCTTCTCTTTAGGCGGAGAATCTTGGGACTCTTGAGCTGAAGACCCTAATTGTAAGGGAGATAGGGTTGGGAAAAAATATGTTTTTCTAACCTTTGATGTCTTAAATGATGATGCGCTCTGGTCTGTACTTGTTTTTGGTCGACTGGTTTCTCCATCGGGAGAGGCAGGGAGTCCAGCTGCAACTCTTGCGTCTCTTCTTGCTCATCTAAATTAGATAAATTTAGCCAGCCTCCATTCGCCAATGCGTTTCTAGCTGTGAACATAAATTTACCCAAGCGTAATTTAAAAAGATTATCAAGCTTTCTCTCTCTATAATTTTTTGTGTTCTCAGATATAATGAAATAGTGAAAATGATTTATATAAGAGATTGAGAGATATGAGCTTACCTAGGGGAAGACAAATCGATCAAATTAATGATTAAGGGCTAGAAAGTATGGGGGTTACAACCCTAAGTTACTTTTTAGCCAACTAGGTACATGAAGCTAGGAGAAAAAAAATGGTTGAGAGGTCAAACCAGAACTCGACACGTGTCCCACTTCTAGAAACTGAATTTTGGGATTCTTATCTGTAAGGTTAATCTCTTCGAATCCGATCAAGACTCAGTTCGGATGATCACCTTGAATATTTAGTGAGTATTAAATTTTCGAATTAGCTCTTCCAAAGATTCTTTGCAAAAGCTAAAGGGGCTACTGATGAGTTCAGATTATATTGACAAAGGCCATGTTATATATCGTGAGGGCTATTCGGACATATCCCATAGCATGGCCCATCGAACAGAATAACTTAGTGCATTATGACTCAGCTAGTTGCTAGTCGTTTTACCTCTTGAGGTAATGGGTTTTAAACTTAACCTACCATGACCCGACCCAGAACGCCCATGGACCACCACATTAGTATAAATACCCCAACTACTTTCATTAATGAGGGTAATGAGAATTTATTGCTAGTACACACCTTAATTATCTCTCGACATCTTACCTTAAACATTAAATTCTCAAAACTCTTTCCAAAACTACCCTTTCACCAGAAGTTATCCACATTAATATTGAGAGACAAGATAAACAATCTCTCTATAGTTAATACATTTAAATTTAAAATTTATTATTATTGATAAGTTGAGTATTCATAAGGATAATGTTTGGTTTTAGATTCTCTTATATATAATAACCTATAAAATTGGTGTTTTATTTATACTCAAATGATATATTCAATTAAAGTTGTCCGATCATATATGTATGTAGGGTTATTAATGGTTTATGAGAACCAGGAACTGAACTGGAACCAAATCAATAAGGAACAAACTGAACCTTAACAATCTGGTTCGCGGTACTATTTTTAAAAATGACACCGATAAAAAATCAAAATGGTAAAGCCGATTCAGAACCGAATCTATACAGCTGATAAAACTGATAAACTGGTAGATTCGATAAAAAACTGAACAGATAAAATCAATAAAGTCGATAAACCGCTATAATATATACGAAGTTGAACCAAAAAATAATTAGAATCAATTGTTTATTTATTTATTTTCTTATATATATATATATATATATATATATATATATATATATATATATATATATATATATATATTATTGTTAGAACTATTAAATAAAGAATAATTAAAAATATCAAAATTTCACTTATAAAATATGATTTTTATATGATTTATTGAAGTAAAAAATTGAAAATCAAAGTAAAATTAAACTTAAAATAAAGTTTTAAAATAAAATATAAAAAAACATTAATGAACTTGATAAATTTTAAAAAATTTATATACTTGTTGGATATATTTAATTTTTTTTATCATAATTTATAGGTCGATATTGTTAAAGGTTCACCTTTACCAACGATAGATCCATTGTATATGCGCACTACTAGAGAAGAGGCTAATCCTTGATCGATCCCCTTGCTTTATGGAGTCGAATAATTTTTACTACTATAACAACCCACACTAGTACAATTTAGAGAATACGAGAATCTAATAGTAGACTTAAAGGATCGTTCTCTGTTGTACCATAAAATTCCTCATGTTTTAAAGATACACTATATAGTCTGAAGATATATCGTTATTCGTTTCCCTAGTAGATCTACGCAAAAGCATAATTTCTTCAGTTTGCACTTGAACTTCTTGAGGAGGTAGAGTTTGTTCTTCTTGAACAACTTCATTTTGCTTCATTGGAACAACTTCATTTTGTTCAATTTGGACAATATCCACAGGAGGAAGATTAACATCATCTTGAGTATCATTATGTTCTAATGAATCTGAAGTGATGATTGGCCTTCTAATTACCATATCATCATCTGATACTATAGTATCATTGTTAGAACTTTCATGAATCTCTACTGATTCTTCCTTAAAATGAATGTTCGTTACTAAATTCTTCCCTTATACTCTATATCCTCAAAGAATTCCATTGTACCCATCTCAAATATATTCTTTGTAGAAGGATCATAAAACTTAAAATTCCTAGTGTGCTCGGAATATCCGATGAAATAACTACTAATCGTTTTGGAGTCCAATTTCTTTTCATCCGGCCTATAAGGCTTCGCTTCAGCTGGACATCCCCAAACATGTAAATGTTTTAAACTAGGTTTACGCCCAGTCCAAAGTTCATACGGTGTCTTAGTAGTTGCTTTCGTCGGAACTCTATTAAGTAGGTAGGTCGCACATTTTATTGCTTCTCCCCAGAGTAATATAGGTAATGTTGAATGACTAATTATACTTCGTACCATATATTTCAATGTACGGTTTCGTCTCTCAGATACTTAATTCATGCTGGGTGAACCCGACATCGTATATTGAGGGACTATCCCACACTCTTCTAGGAACTTTGCAAACGGTCCATGACGTTGTTCACCTGAACCATCATATCTCTCGTAGTATTCACCACCACGGTCTGATCTGACGCACTTAATGTCTTTACCAAGTTGTTTTTCAACCTCGGTTTTAAAGGCTTTGAACTTTTCAATGGCCTCTGATTTTTTGTGAATAAGATATAGATACCCATATCGTGAAAATTCGTCAATGAGAGATACAAAATATCGTTGGCCGTTCCATGATGCTGTAGGGAACAGACCACAGATATCTGTATGTATCAAATCCAAGACCCCTTTCGCTTTGTATGCATCTAATCGTTTCACTTTGTTTTGTTTTCCTTTTATACATTCAACACAAACGTTGAAGTCTGAAAAATCCAGTTCACTTAATAAACCTTCTGAAACAAGCTTTTCAATCCTATTTCTAGAAATGTGACCTAATCGCTCGTGCCAAAGTTTTTCTGAATTTTCCAGTTTACAATTTAGTTTTCCAGGTACGTCTACATTCATTATATCTTTGTGATCCTTTATAGTATCCAATAAATACAAGTCATCATTTGCTATTAACTTTCCAGAACCAACAACATTACCACGTAAATAAAGACATAAACTTTCATTTCCAAATAGACAAGAATAACTTAATTTGTCCAACAACGGAAAGGAAATTAGGTTCCTTGTAAAAGAAGGTACATACAATATGTCTTTTAAATACAAAAAATGTTCACTGGTAAGCAACAAAAGAAAATCACAAATAGAATGAATTAAACACGAACTGCCATCAGCTATATAGATGGATGTTTCACCATCACTCGGGCTTCGGTTTCTTATCATACCCTGCAAAGAAATACAAACATGAGTTGTTGCTGCTGTATCAACCCACCAAGTATTTCTCGGTACTGAAACTAAATTGATCTGAGAACAGACCATAGAAGTGAAAATAACTTTGGCTTTCATCATAACCCATTTTTCACATTCTTTCTTAAAGTGTCCCGGTTTCTTACAATAGAAGCAACCCCATTTACCAGAAGTACCCTTATGCTTCTTTTGTCCCGAACCGGATGCATGTGCATACGAACCTTCATACTTTCTCTTAATTCCCTTATCCACTTGAGCTTTCACCATTTTCACTTCTGGATGTTCTTGCTTCATCTTTTCCTCATCTTGTGTTGCCTAAGGGATGAGCTCGTCAAGAGTCCATTTCTCGCGCTGACAGTTATAAGAAGTTTCGAAGTTCTTATACCGATGAGGGAAAAAGTGAAAAGCAAAGCTTACCAAAAACATCTTCCAGAAGGTCAATCTTTACTTCTTTCAATTTGGAAGCGATGTTTGACATTTCCAAGATGTGCTCACGAACAGTCCATTTGCTACAATCTTTCATAGAGGCTAGCTTAATAAGCATCATCTTAATCTCTAGTTTATCGTTCTTGGAAAAACATTTCTCTATCTCTTCGAGAAACATATTCGCATTGGTGATCTCCGGTGGAACTGCACCTCGGAAAGCTAATGAAATTGCTTGCTTCATGATCCACAGACTTACCCTATTTGATTTTTCCCATGCCTCTAACTCGTTCTTCTCCATATGAGAACTATTATTACTCAGAGATTTAGGTTCGTCGACCCTTAATGCTGATGAGTCCGAATTCAGCATGCTCCCCGGACATGGACATATCAGTCCAAGGCTTCCGGACCGGACCGACCAGACAGATCACATGGACCGGACAGGTCACTTTGAACACTATGACCACAGGATTGTTCGAACTATGACAAAAGTACTAAAAAACCTAAACACTTCTTGACTAAGCTACTTGCTCTCCTACTTAGAGCTCATGGGTCTTTGAACATGACCCGGATCCGTTAAACATGACCCGAAAGCCCATAAGGGCCCAAATATCAGAGTATAAATACTCAACCACCTGCATTAACTATGGGTAATGAGAATTAACTGCTACCAAGCTGCTTAATTATCTCTCTACTCTCTAAACACTTAAAACACCCACATACTTCCTTAATACACCAACTGAAATTACTAGCCTACCCTCAGGCGATTATTATCCACACCAAATTGGCGACCACAGTGGGAGCACGAAGGTGCCTGAATCAAGCATTCAAAACCAGCTAAGAAAATCTGTCCGTATGAATCCGGACAATCCAGAAGTACCACCAGCTCTGCTCGAAGTGGTGGGAGAGAATGATGAGTACACTATCGAAGAGCGTGATAGGCTCAAAGGTGAAATAAAAACTCTGAGGGCTGAAAAGGCCAAGCTGGGTGTGAAAGAAAAATCCAAAGCATCAGCTGCTCATCACACCGATAATCCCAGGGAACATGAGTCTTCAAAGACTCATGTGAGCACTAAAAAGACTCATGCCAGTTCTAAAAAGTCTCACCGGTCTAAGCCAGTGGAGAGTTCTGACTCAAGCTCAGAGTCTTCTGATAGCTCTTTGGACAGTGATGGAGTTGAAAAATCCTTATCCTCAAGCAGCGATGAGGGTCGAACTAGAAAGAAGCAAAGGCAGATTAAAAAATATTCAAGAAAAAGGGATAGACATGGGAAATTGAAGAAGAATATAGGCAAAGGATCATCTCACAACCGGAGACATGTAGACCGGATGTTGATGGATCTCTTTGCCTTCCACGATGAACCAGGTATCTTTGCAACTCCCAATGAGGATACTGTGTTCAGTCGTGGCCGGAATTGGAGGCAATCTCCATTGTCTTCTAAAATTCGGTCCGGAAACCTCCCTAAGAGGTTTGATATCACCAAAATAGAGAAGTACGATGACAGTACTGATCCGGACAACCATCTGGAACAATTTAAGAATTTCATGATGAACTTTGATGATGATGACAAACTGCTCTGTAGGGCATTCTCCCAGTCATTCACGGGGAGTGCTCTAAAGTGGTACAACAGCCTGCCTCAGGGTTGTATTAAAGATTTCGACACGTTTTGGGTGGCCTTTCGAAGGCAGTTCGTAGGGAGTAAAGAGCTGAAGGGCAATGGAGACACAATAATCCATTGTGCCCAGGAACCAAATGAGTCCTTGAAAGAGTACATAAGTCGTTTTGTGAACACAAAGAATGGGTTGGCTGATTGCTTCGAACAGGTAGCAATAGCATCCCTGAGACAGGGTTTGAACCCAGGAAATCTAGCTGATTCAGTGACCAGGAAGAAGGCCATGACATGGGGAGGGTTGCTGAATCAGGTTGGCAAACAAATAAACGTCGATGAAACAAAGAAAACCAGGGTGCACAGGCAGGTGAGGTCTACCCCGGTGGCACCGAATCCCAATCAGAATCAGTCTGGGAACAAAGCAAGAGAAACCGGACAGGGGCATGGTAGGGCGAAAGCTCAGTCTCAGCCAGCTGCTCCTGCTCAAAGTCAACAATCCAGAAACAAGAGAGGGCCATGGGTCCAACCGGAGTGGTTTGCAGAGTTAAAAGAAAGCGTGGCCACTATCTTTGATAAAACAAAGGATGAGGTGCATTTCCGGAGACCGGCAACACTGCAGTCTCCCAGGGAGCATCGCAACAACTCTTTTTGCCAATATCACAATGATATTGGTCATACCACTGATGATTGCATAGCATTAAAACAAGAAGTTCAGAACTTGATTGAAAGGGGAAAGCTGGGGGCCTATGTGAAAAGAAGAGGGGGTAACAGGCCTGATAACACTCACCGGGTTGGTCCCAGTAATGCTGCTCCGGAGGGAGCCATGGTTATAGTTGAAAGGTTTGACGTGGAATCTGAGTACTTGGATCCTGATCCAACTCGGAACAGAGTAGGTACAATTGAGGAATGTTCTAGGTCGGTCTCCGGGCTCATTAAATTTTTCGAGTCACTCATAATTTTTGGAGGAGACACTATGACAGCTCCTACTGCTTCTTCGAGGAAGAGGCATGTTCATACTTTGGCCTCTCAGCTAGAAGGAGGCATGACATCCTATCAGTCACCAAACTCATTCCCTTTCATTGTGTTTGATGAAGACGATTTAAGAGACATTGCTGGCCCTCATGAGGATGCTGCTGTCATAGGAGCATCTATAGGGGGCAATGACATAAGACGCATCTTGGTGGATACTGGAAGCTCAGCTAATATCCTTTTCCTAACCACTTACAAGAAGATGAAAAATCCATCCGTAATTCAGAATTCGGACAGGTCAATCGTGGGCTTCACAGGAAGCTCAGCAGATGTGATCGGGGAGTTCGAAGAAGAGGTGCTATTGGGCAAGGGCCCTTTCAAGAAAATGGTCAGAATACTCTTTATTGTGGTGGATTGTCACACTTGCTATAATGCTATTCTAGGGAGGTCGTGGCTCTCTAGGATGCATGCAGTGGCTTCAACAGTCCACCAGTGCTTAAAATATGCTGTTCAGGGACTGGTTGGAGTTGTCCGGAGCAGCCAAAAGGTTGCAAGAAAATGTTATGCCACTGCCCTGGCTCCTCGAACGATGGGGGCAGTTCGTATTGATGAACAATAACAGTTTGAGGGCCTTTTTGGGGGTGAGGGTGAAATTGATGACCCCAGAGAGACCCCCGGAGTGTTGATACCAGTTGAAGAAGTAGAAACGCACTGGTTAGAAGATGGAAAAAGTGTCAAGATAGGATCTAAAATGTCACCTGTTTTGAAAGATCAAATGTTAAAGTTTTTGAGGAACCATCAGCACGTTTTTGCTTGGTGCAATGCTGATGTTACTGGAGTTCCATCAGAAGTGATATCACACCACTTATCCGTCCGGAGAGATGTAGCTCCAGTGGTTCAAAAAAGAAGAGCTTTTTCCAAAGAAAAGGCTGATGCTATTGTACAAGAGGTTGACAGGCTCACAAAGATGGGGCACATCAAGGAGTCTCAATACCCTTTGTGGACTACCAATCCTGTCTTGGTGAAAAAGAAGAATGGCAAGTGGCGCATGTGCATTGACTTCACAGACCTCAATAGAGCTTGCCCAAAAGACTTGTATCCGGTCCCCCGGATTGATCAGTTAGTAGACTCTACCTCTGGGAACAAGTTGCTTTCCTTTATGGATGCTTTCTCCGGATACAATCAGATTCAAGTAGATCCAAGGGATCAAGAGCATACCACATTTGTCACAGACAGAGGTCTTCATTGCTACAAGGTGATGCCATTTGGTTTGAAAAATGATGGGGCTACTTATCAGAGGTTAGTCAACAAGGCATTTGCTGATCAAATTGGAAGAAATATGGAAGTGTACATTGATGACATGATGGTGAAAAGCGTACATGAGCAGTTTCACTTGTCCGATCTCCAAGAAACTTTTGCCAACTTGGTAAAAGTGAATTTAAAGTTAAACCCTGAAAAGTGTGTATTCGGAGTGTAGTCCGGGAAGTTTCTAGGTTATATTATAAGTGAGCATGGAATACAGCCCGATCCGGACCAGTTAAATGCTCTGTTCCAAATGGAACCTCCTCGAAACATTAAAGAAGTACAACGGTTAACGGGGAGGTTAGCTGCCTTAAACAGGTTTATCTCAAGGTCTTCGGACAGGTGTGCTCCTTTCTTTCAAACTTTGAAGGGTGGAAGGGGCTTTGATTGGACCCCGCAGTATGATGAGGCTTTCAATGAGATCAAGAAACACGTGTCCTCCCCCAAAACTTTATTCAAGACAGTCGATGGGGAGACTCTCTTTGTATATTTGGCGGTTTCAAGTTGTGCCATCAGTGCTGTGCTGGTAAGAGAGGTTTGTGGACATCCCCATCCAGTATACTACATCAGTAAAAGCTTGATAGATGCAGAGAAACGTTACTTGAAACTTGAAAAGTTGGCATTGGCCTTGGTGATAGCAGCCAGGAAGATGAGGCCTTATTTCCAGGCTCATCCCATCATCGTCCGGACTTCTTTTCCCTTGAAGAATGTCCTTCAAAAAGCAGACATTTCGAGCATAATGACTAAGTGGTCAGTAGAGTTGGGGGACTTCGACATAGACTTTGCTCCCCGAACAGCAGTCAAAGCCCAAGCTGTGGCTGATTTTCTAGTCGAATTCCACTCTGACAGAGATTCGGAGCAAGCTACTGATATAAAAGATAAAAAAGTATGGGTCGTCCGAACAGATGGTGGATCTAGCACTATGGGGTGTGGTGCAGGGGTATGTTTGACTTCCCCGTATGGAGACAAGATGTACTAGGCTATTTGTTTTGCTTTCAGGGCATCTAATAACGAGTCCGAATACGAAGCAGCTATAGCTGGGTTAAAATTGGCCTACATTTGTGGGGCTAAGAGGGTCAAGCTGCTAAGCGACTCCCAACTGATTATCCACCATGCCCAAGGCCAGTCTGAGGCTAAGAAAGAACAACTTGTGAAATATTTGCTCCTCCTAAAAAATGAAGCGCTCAAGTTTAAAAGTGTTGTCTATGAACACATTCTCCGGGCAAAAAATGAACTGGCAGACTCACTGGCAACCATAGCATATACGGAGTTATATCCATGGATCCATGTGCTTGAAATCCCCTCCATTCAACTTTGCAAGGGTAAAGAAGAAGAGATTCTTGAAATACAAGCAAAACAACCTCAAGACTGGAGATTTCCTCTCATGCAGTATCTCTCCGATGGTGTTGTGCCTCCGGATAAGTCACAAGCCAGAACATTGAAACACAAGGCTCATGGTTTCATCATATTGAGAGAAGTGTTATACAAGAAGTCTTACAGTAAACCTCTCCTACGCTGTTTGGGGGATGAAGAATCACAAATGGTCCTCTCCGAATTACACGATAGCGAGGGGTCAGCCCATTGTGGGTTTAGAGCTTTGACAAGAAGAGTTTTGCTCTCCGGTTATTATTGGCCATCAATCATGAAAGATGCTAAGGAGTTGGTAAGAAGGTGTGACCCATGCCAGAGGTACAGCAATGAAATTCATGTACCAGCCATTCCTTTGGAGTCAATTTCTGAGCCTATTCATTTCGCTCGATGGGGATTGGATTTAGTGGGGCCTCTCCCTGTGGCGTCCAGAGGGCGCAAGACTATAATTGTGGCCATTGACTACTTCTCAAAGTGGATAGAAGCAGCCCCTCTAGCAGGGACAACAACAAAAGCGGTTATAAAATTCATTCTATCCAACATATGTTGCAGATTTGGTGTCCCACAAAAAATAACAACTGACAACGGGCCACAGTTCGACAATAGAGAAATGGAAAGCTTCTGTGCCTCAAGGGGTATACAACATTGTTTTTCTTCACCTTTCCACCCACAAGCAAATGAGCAGGTTGAAGTGGCTAATAGAACTATACTGTCCGGTTTAAAGAAGAATTTGGAAGGGGCTGCTGGGAAGTGGCCTAGTTATTTACAAGAGGTCTTGTGGGCCTACCGGACAACACCTGGGGCTGCAACACAAGAATCACCTTTTGCTTTGGTCTATGGGATGGATGCAGTAGCTCCCATAGAGGCAACTCTCCCCTATTTTCGTGTTTATAACTTCTCCGAACATGCTAATTAGGTGGCAATCAGAGGCCAACTTGATTTGGTAGAAGAAAGACGAGTTAAAGCTCACCTTAGAGTTGCACACTATTAAGGCTTGATGAGGAGCAAATTTGCTTCCAAAGTCAAAAGAAGAGATTTCCAACCAGGGGACAAGGTATTAAGGAAGTTCTTCTTACACACTAAAGAAAAGCTCTTCGGAAAGTTGGCCCCAACTTGGGAGGGTCCGTATATGGTTGTTGAAAGAATTAAGCCTGGAACTTATTGGTTGGAAGACAAAGATGGCAGAGTTTTCACTCATCTTTGGAATATTGAGCATCTCCGGATGTACTTGGAATAACACTTGTGTAAATATTTACTTGTTTGAACATCCATGTAAATATTTGGGGGCATACTCTTTCCTCATACTCTTTCCTCCCCGGTGGCACGGAGAGGTTTTAATGAGGTGTCTGGGCTGTTAAATAAGATTCAATGCCTTCTTAAAAAAATTTCTAAGTGTTGTTTAAAGTTTTGTCCCTTGTCATACTATACGGACTGAAATATCTAAGGGCTATTTAAACTCTAGCCGGAGAATTTAAACACTCTCACCATGCAACAACTAAAGGCTACTTAAACTATGGCTCTCAAAATTAAAATGAAAGAAGATGATGGTTGCACAAAACAGAGATATTCATTAAATGAAATAACTTAAACTTGTCTTGTCCTTCCAAGGACTTTTAAATATAGTCAAGATACAACACAAAAAGCCTGTCCGAACAAACACCGGACACCATTACAAAAGAGTGCCTTGGCCTTCCAAGGACTTTAGTATGGATTAAAAATAAACTAAGTGAATCATAAGTTAAGGTTGAGCCTTTGAGGATGGCTCACCTTCATCCACCTTCTTACCCTTAGGGTCATCTTTCCCTTCATCTTTCTTCTTACCTTTGGGATCGTCCTTCTCTTCGTCTGGGCTCTCCCCAGTGTGTTCTTCATCAACCGAGGAGCCACTAGAGTAGCCATACCTGTCACCTTCAGCCATCGTGTGGTATGGAAGCTCGTCGGGCTCAACATAAAGCCATAAGTCCCCTAGGTTCCTGTCCGGAAATTTTTCATGGAAAAGTAGAACCATGTCAGACCTCACCTTCTCAAGCAATAGCTCTTCGCTTTAAATCATCTGGTTGGCATAGGCATTGATCTTGGCATTGATCGTAGCCTCTTGATCCCTTAGCAAAGCGGTTTTCTCCTCAGCAGCCTTGGATGTTGCATTCTCAGGAGCAATCTTGTCAGTAGTCAGGTTGGTGATAATCTTGTCCTTTGCCTTGGTCTCTTCTTTTGAGGCAGTAAGGTCTTTCTCCACACCGGACAGCTTCTCCTGGAGGTCTTTTATGGTTTCCTCTAGGGTGGCAACTTTTGTGGTGCTTTCCACCTGATTCCTCTTCAGCTCCTCGTTTGCTTCCTTTAGCATGTCAGCATTGGTAGTAGCAGTGCGAAGGTCTTCGGACAGTTTTTCCTTCTCAGACTTAAGGTCTTTGATGGTGTCTGCTTGACCTCGAACTTGTCTCTCCAGTGTAAGTACCGGCTGCACATTGCTTAGCAAGGAGTGGGCTATGATGTCCTTTTCACTAGAGACGATGAAAGTCTTACCATTGAAATTGACAGTGTTAGAGCTACTCGGAGGAACGTAGGGCCCTGCGAAGTCGTCTCTGGGGAGGTTGAGGAAATATTCGCCAAGTTCACCAAGACCGGTGATGTCTACTTCATCCATGTTGAGCTCTCCTCCCTCAACTTCATCAGTATGAAAGTCTCTTGGGATCTCTTCAGCATGTGTTTGGTCAGAAGGGTCAGCCTGGACAGAAGGCTCCGGATCCCGGAGAGCAAGCTCATCTCCCTTAGCAGTCTTTTTCTTCTTGGCTGCCCGGTCTGCCCCTTCACTCTCCTGCTTGCGATTCCTCTTGGAAGCCCTTGGAGGTCTTGGGAGGTCTACTTCTTGCCTCTCGGACTCTTGCTCCACTACCTGCAAAAGAGCAGCATCGATTTGGCTCTGAGTCGGCCCCTCCGAGTCTGTTGGAGCATCCTTCTCAGCATCAACAGGATTAGCACTGCTCACCACCTTTTTTCCTTTCTTCTTGCCCTTCATTTTGCTTGGGGCTTTGGCCCGACCTGGCAGGAAGAGTGTCCCATCTACTTCATGGGACCTCTTAAGCACTGTATCCGGAGAAGGTTGGGTGGTGAGCTCCTCCCAAGTCAGGTCTCTCCGACCTGTGGTGTTCCACAGGTGAGACCTTGCCAGATTTCCACTGGTGAAGGCATTGTGGAATCGGTTCCCCCAGTTCTCTGCGGCCCATACATTGATTTTGCCACAAGTGACCTGTCCGGCTTTCAAGTAATCACCGAACTCCTTAGGCAGTTCTGTTAAGACAAAATAAATACCAGTTAGTTTAAATAAACTATGAAAAGGAAGAAGCATATAAAGATTTAAAGTAGGAAACTTACGGTCACTCCTCCACCTGCTTCTGAGGAGGCTTGGGTTCACTCCGGACTTGATCTTCTGTCCGTTTTCCCAGGCGCCACTGACAAACAAAAAGTGGCTCCTCCATTTGCTTTCAGACTCCAACAGATCATCAACAGCTTTGAGATCATTCCCCATATTGAAGTGGTAGAAGGGGAATTGATGATGTTTGCAAAGATTGGCCACTGCTGCAAATTCTTCCATAGGAAGAGGGATCCCGGACAGCCTTGATGCCATGATGCATGACATCAGTGTATACCAGCCATTGGGGCTGAGCTGGCTCGGATAGAGTTTGACCAGATGAAAATATCTGACTATCTCTGGGTCCATTGGGAATCTGAGTCCCCAATTAAATAGCTCTATGAAGATGACTATTTCATTCAGCCTGCAGTCCATAGGAGTTTCAAGATCTATGGGAATCCTTATCTTCACATTTTCAGGGATCCCCCATTTTGTGCGCATTCGACCCAGTTTGGCCGTATGGATGAAAGCGTACTTGGTCTTCTGTAAGGCCAGGAGATATTTAAGTTCGACCCTGTGAAAACAAGGCCCTACCTTCCCTTCGAGACACTCCGGCAGCTCCGGATGCCTCAAGCACAATTTTTCTTTGCCCTTATCTTTTTTGGCAGCAGCAGTGTTACTAGTCTGACCGGATGGCTCAGACTCAAAAGGGACTTCTTCAGCAGAGTCCTCCATCCTCTCCTCCGTGATCGTAGGAGGGATGTCAGTGGCAGTGGCCCGGGGAGAATTCAAACTTGGCTCTGCCTGGCTTCCGGACTGCTGGTGTGCTGTGTTTTCTTGACTTCTAATCTCAGGCTGGGGCTCTGAGGCAGAATTCTCTCTTTGAAGGGCTGGGCTGCTAGCCTCCGGACCGGGTAGTCTTTCCCGGGGAGCTCTGATAGGCACTCCAGACCCAGAGCTACTATTTTTTGCCCCCGATTTTGAGGGAGTGTCCTTGGAGACTTGCCCCTTAACCAGCCGGCTTGTCCTCTTAACAACTAGTTTCTCCGGAGAGTGCTCTGTGTCTGATCCCATTGCGAGAAAAGGAGAAGGTTTCCTAAAACTTGTGACTGTAACTCCTGGCTCGACAGTAGGCACTGACTCCTGAACTGAGGAACCAGAGACTATGGGGGAGAGAGTAGATTGAAATAGTTTTTTGGGCTTAGTACCTTTAGAAGAGGACGAGCCTCGATCTGACTCTATAGCAGAGGAGATTGGTCTGTCGACAGGCGAGGTAGGTAACCCTGCTCCGATTCGTCTTTCCTTCTCACCTTTTTGTGCCTTCTCCAACTCAGATAGGTTGAGCCACCCGCCTTTGATCAATGCAGTCCTTGCTGTAAACATAAACTACCAAGAAAATCTTTGCTTTAGAGAGAGAAAGCTCTAAGTAAAAATGCAGAGTAAATATGAAAGAGATAGTAAAACAGTAGAAAGTGAGTTTCAATTTATAGTAAATCTGAGAAAAGAAGTTGATTCCTAGGAGAATTCGAAAAGTTTGGCAATGATTAAAAGACGACACTGATGTCACCATTTGTAATTAAAGAGGTTACTTTTCGAAGAAGGTGGGTTCGAAATTCAAGGTGAAAAAACGGCTGGAGCAACCAATCAGAGTGTGACACGTGTCCCACGAACTCTGGCAAAAACCGTTTTGAATTCGTGAAGCTTTATCTGTCCGGGTAAACCCATAAATCTGTCCGGATTAAAAACTACTTCTAACATCGGACTGTTTTTCAGGTCTCTGACAAGAATACTTGCTCAAACACCTAATAAAGGGGCCCCTGATGAGTCCAAATTCAGCATGCTCCCCGGACAGGGACAGATCAGTCCAAGGCCTCCGGACCGGACCGACCGGACAGATCACATGGACCGGACAGCTCACTTTGAACACTATGACCACAGGACTGTTCGAACTATGACAAAAGTACTAAAAAACCTAAACACTTCTTGACTAAGCTACTTGCTCTCCTACTTAGAGCTCATGGGTCTTTGAACATGACCCGGGTCCGTTAAACATAACCCGAAAGCCCATAAGGGCCCAAATATCAGAGTATAAATACCCAACCACATGCATTAACTATGGGTAATGAGAATTAACTGCTACCAAGCTGCTTAATTATCTCTCTACTCTCTAAACACTTAAAACACCCACATACTTCCTTAAAACACCAACTGAAATTACTAGCCTACCTCAGGCGATTATTATCCACACCAAATGCTAAGTAGTAATCATGGCACATCAAGTGCAACAACATATCTTCTTTCCACAACTCAAAGTTTCGCCCATTAAGTATGGGTGCCTTTTTGCCTTACGGGTTGTAGAGATACGAATTTTCTAACGTAACAAACAACAAATAGCTAAAACATCAGTTAACATATAATCTCCATAGTATTTAACAAATAAACACAGCATAATAAAACATACTCTTACAACATCAATAAGATACCTTTGGGTAAGCATATTAATTTGTATATGTATGAGTTTGAGCATAATTAATGTTGATCCTACTAATTGACTTAAGTAAGAAAATCTTCATTTGGCCAATTTTCCTAGTTCAATTTTCTTAATGACCAATTCAAAAATAATTATCTCGTCTATAAGATTAATTATGTCAAACCTTAACATTCCTTTGGGCCGATTAAAGTTTATATACTTGTCAATTAGAGACTTGTCAAAACTTTAAAATAATTAATTCACCAATAAGGATCACTTTAGCGATATATTGGATCATTTTCGTACAACTTAAAACATGTTAATTATTTTGAAAAATACTATACGACTAACTTACTTAATGTTCAAACTATTTCGTAGTCTAAGTCTAAATTTATCTTAAATTATTATGCTATAATATATTTTTAATTATATACTATAATATATATATATATATATATATATATTACAATAATTTTTTAATTTTAACTAGTGTATGTCGTTAAATATTGTTATAAACTACAACTGCTCTACAGTTTCCGTTTTAATTAAAAAAAAATTGACAGGTCATGAGTTTCTAATTAATTAAATAGTGAGGTTTCTTTGTGCACGCCTATCAATTAGGCATGGGCATTTTAACCGGAACCGAAATAACAGAACCGAACCGAATTGAAAGAACCGAACCGAAGTAGATTTGGTTCTTTCATAATACCCGAATGGTTCGAGTTTTCAATTACCCACGGTTCTCGGAACTGAACCGTACCGAACCGAAGAACCGTGGGTACCCGTTAGGAACCGAACCTATGTATTAACCCTTAATTTTGAATTGTTTTAAAAATATATTTTCTTTTTCAAAGTTAGATTCCCCTAAATTTGTCTTTTATCATTGATCTCTAATCATGTTCTCTTGAATAAATGACTAAATATTTTATTCAAAGTGGCGACATATTTACAAACTATTATGCGTATAAACAAAATAACAAAATACCAACCTTTATATAATTTAATAAACCTGATATCATCTCTCTATTTTTTTTATTACTAATATTATTCTTTAATATATTAATTTTTAATATTTTTTTTCTTACAATTTAACATAGTTTTATTGTTTTCAAGTGTAAAAAGAGTTTTATATACGTTGATATTGCAAAGCATTTAAAGTATCTAAAACTACCCGATTGGAACTGAGTTAAGTACCCATACCGAACCGAATTAAGAAAAACCAAACCGAACCGAACCGAAATTTATTCGGTTCCTAAATGGGTACTAATTTTGAAGAACCGAAAGAATCGACAATCGAAAGAACCGAACCGAAGAACTGAATGCCCATGCCTATTATCAATAACTGCATCACATATTTTTATTTAATTAAAACTGTAGTTGACGGTTACTTTCGCACATCTTCTTAATTTTACGTGCTTTTACTGCCACTTCTTACATAACTACCGAAAGTAAAGAAGCAACTTTTTAGTTAACTTTATTTGCACATCTTTAAATCAATATAACTTTATTTACTACTTTTCGGTTATAATTACCAAAAAAATAAAGAAGCATATTTATAATCAATATAACTTTATTTACTGCTTTTTGTTATAATTATAAAAAAAAGCATATTTAAATAAATATAATTTTATTTACTATTTTTTGGTTATATTTATAAAAAAACATATTTAAATCAATATAACTTTATTTACTACTTTTCGGTTATAATTATCGAAAAATAAAGAAACATATTTAAATCAATATAACTTTATTAGCACGTCTTCATAATGTGCTGGTAGAATAGTTTTAATTATTTTATAATTGCAGTAACTTTTATATAAGCAGGTAACTATACAGTCGTATATATTCATATATATGATTTTGCACAATCAATCTCATTATATTAACATATAGATTCATATAAAACTTAACTCAACCAAAAATCAATTACGATTGGCAGATCTAACATATTTAAATTATCTTGAATATTTATAATTATTTCCTCCTAAAATCTGAAATTAAAATCTAAACATGTTTTGTTATTTTTAGTTTCATAGATCATAATTTCATAATCTGAAAATTGAAAAACTTAACTTCATGGTGGCTCTGATACCACTTGTAAGAAATACTTTCGAATTTCTTATCTAACTTATTAAACCATGAAGCTAATTAATCCTGTAATAATGCGGAAAAAATACTTACATGATGTAGACATTCTTTGATCTTCAGATTCCGAACTTGTAGCAGATAATCTTTGAATCTTTTGCTAGGTTATGATCTTCTAAGAGATGACAACCAAAATCCAATGATTGATTCTTGAAGAAAAACCAATATGTTTTTCTTAAAGTGCTTTTTTCTCTCTGTATTTGATATCGTCGTTTCCAAGAAATGAGAAACTCATTCTTATATAGAAAACTAAAGTGAGAAAACGATTCTTCTCTTTTAAGACCATTCCTTATTAAATTGACACCCTTAGGGATCATAGCCCGGTACTATTTTGTTTTACAAAATAACCCAAAAACTTTACGTTTTGCTTAAGTTTTTTATTTCTAAATCGAATCCTTCACAGTATTCAGAATTAAACCTGGTATCTATACAATTACATCAATGATACATATTTTATCTACTAATCCGTTCCTTTCTTTATGATTACTTTTATTGGACTAATATTAACGATAGTCCGATACATCGATAAAACATGTGACGGTCCAACTCAATGGAGAAATTCAAACAATCTCCCACTTAGATCATCATATGTGACGGTCCGATTCTTTTAAATTTATGTTTTTATTGCGATTCTTTTTATTATTTTTTAAAAGTTTGATTCTTTCAAATTGTTTTTAAAATTTGAGGTTTAATTAAAAAGTGTGGCATCATGATTATAGACGAAGACCAAATCTTAAATTTTATTTTGTATTAATGGTTGTAAACATGTTTTTAAAGCAATTTTATTTTGTATTAATTGTTGTAAACATAAAGCAATTTTTTTATTTGTACCTGCCAAGAGCATCCTTCCATAAGTATTTATAGAAAAAAGTGATCCACCAACTACACTCCAAAAAATGGAAGAATTACAATAAATAATATTAGTAAACAAAACAAACTACATATTAAGCATAGCAAACAAAAAATATTACAAAAGCTATAATATGTTAAAACAAATTGAATTACTTCAGTGAAGATTAGGAATCTGCAAATCCTATCCTTAAAAAGGATGGGTAGATAAATCGTAAAAACAATTTAATAAAACGGAGACAAAAGCTAGTTTAAACGTCATACAATTAATTAGTATGAGATAACAAATATATTAATATTATACTAACAAATATAATAAACCTATTAACGATATTTTCATAGCTTGTATTTGAAAATATTTATTCATAATATTTATATATGATGTATATTTTAAAATTATTATTTTTATAATATTTTTTAACAGTCAAATGATTACTTATAGGATGAGTTAATACCGGAAGAGGTAGTATAGGAGGAAGACTTACCCAAACCCGATGACATACCTGATAAGTATATTGTGGACTATCATTACCCGGATTACATATCTAAAGACGAGTAGCCTATCAAATCCGGGTTCGCTGTAAATGTGTATTCGGATAATCACTAGCGGCAAGAGCATGCTCCGGAAAGTAAGGAGGTTGACTACGCTAATATTCCGTCACCAACTGGGAGAGAGGATGACTACCCTAATACGCTGATGCTGTCAGAGAGCGAGGATGGCTTCTATAATATGTGGCCGCCACCCGGTAACGAAGATGATTACCCTACAGAAGACCATAACCAAAGAAAAGGTAACATGACCGCTAATGAAAATAAAGAAGACTATGACCAAATAAAATGCAACATAATATTTACTAGAAGAGATAGTAGATGAAGAAACACATTTGGAGGTAGTACTAGAGGAGGTTGTATCGGATGAGGTAGTACCAGAGGAGAAATAACCCTTTGAATGACATACCCGATCAGTATTTCCTGGACCACCATTACCCGGATTACATACTCGAAGTTGAGCACCCTATTGTAACGAGGTTCGCTGCCATAGTGTATCCGGAAGACCATCATGAGGAAGAACCTCATCCAGACAGTCAAGAGGTTGACTGTGTCACAAGTATTGTGTTTCTCAAAAAAAGTATATCTTATTTATCTGTCTGGTTCACCTTTTTATACTACTTTGTAGCAGTTACAGCAATTAATATTACAATATTTATTTTCCTAAAGTTTACATAGACTATAGACTATTGACTATAAAATCTTTGACTAAATAAATGTACTAAATATATATTATACTAAATATATATTATACTAAATAAATTAGATATTAATCTAATTTATTTTCTGTAACACCCTCCCTCAAATTGATGCTGGTAAGTCAACCAGTAACAATTTGCCAATAAGAAATTGATGCCGCTGACGAGTCATAGCTTTGGTGAAAATATCAGCCACTTGGAGATCAGAAGAGATGTGAGGAAGAGATATCACCCGTTTCTCCAAAGTATCTCGAATGGAATGACAATCAACTTCAATGTGTTTGGTGCGCTCATGAAAAACAGGATTGGTGGCAATCTGAATGGCACTAGTGTTATCAGCATGAAGAGGGGTAGAAGTTGTTTGAGGAAATCCAACCTCCTCAAGAAGACCGCGTAGCCATACAATTTCGGAACAAGCACTAGACATGGCACGATATTCAGCTTCGGTAGAGGATTTAGAAACACGATCTTGTTTCTTACACCTCCAAGAAATTAGAGCGTCGCCTAAAAACATACACCAACCTGTAGTAGATCGACGTGTATCTGGACATCCAGCCCAATCAGCATCACTATAGGAAACAAGTTGAAGAGATGAGCCAGTTGGAAAGAACAAACCACGTGTAGACGAGCCTTGAAGATAGCGAATGATGCGTCGAACTGCAGCAAGGTGTAGATGTCGAGGAGAGAACATAAACTGGCTGACTTGATGAACAGCATATGATATATCAGGGCGCGTAGTTGTCAAGTAGATAAGACTCCCAACCAAGCGCCGATAAAGAGTAGGATCATCCAAAAGGTTCCCTTCATTTTTCCTAAATTTGACATTTACCTCCATGGGAGTATCAACTGAAGAAGCATCCTCCAGACCAGCCAAAGTGATAAGATCTTGAATATACTTTTGTTGGTTCAAAAAAATACCGTTAGCCCGACGATGAACTTCTAATCCTAAGAAGTATGTAAGTTGGCCAAGATCTTTCATATGGAAAGTTGCATGTAACTGTTTTTGAAGCTTAGTAATCAAACTACAATCAGTACCGGTGATGATAATATCATCCACATAAACCAAAAGAAGGACTATACCCAATGTAGATGTGTGGAAAAATAAAGAAGAATCATACTGACTTTGGGCAAAACTGAAAGAAAGAAGTGTACGGCGAAACTTTTCAAACCAAGCTCGAGGTGCTTGTTTGAGCCCATACAAAGAACGCCTTAACTTACAGACATCATGAGAAGAAGAAGTACTCATACCAGATGGAAGCTTCATGTAAATATCTTCTTGAAGATCTCCATGAAGAAAAGCATTCTTAACATCCATTTGATGCAACGGCCACGATTGTGAAGCAGCAATAGCCAAAATGCTTCGAACAGTGGTCATTTTGGCAACAGGAGCAAATGTCTCCTCATAATCAATCCCATATTCTTGTTTATTACCCAGAGCTACAAGACGGGCTTTATATCGCTCCAAAGAGCCATCAGAACGTAGTTTCACAGAGAAAACCCACTTACTCCCAATTGGTTTAACTGTAGGAGGACAATGAACAATATCCCATGTATGATTCTCCTCAAGTGCTTGAAGTTCTACTTGCATTGCGTTTTGCCAACACTCATGTTCCATGGCTTGTTTGTAGCTAGTGGGAATTGAAATACTAGATAAAGTAGTTACAAGAGAGACGGGGGAAGAAAACCCATACCTATCAGGAGGTCGAGAAGGACGAGCAGATCGACGAAGAGTTGTGGAATCAAGAGCAGGATCAGGCGTCGAGACGATATTAGAAGGGATCACAGTAGTGGGACCAGACTCATTTCGATTACGTCGTCGATATACAAAACCAGGTTTAAATCTTTCTATAGATTTTGGAATATCAGAAAAACTTGGCATGAGAGATAAAGATGCAGGAGGTGGATCAACATGAGATGGAAAAAAATATTGATTTTCAAAAAAAATCACATTCCTAGACACCCGAAGACGACGAGCATGAGGATCATAACAAACATAACCCTTATGAGGAATAGCATAACCAAGAAAAGCACATTTTACAGATTGAGCCGTAA
Source organism: Limnanthes douglasii subsp. nivea (assembly GCA_036936605.1). NCBI lineage: Eukaryota > Viridiplantae > Streptophyta > Magnoliopsida > Brassicales > Limnanthaceae > Limnanthes > Limnanthes douglasii. Next base: position 131,660,321 of record JAUPFV010000002.1, read on the forward strand.
GTTTATGACGTTCATGAGGAGGGAGGTGCACAAAACAAACACATCCAAAGGTACGAAGATCAGAATATGAAGGAGAATGACCAAACAACTTATAAAAAGGAGAAACGTGATTTAATGTAGGAGAAGGTAAGCGATTAATTAAAAAAACAGCAGTAGAAAGGGCTTCACACCAAAAACGAGGAGGAACAGATGATTCAAGTAAAATAGTTCTTACCACATCAAGAAGATGCCGATTTTTCCTCTCAGCCACACCGTTTTGTTGTGGTGTCGAAGGACAAGAACGCTGAGAGAGAATCCCTTTATTTTGAAGAAAGTTTTGAAACTCATGTGACATGTATTCACCCCCAGAATCAGATCGTAAAACTTTTATATTGGCAGAAAATTGAGTGTCAAGATATGCAAGGAAGCGTTTAAAAACTGAAAAAACTTCAGCTTTAGCACGAAGGAAGTAAACCCAAGTAAAACGACTAAAATCATCAATGAATGTAACAAAATACTTGTAGTGTGCATGAGAAATAATGGGTGCAATCCCCCAAACATCACTATGAATAACATCAAAACATTGTGAAGCACGAGATGCATGATGAGGAAAAGGTAAAACCTTGCTTTTACCAAGTTTGCATGATGTACAATCAAAAGAAAGATCTTGAAAAGAACTTATTTTATTGCCCAATAATCCAGAATGAACCAAAGTACGAAGTACATCAGAATGTGGATGACCTAGACGTCTATGCCACATTTGGTTTCGAGAACCAACAACATTACAAGCAAACGAAAAAGAAAAACTAGGATTATCAATGGAAGGAGACTTATATAATGGAAAAAGTCGTCCTACTTTAGGACCCTTCGCAATCATCTTTCCCGACACTTGATCCTGCACAACACAACCAGAAGGAGAAAAAGTGACATGACAATTATTATCAACCAATTGACCAACAGAAATAAGATTTGTGGAGAGGTCAGGAGACACAAAAACATTAGTGAATGTGGAAGAAAGATCACCAACAGCACTAATAGGCACAGAATGACCATCAGCAGTGTTAATTTTCAGATCTCCATCATATTTTTTAACATTAGACAGAGGAACAACGGTATTTGTCATATGGTTTGAGGCTCCAGAATCGAAATACCATGGTGTGGAATAATGTTTTGGCTTACCTGAGAGTCCAAAAGCAGAAAAAGCAGAAATTATCATTTGTTGAACCATTTCAGGAGTAAGTGTGTTTGGATTTGTTGTTGGAGAAGGAACATGAACAATCGGCGAGGCAGTAGGCAATGCAGTAGAACAAGCACTAGTGGAGGCATGATAAGCAGTACCTTGTCGTCGTTCAGGTCGAGTGGGACAAGCAGAGATGATGTGCCCTTGTTTCTTGCAGTAGTTGCAGACCTTTTTGGGACAATCCCGAGCAATGTGGCCGAACGAATTACAACTATAGCATTGGATGGCACGCATGTCTCTATTTTTATTTCTCGCTTGTGTTGCATAAGCTACCGGAACCTGTGTACTGATACTAGCTTGATGTTCAATAGATGCCTGAGTTATCATTCGCTGCTCCTCACGAAGAAGTTCACCCAAACATGCATCCAAAGATGGTACAGGATGACGATTCATCAGATTAGACCGTGCGATGTCAAAATCCGGTCGTAGCTTCATTAAGAACTGATCTCGTCTGCTGGTTGCATGCATTGTCTGGATAGCAGAAAGAGCTGAAGCAGGAATATCGGCATAAATTATATCTGAATAGTCGGCCCAAAGGTTTTGGAAACCTGAAAAATATGCTTCAATGGAAAGACTGCCTTGAGTGTAATTAGCCAATTCAAACTCCAATTGAAATCTTCTAGCAGAGTTGTCTTGATTATAAATTGTTTTTAGATAATTCCACATACCAGCAGCGGTTTTATAGGGCTTCAAGTTGAGAACAAGATGAGGTTCAAGCGAACTAAGAATCCAAGTCATGATTCTAGCATCTGCTATTTCCCACTTGGACAAAGCATTAGCATCTAGAGGGGCAGGATCACTCCCATCAATATGACCCCATAATTCTTTGCCTTTCACATACAATTGAAATTGAAATTCCCAAGCAGAATAATTTTTCCCCGTAAATTTAATATGAAACGGTTCGAATTTATCGAGTGACATGACCAAGAAAACAGATCCACGAGAAAAACTCACCACCCAAAATACGTGAAAACTCACCACCAAAAAAAAAACTCTACGAAAAGAAATCCCCAAATACTCTCGAAATTCAGAAAAGAAAAAAAAAACTCACCACCCAAAATACGTGAAAAACTCACCACCCAAAAAAAACTCTACGAAAAAAAATCACTCACCAAAAAAAAACTCTACGAAAAAATCAGCTGCGCTCTGATACCATGTCACAAGTATTGTGTTTCTCAAAAAAAGTATATCTTATTTATCTGTCTGGTTCACCTTTTTATACTACTTTGTAGCAGTTACAGCAATTAATATTACAATATTTATTTTCCTAAAGTTTACATAGACTATAGACTATTGACTATAAAATCTTTGACTAAATAAATGTACTAAATATATATTATACTAAATATATATTATACTAAATAAATTAGATATTAATCTAATTTATTTTCTGTAACAGACTGTGCTAATACATCACCACCATCTGGGAGCGAGGATGACTAACCTAATACACCGCTACCGTCTGTAAGTGAAGATGACTATCATTATACTGTGTTGCCATCTATGAGCGATGACGACTACCCTAGAGAAGAAGACAATGACTGGAGAAAAGGAACATAATATTTACTAAATGAGGTATTAAAAGAAAAAATACAGTCGGTAGTAGTACTGGATGAGGTAATATCGGAGTAGGACTTACCCGAACCCGATGACATATACAATCAACACTTCCAGGAGCACCACTATCCGTATTACATATCCAAAGACAAGCACCCTAATACGTCACTGTCATCTGGGTGTGAAGATAACTACGTTAATATGCTGCCACTGCCTTAGAGTGAGGATGACTACCCTGGAGAAAACTATGATCGAAGAGAAGGTAACAGGAACGAAGATGAAAATGATGAAGAGTATAACCGAAGAAAATGTAACATAATATTTACTAGGCGAGGTAGTAGAAGAAGAAACACAGTCGGATATAGTACTAGATGAGGTAGTACCGTAGAGGGTGGTACCGGAGGAGGTAGTATTAGAGAAGAACTTACCTGAATACTTCCTGGAGTACCACTACCCGGATTACATATCCAAAAATGTGCATTCTATCGTACACGGGTTCACTGACAATGTGTATTTGGATAACCACTTGGGGGAAGAGACAGATCCGGAAAGTCAAGAGGGTTATTATACTAATATGCCGCCACCGTTTGGGAGCGAAGATGACTACCTTAATACTCCGCTGCCGCTTGGGAGCGAGGATGACTACCGTAATACGCTGCCGCCCCATGGAAGTGAGGATAAGTACCCTAGAGAAAACTATTATTGGAGAAATATTACTAGGAGATGATGAAAATAAAGAAGATTATGACCGAATAAAATGTAATATCTAATTACTATAGGAGGTAGTAGAAGAAGAAACACTGTCGAGGTAGTAGAAGAAGAAACACTATAGGAGGTAGTACCAGAGGAGGACTTAGCCGATCAACACTTCCCGGAGCACCACTACCCGGATTCCATACCAAAAAATGAGCACCCTATTGTACCCGGTTTCGCTGCAAATGTGTATCCGGTAAACCACTAGGGGGAAGAGCATGATCCAGAAAGTCAAGATGTTGCCTACGCTAATATGTCGCCACCGTATGGGAGCGAGTATGATTACACAAATCGTCGTTGCCGTCTGGGAGCGAGGATGACTACCCTAATACGTTGCCACCGCCTGAGAGCGATGACTACCTCGGAGAAAACTATAACCAAAGAAAAGGTAACATGAGAAAATATGAAGACTATAAACGAAGAAAATGTACGATCAGCACTTCCCGGAGCACCACTACCCGGACCCAATGACATACCCGATCATCACTTCCCGGAGCACCACTACCCGGATTACATACCCAAAGACGAGTACACTAGGAGGCGAGCCATATCTGGAAAGTCAAGAGGATGACTACCCTAATACACTACCGCCTCCTGAGAGCGAGGGTGACTACCCTGGAAAAAACCATAACCAAAGAAAAGGTAACAGGAGTGACGATGAAGATGAAGAAGACTATTTTGAAGAAAATGTAACATAATATTTACTATAGGAGGTAGTAAAGAAAGAAGAAAAATCAGAGGTAGTACCGGAGAAGTTAGTACCAAAGAAGGACTAACCTGAACCCGACGACATACCCGATCAACCCTTCTCGGAGCACCACTACCCGGATTACTCCCCTGAAGATGGGCACCCTATCGTACACGGGTTCGTTGCCAATGCATATCCAGAAAACCACTGGGGAAAAGCCTGACTTGGAAAGTGAAGAGGTTGACTATGCTAATACGGCGCCACCGCCTGGGAGTGAGGATGACTAATCTAATATTATGCCGCCACCTGAGAGCGAGGATGACTACCCTGTAGAAGACTATGACCAAAGAAAAGGTTACTGGAGCGACGATGAAAATGAAGAAGACTATGAGCGAAGAAAAAGTAACATAATATTTACTAGAGTAGGTAGTTGAAGAAGAAACACAGTCGGAGGTAGTACCGGATGAGAACTTACCCAAACCGAATTACATAACCAAAGAGGAGCGCGCTACCGTATCCGGGTTTGCTACCAATATGTATCAGGAAAACCACTAGGGAAAATACCTCATCCAAAAAGTAAAGGAGTTGACTATGCTAATACGCCGCCACGGTATGTGAGCGAGGATGACTATCCTAATACGTCGGTGCCATCAGGAAATACGAATGACTACCCTAATACGATTTCGTTTTTTTGGAGCGAGGATGACTACCCTTGAGATGACTATGACCAAAGAAAAGGTAACATGAGCGACGATGAAAAAGAAGAAGACTATAACAAAAAAAGCATAATATTTACTATAGGAGGTAGTAGAAGAAGAAACACACTTGGAGGTAGTACCGGTGGAAGTAGTACCGGAGGAGGACTTACCCAAACTAATGACATACCCGATGAGGACTTCCTGGAACATGAGTACCTGGATTACATACCCAAAAATGAGAACGCTATCCCATCGGGGTTCACTGCCAATGTCTATCTGGAAAACAACTAGGTGGATGATCCTGATCTGGAAAGTCAAGTGGTTTACTATGTGAATACACCACCACCGTTTGGAAGCGAGGATGACTACCTTGATATGTCGCTGCCATCTGGGAGCTAGGATGACTATCCTAATACGCTGCTTCCGGTTGGGAGTGAGGAGGACTACCTTTTCAAAGACTATAATTGAAGAAAATATAACAGGAGCGACAATGAAAATGAAGAAGACAATGACCGAAGAAAATGTAACCTAATATTTACTAGAAGAGGTAATAGAAGAAGAAACACAGTCGGCGGTAGTACTAGAGAAGGTAGTACAGGAGGAGGACTTACCTGAACCGGATGACATACCCAATCAACACTTCTCGGAGCACCACTACCCGGATTACATACTGGAAGACGAACACCCTATCTTACCCAGTATCGTTGCCAATGTGTATCAGGAAAACCACTAAGGAGAATAGCTTGATCCGGAAAGTTAAGAGGTTGACTACGTTAATACGCCGCTGCCATTTGGGATCAAGGATGACTACCTTAATACGCTGCCGTCGCCTGGGAGGGAGGATGCAAGTGAAGAAGACTATAACCAAAGAAAAGGTAACATAATATTTACCAAGAGGAAGTAGTAGAAGAAGAAACAGAATCGGAGGTAGTACTGGAGGACTTACTTGAACCAGATGGCATACTCGATCAGAAATTCCTGGAGCACAACTGCCTGAATTACATACCTAAAAGCGAGCACCCTATCTTACGTGGGTTTGCTGTCAATGGGTATCGGGGAAACCATTAGGGGAACAGCCTGATCCGGAAGGTCAAGAGGTTGACTACGCTAATATGCCGCCACCGTTTAGGAGCGAAGATGACTACCCTAATACGCCACTACCGTCTAGGAGCGAGGATGACTGTCTTGGAGAAGACTATGACCGTAGAAAAGATAACATGAGCGAAGATGAAAATGAAGAAGGCTATGATGGAAAAAGAATGTAGTAGAATATTTAATTGGACTGAAAAAAGCTAATATATGTAAGTTATATTTAACTATCTTTTTTATGTATATAAGTTGTGTTTATGTAATTGGTGATGATGTTCTATGTTTGGGTGATTATATATATTAAGTCACAAACATATTGTCTTATTTTTTGATGAAGTTTTACCAGCAGAAGACCACTTATCATGTTTATGAATGCTGGTTTAACTTGTATTAGTGTGTTTCACAAAAGAAACTATAAACAAGTGTTGTATCTCCCTCTTCTAGAATGATAATCTAGTATTAATTTTTTTTTTTAAATATCAATATAAATTAAAACTATAATTAATATTTTATTATATTAGTAATTAATATTTTTGTAGTTATAACTTATAGTTTTTAAAATAGATAAAAATAATCTTCTACTAGGCTAAAAATCATGGTTTGTCACCAAAGTTGGTCACTTGTTTGAAAACAACAACTTATTTAATTTTTTTTATCAAAATAGTCACTTTTTTTCACCAATAGTCACTAGTGTGGTTTTTTTACATTCTAGTGAGACACATGATATTTATAGTTTTAATTTAAATTAATATTTTTAAAATTTTGTTTTCTGTCTTTAATTTTTATATAAAACTTAGTTCTTAAAATCACTTTTTAAAAATCATAAAAATAAAATTTCACCAATAGTTTTTCATTAAATATTCGTTATTGAAATATTAAAAGCTTAATTTTAAATTTATTTTAAAAATAAATTTAAAATTAATTACTCATTACAAATCATATTTTATAAATTAATAAAAGTTATTTTTGTCTAATTAGAAAACTTCAAATTCTAATATCTATTATGCATTTCAAAACTACAACATTAACAAAAATATACTAAATTTAAATATGGTTTCATATTTATTTATTTTTATTGTAGAAAATAAAATAAAATAAACATGTGTTTAATAAATAAATTATTAATTTAATATGTTTTATAAATTTATTAATGAATAAAATTTACTAGTTGAAATAAATTTATTAGTCTTTCCACCCATTAGTATAATATTATGAACACTCTCTATTTACCCCTTTCCTCCCCTTGTTTTTTCCTTTCCATAGTCTCTCTCTAGAAAACCAAAACCAAGCCCTTTGTTTTGGTTTTCTATTTGTGAAGTATATTGTCATACTCGTCCCAGAACACATTACGACCAATACCACCTCGACAGGGATTATATCGGAGAAGAAGAAACAGAGTCGGAGGAGGAGGCCGTTACAAAGGAGATAGAAAAATACAAAACACAGTCGGAGGTAGTACACGAGGACGAGTTACCGGATCCCAATGAGATACTCGATCAAAACTTCCCGGAGCACCTCTACCCGGATTATATACCCGAAGTCGAGCACCCTATTGTACATGGCTTCACTGCCAATGTGTATCCGAAAAACCACTAGGGGGAATAGTCTGATCCAAAAAGTCAAGAGGTTGACTACGCTAATACGTCGCCACTGTCTGGGAGTGAAGATGACTACTTAGTACGACGCTGTCGTCTAGGAGCAAGATCGACTACCCTAATACGCTGCCGCCGCCTATGAGCGAAGATCACTACCTTGGAAAATACTATGGTCGAAGATAAGGTAACAGGAGCGACGATAAAAATAAAAAACACTATGACTGAAGAAAAGGTAAAAGAACATTTACTAGAGGAGGCAGTAGAAGAAGGACCACAGTCGGAGGTAGTACCGAATGAGGTATAACCTGAGGAGGACGTACCCGAACCCGATAACATACTCGATCAACACTTCTCGGAGCACCACAACCCGGAGTAGATACCGGAAGACGAGCATCCTATCTCACCAGGGTTTGCTGCCAATATGTATTTGGAAAACCACTAGGAGGAATAGTCTCATCTGGAAAGTAAAGAGGTTGACTACGTTAATACGCCACCACCGTCCGGGATCGAGGATTACTACCATAAGACGCTGCTGCAATCTAGCAGCGATGATGACTATTTATCGTCGTCTGGGAGTGATGATGAGTACCATGGAGAAGACCATGACCGATAAAAGGTAAAAAAAAGCGACGATGATTATGAAGAAAACTATGACCGAAGAAAATGTCACATAATATTTAGTAGAGGATGTAGTAGATAAAGAAACACAGTTGAAGGTAGCACGGAGGAGGACTTACCCAAACCGATGACATACCCAATCAACCTTTCGCGGAACACCACTACCCGGATTACATACTCGAAGATGAGCACCATATCGTACTGGGGTTCACCGTAAGTGCGTATCAGGAAGAAGATCCTGATCCGCAAAGTCAAGAGGTTGAATACGCTAGTATGCCGCCACAGTCTAGGATCGAGGATGGATACCTTAATACGCCGCAACCATCTCGTAGCGAGGATGGCTAACCTAATACGCTATCGTCGCTTGGGATGGAGGATGACTACCCTAGCGAAGATTGTGATCGAAGGAGGTAGTACAAGAAGAAACACAGTTAGAGGTAGTATCGAATGAGGACGTACCCGAACCCGATGAAATACTCGATCATTACTTCCTAGAGCACCACTACCCGGATTGTATACCTGCAGATGAGCACTCTATCGTACTTGGGTTTGCGGCCAATGTGTATCTAGAAAACTACTTGGGAAAAGAGCGTGCTCCGGAAAATAAGAAGGTTTACTACGCTAATATGCCACCATCATATGGGAGCGATGATGACTACCCTAATACGCCGATGTTGTTAGGGAGCAAGGATGAATACCCTTATACGTTGTCGTCGTCTGGGAGTGACGGTGAGTACCCTCGAGAATACTATGACCGAAAAAAGGTAAGAAAAGAGACGATGATAATGAAGAAAACTATGACCAAAGAAAAGGTAAAATAATAATTACCAGAGGAGACAGTAGAAGAAAAAACCATTGAGAGGAAGAACATGATCTGAAAACCATGTGTATCCGGAAAACCATTGAGAGGAATAACATGATCTGAAAAGTGAAGAGGTTAAGTACGCTAATATGCCACCACCGTCTGTGAGCGAAGATGACTACCCTAGTACGCCTTTGTCGTTTGGGAGTATCGTTGACTACACTAATACGCTACGGCCGCCTGGGATCGAGGATCACTAGCCTAGAGAACAATATGACCAGAAATAAAATAACATGAGCGACGATGAAAATGAGGAGGTAGTATTAGATGAGGATTTACCTGAACCCGATCAACACTTCCTCGATTAAATATCCGAAGACGAGCAGTCTATCAAACTCGGGTTCGTTGCCAATTTCTATCCGGAAAACCACTAGGGGAAGAGCCTGATCCGGAAAGTAAGGAGGTTGACTACGCTAATATGTCGCTATCATCTGCGAGTGAGGATGAGTACCCTAATACGCCGATGTTATCATAGAGCAAGGATGACTAGCCTTATACATTCTATCTGTCTGAGAGCCATAATTGATGAGTCCGAAAATATTCACCACTTACTGTAGAAACCGGATAGGGGTAATCCGGACAATAATCACCCACTAAAGTATTCGGACAGTACAAAAGTATTAAATAACTAAACACCTTTTGACTAAGCTAATTGTTAATATGCTTAATAAACTAATGGTTTTTTGAACTCGACCCGATTCCATAAGTTTGACCCGAAAGCTCATATGGCCCATAATTAAGGGTATAAATACCCAATCACTTTCACTAATAAGGGTAATAAACATTTAATACAACCAGGTAGCTCAAATCTCTCACTACAAAACACTTAAACATTTAATACCCTTGAAACACCACAAAATATTTGACAAAATTACCCTCAGTAAAAAATAATCCACACCAAATTGGCGACTACAGTGGGAGGAGAAGGTGCCTGAATCGAGTATTCAAAACCAGCAAGAAAAACCAGTTCGGATGAATCCAGACGAGCAGGCAGTACCACCAACTTTGGCAGAAGTGGTGGGATAAAACGATGAATATACGATCAAAGAGCGAGACAAGTTGAAATCTGAGATAGAAGCCTTGAGGGCTGCTAAAAAGGTAGAGATGGGCTTGAAAGAAAAATCAAAAGTGTCAGCTATTCACCACACTGACAATCCAAGGGAGCATGACCCATTATCAAAGACCCATTATAGTACTAAAAAGACTCATGCCAGCTCAAAGAAGTCTCACCGGTCTAAACCGGTGGAGAGCTCGGAGTCGAAATCCTCTAGTAGCTCCTCGAATGAAGATAGAGTTGAGGAGTCCCTGTCATCCAGCAGTGATGAAGGCAGGTCTAGGAAAAAGCAAAAGTTGGTAAAAAAATATTCAAGAAAAAGGGACAGTCATGGAAGGTTGAAAAAGCATCTAGGTAAAGGGTCATCTCATAGCCACAGCCATGGTTGGAGGCATATAGACCACTATTGATGGATCATTTTGCTTTCCATGATGAACCAGGTATCTTTGCAACTCTCAATGAAGATACTGTGTTTAGTCGTGGCCGAAATTGGATACAATCTTCATTGTCTTCCAAGATACTGTCCGGAAACCTTCCAAAGAGGTTTGACAGTACTAAGATGGAAAAATATGATGGGAGCAAAGATCCAGATAATCATCTGGAGCAGTTGAAAAACTTTATGATGATTTTTTACGATGATAATGATAAGTTACTTTGTAGAGCATTCTCTCAATCTTTTATGGGGAGTGCTCTAAAGTGGTATAATAGTCTGCTACAGGGCTGCATCAGAAATTTTGATACCTTTTGGGTGGCTTTCTGGAGGCAGTTTGTTGGAAGTAAGGAGGTGAAGGGCAATGGAGACACTATTATCCATTGTGCCCAAGATCCAAACGAATCATTAAAAGAATATATAAGTCGGTTTGTGAACACCAAGAATGGATTAGCTGATTGCTTTGAACAAGTAGCAATAGCTTCTCTAAGACAAGGTTTGAACCCTGGAAATCTGGCTGATTCGGTAACCAGGAAAAAGGCCATGACATGGGGAGGTTTACTGAATCAGGTGGGAAATCAAATCAATATGGATGAAACAAAGAAGACTAGGGTGCACAAGCAAGTGACATCTGCCTCAGCTGCACCAAACCAGAACCAGAATCAGTCCGGGTACAAGGCTAAGGAAGTCGGAAAGGGTCCCAACAGGGCTAAGGCTCAATCTCACCCAGCACCAGCTCAGTGCCAGCAATCCAGAAATAAGCGAGGGCCTTGGGTCCAACCAGAGTGGTTTGCCGAATTGAAAGAAAATTTGGAAACCATCTATGACAAAATAAAAGAAGAAGTACATTTTAGGAAGCCGACTGTGCTTCAATCTCCCAGGGAAAGTCGTAATACTTGTTTCTGTCAATATCATCATGATATTGGCCATAACACAGAAGATTGCATCGCTTTGAAACAAGAGGTGCAAAATCTGATTGAAAGAGGAAAATCGTGTGCTTATGTGAAAAGAAGAAGTGGGAATAGGCCTGATAATGCTCATCGGACCGGCCTAACAAACAATGCAGGGACGTCGGCTCCGGACGGGGCTATGGTAATTATTGAAAGAGTTGACGTGGAGTCAGAGTATTTGGATCCTGATCCAGCCCGAAATAAGGTGGGCGGTATCACAGAATACACCAAGACGGTGTCCGGGCTCATAAGGTTTTTTGAGTCACTTACCATATTTGGGGGTAACACCATGACTGCACCAACTCCTTCTTCAAGAAAGAGGCATGTTCACACCCTGGCTACTCAGTTGGAGGGAGGCATGTCCTCCTATCAATCACAAATCCTTTTTCCCTTCATTGTCTTTTATGAAGATGATTTAAGGGACATAGTTGGTCCCTATGAAGATGATGTGGTGATAGGAGCATCCATTGGGGCAATGACATTAGACAAATTTTGGTGGGCACTAGTAGCTCAGCCAATATCTTCTTTTTGACTTCCTATAAACAAATGAAGAATCCAGCAGTAATTCAACGTTCGAACATGTCTATTATGGGTTTCACTGGAAGCTCTACGGACGTGATTGGAGAGTTTGAGGAGGAGGTTTTTTTGGGCAAAGGCCCTTTCAAGAAAATGGTCAGAGTACTTTTTATCGTGGTAGATTGTCCAACATACTACAATGCCATTTTGGGAAGGTCTTGGTTCTCCAGGATGCATGCTATGGCTTCGACAGTTCACCAATGTTTAAAATACGCTGTGCAAGAACAAATGGGAGTTATCAGGAGTAGTCAAAAGATAGCAAGGGAATGTTATGCAACTGCACTTGCCCCTAGAACTTTGGGGGAAGTTCGGATCAATGAAAATTAGCAATTAGGGGTCCCTCTGGGGGAGAGGGCAAAATTGATGACCCTAGAGAGACCCCTGGTATTTTAATACCGATTGAAGATGTTGAAACTCACTCTCCGGTTGAAGGAAGAAGTGTCAAGATTGGATCAAAGATGACATCAGAACTAAAAAGTAAAGTGTTATCTTTTTTAACAAACCATCAACACGTTTTTGCTTGGTGCAATGCTGATGTAACCAGAGTACCTGCAGATGTTATATCACACCAGCTATCCATACGAAGAGATATAGCACCCGTTGTGCAGAAGAGAAGAGCTTATCTAAGAAAAAAGGTGCTGTCATAGTTCAAGAGGTTGACCGACTTACTAAGATGGGGCACATAAAGGAATCTCAGTACCCTTTATGGACAACCAATCCAGTGTTAGTAAAAAATCAAAACGAGAAGTAGTGTATGTCCATCGACTTTACTGAACTTAATAGGGCTTTCCCAAAAGACCTATATCCAGTCCCCCGGATCGATCAGTTAGTAGACTCCACATCTGGGAACAAGTTGTTGTTCTTCATGGATGCATTCTCCGGTTATAATCAGATTCAAGTGGATCTGAAGGACTGGGAACATACTACTTTTGTTACTTATAGGGCCCTCCATTGTTACAAGGTGATTCCTTTTGGATTAAAGAATGTTGGGGCTACTTATTAGAAGTTAGTGAACAAAGCATTCGCTGATCAGATTGGAAGAAATATGGAAGTTTACATTGATGATATGATGGTAAAGAGTGTGGAAGAAGAATTACACTTGGCAGATCTGCAAGAGACTTTTGCCAACTTGGTAAAAGTTAATTTAAAGTTAAATCCAGAAAAATGTGTTTTTGGAGTACAGTCTGGGAAATTTTTGGGGTATGTGATAAGTGAGAAAGGGATACAGCCTGATCAGGACCAACTTAATACTTTACTACAGATGGATCCTCCTCCGAATATTAAAGAAGTACAAAGATTGGCAGGGAGGTTAGCTGCTCTAAACCGTTTTATCTCAAGGTCTTCGGATAAGTGTGCCCCGTTTTTTCAAACTTTAAAAGGTGCCAAAGAATTCAACTGGTCTCCACAGTGCTACCAGGCTTTCGATGAAATTAAAAAACACTTATCCTCTCTTAAAACCTTGTTTAAACCTGTTGATGGAGAGACAAAGTACCTATATTTAGCAGTCTCTGATTGTGCCATAAGTGCAGTGCTAGTAAGGGAGGTGGATAATTATCCTCGTCCGGTGTAGTACATCAGCAAAAGCTTGATAGATGCTGAAAATAGGTATTTAAAACTTGAAAACCCTGTTTAAAATTATTGATGGAGAAACATTGTATATATATTTAGCAGTCTCTGAATGTGCCATAAGTGCGGTGCTAGTAAGAGAGGTGGACAATTATCCTCGTCCGGTTTACTACATCAGCAAAAGCCCGATGGATGCTGAAAAAAGATATTTAAAACTTCTAAAAGTTAGCACTGGCTTTGGTAATTGCTGCCAAAAAAATGAGGCCCTACTTTCAGTCTCATTCTATTATCGTCTTGATGTATTTTCCCTTGAAAAACGTTCTTCAAAAGGCAGACGTATCAGGCAGAATGACAAAGTGGTCAGTAGAATTGGGGGACTATGACATTGATTTTGCCCCTCAAACTGCAATCAAGGCTCAGTCTGTTGCTAATTTCCTAGTTGAATTCCATTCGGACAGGAATACTAAACAAGCTACAGGTGAAAAGACTAAGAAGGTATGGGTTGTCCGGACTTATGGTGGATCAAGTACCATGGGTTGTGGTGCTAGGATATGTTTAACCTCTTTGTACGGCGACAAGCTATACCAGGCTATATGTTTTGCTTTCAGGGCTTCTAAAAATGAGTCCGAATTTGAAGTTGCTATAGTTGGTTTGAAGTTAGCCCTGATTTGTGGAGCCAAAAGAGATAGGTTAATGAGCGATTCTCAGCTTCTTATCCATCATGCCCAAGGTCAATCTGAGGCAAAAAATGAGCAGTTGATTAAATATTTATTCATTCTTAAAGAGGTGGCAGTTAACTTCAAAGAGATCAGCTATGAGCATATACCCAGAACAGAGAACACACTAGCAGACTCCTTGGCAACCATAGTATACTCTGAATCCTACCCATAGATTCATGTACAAGAATGCCCATCCATTCAACTCAATCAGAGCAAAGAAGAGGAGGAAAGTTTAAATATACAAGTGGTTCAACCTAAAGACTGGAGGTATCCTCTTCTTCAATACATTTCGGATGGCATTTTGCCCTCGGAGAAAGCAGTGGCAAGGAAAATGAAGTATAGGGCTCGTGGTTTTTTAATCATAAGAGATATCCTTTACAAGAAATAATTTAGTAGACCTCTCTTGCATTGTTTGGGGATTAAAGAGTCCCAAATAGTGTTGTTTGAACTACATGATGGTGAAGGATCAGCACACTGTGGCTATAGAGCTTTAACCCAAAGGGTCTTGTTGGCCGGATACTACTGGCCATCCATAATGGCGGATGCCAAGGAATTGGTAAAGAAGTGTGATCCATGCCAAAGACATGGTAATGAAATTCATATCCCAACTGTCCCTTTGGAGTCAATTTCTGAGCCAATACCTCTTGCTCGTTGGGGATTGGATCTGGTGGTACCTCTACTAATGGCGTCCGGAATGTGCAGAACTATTATTGTAGCCATTGATTATTTTTCAAAGTGGATAGAAGCTGCCCCCTTGGCAGGAACTACTTCAAAAGTTGTTATAATTTTTTTTAATCTAATATTTGTTGCAGATTTGGGGTTCCACAAAAGATAACCACAGACAATGGGCCACAATTCGATAACAATGATATGGAGAGTTTATGTGCCTCTAGAGGCATTCAACATTTCTTCTCTTCTCCTTTCCACCCATAGGCGAATGGTCAGGTTGAAGTGGCAAACAAGACCATTTTGTCCGGTCTCAAAAAGAATTTAGAAGGGGCTGCTGGAAAGTGGCCAAGCTATCTACAAGAAGTATTATGGGCTTACCGGACTACTCATGGGGCTGCTACGCAAGAATCTTTGTTTGCCTTGGTATATGGGATGGATGCAATTGCTCCTATAGAGGCAACTCTTCCATCGTATAGAGTCCACAATTTTTCCGAACAGGTTAATGAAGTGGCAGTCCGGAGTCAATTGGACTTAATAAAAGAAAAAAGGGTCAAGGCTCATCTTAGATCCACTATTATCAAGGTTTAATGAGAAGCAGGTTTGCTTCCAGAGTCAGAAGAAGGGATTTTCAACTAGAGGATAAAGTATTAGGAAAAGTCTTCCTATATACTAAAGAGAAACAGTTCGGCAAGCTAGCTCCAAATTAGGAAGGACCCTATGTGGTCATTGAAAAGCTTAAGCCTGGGACATACAGGCTTCAAGATAAAGATGGAAGAATCTTAAACCACCCTTGGAACATTGAACACCTCCGGTTGTATCTGGAATGAAAGTCATGTAAATATTTACTTGTTTAAAGTCCATGTAAATATTGGGGGGGCATACTCTTTCCTACCCTGGTGGCGTGGGGAGGTTTTAATGAGGTGTCCGGGTTTTGTAATAAAATTTGATGCCTTCTTGAAAAATTCGGAGTGGTTTGATTTATAGTTTCTTTAAATCCTTCTAAGTATCGTTGACAGATCGGATTGATCTGGTGAAATGATGACCATTTAAACATTTGTCATCGGAGAATTTAAACACTCTCACCTTAAAATACTTGTAAAATAACTAGGGGCTATTTAAACATCAGCCATCAAGATTGGGCAAACATAAAACAAGGCAAGAATTTAGTAAAGTAAAATTACACGGCTAAACACTGGAGGATGATATTAAAACATATAGAATGCCTTGGCCATCCAAGGACTTTGAGTTTAAAATAAGAAAAGCTAGACCGGACACAATCCAGACACAGTTACAAAAATGCCTTGGCCATCCAAGGACTTTAGTCTGACATAAGGATAAAAGAAAAACAGAAAATGGTTAACACATTAGGGCTAGTTTCCCTCATATGTACTTGCTTCATCTTGTTTCTTATTTGGATCTTTGGGTTCATCATTGGAGCTCTCTCCGGTCCCTTCTTCCTCATCAGTGGTATCATCAAAACCACTGGAGTAGTTGTGCTTATCGCCATCTGCCATAGTATGGAATGGGAGGTTTTCGTATTCCACATGTTTCCACAAAGTACCGAGCGTCCTCTTTGGGAATGTTCGATGAAAAAGCAAGACCATGCCAGATTTAACTTCGGCATACCTCTCTTCTAGGAAATCTATCACCTTGTTGGTGTATGCATCCATCGTAGCCAGGATTCTCTTCTCATGTTCCTTCATCAAGTCCTATTTTTCTCTAGTAACTTTGGACACAGCATCTTCAAGAGAAGTCTTGAACACTTGTTTTGGAGCTCTGTGTTGGCCGTTTCCGAAGTGTCCAGTCTGGTTGCTAAGTCTGCTTTCACTTTCTTTAACTCCTCGAGCTCTTTCCTCAATACTTCAACACTTTGGTTGGCGTTAAGGAGATGATTAGATAAGGTCTCTTTGTCTGCATTGAGTGTGTTGATAAGGGCATATTGACTTCGTACTTGCCTCTCCAGGTTGAGCACCGGCTGAATATAGCCTAGCAAGGACTGAGTCACCGTTTCATTCTCCTCTGAAACAGTAAAGGACTTACCATTGAAAGTAACCATGTTCGAGGAGTTTGGGGGAAGGTAGGGGCTTGGACAGAGTTTTATCAGATGAAAGTATCTGACAAACTCTGAATCCAAAGGAAATCTGAGCCCTCAATTAAACAGCTCCGTATAAATGACTATCTCGCTAAGCTTGCAGTCCATTGGGGTCTCCAGAGTAACCGGTATCCTCACCTTAACAGACTCAGGGATCCCCCACTTCGTCCGGATCCGGCCTAACTCAGCAGTATGAGTGTAGTCATAGTTGATATTCTGCATGGCCAACAGATACTTCACATTCACTTTGTGGAAGTAGGGTCCCACTTTGCCTTCCAGGAATTCCGGCAGATCCGGATGTTTCAGACAAAGTTTCTCTTTACCTTTGCCTTTTTTATCAGTGGTAGCATCCCCTGTCTTCCAGGAGACGTCGGTCTCAAATGGAGCATCTTCGATAATGTCCTCCATCACTTCTTCTATCACCATGGAAGGTTTATCAGATGTTGTTGGTGGGGGAGTGCTGGTGGCTGGCTCAGTAAGTTGTCTGGACGGTGTAGCATCACCCTCTCTTATGGGTCTGGTGTCCGGTAGGGGCTCAGTTCCGGAGGGCTCCTTACGAGAGCTAATTATAGTAGCCTCCGGACTAGAGGATTTATATTTTAGGACTCTGATAGATGCCCCTGATCCAGTAGCTGTGTCCTTGGTCCCAGACTTAGAGGGCCCTGATTTTAGGGACTTAGATTGAGAGACAACTTCATGACCCTTTATTAAACGGCCTGTCCGGCGAAGAGTAACCTTTTCTGGGGATTTCTAAGTATCTAACCCCATGGCAATGAACGGAGAGGGTCTCCTTGTGCTTGATACTGTTTTTTCCCGTACAACAGAGGGTTGCGACTCCTGAACCGAGAAGCCTGATGGAATGGGTGAAAGGCTTGGTTGAAACAAACGCCTGGTTTTGAAACTTTTAGCAGAGGATGAACCTTGATCAGCTTCTGAAGACGGTGTTTTGGGTTTATCGTTTGGAGAAACTAGAAGACCCGCAGCAATATGTCTCTTTTGCTCAACCCTTTGTGATTTTTCTAACTCTGAAAGATTAAGCCAACCACCTTTCACCAATGCGTTTCTTGCCGTGAACATAAACCTACACAAGAAGAATTTTGAGAAGAGAAGTAAAAGCTCTGAAATGGAGAAATGACAAAGTGATGAAGATGGTAAAACAGTGAAAAGAAGTAATTTATACTAGTAAGGCAAAAAAGTTACCAAATACCTATGAGAAAACGAAAAATGGCAAAAGTAATGATTGAAGGCGGCGCTAACGTCATAAGTATTAAATGAAGAGGTTGATTTTTTGGATTAGTGGGAGCGCTATTCTAGGAGGAAAACGGCTGATGAGGCGAATCAAAATGTGACACGTGTCCCAAGATCCATAGCAAAACTCTCTAACTTCTGAGAAGTATTCAGTCCGGAGAATGCTGCAAGTGCCTAAAATATTTTTTGATATTGCAAAAGGCCTTCGACAAAACCTATAAAGGGGCTATTGATGAGTCCACAAATATTCACCACTCACTTTAGAAACCTGACAAGGGTAACCGGACAATAATCACCCACTAAAGTATACGCACAAGAAAAAAGTATTAAATAAGTAAACACCTTTTGACTAAGCTAATTGTTGATATGCTTAATAAACTAATGGGTTTTTGAACTCGACCCAATTCCATAAGTTTGACCTGAAAGCCCATATGGCCCATAATTAAGGGTATAAATACCCAACCACTTTCATTAATGAGGGTAATGAACATTTAATACAACCATGCAGCTCAAATCTCTCACTACAAAACACTTAAACATTTAATACCCTTGAAACACCACAAAACATCTGAAAAAATTACCCTCAGTCAAAAATAATCCACACCAATAATGACTACCTTGGAGAAGACTATGATAAAAAAAAGGTAAGAAAAGAAACGATGATAATAAAGAAAACTATGACCGAAGAAAAAATAACATAATATTTACTAGAAGAGGTAGTACATGAAGAAATACAATCGTAGGTAGTACCAGATGAGGACTTACCTGAACCAGTGACAACCCCGATCAATATTTCCCGGAACACCACTACCTGGATTACATACTCGAAGATGAGCACCCTATCGTAACCAGGTTCGCTGCCAATGTGTATCCAGAAAACCACTATGAGGAAGAGTCTGATCCGCAAAGTCATATTAATACACCGCCACCATCTGGGATCGAGGATGACTACCTTAATATGTCGCGGCCATCTCGGAGTGAGGATGACTAACCTAATACCCTACCGCCGCCTGGGAGGGAGGATGACTATCCTAGCAAAGACTATGAACGAAGAAAAGTTAACATAAGCGATGATGAAAATGAAAAATACTATGCTAAAAAAAGTAACATAATATTTATTAAAGGAGGTAGCAGAAGAAGAAACACAGACAGAGGTAGTACCGAAGGAGGTAGTATCGGAGGAGGACCTATCCGAACCTGATGACATACCCGATCAATATTTCCTGAAGCACCACTACCCGGATTACATACCTGAAGCAGAGCACTCTATCGCACTCTATCGAGGCCAATGTATATCTAGAAAACCACTAGAGGGGAGAGTCTCATATTGAAAGTGAAGAGGTTGACAAGGCTAATACGCCGCCACATCCTAGGAGCAAGGATGACAACCATAATACGACGCTGCCTTCTGGGAGGGAGGATGACTACCGGAATACGCTGCCGTCGTCTGGGAGCGAGGATGACTGCCCTAGTATAGCCGAAGAAAAGGTAATAGGAGCGATGATGAAGATGAAGAAGACTATGACCAAAGAAAAGTTAACATAATATTTACTAGAGGATTATAGTAGATAAAAAATCAAAGTTGAAGATAGTACCGGAGGAGGATTGGCCTGAACCGTTGACATACCCGATCAATATTTTCTGGAACACCACTACTCGAATTACATACTCGAAGATGAGCACCCTATCGTAACCAGGTTCCCTGCCAATATTTATCTAGAAAGCTATTTGGAGGAAGAATGTCATTCGGAAATTCAAGAGGTTGACTATGCTAATTCGCCGCCACCGTGTGAGAGCAAGGATAGGTACCCAAATACGTCGTTGCCGTCTGGGAGCGATGATGACTATCCTAATATGATATCGCCATGTTAGAGTGAGGATCACTACCTTGGAAAAGACTATGAGCAAAGAAAAAGTAACAAGAGCGACGATGAAAATAAAGACGAGTATGACCGAAGAAAAGGTAACATGATATTTAATAGAGGATATAGTAGAATAAGAAACACCATCAAAGGTAGTACCAGAGGAGGTTGTATTGGAAGAGGACTTATCCGAAACGATGACATTCCCAATCAGCACATACTCGATCTGGGTAGTGGTGATCTAGGATTACTTATCCGAAGATGAGCACCCTCTACCCGGCTTCGACGCCAATGTGTATCCAAAAAACCACCAAAGGAAAGATCCTGCTCTGGAAAGTCAAGAGGTTGACGACAGTAATACGCCACCACTGTTTGGGAGCAAGGATGACTACCTTAATCTATTGCTACTGTATGGGAGCAAGGATGAGTACCCTGGAGAAGACTATAACCAAAGAAAATGTAACAAGAGCGACAATAAGAATGAAGAAGACTATAACCAAAGAAAAGCTAACATAATATTTACTAGAGAAGGTAGTGGAAGAAGAAACACATTCAGAGGTAGTACTTGATAGGGTAGTACCTGAGGAGGTGGTACCAAAGGAGGACTTACCCGAACCCGATGACATACCCGTCAGCGCTTCTGGGAGCACTACCACCATGATTGCATACCCCAAGACGAGCACCGTATCATACTCGGGTTTAATACTAAAACATATACAACAACTTTAGTTGGTACCAGTGGCACATATTCATAAACCTATTCAACTATTTAGGTTGTTGTATCATGGCTATCCATTATGCAAAAAGGCTAAGAAAGTGTTCTTTTAAGTTCTTGATTTCAACAGTAATTGTTTTCTCTTATTGTTCAAATTTTGCACATAAAGCAGTTAACTCTTTCTGTAGTTTTTGAATACGTCACAAAAATACTAGACATATTAGTATTTGTTTGTAAAAATAGAACTAATAAAACATATATAACAAGCTAACGCATATACAACAATACCAGACATCAGCACATGTACTTACTTGTCTCTCATTTTCGACAAGCGAACGATGCATACGTTTCTTATCAACAAAGTTCATGTAGGTATTTATCTTTTTTGTTCTTCTCGCTAACGTAAAATAGAACGGATACAACTCTTGAAAGTTTTTTTATGAATAAATATTATATTCACTAATAGAAATAATAAAATAACCTTCGAATAAAAATAATTGAATCAAATACCTGATTTCATTTGATAAAAGATTTGCCAAAATTCAAACGGGTTAAATTTCTACAACATAAATAATAATAATAATAATAATAATAATAATAATAATACCACCGCGGAATAGAAGTTTTGTATGGCAAATTTTTAGAATCTCTGTGTATAAAAAAAATAGAACTCCATTATCTGTAAAACCAATTACCAAACAATTTGTAATTATTTTGGTAATATAATAAAAAACAATCCGAAAAAATAAAAATAAAATGTAAAAAAGAAACTTACCAAAAAATTGAGATAAAAAAGGTATCGAATAAAGAGAGCCTCAAGTAAAAAAATCGCTTGAATTGAACTATAAATAAAAAACAAAAGAATGACTTTTGTCTCACATTTTTTTTAGGGAAATTGCACCTAAGGTACCCACTCAACTATTTTATTGTCATCTAGTACCCAAGGTTTGATCAATTGTCACTTAATACCCAACTCAACTACCTAATTATCACATAGTACCTAACTTTATTTTAATACCCTAACTACCCTCACCATTCATGAAAAGATCCGTATCTTTCGAACCGGAGCTCGAAAAAAATAAATGAAAGTACCATCACTTTTGTTTTTTAAAAATGAACAAAACTAGATCCATTGATGATATTTTTTGATTTTTTTAAAAAATAAAATTTCCCCAGTAACAATTCGCATCATATCATGAGAATTGTTCAGAAATCCTGAGAGTTGCAAGCAATTCGCATCTTATCATGAGAATCGTTCAGAAATTGCAAGTAATTCGCATCTTATCATGAGAATCGTTCAGAAATCCTGAGAGTTGCAAGCAATTCGCATCTTATCATGAGAATCGTTCAGAAATTGCAAGCAATTCGCATCTTATCATGAGAATCATTCAGAAATTGCAAGCAATTCACATCTTATCATGAGAATCGTTCAGAAATTGCAAGCAATTCGCATCTTATCATGAGAATCGTTCAGAAATGGCAAGCAATTCGCATCTTATCATGAGAATCGTTCAGAAATGGCAAGCAATTCGCATCTTATCATGAGAATCGTTCAGAAATCCTGAGAGTTTGCAAGCAATTCACATCCTGAGAATTTGCAAGCAATTCGCATCTTGAGAATTGTACCAGTTTTTTTTTTACCAGCTCGCGCCTATATTTGGTCGGGGGTATTTTTGTCCAAATTTCAGTTCGAGGTACCAAGTGACACTATCCAAAAAGCGTGTACCACTGGATAATTAAATAGTTGAGAAGGTATTTACCAGTACTTTTCTCTTTTTTTTATTAATTATAATTTCTAATAACAAAAATTTATAAATACAATAATTATAATTTATTAACTTAATTTTTATTAATAACTAGAAAAATCATTTAGGAAGTATATAATTTCTAGTTACAAAAATCTATGAATACAATAATTATATCTTACTAATAAACTTTTATTAGTAACTGAACAATCACTAAAGAAATATTCGTCTTTTAACTTTTATTATATATATATATATATATATATATATATATATATATATATTATTTTTCATTCTTTATTTTTTGTTTTTCAAAGTGAAATATAAATATATTTTTCTATTTATTTAATTTTTGTATAGGGATTCTTTCTATTAGTTTTTAAAAGAAGAAAGTACCCATAAATACCTATTCAACTATCAAATACCAAAATGGTACCCGTTTTTTGACTAGTTTCATAAAATAATTAGAGCCATATTTTGGAAAATTATACCCTCTAGGGTATAAAAGGGGTTGTTTGGTTGAAACCCACTTTTTTCACCTTCTTCTGACTTTTAGGTTCTAATTCCCCCACTTTCACATTTCTAAATTTGAGGAGAGAGATGAAAAATTTTTAAAGCGAACCCAAAAGCCAACCTTAAACCCAAAGAGCAGTAACATTCCGTCGAGTTTCATCCGTTCCGTCGAGCAGTAACCATTCCGACGATCATAAACGTCCCGACGACGGTACCATTCACTGTGAAACCGATCGCGACCTTGGTAAGGCAGCCGTCGACCATCCACCGGCGTCGTTATTTTGGAGAAGGTAAAGCCAACCTTGAACCCAAGGAGCAGTAATTGTTCCGTCGAGTTTCATCTGTTCCGTCGAGCAGTAACCATTCCGACGATCATAAACGTCCCGGCGACGGTAACACTCACTGCGAAACCGATCACGGCCTTGGGAAGGCTGCCGTCGACCAGCCATCGGCGTCATTATTTTGGAGAAGGTATGTTCGACGTCATTGTTTTTGTTTTTGTTTTCGCTGGACTTTAGACTAAGTTTCTCTGTTTTTTGTTTTCGCCGTATGTTTGAATTTCCGTGATTGTGTTCATAAGCAGAGTTGACTGACGTCGCCGGAATAGTCATTATACTTGAGTAATGTATTGGACAGTTCTCCATTCTCCAACGACGTTTTTAAGTTTCGTTTACAGTTGTATGTCAGTGTTAGTTTCTGGTGTTGAAAGGTAGTTGTGAGCTTGACATCGCGTCTCATCGCAATGTAGTTAGACATGGCTGGTTAGTATCGGCGTGTGTATGTGTAGGCTGTTATTGGTGTGAAAACTAGAATTCCTGCCGTCGATTTGGTGTG
Organism: Limnanthes douglasii subsp. nivea; assembly: GCA_036936605.1. Classification (NCBI taxonomy): domain Eukaryota; kingdom Viridiplantae; phylum Streptophyta; class Magnoliopsida; order Brassicales; family Limnanthaceae; genus Limnanthes; species Limnanthes douglasii. The sequence goes on from JAUPFV010000002.1 coordinate 131,684,373, forward strand.
GCTGATCTATATAGTTGTCAGCACCCCTGATACTTGTCTTACTGTACATATTATTCTGGGGTCTAGACTATAAGTATCTTGGTTCGAATCTTAATAGAGTTTCTGTGCGATTAGTAGCAGTGGTATAGTATTGCTACTTTCATTTACGAAATACCGAAGAGTAATCAAAACTCAAAAGAAAATTTGATTAGTGTGCTAGCTCAAAACAAGATGTGTGTCTACATGTTACAACTATGCAACTGGCTAACTTGATCTTTGATTATTGGCATTGCTTCTTAGTATACTTGCGGACTCTATGAACTAGATATTGTTTTGCCTTAGAAATATAATGAGTTCCTGCTCTCTTTGATCATTCTCGAGTGGTTCATGTACTAATGTATATCAATGTGTGGATTCGTGTAGTTAGATGGCAGATTTTTCGGCACATAAGTATAAGTTTGTAGTCTTGATCAGTTTATATATTGTAGTCTTGATCATTTGATCCACATTTGTAGCTTTCCTTTCAAGAATGGACACAACAAGTACATGATATCTTAAACACCAACAAATTCGATGATATTGCTTTCAGGGACAAAGATTTCAAGAATGCAATAGAGTATTATTCAAAGGTAATGATAAGACAATTTCTTTTTCTTTATTTTGAGTTTAAACAGTCCTCAAAGGAATTCCTGTCAACTTATGAGTTACCGGTAATAACAGTTAGTGGGCATGATGTCGGTTCCTTCGGCAACAATATTTGCTCGGAGGGTATTTTCATACTTGATGAACAACCAAGCAGAACTAGCACTGCGTGAAGCGATGCAAGTTCAAGTATGTATCCTTGAATAGCCGACAACGTTCTACTTGCAGGCTCTTGCTCTCTCGAAGCTAGGAATAGAGACCGACGCACAAGACATGCTAAATGATGGGGCTGCCTTCGAGGCCAAGCGAACCAATAGCTGGCGTAGTTAAAACTTCAAGTAGTACTAATTATGAGGTTTTAGGTTTGGGGTTTAGTGATATGACGTGTAAGCAGTGAAGAGAGAGAGAGAGAGAGTAGAAATTGAGTTATTTTTTGGCTGAGTCAGGTGACTACAGTTGATAAGTATCTATCAGACTAGTATTCTCGTATCTAGCAATGTATATGCGTCTTATCTATCAGACTTATAATCAAGAATCTAGCAATGTCTGTATTACATATCTATCAGACTTATTATCGAGTATCTATCAATCTTCATATATCGTATATAGCAACTACAAAGTGTTGTATCTAGCAATGTCTGTATTACATATCTATCACACTTATTATCGAGTATCTATCAATGTCCATATGTCATCCAGAGGATTCTGATTAGGTTTAAATAAGTTCATGCAGTTTCCTTTCATTATGTTTTTTTTGTTGTTTGTAATGTTTTTTTATGCTTCGATGGACTTATATAACTAAATATAACTAAGCTATCAGATGGATGTGAACCTTAAAATCGCATACATAAATTGTTGTATCTATCAGATGTATACTCCATGATATATCAATGTTATATATCGTGTCTATCAGACTATTGTTCACGTATCTAGCAATGTCAATATATCGTATCTATCAGATTTATACTCAAGTATCTATTAATGCAGATGTTCCGTATCTTACAGATTTATACTCAAGTATCTATCGATGTAGATGTTTCGTGTCTATCAGACTATCGTTCACGTATCTAGCAATGTCAATATATCGTATCTATCAGATTTATACTCAAGTATCTATCAATGCAGATGTTTCGTGTCTATCAGACTATTGTTCACGTATCTAGCAATGTCAATATATCGTATCTATCAGATTTATACTCAAGTATCTATCAATGCAGATGTTTCGTGTCTATCAGACTATTGTTCACGTATCTAGCAATGTCAATATATCGTATCTATCAGATTTATACTCAAGTATCTATTAATGCAGATGTTCCGTATCTATTAGATTTATACTCAAGTATCTATCAATGTAGATGTTTCGTGTCTATCAGACTATTGTTCATGTATCTAGCAATGTCAATATATCGTATCTATCAGATTTATACTCAAGTATCTATCAATGCAGATGTTTCATGTCTATCAGACTATTGTTCACGTATCTAGCAATGTCAATATATCGTATCTATCAAATTTATACTCAAGTATCTATCAGTGCAGATGTTTCGTGTCTATCAGACTATTGTTCACGTATCTAGCAATGTCAATATATCGTATCTATCAGATTTATACTCAAGTATCTATTAATGCAGATGTTCCGTATCTATCAGACTATAATTCACATATCTAGCAATGTCAATATATTGCATCTATTAGATTTATACTCAAGTATCTATTAATGCAGATATTCCGTATCCATCAGACTATAATTCACATATCTAGCAATGTCTTGCAAATAGATAACGAGTATCTAGCGTTATAATCTCAGCGTATCTATCAATTTAGACATTATAAACGATAAGAATCATCCAATCAAATAGACATGGTACATATCAATGTTAACAGTATACAAAAATATAAGTCGAAAGATAAGGAGTACTTATCTATGAAAATCAAAATGTTACTAAAAAATCGGGAACACAAGTTCAGAACGGAGCATCACATGATGTCCTATTACTAGACTAGCAATGTCAATATATTAGTATGCTCCTGTTAGGGTATTAGAGACTAGCAATGTCTTCCTTCATATCTAGCAATGTCTATAACATTGTATATGTTTTGAGTTGATGCTGCATCTGTCTAGCAATGTGTCCCTTCATATCTAGCAAGGTGTTCCTTCTTATCTAGCAACGTGTTCTTCATATCTATCAGAGTTAATAAAATCAACATCCTCCAAAGGTAAACCGCAGTAATGAAGTAAATGCATCATCTGCTCCATGACGATGTATACGAGAACAAAGACCTGAAATCTTGGAATCAAGAATCAAGAATTACAGGGTCCAACTGTTTAGACAGAGTCTTTCAGGCTAATTTTGATATTTTGCACTTTGATTGATAACTGTAGCTTATGGTCCTCGATATCTTTTAGTACTGAAAGGAGATTGGCTCGATAAGCTGCACATTTCCGATTTGCAAACTCCACCTCCTGAGTAAGTTATTGAATTTTCTTGTCCATATCGTCCTCGAAAACAATCAAATTGTTGTTTACTATTCATCAAGAGACAAAAACATTAGCAGATCATTAATAAACCAGAAACTAAAATCTCTTACTCAATCTTCATCATGAAAGCAGATTAGCAGAAGTCATTACCAAACCAAAGTATAAATGCCCATAACAACACATGCATATCACCATGAGAAACTTTTGGACAAGTAACCATGATCCCGCAAACATCAAGCATGAAAAAAAAAGCATACATAAACTAAAAAATGGGAAACAATCAAAGGACGTGCATGTACACCAGGTAGACGGAGAAAGTTACTAGAAGCAGAACCACAACAGTACAGTGACAATACGGACGTCAGTTATGATTATAAATAATACTAACAATGTAATGCCATTGACAGCCATTACCGTCTCCAATACCAAAATTCTGATGCAAAATTCAACTTGTAAACAATCAATACAAAAGGCAGAACATAATTCTTACCTCATACAATGGAAAAACTGAATGCAAAAGACAAGATATTTCTTACCTCAGACAAACTTTTCCCTGAGGATGCATGATTATTCTTGCTACTTTTGGTTGTTCGAGTCCCTTCAGTTACTGAGTTCCCTGTAACACGACCATTTAACATGGTTGTTCTCGCTCCTTTTTTTTATGCCCGAGCAACTCTCTTAGAAGCATCTTGCAAAGCAACTGCTTTAATCAACAAACCAAACTACAAAGATACACAAGAATAATACAAATCGAAATCGAATTCCTAAACAATGACAGCAGAAAAGACACTGTGGTTTGAACGCAAAACTTCTATCCCGAACATCAGTTTTTACCTTCCAAATCAGACGATATAGTGCTCTGCCTCTACCTCTCGTTCTCTTTCCCGGTGCAATCCTCCCGCTCCAGATCTATCGAGTTCTGGTACCGTATCATGATGCAGACGCTACTCTAGACGGATCTCCGATTCGGAGTCATGTACTCTGACGCCGTAACAGGTGCTGCTGATGTCGGTTGCGTCGACGAAGTCGTTCCGGTGGTTTGGGGAGGTCGAAGGTGGTTCTGGTGTTTTGGGAGGGTTAAGAGATTTGGTTAAGAGATTCGGTTAAGAGAGAGGGTTAAGAGAGAGAGTGTGGAGGCTGGTTCAAAATTCAAAATTCAAAATTGTTGATGGCTGAAAATACTCATTAATTCTAAAAATAAGGCTTATATACTAGGTTAAGGGTAGTTATGGTATTAAAAAAAAGGTATTAGAAGTGGATATGTTTAATGAGATGGGTATTAAGTGAGCATTAACCCATTTTTTGGTACTAGATAGTAATAGGTTTGGCCAAAAGGTACTTAGTATGTCAATCCGGAACAAATGTTAAATTAACATTTTTGAAAATGTTAAATTAACATACTTTCAATCTACTAATTTCAATCCTGAACAAATAAATATATAGAAATCAAATAGAAAGACCATCGAAATTATAATCATTACTTTATTAGTAAAAACATGGAAACAAACACAAACAACAAATTCTAAAACTTACATATTGGTGAGACTTCCATGGGTGAGAAGTCACTCTCTAAGACTCCATTTGATTTATTTAATAAAATACTCATTTGATTTATCCAATAAAAATCTCCACCTGCACATGATCTAAATGATTAAATCTCAAATTTACAACATCGGTTCAAAATATCAAATTCATTTACTTTATCTTCGATATTTCTATTTTGAATAAACATTAATGTTTATTTAAAAATTAAACACCAACAAAAAAATGTAGATCTTTCCATTTCGAATAAACATTAAATACTAACAAAAAATGTAGATCTTTCCATTTCGAATAAGCATTAATGTTTATTTAAACATTAAACACCAACAAAAAATGTACAAAAATACATAATTCAAACAAATTATTGCATGAGAATTAAATGGAGGGTATTGCTAAAAAAACAGCCAAAACTACTCCATGAAGTTTTATTTTTATTTTTTTAATAATTATAAAATTGTTATTCATCAAAAAAAATCTTAAAATCTTTAAATTCTATTTATTTCATTTATTTATATTTTATACAAAATTCGTATTTCATTAAAAAAATACTTAAAAATTTTAAAATTTTAATCATTTATTTTTTATGCAACTTCACGTAGTAATTTTGGCCCTCCTTTTAGCAATTCCCTTTAATGTTATGTTATTATATTTGTTTTAGAGTGTTAAACTTATCAAATGTTCGATTTACACAAAATACAAAATGTTATATTTTATTTTGTCTTTCTATTTGATTTGTTTGAAAATGTTAAATTAACATACTTCCAGTCTAGTAATTTCAATCATGAACAAATAAATATATAGATTTTGTAGTGAAAACAAAATCTAACCTGAGCTGTTCTTAGAAGAAGAAACCACTTTTACACTGGAAAAGATGTGAGCTCTTTAGAGAAAGAAGTAGAAAAAAATCTTGATAATTTGATGGAGAATAGGCATAACAAAATCGTCCAAATCTAATTTTGTTTTAGAGAGAGTTTAATAAAAGAGAAGAGAAATATTTTGAATGTAAGTATAAAAATAACAATAAATATGAAAACATAAATAAAAGACCAGCAAAACTTAAGTAAACCCGGGAAAGACCACGCGGTAGGAATATAAAATGCCAGCAAATTTTTTTTACCGATCTTTAAAACAATTTAAAACGGAAACGGTTATAGAAACAAATAGTTATATCACTTATAAACGCCGTGACAACCCATCGAATTACATTAATAAAAATGAAATACAAATTGACAATAGATTTGTTGTACCTTACAATAAAGAATTTTTGGTACGATATAAAGCTGATATTGACGTTGAAATATGTTATCAATCTATGCTTATTAAGTATCTTTTCAAATACATTAACAATGGATCAGATCGAGCTCGAGCCGTTTTTGAAGAAGATAAAACTAATGAAATTCTTGCGCATCTTAATTGTTGATATTTACGCCCTTATGAATCTGTTTGGAGAATATTCCAGTTTCACATACATTCGAGGCACCTTTCTGTTGAAAGATTACCTATTTATTTGTCTTTACAACAAAATATTTTATTTGATTCTAATATAACTCTTCAATCAGTTGTTAACAAGCTAAGTATTGAAAATTCAATGTTAACAAGATGGTTTGATGCAAATAAACAATATAAAGAAGCTCTTACGCTATCATATGACAGAATTTCCCATAAAGTTTATCTGGGATGCTAATGATAAAATTTGGAAATTGAGAAAAAGGGAAATGTATAGGTAAATAAGCATATTTACATCCAACATCAGGTGAATTATATTATTTAAGAATGTTATTAAATTTTAAAAAGGGAGCTACCAGTTTAAATGAAATCAAAACTGTCGGTGGAATTGTACAATATAGCTATCAAGATGCATGCAGAGCACTAGGTATGTTGGGTGATGACAAAGAATAGGATGTTGCTTTAAAAGAGGCTACAAACAAAGGTACATACTCTGAATTAAGATATTTATTTGTTAACTATAACTTTGTTTTGCGATGTTGCAGATCCTAATAATTAATTTGAAAACAATTGGAAAAACATGTGCGATGATATATTACATAATTTAAAAAACATATTTTGAATTCAAAATTTAGTTATATCGGAAAAAGAGTTTAAAAATTATGTTTACACAAACTAGAAAAATTGTTTAATGCATCGAGTAGTTGTTCAACTTGATCAACAAAAAGAAGAAGATCTTACGAATAAAAAATTGAGAGAAGAGTTAAATGATGATGTAAATGAATTAAAAATACAACATGCAATTTTAGCTTCCAAATTGAATAACGAGCAAAAAGAAATTTATGACTCTGTTACCTTTACGATCGTAGCTAAAAAACAAGGACTATGTTTTGTATACGGACATGGTGGTACAGGAAAAACATTTTCATGGCACGCTATTATTAGTAAACTTATCAGAAGAAAAAATTATTCTGGCGGTTGCTTCATAAGGAATTGATTCCTTACTTCTTCGTGACAGGTATAACTGCACATTCTAGATTTAAGATTCCTTTAAGTATAACAAAATATTCTACATGTGAAATAGAAAAATCAACACATATTGCTAAGTTAATTCAAGAAGAATCGTTGATTATATGGGACGAAGCACATATGAATCATAAAAAATGTTTTGAGGCTCTTAATAGATAATTACCTAATATTATACCAAAAATGTATGAAGAAGAAAATAATAATTTATTTGGAGGAAAAACTATTTTATTAGGAGGTGACTTTAGGAAAATCTTACCAGTTGTAGCAGGAGGAACGAGAGAAGATATTATCAATGCATCTTTAAGCAGTTATTTTCTATGGAAACACTTTAAAGTATTCTTTTTAAAACAAAACATGCGATTGTCTACTAATGGTTTAAACGATGTAGAAAAACAAGAACTAAAGAATTTTGTTGATTGGCTATTAAAAATTGGAGAAGAATATATTTCTGATTTAACTATACCAAACAATGAAAAATATTCATGGGTTAAAATTCCACCTGATTTACTTATTGAATCATTTGATAATCCTATTCACTCTATTTTTAATGTGACATATACTGATTTTTTGAATAATTTTGATAATTACTCTTATTTAACGGAAAGAACAATAATTACTCCAACAAATAATGCATTGTCAAAGATAAATGACTTTATATTGAAGTTAGTACCGGGTAAACGTCACACTTATTTAAGCTCAGATTCTATACGTAAAACATGTGGAAATGTAGAAAGTTTTGAGCTTCCGTAATCCATTGAGTTTCTTAATAAATTAGAATTTAATGGTATCCCAAAACACGAGTTAACACTAAAAATAGGTGTGCCTATAATGCTGTTAAGAAATTTGAATCCATCTTCATGATTATGCAATGGTACAAAATTTTTAATAACATAAACAGGCAGTAAAGTTATTGCAACCAAAATCATAACCGATTGAAACATTGGTGATACAATTTTTATACCTCAGATTGATCTTTCATCGACAGAAAACAAATGACCATTTATCTATAAACGAAGACAATTTCCTATTAGATTATGTTATGCAATGACAGTGAATAAAAGTCAAGGAATTTTTTTGAATAAAGTTGGTCTTTATATTCCTTAACCAGTATGCACCCATGGCCAATTATATGTCGCTCTATCTAGAGTAAACTTTAGAAAATAACTCAAAATTATTGTAAATAATGATGAAGCCGTTCCTAATTCGTATACAAGAAACATTGTGTATCAAGAAGTGATTGAAAATTTATAAAAAAAAACCGTATAAAAAAATGTTGAACTAGACAGATATATTTCTAATATTGACATAATGTTTAAATGTCTACATAAAAATTGATACAATAATTTATAATTTAGTACGTTTATATTACTTTCAGCGATTATATAGTACAAATATTATTATTATTTGATTTTTTTTTAATATTATAAATATAGATAAACAGTTAATTTTTCAAAAGTAGCACACGGAACAACCAGAAGAAATCGTTCTTATATATATATATATATATATATATATATATATTAGCCGATTTGGATATAAACTATGGATTTTTCCTCAGACTGCATACAGAAACCGCGGTTAAAGCAAGACTTATAAACAAGAGTTCGATTAAATCTATCTTGATCCAAAATGGTGTATGATCATTGTTGTTGACTTCTACCGTTGTTAAAACTTTGACCCTGATTAGATCTAATACTAATATCACAAAAGATGATGATTAGAAACTACAAAATACAAAGAATTGTATTTGAATATTATATTTTATAAAACAAATATTTGAAAATATTTATTTACCTATTTTTATTTTTATTTGTTCACATTCACATTTATCCCCACGGGAACGCGTGGAACTCTTTCCTAGTTTTAACTATAATATTATATTCGTTTATGACTAATAGATATTAGAATAATTATAATACAAACACATTTTAGAAATTGTCTTGTTTTACTACTATAGAAACAATAGGAATTTATAGCTAAATCGAACGTTATCAAATATACACGAATGATAAAAATTAAAATATTGATTAAATAAAAAAAATCAGAATTTATTCGAAAGTAAATTTGGATCATGAATGAATTTAAGATTGAAAGAAGGAATTAAGAATATATAAAAGCGTTTATCCAAACTAGGCTTAAATTGCTGTCTAGTCTCTCGACTATCACGTTTTTTGTCATTTAGTCCCTCGACTAAAAACTTACTGGTGAGGGTCTCTTGACTATTCCATTTTCTTTCATTTAGTCCTTCGACATTAAAATCATCGGTGAGGGTCCCTGGACTTTGAAAAATCTATAAATTTAGTCTCTGAATCTAAGAAAAAAACCCCAAATCGGGGACTAAATTTATGGATTTTTGCAGAGTCCAGGAACCTTCACCGGTGATTTTAAATTTGAAGGACTAAATGAAAGAAAGTGGGATAGTCGAGGGACCCTCACCGGTGATTTTTTAGTCGAGGGAATAAATTAAAGAAAACGTGATAGTCGAGGGACTATTTCCTGATTTAAGCCTCCAAACTATATATGTCAAAGAAGCCAATGAAAGATCCACTCGTTATGAATCATAATATGGTTTATCACGAGGATGTGAACACAAACCCACAGGTTAAGTGATCATAAGTTATTGTTGGAAAGATTTATAAAATTAGATATTTTTGTTGGGAATTGCTAAAAAAAGTCATTTTTATTCCGTGAAGTCGCTTGTTTTGAATTTTAAAAATTACTCCGTGAAATTATTTTTGTTTACAATTTTTTCTTTCACGAAATCGTATAAATAGAAGAAATTACTCCGTGAAGTTACCATAATTTCCAAAAAAAAATACAATTACCTTATCTCTACTTTCTCTCTCTAAACATAAAAAACTAAAACTAAAGAAGTTAACACTAGCATTATCAATTAAAATGCTACCCATTGCCTTCAAAATCACTTAATCATATATCATAACACTTAAATGACTTATTTGCAAAAAAAACTTATTTAGATCTTAGTTATTCGAAAGGTTTCTCAAACCATAATGGGTATTTTGTTTTACTTTAAATTGATATTGTTTTTAGTTAGTATAAATCTTTAGTAAGTGATAACCTACTAAAAAAATTACAAAAATGGACAAAATTAAAAGATAAATGTTAAAAAAAATTAGAAAAAAAACGATACAAGTCTGATACAGGGTCTGTCCGCCATTGCACGGCGGACAAACCCCATGTTTCCGCCATGCAATGGCGTCAGCACCATCGTATCCACCATTTTCCCGGCGGAAAATATCATCTTCTTCGACAGGATGATGACGACGAACACCACATTGACGCCATCGTCTGGCGGAAACGGACATTTTTTTATTTTCTTTTTAAAATTATTTTTTCAGAAAAATAGAAAGATTCTAATGGTCAATGTTCATGTTGGTTTGTAGAAAAACAAGTTTTGTTACCATATCAGAAAATTTTGTTAACATTTTATTAAGTTTTACAAAGTTGAAAAAGAGAGTTTTGGTTAGTTTAAGTTTTGAGTTTTTATGATTTTAGTGAGTTTTAGGAAGTAAAATGTTAGATTATGGTAGATTTTCTATTTTGCAACTTCATGAAGTAAATAATGGCATAAAACGTAATTAAATAAACTTCTAAGGACTTTTTAGGTTTTTTACCTAGTGGCAATTTTATAAATATTGAAAAACAAAAAAAGACGACTTCGCAGAGTAGTTTCGGTTTTTTTTTAGCAATTTCCATTTTTGTTTTGAATGATGTTTGCAACTTGCAAATTAATGGCTTCAAACCGTTGATTTGTCGTCACAACGCCGACAAACATGTACATGTTTGATACAATCTGGTTTTCTAATAAAAATATTTATCCAAAATAATATATTTTTAAGTAAAGGCAATTTTTTGTAGAGTTTTATTGAACCCTGTAAATAGAATACAAAGTTGATAGATGAAACCACACATCTTCAAACATTTTTTAAATGTCGTAAACAAACTCTCTTTCTCGTTTTCCGAATTATATTCGAATCCAATTTTTAATTTTCAATTACTTGTTATCCTGAAATAAATTTCAGAAAATGATGTAAGAAGTAGATATATCATAATAATTCTTTAAGAAATGTATTCATTATGTGTTTTAAGTTTTTACTTTTTTGTCAATTTTTCTTAGAAATGTTTTCAATATTTTTGTAAATTTATTTTATGTCGCACTATTTTTCTATCAAAAAATAATTAGCATCTATGGCAACATGGACAATAATGAATCGTAAATCGAGCCGTAGATTCTTTACCATATATGGAAACACGGACACCAGTGACATTTTAATGTTCAAGATATGTAACGCTCTTACGGAGAAGTCAAGACCAAAGAAAAATGTATAAAAATATTTTAATATCTCGGTATTTTTAATATAGAATTTGTAATGGAAAACCACTAATCTTATATATGAGTTATAAATCATAGTCAATAAGCTCATGTTTGTAAAAATAGTGTTTCCGACAACTTTTGAAGTTTGAGCAGTTATAAATAAATTGTTCATCTCTTGGAAACGTTACCAAAATCGGATACTTCACAAGTACGAATAGTATAGTTTGGAACATCTCCCAAAGTATTTGAGATTTGAGGAAGAATTATGTATCAGATATGCAGAAGAACAATCCAAGATGAGACTTTCTAACAACTTGAATGCCTATGGTGCAAGCCATTTTGCACAAAAATAAGATTAGCTTTAAGAATACAAAGGAGAAATTTCTTATATTTGGCAAATATGGTCATTTTTTCTTATAAGCGAAACCTTAAAAAGAAGGGAGATATTACAATTATGTGGAGGAATATATTATTATAATGGTGACACAGGTCAGTTTAATTGAGGAGAAACCTTATAGGTGGTGGCATGATGCATGCACATGTTCATGTCTCTCATGATAAATCTTTATTCAAAACAACAGAAGAAAATAATAGTATGAAAAATGCACATACGATAAACTCAAATAATTCCAAGGTGGAAAAATACGACATTGTTAGATAAGTATTTACGAGAAATAGTGGATAAATATTTTAAATGTATTATATGTTATGGAATGAACAAAAATTTAGCTTTAGGTGATTATTGGCGAAATTCAAAATTTGATCAATGTTTAATCTCACAAACTTGTTTTATTCAAGGGTTATACATTTATTGGAAATGAATACACTTGTAATAGCATGATGAAACTATGTACTAATGATTTTGTTAACAATGAAGAGAAAAATTCAATTTACTTTTAACCTTGTAATAATTATTTATTGGTATGGTATACTTGCACATATAAGTCATGACACGATTATCAATTGTTAAAACTAAACTTATAAAATGTTCATATGAAAAGTATGAACTCTTTGTATAATAAAAAAGTGACTATAAAAACTTATCAAAGTATAGAAAGATGTACAAAATTATTAGACTTAATGCACACTCATATTTATGAGTTAAACAATATATACTTTATAATTTTCATAGATGACTACTCTCGATTTACTTATGTCTATTTTATTAAACAAAAAGGTGGGACCTTGAGAATTTTTAAGATATTTAAAATGAAAGTTGGAAATTATTAAACACTAAAATTAAAATTCTACATAATGATAGAGGTGGATAATATACATCATGAGAACTTTCTAGGTTCGGCGAAGAGCACCAGATAATTTATCAACGTTTGATGCTTTATCTGCCTCAACAATATAGATTAGCTGAAAATAAAAATAAAATGTTAATTGAGATGACTAATGTCATGCTAGTTAATTCTAATTTACATATTAATTTGTGGGGTGAATCCGTGTTAATAACATGTTATAATGTTAATCATATTCGTAGTAGGAAACCAAGAATCTCATCATACGAGTTATAGAAGGGGATAAGACCAAATATTAGAAATTTTAAAAATCGGGTGCATAGCATTTTTTAAAATCACGTATCTAAAAATGATATAGTTAGGTCAAAGTAGGAAATTTTAGAAATAAAGTTATGTTCTTGTATGTGAGCATGATAAACCAGCTGAGTATAGGAAATTTCTTAAACTTGTCAAGAGTGGACTATTCCAAGTTGGAGGAATTAGGATGCAACGACCATTTAGACTCACTTATGTATTTTCACTAGATCTAACTCACTAGTGTGGTCGGTCTTTACTAACCAATGGGTGATCTAACATGTTATTAACTAGAGGAGATCAACATGGAAACCTTGATAAGATCTGTAATGGATGCTACTTCTGCGGAGTTATTCTTCCCAGCTCGACACTACTTGGCCAGAAAATATGGAGTACACATAAAGAGGTGGAGAAGAAGTTGAAGAAAAATTGAAATCAAATAGTTGTAGCTTAGTCCTAAACGATTCATTTTGAATGGTCGTGTTATGAAAAATAATTATGGATCAATATATTTTAACGCATTAAATCAAATAACTATTTTTTATGAAGGAGTCAACCTCTCATAACATGGTTCCAATAGTTTTAGTGACTTCTCTAATTGTTAGAAATATTGATTAAATATGGATAACCGAAAGAAAGTGTTGATCATCGAAGGAACATAAGTGGAGACAAGTCAATCAAGGATAAGAAACGTACCAAGAAATCACGGTGTGTTTATCGCGATCAGTAGGTATTGATCATATCAAAGGCAGTTCTTGCTGCGATCAACACTTACTGATCGCAGAAAATCCAAAACATAACATTTCTGTCTTGGCATTTCAAACACTGTAAATTGATTTAGATTTTTTTAATAAACGTGAAAACTCTTTTTTTGATATTTCAAACACTGTAAATTGATGTAGATTTACTTGCTATAATATAAATCCAAAGGAATTTTATATCCTCAATAACTTCCGAACAAGATCTAAGCAATAGACAAGATCAAATAACTCTTTTTGTGGAAAATGTATTCATATACGTGTCTCAAGCTTCTATTATTTCCGATAAATTCTAATAATTAGGATAAGACACTTCTAGCCTAGTGGAATTGCGTGTCCTAGAATTTTCTAAATTTTAAGAAATTGAAATCATCAAAAGATGAGTGAGATTATACATATGCATTGGTGCATTTTAACGGAAGAAGAGTGTCATGGTATTAGAATTCACCATTACGGAATAAAAATCCTCATGTTGGTAGTTTGATACATGTGCATTGGTCACTATTACTCATGATAAATATTTATTCAAATCATTTGAAATGAGAAGTGATATATGTGAGGTCAAAATAGATAGCACCAACAGATCAAAAGTAGAGGAACGTGGAAACGTCGAGTTAATGTTTACAAATGGGAAAATGATAACTCTCACCAATATTTTATATGTTCCGGAAATCAAAAAACCTTGGTATCGCATGGTCTTTTGGCCAATGCTGGAACCAAATACCTATTTTTTATCGAGGAGTCAACCTCTCATAACATGGTTCCAACAGTTTTAGTGACTTCTCTAATTTTAGAAATATTAAATAAATATGGATGACCGAAAGAGAGTGTGGATCATCGAAGGAAGAGAAGTGAAGATACGTCAATCAAATAAACTTGTTTAAATAGGACATAGTATGATAAATAAAAGTATTAAAACCAGTTATCACCCTGGGTTATTTAAATAACTTTTTCCAAGTATTGAGGTTGGCAAAGGAATTTTCATGGACACCCGAATGCAATGAAGTATTTTCAAAAATTAAAGAGCATTTATCCTCCCTCGAAATATTTTCTTAGCCACTTGTAGAAAAACAATTAATTTTATATATCATCGTGTCAGACTATATTGTAAGTGTCGTCTCGGTAAATGAGGTAGATGGATATCCACTACCCGTGTATTATGTAAGTAAAAGTTTGCTCGCCTCCAAAAAAGGTATTTGAAGCTAGAAAAATTTGGTTTGACTCTGTTTGTAGTTACTAGAAAAATACGTCCTTACTTACAAGTTTCTTTATTATTGTAGGAATATCATTTCCCTTGAATTAAGGGACTATAAATTGATTTTATTCGTGGAACAACTATCAAGGCTCAAACTTTAGCAGTTTTGTTTTTCGAATTTCATTTCGGCCGTTCTGAGGAGGAAGAGAATTATGTACGTGTATTATCAACAACATATGAATTGATAATTAGAAGTGATGGGGTTTCTAGTAGTTTTGAGATCATGAGCTGGATTTCAATTGATAGCTCCATATGATGAGGTTATGTATCAAGTCATTAATGCACCAAATAACGAGGCAGAATACAATGCAGAATACAAGGCAATGTTAGATGGATTAAGGCTTACCAATATTTGTGGAGCTAAGAAAGTTTTCTTGCAGAATGACTCACAACTTGTAACGAATCATGTGTCGGGAATATCTGAGCCAAAAAGGATCAAATTATCAGGTATTTGCGAGAATTAAAGAGGTTGGTGTTTTTGTT